>CM032447.1:169229239-169399239 GCA_019049505.1 Pachyrhynchus sulphureomaculatus | reverse complement strand
TCCCGGTCTTTTCCAGCAGATCGTTAATGTAAATGAGAAAGAGAGTAGGAGACAGTATGGAGCCTTGGGGCACCCCAGCGTTAATAGTGAGGATGTTAGAAAGAAATCCGTCGACCGCCACTCGTAAAGAACGCTCTCTGAGGAAACATGAGAGCCACAAACAGAACTTTTCAGACATACCATAAGAGCCTAACTTAGCCAACAGTCCATCGTGCCAAACACGGTCGAATGCCTTGGATATGTCAAGGGCGACCCTCGAGATTCTCCAAAGTGTTCAATTGCGTGGTTGTAAACATGTGTTACATAAGTCAGAAGATCTCCTGTTGATCTATGTTTACGGAAACCATATTGGTGATCGCTGATAATTTTGAAAGATATTTTAGAAGATGCTCATTGATAACCTTTTCCATGACTTTCGATATTATTGAAAGTAGTGCGACTGGTCGGTAGTTATTTGGCAAGATCTTCTTGTGGTGGGGGTGGTGGTGGGGGGGTGTGGGGGTGTGGGTGAGTGGTCCTATGCTGTGTTTTGTGGCCGGAATACCGAGTACAGGCGAATATATCCGAAATTTAGATGTTTGTTTGTGATATATGCATGCATTTGTATCTTACCCCACTTTACCATATTTTACTGTTCTTTCTTTTTTTATATATTTCAAATGACGTTACATGTATATATGCACTATTTTTTATTTTTTTTCCTTTTTTCTTATTGCAGGCGTTAATATTGTGATCTGATTGTGACAAAAAGAGTATTTAGAGCAGTCAAAAACCGAAAAAAAATTTTGACAAGCACACTAGTTTAGCAGTATGTTTTTGAAAGTATGGAATGTTTGGAACATGATACCAGGGTGGTCGAAGCCCAAATTGAGGTATCAGAAAAGCACAGATATTTTTATATGTTAATGCTCGTGAAACGAAAGTCAAAAATATTTAATAAACTAAAATGTTTGTTTTTCCACAAGGGGAGCAGCTTAACCATACCCTAAAATGGTTTAGTACTTCGTGTTCAGTACGGACGACTTATGGGATCACTTCGGTGTCTGCCTGACTGTTTGTCACATCTTATTTCCTCCGAGACTATTTGACACAGAAATTTAAAATTTGGCACAAAAGTAGGAACTGATGGCCCAGTCAGAGCCGTGTAGTTTTAAAAGTTAAACTTTATTATTTTTGGGGGTGTGAAAAAAAAATTACCAGGTCATCGAGTGGGGTGTCAAATGAAAGCTTGTGAAAATATGAGTTCAAAAAATATATAATGTAATATTTACCAAAATTTTTAACTTTTGCTCTAGCACAAATTTTCCATATATGTTTGGTTTCATAATAAATATATCTCTATTAAAGTCAAAACGCTTGGATCGGTTGTGGTGTCTTTGGTACTTATTAGAAAGTAACGTTATTGGATAATGTATTAATAACTCTTGATTAAAAATATTTGCATTAAAATCCGGCCAAGTGCAATTTGGATTTGCACAATTAGTGTCCCGGACTCTGATTTCCTTTAAAATAAAAATTTTTGTTACTGGGGAATAAAATGATCAATGATTTCACAAAACACACCCGAAATGAGTTTTCAACAAAGTTTGTTTCCGTTCTTTGTGACCTTGAATTTTTTTTTTAATATACCGGATAAATTATCATGACGATATCAGTATGTGAACAAAGTGAACTAAAGATAATGAACAGCTTTCATCAACATAGACGGATACATAAATACAGGAGAATAGAAGAAGCTAGGAACCTAAACTCTATCATAGACTATCTAATAATGCGCCAGAAAATAAGTATAAGGATAGAAGACGTACGAGTGTATACAGGAGCAACTTGTGGAAGTAATCACTATCTCCTAAAAGCCAAAATAATATTTTCAGTAAGAAAAGATAAGACATTGATCTATGAGGAAGAACAAGCCACAAAAATAAATGAACAAAGATACAATCTGAGACGATTAGAGCCAAAAGAATAAACAATTTGAAAAAATAGGGAAACATTACGATTAGCCGCAGAAGCTCTAGGATTCCAGCAAATACAAAAAAGTTGTAACAAAATAAATGCATACTTAGGTGGAAGTAAAAGTGCCGAAAACTGGAAAATCATAAAATCCTTAAGAAAAGAGATAAGAAAAGACATTATATCCTCTGTTAAAATTCAAGAATGGGACGAATACTTCAAAGCGTTATTGACAGAAAACAGAAATGAATTCCAAGAGGAACATGTAAACGTAACAGCTACTCCGATCAGAATTACGGTTGCAGAAATTAAAAATGCATGCCGATCACTTAAAAATGGAAAAGCATCTGGATCAGGAAATAGAGCGGCAGAGTTTCTGAAAAATGAAACCAAGAAGTTATACATGCAGTTAACTAAGCTATTCGAAGAATGTATTAGTAAAAGAGAGTATCTATAATATCCACAATTCACAAAAAAGGAAGTAGGACTGATTGCAACAACTACACAGGGATTGCAGTGACCAGTTCACTCAGTACAGTATATGGAAAAATTATTAAGAATCGAATACAAAAGAAATACAGCGATATGAAAGCAGAAGAAGAACAAGCGGGATTTAGAGCGGGAAGATCGACAGTGGATCATCTGTTGAGCTTAACCCAGATAATAGAGAAGAAAGCGGCGTACGACCAAGAAGTCCATTTATTATTCGTCGACCTCAAAAAGGCGTACGATAATGTATGTAGTTTATGAGAAACCCTAGAAAGAACGAATATAAATTCAAATTTAATTAAAGCCGTAAAAACTTTATATAAGAATAACACTGCAAAAGTCAAAGGTGGGCAATAGATTTCAAAAGGTTTCTATGTGAACAAAGGACTCAAACAGGGATGCTGTCTCTTCCCAACATTGTTTTAAATTTATGTTGAGGAAGCATTAAAACTTTGGAAAAGGGCATATGGTAACATGAAAATCCCCTAGATAATAATAAACTATACACACTAGTAGTAGAGTAAACGCGCTTCTGGGACACCTCGATGGCCACTTTTTAACCCGACCTTGACCACTAGCCGAAGAAGTGAATTCAGGATCTTTCAGTCATTTGGGTCATGTCTTCTGGAAGTTGTTTCAGGCAGGTGTTTCTTCGTCCGCATAAGTGGTGTTAGTTACGTTTTCCTTGACCTTTGACCTTTCTACCTGAAAAAATCCGAAGAGGTGACGTCAATGACGTCACAAGTCCAGTGGTTGTTGAACAGTGTCCTTTTGGCACATTTGACCTTGAGGAAGTGTTTTACCTGTATTCTATTTACCTGTATACCTGTTTACCTGTGTCACCTGTTTACCTGTATACCTGTACCTGTGTCACCTGTTTACCTGTAATTTACCTGTAATTTACCTGTAATAGCTGAAGAAGTGTTCAATGAGGTAATTTGTCCAGTGGATGTAGCTCAGTGCCTTTTTGTCATTGAAAGACCTTGAGGACTTAGAATAAATGTGTGTTAAATGTTGTGTATTAAATGAAATAAGTTAAAAAAAGTGATGTCTGTAGTAGGATTAGAACCTGCATATGTTGTGTGTATAACTGCAAAACTGGGGACTTAACCTACTTAGCCAAATAGGATTCTTAATAGAGAATGCATTAATTGGGATGCCATAAAAAAGGATTGGTGAATAATATGTGAAAAGTCTGCAAAGTTGAAATTTGTACAAGAAGTAGTCGTCAATGACGTAAATTGTCCAGTGGATGTTGAATCAGTGCCTCTTTGGCAATATAAGTTGTCGAAAAGGTGTAAAATTAGAGGTAAATAGGTGTAAGATAGGTGTAAATAGATGGGAATAGGTGTAAGTGTGTATGAGAAGAAGTCTGCAAGAAGTAGTCGTCAATGACGTAAATTGTCCAGTGGCTGTTGAACAGTGCCTTTTTGGCAAAATAAGTTGTTGAAAATGTCTTTCTAGAGGTAGAATCGGTGTAAATAGGTGTAATATGAGATTCTGCAAGAAGTGATCGTCAATGACGTAACAAGTCCAGTAGATGTGGAAACAGGGTATCTTAACTTCATTAAAAACTTTGTAAACTTTCATTTGAGGAGAAGTTGCATTAGTTTAGATGCTCATTGGTGTGGTCTTATCAGAGTAGGCGTAACTAGATAAGAAAGGTTGTATTTGGTTGGTTGAATGTGTAAAATTAGATAAGAATCTGTGTATTTGGATAGGTGAGCTGTGAAAATGGGTGTTGTCTATTGGAAAAGGCATGTATTTGATAGGTTGTTGTGTAAAATTTGCTAATAAGAGTATAAATTTGATTGGTTGAAGGGTAAAAAATGTGTGTTATCTATTCGAAATTGCATGTATCTGATAGGTTGAATTGTAAAGGCAAAGAAGTAAATGTATTAAAAATAGCAATGATACAATGTAAAATCTTGTAATTTGAGCGAAAACAGTAAATAACTGGCGCCGTAAAGTCGGTAAAAATGTCGAAGATAAGGCAAAATGTAAACAAAAAGTATGACTTATGCTAATTTCCTTGAATTGAAACCAAGTAAACACTTTTGCGAAGTATTCTAAAAATAGAAATGACGTGATAGCTAGAATGTTCTAAATGGTCTGATAGGTCACAAAATAGATAAGAAAGGTCAAAAATAGTTGATAAGGATATGTTTTGAATGCATACAAGTGTATTAAAATTGATGAAATTTGTTAGCAAGTAAAATAAGTATGAAATGAGCTTAAAAATAGTTTTGATAGGTCAAATAATGGATAAGAAAGTTTAGAAATTGCTGATAATGAGTTGAGTAAAATGCATAAAAGTGTTGTAAAATTGTTGATATTTACTAAAGGTGGTAAAATAAGTATGAAATGAGCTTATTGTGAGCTCGTTGAAATGTTGTGAACTCGTTGGATTTTGCTATAATATGTTATATGAGATGAAAGCAAGTTAAATAAGTAATATTTGTCAAGAATCGTAAAATAAGTACGAAATGAGCTTAAATGAATCTCAAATGAGTTTTTGGTTTGTAATAATAATAGTAAAATATTAAATGAGCCTAGCATTTTATCGTATGTGTGGGAACGTTGTAAAAGGTTTTGTTGAGCCTAACAAAAGTATAATTTGGTCTCGTTGTATTGTAAATCTTAGTAAAATATTTGTTAAAAATGAGCCTAGCCTCGCCTTTGACTCGTTGTGTGGGAACGAGAGGAGAATAAAACATACAAGTATGAGAACACAGATTTTTATTCAATGAATAAAACTGTTTGAAGCCTCGTCTGCTTAAAAAAATCTTTACAAAACTACTATATATAAATTAAAAAGGAGAAAATTATTCTACTTACTAAAAATACTTAAAAGTACAAAATATCTATAAAACAATAAAACTAACTAAAATGTTAAGATGTAAATGTAGAGCCTGGTATGAAATGATACAAAAACCTAAATTAAATGAGAGAGTTCAACAAAAACAGATAAGAAAGATCAAATATTTATCGATAAGAGGATGTAAAATGTATTGGATAAAATATAAATTGCAATGTTATGTTTTACTAATAACTATATATTTGATTAGAAATATTAAATAAATGCGAGAGAGAGTTCAACAAAAACCGATAAGAAAGGTTAAAATTAGTTGATAAGAGGATGTAAAATGTATTGGATAAATTAATAAAACAACATTTTAGATTCTTACTTAAATACTTAAAAGTACAAAAATAAATAATATGTTGCCTGGTACGAAATGATACCAACAAAAACCAGTTGTTATAAAATTAAATGAAAGTTCAACAAATTTGATAAGAAAGATCAAATTTTTGTCGATAAGAGGATGTAAAATGTATTGAATAAAGTACAAATTGCAATGTTATGCTTTACTAATAACTATTTGACTAAAAATTTTGAATTGCTTAATAGTATGTATAAATGAGAGAGTTCAACAAAAACAGATAAGAAATGTTAAAATTAGTTGATAAAAAAAGTAGATTCGAAAGCATTAAAATAATTGAAAGACCAATAAATTTGTCATAAATTTAAATGTGTAAAATTTTTTTGTTTTCCAAGTTACTACTCTCACTAATTAGTTTATATTTGTATAAATCAAAATTTGTTTCCAAAAGAACAAAGATTTGACTAATAATAAACTAAGAAATAGGTTGTAAATATAATATCAATATTATTTGTCTACTAAAAAGCAAATTGGTTTAAATTATTGACTTACTTAAATACTTAAAAAATATAAAATCTCTATATAAAATTAACTAAAATCTTAATACAAAAATTATTATAATACATTAATCATCCTGGTGGGAACGTTTACGTATAGTGGAGGCTGCCATCTTCAGTTTAGCTGAATACGGGCCGCTTATTCCTGCTATTACATTAATTCTATTCGTATATCGAAGACATTTGCGACCCATATGAAGTAGTGTGTCCCTGAGCCATTCATATTCTTTCTTGCCTATGAACAGATTTTCGTGTACTGGTCTGACCAATGCACAAGGCTTGTTTTTATAATAAGTTTGCATAACTAAAGGTTGTAGACAATTTTTACACTTTGATTTACTTAATTGAGTTAACATCAGGGACCAGCTCTTCAGTTGTACCATTTCAGCACTCCAACAAAATTTTAACGTTGCACCACTTCGTGAACATTTTAGTACTAGCTTATATGAACATGGAGTATGATTTGACAATTTTCTGTTTTAACTCGATGAATTAGGAATTATGTAGGTGTAGATCTGAAGTGGAATTATTAAATTTCCAAAGAGATTAAATCAGTTATATGTCACTATGTTGATAACTTGTAATTGATTCGACATAAGACATGTATGTGTTTATATAATAATAAATACAAATCATCCGATATGCATTTTTTAGAAACATATACTAATTATACACGTTTATCAGTATAAATGCAATTTAAATTGGAAAATTACCACTTATCTAAATAATGATGTATGGAGTGGACTAGTCGCTATAGACAAAAATAACAAAAACAAATGAATTAATTTAGTTTATAAAATGATAAGAGATAAATGTCGAAAACATGTTTATAATAACAAAGTGATTGGAAAATTTGCTATGACTTAATTAGCGCTATTACTTAAAAACAAACTGCAATATATAAAAATAATAATAACAAAATCTGGTGATTGGAAAAATAGTAAAAGTATCAGAGAAATTTTATATTAGTTTTATAAATATATATTTAGATGGCAATTTTATTTAACATTGTATTAAAATTTATTTTTTAAAACATCTCAATAGATTTAGTTTAGATAATTGTTTAATTAACTTATTATTCTTATTATGATTGCAATAAATACTACATTGGATACATTTGTTTGATGTCGACAACTCTGACAATTCTTCATTGACACGTCTTAGTACCATATTAACATGGAAACATTCACATGTATCGGGTCCTTCTCGAACTCCAGGATGTGACCATACACATGATACGTAATGTGTTTTCTAAATTATTCGTAACTTGTTTGCGATCGATAAAAGGTGTTAAATATTCTCGATAAGATATTAGTCGAATCCTTGTTTCACAACAACATGATAATTTCTTGACAAAATCATCAATTTTTCTACAAGTTTTATATATTAAATCATCTTGACTGAATAAATTCATTTTTGCAAATAAGATGAAATCTTTGACAATTTAATGTGTTATACTGAGATTCTCCTATAATTCTTGATGATAAGGTTAAAAAACAACGATTGAGAAGGGATATGTATATTTAAATGGATATGTTTGGTTAGTAGTCAGTATTTGATAAACATAAAATCAAATAAACAATGAGTGAAGATCGTCAACAATTATATGTAGTAACAAAAAGAAATGGACTTTGGATTAATCGTAATGCTGTCGAATTAACACCTGGTAAATTGTTAAGTGGAGTCGGTTTATATCAAAATGGAGGATGTATAGCATGTGGTGTTCGTGATAACGACCTATTTTCAGGGGGACAACAAGGAATGCATTCGAAATGTCAGGATATCTGGAAGACTGGTACACATGATCTTATAGATAAACATGTACAATCAATAATTCCAAGACCGATTGGTGAACGAGAATACCAACAACGACAACGAGAACAAAGAGGCAACCATTAGAAACTCCTTGTTAATTCTTATTACCTTTTATTTATTTTTTAAGTAATAGATATATGTATATTTGTCTTAATAAAGTCCTTATATCCTTAAATATTTAATGTTTTGTTTTTCTAGTATAAAGTCCTTATATTCTTAATACTTTTAGTATTTTAAATAGGAAATAATAAAACACACATATTTGAAATTGAAAATATTTATTAAACTCGCTCTTTCAATAATTTCTACAAATTATTCAGTTAACATTGGAAAAATTCCTTAAAAAATTTTATTAAATACATATGATGTTGATATTATGGGATGAATATCGAAAGCCATGCCAATAGTGTCATACAATTTGTAGTACTACATTGAACTTTAGCATTGTAAATTAGATTATGATCTAAACAGCAAGGTTTTGTAGGTTTAAATGTTGGCATGTTCCATACATTTAAAGTATCTATATCAATCATCTTGAAATTGGGATTAGTATGCAAATTAGTAGTAGAAGCAGCAATGTTGTCTTGAACGAATCGAAAAACATGTTTTCCTTTTACATACAATACATCAATATTGTCCAGTACTCTATCTAAAATTTCTCCAACTTGCTTGTAATCTACATAGCCGGAAGAATATCGTAAACCAAGTTCCTTTTCAGTCTTACAAACAGCTCTTTTATTGAGTCGAGATAATTGAGCAAAGGGTATTTTGGGTTTCAAATACATAATGACTTGTCTGTAAACCATTTGATATCGTAATTTCTTTAGCATGAAATTCTTCCACATACACATCATGATTATCATCATCAGCAGCAAATAAAAAGTTAAATCCCTGAATATCGAGAACAGCCAACTTCATCGTGTCACAGTTACTTTACAACTAAGAAAACTTTTACAAAGCAAACATATATAATATGACCTCTCTACAAAAATTGTTTACCTGAATTGATTTCAATATTAATCTTATTTTTGTATTTTTTTAGGGAATGGAATAAAAAATAGTTAGGTCTCTAGAAAAGTTTAATATCCTCCCAACTTAAATATTCATTATCATCATCATCATCATCATCATCCACATCCATTTCACTCTCTGTTTGTTCAATCATCTCTTCATCCTCATCCATTTTCTCCTTTAACCATTTTTCTTTTAATTTACTCAGTGGGATTTCATCATCGTTGTCATCATCATCATTTTCATCAACTTGAACTTTTTGTTGTAGTAATTTTTCTCTTAATAAATTTAAGGGTAAATGTTCTTCCTCTACTTCGACAATTTCCATTTCCCTTAATTCCAGTAGTCTTAGTAACTCTATATTTCTTTTAATAACGTTGTTGGCATTTACTTCTTCTTCATTAAAAAGCGACATTATTAAGTATTGGAGCAAGTAACTATTAGACGAATGAATTTTGTATTGATTTTAATACCTTTCTATACACCTATTATATAGGGGATTTAATCACATCATACATAGTCGTCATGAGAGTCAATTAGTCTATTAAAAATATAAATAAGCAAATATGTAAACTAGAGGAGTCGTTTTGTCTGTAAAAATGTTGCCTGATAAGTAAACAAGATATCATTAATTTATTGTTCAAACTAGTCACATAAATTTTCCAAATATCAAATGACGTGATTTATTTTTTTCCTGTATTTACTATATAAGCATTAAAATTTCTTACTCAGATTCAAATTTATTTGTTGTGTAGTGAAACAAATAGTTGCTTTTAAAAATGTTGATAATTTTTGAATCTGAAGACATTAAAGTGTTACCTATCAAAACGTTATATATATTAATAAAAAACTTATTCGTGTGAGTATTGTTTCATATAATTTACTACTTATATATTTAGCTTTGATTTTAATGATTGACTTAATTAATATATAGATTATTATATCTTTTATTTCTTTCACAGACGTGGTGTGCATAAAATTGAAATTGTAAATAATACTAATCAAATTAATGTATTCTTGGACGGGGATGAAGCACCAACTACCAAATTGGAAGAAATTACCTGGATATTACCGATAAGGTATCTACACGTAGAGGCAGAAAATGCAGAGGATGAAAAGACATTTTTGGATGCAATCCAAAAGTATCCAGGGATAAAATCCTATATATTAAATAATAAATATATCTTATAGTTTGTAAACGTAAAAGTTTTTGTTTTCAAGTTACTAATAAACTGTAAAACATTTACCTTTGTTTTATTTACAATTTACATAGCCGGAATAATAGTTAGATATAGGATACATGAAAGTATTTAGTTATTCTTTTTAATATTGGTTTCAACTGAAAATGACTTGGGTAGTAGGAGTAAAATAAAAAATAATCTTAAAATTTGTCTTGATTCGTTATATCAAAAAGGTTTAAATGAAATAATTTTAATAATAGTAAAGTTTAATAGAAAACGAGATAGAAATCGATAAAGAATGAATTCCTCAACAAGTTGTCCTTCATGTCAAAGTAAAATAACCTATTTGGGTCATAAATCTTATAATCAGACTACTTATTGTTCCAATTGTACTCGGTATTAATCAGGCTTCATGGCAAACTGTACGTAGTCTAGGCTATATACCAAAAGATACTTTGGAAAGACAAACTGTATTGGAAAATGAAACCAAGAATCAATTTACTAACTTAATGCCAAATAATCAATATATATCTGTAAGAGACCGAATTGAATCATCATAAAATGTGATAGATGTGTTTTATTTATTTGTACTATTTAGTAAACCTAATAAAAAACATGTTATTACTTAAACATATCGTCTATTTTATAACTGAATACAATTTTGCAAGTATTAACTAATTACATACTATGTGATTTCATAAATCTGAGATTATTCTTCGATAAGATACCAAATAGTCGTTCGTTCGCATTTGTAACAATAATCTCGTAATCTGGGTCGAGGTCGAAGTTGTCGAACAGAATTATTACGTCTAATGATTAAATTTACTTGAGCTATATGTGGTTGAAAAGGTATACTTTTCGATTCTCTCCAACAACCACTACATAAATAAGTAAAGTTCATGGTAGCAGCAATTGTTATTTCTATGACTATTTCCAAGATACTGATTTGTTATTCCTCAAGAAGATACCACATAGTTATACGAGCACACTGATTACAATAAACCCGTATTCGAGTTCGAGGTCTTTGATGATTTGCATATGGAACTCTGTGTGTTTCTCTCCAACAACTACTACATAAATAAGTAAAAAATTCCATGCAGACTAGTAAGATGTCAATAGTATCACACAAAATGTTGTTTATATTACAAATAAATTGTATTACTATGCAATGAGTAGTTCAAATGCACCAATGCGCAACTATTAAATTTTAACTTTCTCCTTCTCGCAATTTTCTATTTTGTCTTCTACACGTCGACAGTCGAATAATATATTTGTCTTTCGATTCCAAAAGTACTTCTTCTCGTTCTAAGCAGTCTTTTAGATTTACGAAAATTTTCGTTTCGTCTTTCCTCTGTTGTTTTTTTAAATCCTTTTGACATTTGGACAAATCGTTATCTAACTGATAGATTTCACGAGTCAGATCGGTCAAATTACTTTTAAAATTTTCAATTTCCTCCTTTAAATCGGCAATTACGACATATGCTACTTTGTATTTTTCTTGACAAATTTGCAATGTTTCCGTTAGATTGGTTCTCAATAAATACAAATCCGATTCCAATTTGATATTTTCCTTGAGCAGTGCAATATGTTTCGTATAATTTAACGACATTGTTAAATTCGCAGCCAGGTATTCGTATTCTAGAATTTTTCCCATACAAATATCATTAACAGCTTGTTCATTATCGTATAAATCCATATAATTGTCCAGTGACTTAATACATTCCTGATACAGATTTAAACTGGTGTTATAAAGTGAATGATAATCCTCTAATAAATATTCATAATTTTGATTACAAGTATTATTGACATCGTCATCGTAGTTGTTTGTACTTTGAACAACAACAATAACGAGAACAAACAATAGACAGGTAGAGAACATTAGTGTGGTCAATATGAGCGAATGATAAATGAATCAAAAACTTATTTAGCGTCTGTTTTTATAGAGATCGTGTTCTCCTCAAGAGAACCTCTTGAAGTCTCTAAAAAATATGGAAAATGTAAAATTTAACTGTTTAAAATGTGGATGTAAAGTTAACAAAAATATAAATAGTTACTATCGAGATCGAGTTAGAATACGTAAATATTGTACATATTGTTTAATTAATTTTGTATATAGGAAAAATAGCCTAATTTCCATGCTTCTATCAGTTACAACTATAAATAGTAGGGAGAGATAACTTGTATAAAACATTTCATTAATACACACATCATATCATTCATTCAAAATGCCAGTTATTGTACGAGTAAAATGTCCACAATGTAAAGGTGAAAGTGAAATACGAAATCAAAAATGTTTGTCGTGTGTGGTCAAAGATCGAATCAAACAGAACGATGGAGCAAAGAACGTACCTGCTTACCTTCTTTCCTTTGGCAAAGAAGAACGAGGAATCGAGAGAGAGGCTGCTGCAAGACAAGGAAACAGATAGCATCCATTTCCTGTTAATTATATATAAAAACATACATCAAATACAATCATATTATTTGTATGCTTGCTATTGACACATACATTCTAAAATAATGGCTTGTCTAAGAGCTTGGTGGAATGAAATATCCAATTTTCCCGATTTACCTGCGAAATTTATCATTTATTTTCAAGATTTTGTCAATTGGAATATCATTTCACACGAAAACAACATTTAGACGAAGATCTAATACGAACTTGTATCAATAAAGTCAATTGGCAACTTATCTCCCATATCAGCAACTAAACGAACGATTTATGGAGGAATTTGCCGGAATGTTGGATTGGAATGCCATCAGTATCCATCAAAACTTGACTGAAGATTTTATCCGTCGACATAGAGAACGAGTTAATTGGAAATTTATTCAAAAATTTCAACGAGGAATCAGTCCCACCTTTTTACAAGAAATGAAACCCTACATTGATCAACTTGAAAATTGTTGTTGTTAAATCATTATAGTTTTCTCTTTTTTTTACTTAATAAAACCTTTTTCAGTACAAATTGTTTTTTGTTATTTTTAACTACATACTGCTAATACTTTTATCATTGCATAAAACACGAGTTATATTAATTATATTGTACATTCAATGTATTTGAATTTATTCCTTATCTGGTAAATTTTAACCTTCTTATCTGTTTGAACTCTCTTTTATGTTATAAAAAGATTGAATTGGTAAATACAAGCAATTGTCTGCGTTTTCCTCTCTCACAACATATTTATATTTTGTTTTGTGTGTGTGTGTAATTACTTAAACAGGTGAGTTTAACAGGTTTTATATTTATACATCATATCTAATTGGAATTGTTGTTTGCAGTATGTCCTCTTTAAACGTTGAATCTACCATACCTACAACATCTTCATCTAATCTAATCATTGATATGGATACAACAATTCCTACTACTACTACTACTCCTAAGGAAAAATTTCCACTTGCTAAAAATATGTTTTTGGATGGTCTTACACATATGGGACTACTCAAATTTCTCAAGAGATTTGAAAACGTACACCTCTATAATGATGTTAAACATGAAAATAGTAGGGAATCATTAAAGACTTTTAGACAAAACCTGCACACATTAACAATTGTGAATAAAATGCAACAACAACAACAAAATTATAGACTATTTGAACGTTCACCACTATCTCAATTGTATTTTTCATTAATATTTGACTCGATTGAAAATTTTGATGAAAAGAATATCATCGACTGTTTAAAGGAAATTCCAACAGAAATATTTGAACAATTTCCATCGGTAATTGTTATCCCTAATAAGTACAATCTTAAGGACATTATTTGGAAAAGTATGCAAATACAAGAGATAGATTTAATTTCAGCCGTAAAATATGTAAAGACTCAATTTAAATTTTTCACCTTATTATCCAAATACAACCTTTTCAACCAATATGTCTTTTTACCTCATTATCCACAAATGTATGATAAAGCTTACTTTTCCGACTTGTATGTACGTATAGAAAGAGCAATTCAAATAATTAATGACGACGATGATGACAAATCGAAAATAATTATTCCGGGAAATAATTCTTGTTGGAAAGCATACAAATCAGATGCAGGTTTCGATCTTTGTATTAAACACGACACATTTTGTCCCGCAGGGAAAGCCACAAAGATTGAACTGATTGAAAAAGTAAATATTCCTATAGGATTCTATGGACAAATTGTTGCGAGATCCTCTACAGGCATCGTAGATGCAACTTACAACGGACCTCTAATTATTTATTTTATATCGGATGAAAATATCTTATTGGAAAAGTATCGAAAAATTGCTCAATTACTTATATGTCCTTTGGTAAATGCATCGATCGAAAGAAATATTACGACTCTAAAGAGAAGTGTTATCAGAAAATCAAACAATTTTGGTTCTTCGGGAAAATATAAGATTCCCGCTGCTCAATTTTTGGGTGGACGACAATATTGTGCACAACCGCAAACAGATATTGACATTGCCGAATTTAATCAATGTTTTAAAAATTTAGTCTATTCAGATTCTTCCGATTCTGAATAATTTTACGTTTGCTGTTGTTGTACCTCTAAGAGTCTTTTTTTATCTATTATAGTACAAACTGTATTAGATTTATCTATTATTAGTTTTTTAATCTATTAGTATATAAGGTTTAACCTAGGAATAATTTGGTTATAAAATAAAATAATATTTATAAGGTATTTTGGATTTTATTAAAGACTACATCTTTTTCATACAAAAAACTTTTTTAACAGGAAGCCTCGCAATTTCATCCCATACTTTTTGTGTCGGTTCCTTCTCCAAACGCACATGAATACGTCTCCTTTGCCTTTTTATTTCCAACAAAATATCTCTGAAAAATAAATATATTGCTAGTAAGATGATTTATGAATTTTACTATTCATACTCACTTGAATAACTCTTGGAGTAATAATATATTTGTCGATAAGGCATTCAAATCTTCAGATTCAAATATTAAAATCATATTTTTGCTTTCAAACTAACTAGAATCTTTACACACAACAAACAAAAGGTTCTTTTTCTCGAAAAACTGCTGCTTTGATCAGACTTTCCTCTTCTGCTTTTTGCGTTATAATGTGTTAATATAAAAATTGAAAATGGTATAATTTTCTCTCTTGAACAATTCTTGAGAATCAATATCAACTTGCCTTTCTTCTTCTCTATTTTGTAATTGACTTGTGTTTATATATATTAAATACAGGATATTAATCATCTGATAATCATTTGATATTTTTTAGAAACTTATATTTATCTATTATTAGTTTTTTAACATTTATCTATTAGTATATATTCATAAGTTTAAGCTCTAGTAATTTGTTAATTTGGTTATAAAATAAAGCAATGTTTATAAGATATTTGTATTTTATTAAAGACTAACTAAGAATTTCAGCATAAAAAAAAAATTTTTACAGGTAACTTGTCAAATTCCTCCCATTTTTCTCGTGTCGGTTCCTCCTCCAAACACACATGAATCATGTACTGTCCTCTTCTTATTTCAAACAAAATATCTCTGAAAATCAATAATAATAATATGTTAGACAAGAAACAAGTAAAAGTTTAGAAAGGTGAATTTTACTATTCATACTCACTTGAATAACTCTTTTAATAACACATATATCATATCTAATGATATATCATCATCTATTAATTCGACTGCGAAAAAGATCATTTTTTACTTCAAACTAGTGAGTATTACACAAACAAACAAAATTGTAATTGAATCGGTATAAGATGGGTGTTTATATATTAAATACAGGATATTAATCATCCGATATACATTTTTTAGAAATATATACTAATTATACACGTTTATCAGTATAAATTCAACAAAATAGTTTAATTTGGAAAATTACCACTTGCATCATGCAAAATTTCCATTTGTTATTAAAAACATATTTTTCGATATTTATCTCGTATATTTTTATAGACTAATTGACTTGTTTTTGTTTTTACATAAATCGAAACTAATTAAATAAGACAACAAAAAATATAAGATTGCATCATGCAAAATATTTGTTATTATAAACATGTTTTTCGATATTTATCTCGTATCATTATATTTTTTATAGACTAATTGACTTGTTTTTGCAATAAAGCAAAACTAATTAAGCAAAACAAATCTATAAGTTTAAAATATAAAATAGAACGAATTATTTATTAATATAGTCATCAGTTTAAACGTTTAACTTGAACAAAAAATATTATTATTCAGTTAGTCAGTCATTCGATATCAATATGATTGAATCAGATGTGTTTATTGACATTCAAGGATATAATTGTTCTTTTGGATATGTAATCAAAGAGTTGGCAATTTATGATGGACATCGTTGTGCAAATTATTTATTTAAACCACCATTCTCGAGAACTATGATATCTAATGCTAAAGATCAAAAATTGATTGATTGGTCAGACAAATATCACGGATTATGTTGGGAAAATGGATTTGTTGAAATAAACGATATCGAACCCATTTTACAAGATGTATTGAAAATTTATCAAACTCCATATCGAATTTACGTCAAAGGAAATGCAAAAGTGAATATTTTAAAGAAATTCTTAAATGAGGACTATATACACAACATTCCCATTGAACAAGAACCTAAATTAAGTCAATTTACAATGATTCCAGAATGTTATTTTCATAAGGATATTAATCCCTGGCATTGTGCGTTATCCAATGTAAAACTACTATATAATTATCGAAATTGTTGGAAATAAAGAACTCTCTCTCTCTATTTAATTAAATGTCTTCTACCAACAACAGTAACAACAAAATCAGTTACAAATTTTCCTTTTATTCTTTTAGTAGACAAATAATATTGATATTATATTTACAACCTATTTCTTAGTTTATTATTAGTCAAATCTTTGTTCTTTTGGAAACAAATTTTGATTTATACAAATATCAGAATTACTAAGTAGTGATAGTAACTTTAAAACAAACAAAACAGCACAACCTATTTCTTAGTTTATTATTAGTCAAATCTTTGTTCTTTTGGAAACAAATTTTGATTTATACAAAAATCAACTAAGTAGTGATAGTAACTTTAAAACAAACAAAACAACCTTTACGTGTTTTTTACATTTACCTACAACGAAATATAGTAAATTTATTGGTCTTTCAATTATTTTAATGCTTTCGAATCTACTTTTTAGGTCTTTCAATTATTTTAATGCTTTCGAATCTACTTTTTATCAACTAATTTTAACATTTCTTATCTGTTTTTGTTGAACTCTCTCATTTATACATACTATTAAGCAATTCAAAATTTTTAGTCAAATAGTTATTAGTAAAGCATAACATTGCAATTTGTACTTTATTCAATACATTTTACATCCTCTTAACGACAAAAATTTGATCTTTCTTATCAAATTTGTTGAACTTTCATTTAATTTTATAACAACTGGTTTTTGTTGGTATCATTTCGTACCAGGCAACATATTATTTATTTTTGTACTTTTAAGTATTTAAGTAAGAATCTAAAATGTTGTTTTATTAATTTATCCAATACATTTTACATCCTCTTATCAACTAATTTTAACCTTTCTTATCGGTTTTTGTTGAACTCTCTCTCGCATTTATTTAATATTTCTAATCAAATATATAGTTATTAGTAAAACATAACATTGCAATTTATATTTTATCCAATACATTTTACATCCTCTTATCGATAAATATTTGATCTTTCTTATCTGTTTTTGTTGAACTCTCTCATTTAATTTAGGTTTTTGTATCATTTCATACCAGGCTCTACATTTACATCTTAACATTTTAGTTAGTTTTATTGTTTTATAGATATTTTGTACTTTTAAGTATTTTTAGTAAGTAGAATAATTTTCTCCTTTTTAATTTATATATAGTAGTTTTGTAAAGATTTTTTAAGCAGACGAGGCTTCAAACAGTTTTATTCATTGAATAAAAATCTGTGTTCTCATACTTGTATGTTTTATTCTCCTCTCGTTCCCACACAACGAGTCAAAGGCGAGGCTAGGCTCATTTTTAACAAATATTTTACTAAGATTTACAATACAACGAGACCAAATTATACTTTTGTTAGGCTCAACAAAACCTTTTACAACGTTCCCACACATACGATAAAAAGCTAGGCTCATTTAATATTTTACTATTATTATTACAAACCAAAAACTCATTTGAGATTCATTTAAGCTCATTTCGTACTTATTTTACGATTCTTGACAAATATTACTTATTTAACTTGCTTTCATCTCATATAACATATTATAGCAAAATCCAACGAGTTCACAACATTTCAACGAGCTCACAATAAGCTCATTTCATACTTATTTTACCACCTTTAGTAAATATCAACAATTTTACAACACTTTTATGCATTTTACTCAACTCATTATCAGCAATTTCTAAACTTTCTTATCCATTATTTGACCTATCAAAACTATTTTTAAGCTCATTTCATACTTATTTTACTTGCTAACAAATTTCATCAATTTTAATACACTTGTATGCATTCAAAAACATATCCTTATCAACTATTTTTGACCTTTCTTATCTATTTTGTGACCTATCAGACCATTTAGAACATTCTAGCTATCACGTCATTTCTATTTTTAGAATACTTCGCAAAAGTGTTTACTTGGTTTCAATTCAAGGAAATTAGCATAAGTCATACTTTTTGTTTACATTTTGCCTTATCTTCGACATTTTTACCGACTTTACGGCGCCAGTTATTTACTGTTTTCGCTCAAATTACAAGATTTTACATTGTATCATTGCTATTTTTAATACATTTACTTCTTTGCCTTTACAATTCAACCTATCAGATACATGCAATTTCGAATAGATAACACACATTTTTTACCCTTCAACCAATCAAATTTATACTCTTATTAGCAAATTTTACACAACAACCTATCAAATACATGCCTTTTCCAATAGACAACACCCATTTTCACAGCCCACCTATCCAAATACACAGATTCTTATCTAATTTTACACATTCAACCAACCAAATACAACCTTTCTTATCTAGTTACGCCTACTCTGATAAGACCACACCAATGAGCATCTAAACTAATGCAACTTCTCCTCAAATGAAAGTTTACAAAGTTTTTAATGAAGTTAAGATACCCTGTTTCCACATCTACTGGACTTGTTACGTCATTGACGATCACTTCTTGCAGAATCTCATATTACACCTATTTACACCGATTCTACCTCTAGAAAGACATTTTCAACAACTTATTTTGCCAAAAAGGCACTGTTCAACAGCCACTGGACAATTTACGTCATTGACGACTACTTCTTGCAGACTTCTTCTCATACACACTTACACCTATTCCCATCTATTTACACCTATCTTACACCTATTTACCTCTAATTTTACACCTTTTCGACAACTTATATTGCCAAAGAGGCACTGATTCAACATCCACTGGACAATTTACGTCATTGACGACTACTTCTTGTACAAATTTCAACTTTGCAGACTTTTCACATATTATTCACCAATCCTTTTTTATGGCATCCCAATTAATGCATTCTCTATTAAGAATCCTATTTGGCTAAGTAGGTTAAGTCCCCAGTTTTGCAGTTATACACACAACATATGCAGGTTCTAATCCTACTACAGACATCACTTTTTTTAACTTATTTCATTTAATACACAACATTTAACACACATTTATTCTAAGTCCTCAAGGTCTTTCAATGACAAAAAGGCACTGAGCTACATCCACTGGACAAATTACCTCATTGAACACTTCTTCAGCTATTACAGGTAAATTACAGGTAAACAGGTGACACAGGTACAGGTATACAGGTAAACAGGTGACACAGGTAAACAGGTATACAGGTAAATAGAATACAGGTAAAACACTTCCTCAAGGTCAAATGTGCCAAAAGGACACTGTTCAACAACCACTGGACTTGTGACGTCATTGACGTCACCTCTTCGGATTTTTCAGGTAGAAAGGTCAAAGGTCAAGGAAAACGTAACTAACACCACTTATGCGGACGAAGAAACACCTGCCTGAAATAACTTCCAGAAGACATGACCCAAATGACTGAAAGATCCTGAATTCACTTCTTCGGCTAGTGGTCAAGGTCGGGTTAAAAAGTGGCCATCGAGGTGTCCCAGAAGCGCGTTTACTCTACTACTCACACTATGCTTCGCAGACGATCAGATCAAAACAGCACAACAACATGATGACATAGAATATATGACAAGTAAATTAATTGAAGAGTACAAAGGATGGGTATTGGAAGTGAATATAGAAAAAACGAAATACATGTGTATCGATGGTATAGAGCAAGACCTAATCTTGAATGATGAACAGCAAATAAAGAGTTATCAAAAATATAAATACTTGGGGATGAAAATAACAAAAGACGGGATGATGAATCAAGCCATCAAAGATAGGAATAACCAAGGGAGGAGAACAACCACGTTGATGAATGGAATATTATTGGACTCACATATATCAAAGAAAAATAAACATCGAATATATAACACCATTATTAAAAACATTGTTACATATGGTAATAAAGTATGGCAGCTAAAAGTAAGAACAGAGAAAACACTGGAAGTAGCCGAAATGGTTTATTGGAGACGAGCAGCAGGGAAACCTAAGCTAGAATGAATTACCAATTAGCGGATACGAGAAATGATGGAAGTCACACATACAATTATGGATGACATTAAAACTAAACAGCTTAAATGATATGGTCACGTCCAAAGAATACCAGAGGAATGAATACCAAAACAGATTCTTAAATGGAAACCAATTGGAAGAAGAAAAAGAGGGAGGCCTAGGAGATACTGGAGAGAAGGGATAGATAGAGAAATTAGAGAAAGAGGAATAGAAGAACTATGGGGAAATAGAGGAGAATGGAGACTGGGAATTTGAAGACGGCGAAGAACGTTATAAACTGATATACATACATAAATTATCAAACGTAATTCACTCGTGATAATTTTGATGTAATCTATACTCTATGAAGATTATTCCAGAATTTTTTCAAAATTTTTTGATCAGTACTTTTCGAGATAAGGTGGGTGAACAAGGGTGCTTTTGCATTTTATTTTTTTTAAATAATACAAAAAAAGCTTGCGCAAGTATTACATCATATATATTTTTGACCTTATATTTTCACAAGCTTTCATTTGATACTCCACTCGTTGACCTGGTAATTTTTTTTTTTTTCATATCCTCCAAAATTAACCTCTTAAGTCAAAGTTTAACTTTTAAAACTACACAGCTCCGATTGGGCCATCAACCTCTATATTTGTGCCAAATTTCAATCTCAATATCTATGTCAAATAGTCTCCGAGAAAATCGGATGTGACAGACAGACAGACACGGAAGTGATCCTATAAGTGTTCTGTACGTAACACTAAAAACACTAAATCATTTTATGGTATGGTTCCGCTGCTGTCCTGATAAAAAACAAATATATTGATTTATTAAATATTTTTGACTTTTGTTTTACGAGCATTAACATATAAAAATATCTGTGCTTTTTCGATACCTTCAATTTGAACTAGGACCACCCTGGCATCATATTTCAAATATTCAAGACTTTCGAAAAAATACTGCTAAATTAGTGTCCTCGTCAAAATTTTTTCTTGGTTTCTAATACTCTTGTTTTCAGATATACATACCATACACACACACACACACACACACATATATATATATATATATATATATATATATATATATATATATATATATATATATATATATATATATATATATAATAAGGTTTTTGCTACGCTTAACAAGCTAAAATTCGATCTTTTGATTTTGAGTTGTAATATAAAATAAAACAGGCTTTAGTTACATAGGATTTTTCTCACTCTGGCAACACTGTAGGCTGCCATTGTCACCGTATAATAAACTTCCCTGTTGGTAGCAGATTTTTGAGTGCACAAAAGTTAACAAAAATCGTGTCGCGATAATATAAAAGGGATACAGATCAAACTTATTACTCAGACCAAATTGGCGTATATAAAATACTTGAGTAAATAGATTTTGTCCACGTTTTTGGTGCCTTTTTCCTTTGGGACTAGTTGTTCCAAAGGACAAGTATTAGATATGACGATATAAAAATCCGAAATCCATAAAAAGGATATAGCTTATCCAAAGTAACGACATTTATTGTATCCCTTTTACTTGCCGACGTCTTTTATAGTCTACGTTTGTAACAGATTAGAGATGTCGAGGAAAGTATAAAAGAAAACAGCTTACTGCCTCAACAATATTTCAATAGTATTATTGTGTTAAAATTTCAAATTACCGTTTATCTTTATTTACAGGAAAATAACGACCTCTTATAAGCTAATTCATATATATATATATATATATATATATATATATATATATATATATATATATATATATATATATATATATATATATATACATATATATATATATATATATATATATATATATATATATATGTATATATATATATATATATATATATATATATATATATATATATATATATATATATATATATATACACACATATATATATATATATATATATATATATATATATATATATATATATATATATATATGTATATATATATATATATATATATATATATATATATATATATATATATATATATATATATATATATATATATATATATATATGTGTTCAATGAGTTCGGTATATCTTAAATCTATATGACAAATTTCTAATGAATTTATAGTTGCATATACAAGTGCTTGTTATATTCTAAGGTCGTTTCGATAATACTTCGAATTGACTCTAAGTGATGCAGAATGTTATATTGTTTTCTGGAACCTGCTTGTTCGTTGTTTTGACCTAATTTAACTTTATTTATAGTTATTATTTTCATGAGTAATATATTTTTGATATAGAATACTTATTAATCTATGATTTCCCATCTTATCGTATGCCATAATACGATTAAAGGATTGTTCTAGTACTGCGAAATTTGAATTTTTTCTAAGCATTTCCTAAGATTTTTTTATAAAATGTTCTCCTCCATGTTTGATAAGTTTAGGTTATTCTGTCTTCACCCGAAACACGATTTAATATTATTTCTCTAATTGTCTTTCTTATTGCGTCTTCTTATATTTCAAATATCTTTTTAGAACCGGTTTCCTTTTTACTGTTTGGTTTTTCGACCTTAGTTTAGGACTGTAGAGGTTTTAATAATAATTCTTTTGTATTTGGGGTCGCTGACGCTCTGTGTCAGTGCGAGAGAAAGTATAAAACACATGGGTCCATAAAGTTATGATAGCCCAAAGGCCTCAAACTCATGTCACAATCAATTTATTTCCGAAAATTTCTTAAATGACTGAAAAAGATTCGTTTGAAATATGTGATGTGACCCCATCCTAGCAAAGCGAATGTATTATCGAACGGATTTTAACAGTTCTTGTGCGGATTGTGTTAATCTCTAAGAGAGAAGAAAGACATTGTATCTCAGGCTGGTACTTTAGAGGAACTTGATGCTTTAGATGTTGGTGCATGTTAAAAGAGCGTTTTCACATTTGATTAACGAAATCAAATCCTTAAGCAGTATAGTCTGGGGGTGGAAATATAAATATTTATGAGAAATAAACTGGGCATGAATTCACTACACGTTTACATTGCTTTTTGACCTCTCGTCTGATATTTACTCGCATTCATCTTTTAATCAGTAGAATACTTGGGGCTTCATTTACGTCGTGTTAATAATATTAAGCGCGAAATCTTCGGTGTGCGAGAGACACAGAATTACTGCTTTTCAAACGTCTTGCAGAAAAAAAATTCACATCGCCTTGGTTAAACATTCGATAACACTTCACCTTATTCCGCCTCCAGTCGCATTCGCGCCAAAGGCAGACACTCTTTTATTAGATTTAGAAGTTTCAAAAATTAGGTTATTAAAAATGTATTCCTTTTAAAATTATTTCTATCTAATAACAAACGACGAAACATGCTGGTTCCCTAAAAAATCGAAGATCGATGTAAACAAAAAAAAAAGAGATCTATCTATATACGTGACAACATAAACCATAAAATCATACAAGCTGCAGAGGAATCCGTAACTCTGTCACATTAGTAGTAAGATAAATCAAAAATGAGCTCCTAAAAGTTTACACAAAAAAATGAAATAAGACTTTTACTGGTTCCAAAAATACATATTATGTTTAATTAGGTGTCAAAGGAAAGAAGTAAATTAACTAACAATCCCTAACTATATAGAAAAACAAACATGGGTGAAATAACACAGTCCCACGTAAAAAAAATGAAAGTTCATTACCACGAACCACTGAATTCAAATCCGTAGTGTTAAAAAAATATTTATCATTTAAAAAAAAAAAACATCCGTTGGAATGGGCTAAAACTATAGTAATAAGGTAATGACTCTTAATGAAGGGTGAAATATCGTATATATTTTTTAGTCTAGAGAAGAGAATATGCATTCAAAGCACCGCAAGCCATTTCTATTAACTAAACCAAAGTCCACCCTTATAGGAGGTGAAAAGTACCTCTAAAACTCAAATAACGCACGTGAGTTTAAATAACATGTACAAAGGACAAATTCTTGTAGCTCTTAGTACAAAATATCTGACAACAAGACATTACTCTTAAAAGATTGAGACTCACCCCTATATGATGTAAAAACCACCCCCACCTACGGAGGTATCTCATAAGTTTCAATAACGACGAAAAAAGTTCAGGCTTTTGTAGTTTTAGGCTGGTCCTTAGAGGGCGATAGAAACTACCCCTACGCTCTAATGATGTACATGTAAGTTAGTGAAATTCATAAAGGATCAAATACTTTTATCTCGTTGTGTCAAACATTCAACACAATTAGATCATCTTCCTCGTAAGGTCGAAAATCATCCCTAGGGGGAGGGGGAACGACCCCCTGGGATAGATGGAGCTTAGAAGTTCTAGCATCTGAGAAAAAAAAATACAAGCTGTATTTATCCAGCCTGCCTAAGACTACGAAAGCCTGTATTTTTTTCTCAGATGCTAGAACTTCTAAGATCCATCAATCCCAGGGTGTAATTTCCCTCTTCTTAGGTGATTTTCGACCTTATTAGGAAGATGATCTAGTTGTCTTGAATGTTTGGCACAATGAGATAAAAGTACTAGATCTTTTCCGAATTTCAATAACATGTGCATCATTAGAGCCTAGGGGTAGTTTGTAACCTATTGTTATTGAAAATTATGAGATACCTCCGTAGGTGGGGGTAATTTTTACATCCTATAAGGGTGAATCTCAACCCTTTAAGCATAATGTCTGGTTGTCACACCAGATTCAAATATTTTGTCCTAAGAGGTACAAAAATTTTCCCTTTGAACATGTTATTTAAACTCACGTGCGTTATTTGAGTTTTAGAGGTACTTTTCACTCCCTATCAGGGTCGATTTTGGTTTATTAATAGAAATAGCTTGCTATGATTTGAATGCATATTCTCTTCTTTAGACTATAAAATATCTACCATTTTTTACACTTCATTAAGAGTCCTAACATTACTACTCTAGTTTTAGCCCATTTCAAAGGAAAAAAATGACGCAATAAATCTTTTTTTAAACTACATATTCGAATTCGGCTTTAAAAAATACACTAGTTCTATGATTTTGTCCATGGTAATGAACTTTCATTTTTTTTGTGGGGCAATTGACAGAACTGTTCAAGAAAGAAGAGAAAGAGATAGAAATACAAATGCAAGAAAGAGTAATAAACGATGAAGCACAAAATATGTAAAAGAGGCGCATCAAAAATGTAAATATAAATAGCTCAGACCAAGACCTAATGAGCTGCTCAGATACGGGGTAGGAAGACTCATTTAACATCTAACAACTTTAATCAATAAAACCTTGACCAAACATAAAATTTCACACAAATGCAGGACTGAAACTACATTCTTGCTGTTCAAGAAAGAAGATAATAGTTACGCTTTGGGCACCCATCTTTCCCTTCGCGGCCGTTGCATTCCCGCAATCTTCTTCTTCTTCCGACTTATAGCTAGGCACTATTGCCTGTTTTCTTTGTTCCCTGCTCTATAGATCGTCGCTCCATCTCTTTTTTGAACGTCCCATCGATCTTCTTGACTTGTTTCTTGTTATCCGTACTATCCTGTTGCTTGCCATTCTTCCTATGTGTTGATCTCATTTCACTTTTCTTCCTCTTATCCACTGGTTGATATTTTCTATATTACATGTGGGTTTTATATCTTCATTCTTTTCTCTATCCCTCAGTGACCTGTTTGTACATCTCCTAAGTATTCTCATTTCAGTTGATTCCAGCATTCTCTGTGTTAAACTTGTATCGGGTCTTGTTTCAGATGTGTAAGTCATTACTGATCGTATTACGCTCTTGTATATTCTTGTTTTGGCCTCAACGGAGAGGAATTTATTTCTAAATATGGTATCATTGAAGCATCCCGCTATCATAGTAGCCTTGTGACTTGACGTTTTACTTCTTTCTAGATTTTTCCCTACTCAGTATATATCACCACTACACCAAACACTTTAATTTTGCACTTAACGCGCTTTTCGCTAACCATGTTAGATTCATCAGGAGCGATGATTGTCTTCAATCATCGCTTCTGATTAAGCTAACATGGTTAACAAAACGCGCGTCGAGTGCAAAAATAAAGAGTTTGATGTAGTGGTGATATATACTGAGTAGTGTCATTGCGCCAAAGATTCCACATTCTCAACATACTCGATTTTTCCGATACTAGATATTTTGATGCCCAGATAATCGACCTCCGTCACCTGTTTTATTGGTTTATCTTTCTTAACCTGCTTGCATCTGATCAACTCTTCTGGTATTAGTATTGCCTTGGTTTTTTCGGTTGAAATTGACATATTATATTGTTTTGCTGCTATATAGAATTCGTATAGCCTTCTTTGCAGATCGTTCTCGGTCTCAATCCTTATTATCGCGTCTTCTGCATAACATATAATTTTAAGTTCTCCGTTACCTATTCTATATTCCTTCTTTCTTTTGACATTCTTTATAATTTTAACCATGACAATATTAAATAGAAAAGGTCTTAAAGAGTCTCCCTGCCTGACTCCAGATTCATAGTTGATTGGTTCTGTCATTCCTTCTGCTAATCTTGCGACTACTTTGTTGTCTTTATATATATTCTAGATAGTGTTAATTAGGTCTAATGGGATGTTCCTGCTATATAATAAATAAATAACGTCTTCTATTTGCACATTGTCGAAAGCTTTTTTTAAGACTATCAGGCACAAGTATGATGTCTTCTATGGATATTTTTTTTACCTATCTCACAATGCATACGGCATCGGTGCATGAGCCCCCAGTTGTGTTCTCGCGTTTATTTTTGTTGTAATAATTTTTGTTGTTAATTTCAGTGCATAGTTTAGTAGATTTCCGCCTATATGGTTATTTGATCTTCTTTTTCTCCCTTCTTGTGCATTATTATAACTGTCGCTGTTTCTCCATGCATCTGGGATTCCATTCGATTTTATAATCCTTTGTATAAGTGTCTGGAGTTGCTTAACCAGAAAGTGTTCCCCATATTTTAGTAATTTATTCGCTATTTGGTCTTCGCGCCATAAGTCAAACAAATTTGAACTTTTTTATTGGACATCCTTTATAGAGTTAAGGTGTACAAATCTTAGGATACCGAAAGAAGAAATAATCCATAGTCTTTCTGTCATTGTTCTAAGTGTAACAATGAGCTATTTTTTTTTTTCAATAAAAAATAATTTATCTAAAGTAACGAAAACCATCTTACATAGATATTTAATCGCCGATAAGTTACTTTTATAGCTTACGTTTATAATGAATTAGCGGTTTTCGACGAAAATATAACAGAATATAACCTGCTTTGGGATCAGTTCCTGCAAATTTATTACCAGCACGTAGTGATCGTAAATAGTATTGTGACATGGCTTGATTCATTAGGCAGGGCCAGTAAAATAAAATGGTAGTTTAATAACTTTGATATCTAAATATTGAACTAAGTGGAAAGGTCCTTAATTAACGCAGGTTTGTAAATATATGTGGAAAGAAATGATAGCTTTCTAATTAAAAGGTACTACTCTAGCAAAAAAGATTAAATGGAATAACTGTTGTCCTCTTAAATAGAAGCTAACGAAAACAAAGTAATTCTCGTTACACACTATTAGCGTATAACGGCTGTTCCGCTCGTGTGGACTACATGATTTGCGGTATCGCAGTAATAAATTTTGTTCTTGGTACCTTCCCCATATATTCAACTCTGATAATGGAAATAAAAAGATTTCAGATCTTCACTTGAAAAAATATTCTTTTATTATTATATATTATTATATTGATGAATGACATGACATGTTTCTTAGCACTGGTACTTTATCGTATGTGAATACTAAACTAGTACTCAGGTAAATATAATAATTTCTTACCTACAGAATAACGATTAACGACAGATTAGAAGATTTAATTTAACAAAAGATTATTACTTTTTTCTAATTGATCATTCGGTATATTACCTGATCTTTTGTATTTATTAATTTCTACTGATTCCAATAATGAGAGTTTATGACCCTTATTTTCTGTATGTAAAAACGTAAATTCATCATTAAAATTACGATTATGTTCGATAAGGTGGGACGAATAAGGGAAATTTAATCTTTCGGAATGAAATCTTTATTGTGTTCTTGAATTGTAATTTTAAAATTGCGATTTGTTTGACCTATATAACTTTTTGGATAAGAACGACATTCTAACTTATACACCGCATTTTTCTTCGTTTAATAATTTATCTTTAGTGTTTTTTATGTGTGTTTCTAAAGAGCTGTTGGTTTTAAAAGAGAGCCTTAGCAACAAGTTCAGTGAGTTTTACCCAAATACGTTATAGAATTGAACTTTGTTCTATTAGGAGCATAAATTAGGGAAAAGGGTTCCCAATAAGATTTTCTGAATATCCATTATTTGTAACTATTCGTTTTATAATGGTTACTTCTTCATGGTAATTTTCCGTATTTATTGGGACACTGATAAATCTGCGTAACATGCTATGATAAGCTGCTAATTTACGAGAGTAAGGATATAGAAACAAGTTGTGGATATATAGTATCGCATGTGACGGCTTGTGATAGATTGAGAAACAATGCTTATTGTTCTCCTTCGTTACTTTTAAATCTAAGAAGTTGTTAGCGTTATCTGTTTCTGTTTCTAGAGGAAATGTTATATGGTTATGTAAGTTTTTAATTGTCTGTTGGTTAGTTGGTATTTCCGTAGACGAAATTTTTGTTATAAGATAAGACGAGCTCAAACACATTTTGGGGAATTTTTGAAGATAAGTTTAGGTTAGATCCAAGGACTGTACACTTTCTTCAAAAAAAAAGTGTAATTTTTTATAAATTTTGATTGTTCATACTCGTAGATCAAAAGTTAAGGAAATTAAAAAGTTGGCTTCGAATATACAATTTTGTCATTTTTAAAGGTTTTTGCAATTAGATAATTCAAACTCAAAAAAGTGCCGGCTTTTGATTACCTCCTAGCTCAGTTACAGGAGGCAGTCCTAGGTGAATAGCGTTAACAATTTTTACTTCGTTTGCTAAAGGAAAATATTGCTTTCGTGAAAAAAATCACTTTCAGAGATTGACATTTTAGGATCCGTAGATTATAAAAAATATAATCCCCCTTTCCGCCGGTCTACCTGCCTGTGTGTTTATAGGTCAGTTTGCACGATAACTTTCTAACGATATAAGAACTTAACATCAAAATGTGGGTTACTTATAATACTTGAAGTAGATTTTATGTGATATTGCTTCTAAAGAAGTTTGTGAAAATGTGGGGATCGATAAATTTTTCAATATTACAGGAGAATTTTTCCTAGTTCTTGGCTGTAATAATAAACAAATATTAAGAAATATTTTCACTGAAATATACAGGGTGTCCCAGTATTCTGTGTACATAGAGTTACTGTTGATTTGTGGGATGAAAATACGACCATTTAACCCAAATTACCTTAGTCCAAAAATTTGTAACTTTTGGGATACGGGGTGTCAAAGTTATACTTTTATTTTAATTTTTCTTAAGTAGCTTTCTTAATTGTAGTATTTGTACAAGAATCGGTGCTAAGGGGTTTTCTGAGATGAGAAATCGAAATCGGCTCACAGTTTTGTTATAAATTGTAGGGGACGCCACTTATTGCACTTTATATACTTTTAATTGTCCTAAATTTTTTATACCACTATGCATAATATTTCGTATTTTTTGCCGTCTCCTGTCTAAAAAAGCTCTTTTGGTAAATGTTGCTCCGAGCAATAGTTTCAGAGATAATGGGATGTTTGTTTCTATTTTTTAATTCAATTTTCAAATTTGTAAACGCTTTACACTTCATCCAGGCGTAGGACAGGTCCAAAAGAATAGTCTTTGAAATTTGGAGCATGCTTAAAGGCCAATAGGCTAACAACAATAATAAATTTATATACCAACGGGCCAACAACAGTAAGAATGTAAAAACCAACTGACTAAGGGCATAAAAAATTACCTACAAATAGATAAATTCGAAAAAAAAACATCCCACTATCTCAGAAACGGTTGCCTGGAGCAACATTTTCCAAGAGAGCTTTTTTAGACAGAGGGAGGCGGAGAATACGAATATTTAATTAAAAATATAATACAGAGTGGTATAAAAAAAGTTATGATAATTCAAAAGTATATATAGTGCAATAAGTGGCTCCCCCTACAATTTCTAACAAATCTGTGAGCTTATTTCGATATCTTATCTCAGAGAAACCCTTAGCACCGAATTTTGTATAACTAGTACAATTATTAAGAAAGCTACTTAAAAAAAAAAACTAATATAAAGGTATAACTTTGACACCCTGTATCTCAAAAATTACAAATTTTTGTACTAAGGTAAGTTGGGTTAAATGGTCATATTTTTATCCCAGAAATCCACAGCAACTCTATGTACACGGAATACTGGGACACCCCGTATAAGAAATTAAAAGGATGGAATGGAAGTTCCATGGGCTGCTGCGTATATATCTCGTTAAATACTGTTCTCGTATCTTAGAGTCCAAGAATCTGAAAACTGAATTATTTTTAATAATATATAGTCGAATATATAGTGTCAAAAAAGTAGGGGAAGGGTTTGTACCGGCTATTTTGTATGTATTGTGTAATATATCCATTTCATGGGTCTTGGAGTCAAGGAATTTGAAAATTGAGTCATTTTTTTATTGTTTTGAATTTTAACGAAAATTTGTAGTACAGGAATCGTCCATTTTGAGTTTGTACCGCAGGGAGAAACTGTCAACACAGCCTTTTACCTGCAGGTGCTCAAGAGATTGAAATGCCGGGTCGCGCGCGTGAGGGCTGACATCACAGACACGATCAGGCTCCACCATGATAATGCCCCTAGCCACACGGTCTTCATCGTTACCAATTTCCTGGCACGGAGCAACATCTCGGTGGTCTCCCAGCCCCCTTACAGTCCCAACTTGGCTCCGTGCGACTTTTTTTTGTTTCCCAGACTGAAGAGAGAGCTGAAAGGAAAGGGTTGGGAGTCCGTGGAAAACATCCAAAAGCATGTTACAACGTTCCTAAGAGAGATTCCCGTCGAGGAGCTTCAGGGTGCCTTCCAGGCATGGCAGACACGTCTCCGCAAGTGTATTGATGCTGAGGGAGAGTATTTTGAAGAATTTTAAGCATTTGTACCGGTACCATCAATAAATCTATTTTTCCCAGAAAATGCGCATTACTTTTATAATGGGCCCTGTATATTGAAGAAACTGCCACGTTTCAGTTTTGTCTCTCAACTAGAAAGGTAAACTTTATTTATTTTTTTAATCGCAAACCTCGGATTTGTGTATAATTTTTTTTTGTTTCCATCGTTAGGCAAAATATTTTATTTGTGATCTTTCACAAATAATTAAATTCTTATCCTAGTTTTCTATTTCAGTAGGTCTTTCATTTGACCTATTGCTGTAATAACTAACGAACTAATGAATTCTCCCTCTAAAATTTGGTACAGTTTTAATACTTGCAACAGAAAGGAATCAATAATTTTTTGAGTAATTTGGTTTAAGGGGAAAGAGGTGGCAGTCGAAAAATTTTGTAGATTTTTAGTAGAATAATAGAAAGTTTTCCTTGTACTTGTTTGAGATTTATAATCGATATTGGGTAAAAATATTTAAGGCCAAATATAGTGAATTTGAGGAGGGCCTCTCGAATATAGCATGTTATATATTATATAAAAGCGCTTCCAAAGCACGGACGCTGAATACCACAAATATATAAATATATATATATATATATATATATATATATATTATATATATATATATATATATACATATATATATATATATATATATATATATATATATATATATATATATATATATATATACGAGGCTGGTTTGAAAAGTCCGTGCAAAGTCCGAGAGATGGCACCACCGGCGCGTATCGAGGTCATGTTTAGTTAGTAGCATCTCTTATTATTCGGAAGGCATCAACAAACTAGAACATCGTTGGACAAAGTGTATAAGCCTAAAAGGAGACTATGTCGAAAAATAAAAAAGGTTTACCCCAAACACATAAGTAGTTTTTATTTTTGCACGGACTTTTCAAACCAGCCTAGTATATATATATATATATATATATATATATATATATATATATATATAATAACATTGTCAAATTAAATGTTAAAAAAAAAGAAACTTCAGAAACTTAACTCCAGGTTGGGCTAAGTTAAGGCTCAAAGGTGTCACATTATAAAACCAAATCCTATTTAGAGCACACAGGGTGGCTCAAAAAGACTTTTGTGTTGGTTCATCACAAAAACTGTAAAATAAGTATAAAATAAGATGTTGAGTTAGACGTTTGGTTATTATTTATTAGTTTTTGCTTGAGCTTTGTATTTCTTACTGTTACATATAAGGTGTAAAATAAAATACCTAGTAAGATGGAAGAAAGTAAATATTCAAATAGAGTTTTTACGAATTTATTTATTTGGCCAGTGTGATAAGAATTTCAGCCGTACTGCCATAAAATTCAATGATAAATAAGAAATTTAGAGGGATTCGGAAAAATTTTGCAAATTTTGCGAAAATTATTAGTTCATATTTAAAAAAGAAATAATTTAAATTGACGGGTCGAAATTTTCTTGTGAAGGCATATTTCACCGGAAAAATAATCATTTTTGGTCTAACAAAAATACTCATCTTATGAGAGACTTTTCTTTTTAAGGAATATTTAGTTTGAATGTATGTAGTTTAATAATGAACAAACAGATAGTTTTAATTAAATAATATTTAATATATTAATAGAATAATTATTTGCTTTCAGTTAGGAAAAAAAAGCTAAGAAATGCTAATTTGAAATAAAAGTGTTTTACATATAGGAAGGGTTTAAGTTGTGGGGTGGGTTACTCTATAATGTGATTCATGTCTCATCACAAGGTGTCATTTGCTCCTTTAAAATATAGTGTAAAAAGTCAAATATTGCAGTTATTTTACAACTTGTTTTAACAAGGGAAGTACATATATATATATATATATATATTCGCTTTGAACGCTCGGACGTCGGCTGCTCAGGCGAGTGTCCACAGACAGCGGGAAGTTGTTCAACTTAAAAAAGATCTGGAAGAAATTCTATCTTGGGATGACAATAATCAAATAAAATTTAACTCTACAAAAACCCAGGCGGCAGTTTTTTCTAAAAAAGTTAACGTTGCTGCACCCGACATAGTTATGGCAGGGCACTCCATTCCTCTAACATCGTCACTCAATTTGTTGGGCGTTAATTTGGGAGCAAATATGTCCTGGCATGAGCATGTTGCAGGCATAGCAAGGAGAGCTTCTCAAAAGTTGAGAATATTATTTCGAACCAGAAGGGTTTACACTCCACAACAACTGTTAATTCATTACAAAGCTTAAATTCGACCAACTATGGAATACTGCTCCCATGTTTGGGGCTCCGCTTTTCTTGGATTCTATTCAGAGCTGTTCGTCTGATTGGAGACACGGAACTGACCGGTGGCCTTGATTCGCTGGAACTTCGAGGAACGGTTGGCGACTTGAGCCTATTCTACAAGTATTTTTCATGGAAAGTGTTCGGAGGATGTGGCCCATTTAATTCCTTCCAGAGCGGTGCATGTTAGAAATACACGTCGCGCTGATACTTCACATCCGTATGAGGTTCAGCTTGTTACTCCTCGTACAACGCTTTTCAAGCAGTTTTTTATATGGAGAACATCATCCCTTTGGAATAATTTGCCCAGGTCTGTGTTTTCCACCGAGTACAATTTACAGCGCTTCAAGAACAACGTGAATCGCTTTTTCCGCACACGCTCCTGTGGCGCTTTAGGGACCTCCTTGTAGCACGTGTGCTAGACCCATAAAAAAAAACCTGAAACGTCACTTTCCCTAGAAAATTAAGAAAACGAAACTGGAAAAATTGTACTTCGTCGTTGAATGGTATAGGCTATGGTGCACGTTGTTGAGCATTTATTTATTCCAATCTTTATTATTTATCACAATATCACCTTTGGAGCATTAGTTGGAGCATGAAGCTTTTCCTAATAAATATGCTAAATATGCTAGCTCACCTTGTTTTATGCTAATGATTAGTTCTCTTCCCAGACCCAATCTTCGACAAAATTAATGATCAACCTAGCACCTATACCCCCTGTAAAGAGTCCATAGTTCAAAGGCTTAAATTCGGTTCATCATTATACTTTTAGGTGACCTGATTTTTACAACATATAGTCGAATTTTCGATTTGCTTCATTCAATTACTCATAATCGGGTTTCGGTAGCAGATTCCTAAGATGGAGGAGATGCATAAATTTAAGAAGCTATTTTTGAATAGCTAATTCTTCCGTTCACCCTTGTCGTTAAAAGAGAAGCTGAGGTTCTTGAATTTGGCGATTCTTTAAATCATTTCTTCATTGATGTTAACAGAAGTAGTGTAGTGCTGTATACTAATTACCATCGTTTTGTTTTGATAGTATAGTATCCATTGACTGAAGGTCTTCCAAGTTGTTATCTAAGATTGCGGTCTCTTCTGTCTAAAGAAATTTTTTTTTTTTGATACCATTGACGTTGATGCATTGTCTTTCCTTTTGTAGTGCTAACTGAAATATTTCCTTAACATAGATATTGAACATACCATATAGGGTAGTAATACGCATTAATGTGGGATTACTTTCAATACAATGAATGTCTCTTTTGAAAACTCACTATGATTAGCAAAACTTCTTCCATATTCTAATATGCCTAACATACTTGAATTTAACTTTCTCAAAAATACCATTTTCTTCAAAATTAAAGTTCATAACTGCCCAAATAGAAATATGGATGGCGTTAATCAGTACACGTGTCGCTCCTGTAGCGCTTTAGGGAACTTCCTGCAGCACGTGTGCTAGGCCCATAAAAAAAATAATCAATAATCAATAATCAATTTGTAATCATGCGATACTGTTTTCTTGATTTTTTTTATGGATCTAGCACACGTACTACAGGGAAGTCCCTAAAGAGCTCCAGGAGCGACACGTGTGCGCAAAAAGCGATTCACGTTGTTCTTGAATCGCTGTAAATTGTAATCGATGGGAAACACAGCCCTGGGCAAATTATTCCAAAGGGATGATGTTCTCCATATAAAAGACTGCTTGAAAAGTGTTGTACGCGGAGTAACAAGAACTTTATACGGATGTGAAGTATTAGCATGACGTGTATTTCTACCGTGCACCGCTTTGGGAGGAATTAAGCGGGCTACGTCCTTCGAATACTTTCCATGAATATACTTGCAGAACAGACTCAAGTCGCCAACCGTTCTTCGATGTTCCAGTGAATCAAGGCCACCGGTCAATTCCGGGTCTCCAATCAACAAATGCAGAGTGTGTTTGGGAGCCGAGCGCCAAACATGGGAACAGTATTCCATAGTTAGTCGAATTTGAGCTTTCTAAAGAATTAACAGTTGTTGTGGAGTGTAAAGCTTTCTGGTTCGAAATAATATTCCCAACTTTTGACAAGCTCTCCTTGCTATGTCTGCAACATGTTCATGCCAGGACATATTTGTTCCCAAATTAACGCCCAATAAATTGAGTGACAATGCTAGGGGAATGGAGTGCTGCGACATGACCATGTCGGGTTCAGTAACGTTACCTTTTTTAGAAAAAACTGCCGCCTGGGTTTTTGTAGCGTTAAAGTGCACTCGGTTACTGTCACCCCAAGATAGAATTTCTTCCAGGTCTTTGTTAAGTTGAACGATCTCCTGCGGATATTTGCCTGAGTAGCCGATGTCCGAGCATTCAAAGTGAATGAAGAGATAAGCGTACTATCAACTGCAAAGCTGTATATTGGAGTCACGGTCTTTTCCAGCAGATCGTTAATGTAAATGAGGAAGAAAGTAGGAGACAGTATGGAGCCTTGGGGCTCACCGGCATTGATAGTGAAGGGGTTAGAAAGAAATCCGTCTACCGCCACTCGCAAAGAACGCTCTCTGAGGAAACATGAGAGCCACAAACAGAACTTTTCAGATATACTATAAGAGCGTAGCTTAGCCAACAGTCTATCGTGCCAAACACGGTCGAATGCCTTGGATATGTCAAGAGCAACCGCTCGAGATTCTCCAAAGTATTCAATTGCGTTGTTCCAAACATATGTTACATAAGTCAGAAGATCTCCTGTTGACCTATGTTTACGAAAGCCATATTACTGATCGCTAATAATGTTGAATCCTTCAAGATATTTTAGAAGATGCTGATTGATAACCTTTTCCATGACTTTCGATATTATTGAAAGTAGTGCGACTGGTCGATGGTTATTTGGCAAGGTCTTCTTGCCTTTTTTTAGGTATCAGCTAAACTGTGGCACATTTCCGGCAGGAAGGAAATATTCCCCTTCTGTAGGATAGGTTGAAAAGTCCACAGAAAACTAGTGTTAGTCCCTCGCACAGTTTTGGAGAACGATGGCAGGTATTCAATCAGTGATATGCCAATCGTTACCATACCTCTCCATATATGGAGTATTTCTTCAAGATCGTCTTTTTAACATTTGCAAATAGTCTTATGCCAATTTTTAGTGTTCCGTACGGATCACTTATAACATCATTTTGGTGTCTGCCTCTCCGTCTGCCCGTCTGTCATGCCCGATTTTCTCTGAAACCATTTGACATAGAAAGTTAAAATTTGGCACAAATACAGGAAATGATGGTCCAATCAGAGACATGTAGTTTTGGAAGTTAAATTTTAATTTAAAGGGTTAGTTTTTGGGGGTGAAATGGGAAGTGAAAATAAATTACCGGTTCATCGAGTGGAGTGTCAAATGAAAGCTTACGAAAACACGAGTTCAAAAATATATATTAGGTAATACTTGCGCACACTTTTCTTTGTATTATTTTTTTAAAAAATGGTCAAAAAGCCTTGTTCACCTATCTCGAAAAGTATGGATCAAAAAATTTTGAAAAAACTCTGGAATATTCTCCAGAAGATTGATTGATTGATGATAAGATTGAACGAAAGTTATCAGGAGTCTTTGATAATATATCTGGTATATGAAAAAAAAACAAAATTTCAAGATCATCAGTTTTCAACAAAGATCAGAAACAAACTTCGCCAAAAACTTATTTGATGTGTATTTTGTGAAATCATTGATCATTTTATACCTCCGTAACAAAAATTTTTATTGCGCAATTCCGTCTTGCATTTGGCCGGCTATTTTCTAATAAAAAATAAGCTATGCTCCGGACGTAAAAATGTTGATTATATCTTATTTTATAACTATGCATATCCCGCATGTAGATAAAACTATTCAAACTGTGCTTCAAATTGATCAAGAATTCTAATACATACGTAACAGAGGAAGCGGAGTACATCTCTTAAATAACTCCCGACGTGAAAAACTCGCTAAAAGTTTAAGTTGCTTATTTTAAAACAAAAATTTGCATCTGAAGTACTTTTGTTTATAACAAAGTAACACTTTAATAGGTTTTATGTAACTTTAATGAGTTTAGTTGCATTTAAGTATCACATAGTTTAAGTCCTATAAAACAACAGTAATTTTGTATTGTATAAGAGGCAATAAATTCCGTAACTTTAAACGTACTTAAAATCGTAAAGTGCTACTGACGCTTCTCATCTATTTAAACCACATGAGTTGTATAACGAAAATATGTTCTTTTTTAAATTTTAATTTCTAGAAAAATAATGATAAATCATATAGTACTCTTAGAAAATTGTAACTAAAAATATAGCAACAAAGACTAATTATTTATAAAATATTGTAAATTCCTTTACCCAGTATTTCTCTCACTAATAAAAGTTATATAGTAATTTCCCTTCCATATTGTATTTTTGTTATGGTAAAAAATTTGTAAAGATTTTGAGATCCTTAACTCCAAAAACGGTAGAAAAGACATACAACTTAATATATATAGTATATATGAAAGCTACCCTTCTTTACCTTTTTCACCGTGGGGATGCGAGATAGAATATCGCCCCCGGTACGTTCTGCCTGTCGTAGAAAACGGCTAAAAATAAGTTAGATGGCAGATGCCCAGACCTCACCTAGCATCACTCGATGTGATAGCCTCGCAACGGTTTAAGCTGCGGGAAGTTACTTAACGTTTCGTGGATGTGCCGATGTCCCCGGACTGCGGGAGAAAATAGCATGATGAAGCTCTCAAGATCAAAAAATTTCAGAAGTAAAATAGCCCCCCGTTCAAATCTCAGGGTGGAGGCTGATTCGGTAGCGTCAACAGCACAGGCAACTTTCTTTATCCTGGTACAACTTCTATTCCCGGTTTAGGCGTAACTTTGGAATTTGTCTTTTTGTCAAAAGCGAACTATTTTGCCAGAGAGAGGAGGCCCTGGAGCCCCGAAACTTTGATGTTATGTGGTTAAAAAAAGCCAGACCACAAGGCTTATCTGCTGGGTTTATCGACCACCAAGTAATACTAATTTTAGAACACTTTCTCGCTTTTCTGGTAGACGCTATCGATCAGTTCATTAATTATTATACAGATTAATTATCCAACTGCCGAAATTTCCATCCGGGGCTACTTTAATGTCCACAACATCAACTAGAGTAAGTATTCAAATACGACTGATAAACAAAGTAAGGTAGAGGAATCATTGTTGATTAGTTGTGGCTTTACTCAGGTTATCGATGAACCAACAGGGATCCCTGATCGAGATGGAAAGTTCGCCAGTCTTCTTGACCTGTTTTTAAACACCAATCCAAAGACTGATATGTCATCAAACTGTTAGTTTCTTTCGACCATAAACTATTTTCAACATCAAGTATCCTACCAATCAGTGACAGAGAGGCGCCTAAACCGCGCAACACTACAAGTCTCCTAAATGAGAAGAACTCATGGAATATTTTCGAACCTTCCCTTAGTTAGATGTTTTTTAGATTCGACAACTCATCTGACTGCGTTAAGGAGGTTTTCGATGTCATTTCGGCTGATATGAAAGCTTATATTCCTTTTTCGAAGAAATTTCCTTCAACAGCAAACCTTGGTTTGAACGAGAATGCACAGAAGTTATTGCTTCTAGACATCTTGCCTATGGACAATGGCATGAAAATCCCAATGTCATAAATCGTAACATTCTTTGTTCGTAGCCGGAACCGATGCAACGAAACTATCGACGAAACCAAGGACACACACTGTAAAAGAATTTAAAAAATACTTATGGTGCTGACGGAATACCTGCCACAGTACATAAAATATGCGCGTGCGAACTAACACCACTTTCTATAGACTTTTCAACCTATCGTACAGAAAGGGAATATTTCCTTTCTGTTGGAAATGTGCTGCAGTTTAGCCGATACACAAAAAGGGGCAAAAAGACCTTGCCAAATAACTACCGACTAGTGGCACTGCTTTCAGTAATATCGAAAGTTATGGAAAATGCTATCAATCACCATCTTCTAAAATATCTAAAAGGATTCTTGTTTGTAACACATGTTTGAAACAACGGAATGGAACATCTTGGAGAATCTCAAGCGGCCGAACTTCATATATCCAAGGCATTTGACCGTGTTTGGCATGACAAATTGTTGGCTAAGTTACGCCCTTAAGGCATATCTCAAAAGTTTTGTTTATGGCTCTCGTGTTCTTTACGAGTGGTAGTCGACGAATTTCTTTCTAATACTTTTACTATCAATGCCGGTGTGCCTCAAGGCTCCATACTGTCTCCTACTCTCTTTCTCATTTACATTAACGATCTGCTGGAACAGACCAGGAATCCAGTCTGCAGATGACAGTACGCTTATCTCTCATTTTAATCGCTCGAACATCACTTTCTTACGCAAAAATCCACAGACAGCAGGAAGTCGTTCAACTTAGCAAAGACCTTGAAGCAATGTTACTTCCGATGACCATAACCAAGTAGAATTTAACTCTGCAAGGTCTAGGCGGCAGTTTTTTCTAAAAAAGTAAACGTTGCTGAGTCCCACATCGTTATGTCTGGGCATTTCATTACTCTAGCATCGTCACTCAGTTTGTTGGGAGTTAATTTGGGAGCAAATATGTCTTAGCATGAACATGTTGCATGATAATAAAGAGAGTTTTTCAAAAGCAGGAAACATTATTTCAAACTAGAAAGCTTTACTCTCCACAACAACTGTTAAAGCTAAAATTCGACCAACGATGAAATACTGCTCTCTCGTTTGGGGCTCTGCTTCCAAACATACACTGCATTTGTTGGATTCTATTCAGAAGAGAGCTGTTCGGCTGATTGGAGACCCAGAACTCACCAGCAACCTTGATTCCTTGGAACATCGAAGACCGGTTGGCGACTTGTCTATGCTACAAGTATTTTCATGGAAAGTATTCGATAGATGTTGCTCGCTTAATTCCTCTCAAAGCAGTGCATGTTAGGAATACACGTCGCGCTAATATTTTACATCTGTATGAGGTTGCGTTTGTCACTCTTCGTACAATCCTTTTCACGCAGTTTTTTATATGGAGAACCTTATCCCTTTGGAATCATCTGCCCAATACTACCGAATACAATTTACAGCTATTCAAGACCAACGTGAATCGCTTTTTCCGCACACGTGTTGCTCCTCTAGCTAGGGATTTTTCTGCAGCGCGTGTACTATGCCCATAAAAAAAGCTCCTTCCAAAAACTTTATTACCTTTCAAATTGACTACTCATATAATTACATTCTCTGTTCTGAAACGAAGAGATTCAAATAGTTTTACGCTATTGTTCTCTGTTCTTTATTGGGAATGCTTTACGAATTACTTTCCAAACTTCTCTACTTTATTTATGTTAAGATTGGGATCATTCCACCGAGATCAATATAATTTTTGTAGTCAACAACTTCGAAAAATCATTGTTATATTCTTCGCTCCTCTCCGCCTCCTTGACCTCTCGTGTGAATCTCTTCCTCAGTCTCGCCTGCTGGCTTCTTCGTTCCTTGTTCTGGAAAATATTACAATTTCTTCAGATTGTCGCAGCTTTTTTTTTACTAGGCTAAACGGCAACTCTACTGTCACAGAGGATGGTTTCCAGCTATAAGAATGCTATAGAATATACCTTTTTTTATTATAATTTTTGGCACCACCTATTTATATGCAGTAACTGTGTTTGTGTGCATAGAAATAGGAAATATTAGGTCCTATCAAAACTATTAATTTGCTGATGCGTCACTAAACAAAAATAAGACACAAATGTATTAATTAAACTTGTAATTTAGTATGGTGCTAAAAAATCAAAACATGAAGATTGTTATTGTTTAAGAATTTAGAGATACTATATATGCAATTAAAATACTATCCGAAAAATGTACCTCAGGACTTCATAATTATAAAAAAACTCTCTAATTTGATGTTTAGATGTTAGTTCTCCTGTGGATGGCCGGTTTTATGTGGTTATATGTAACGTGTTAAAGAAAAAATTTTGATAATATTCAGCTGTTTATTATAAATATATTATTTACTTTTTTCTCTATTACCTAAAATTATGCACGATAATATTACTTCATTAAAAGTCTAATCTTCTAATTAAAATTATAGCGGAAACCGGTGAATCATCGAATATTTTAGATTGTAGAAATCTGACAACACAATCGTAACTATCGTTTCCAGTCGCTCTTTCGTGAGTCTACTGTTAATTTTAGATCGCGTTAGATGTAAGCAGACTTAGGCTACCCTAAGAACTTATTATATACAAATTATGTGATATATTAAAGCCACTATATAATTATTTAAATACAGAAAAGTAATCTTAGTGTTAGGCAAACAGTTCTTGTGAGCTCAAACGTCGAGTCGCCTCTGAACCAAATTATTCCTATTCCTTAACTATCTACATACGTGCAGCTATGGAGCGTCTCTCTCAATCCTTTCACCCCAATAGGAGTATTGGTGACACTATGTAGTTGCTGCCTCAACAGTCAATCTCCAGGCATCTCGATCCTGCGCTACTTGACTTGACACGGGCATACCCATCCCAAGGGGATCTTACCTGGTCGGACCATCTGTCGGAGACCGTCCCCTTGATCTTTTAACTTCTACCTTCCCCGTTACTATAAGCTTTTTCATGGTATCCACTTTCCTCATAATGTGACCAAAATATTTCAGCAACTATCTATTAATTTAGATACATTAGTACGGTGTTCAGTATATGATACTCTGAGGATTCTTCGATATGCCCATGTCTCAAACACATCGATTCGTCTTTTGTCAGCTTGTTTAATGGTCCATGTTTCCGATGCATAAGTTGCTGTGGGGAATATAAGGCTGGATAGCAATCTTAACTTGGTATTTTTTGTGACATCTGGATCTCTCCAGAACATAGTGAGTTTGATAGTCGAGTTTCGAGTCATTGTCAAACGTCTTCTTACTTCTGCTTTACAACCATCAATGTTAGTTATGAGGAATCCCAAATAGTTGAAATGATCTACACCAGTGAAACCAGCAATTTTATTTATGTGTGACAAATCTTCATTAGGACTAACTTTGGTCTTCGCTCTATTAACTGTCAACCCATAGTTTTTGCTAGTAATTTCCAGGCGCTTCATAATTGATTCTAGGTCTTGTATTGAAGTTGCAGGTATAACAGTATGATCCACATATCTAAGGTTATTAAGCTTTTTTTCATCGATTGTCACAACCCTATTCGAGCCATCTAAAACAGACCTCATTATATGTTCACTATATATGGTAAAAAGTAAAAGTGACAGAATACAGCCCTGTATGACGCCGGCTTCTACGATAAAGGGATCGGAAAAAGAATTATTCAGTTTATTTCTGCCATTTGTGTTCTCATACAAGGATCGGATAAGGTTTACAAGATGTATGGGTGTTCTCATGCTGATTAGAATCGACTAGAGTTTGTTCCATTATATGCAGTCGAATGCCTTAGAGTTGTCTAAACAAATATAGGTTGTTATTTGGAATTCTCTGACTTTTTCTATTATCTGACGTATGTTGAGAATATTCCTCTAGTCCCTCTTCCTGGAATAAAGCCTGTTTGTTCGGTAGATATTTGCGGCGGCAGAAAAGTTTCGAGACTTTCATTTAGGATCCAGAGAAACCTTAGCAGCGTGTGACACTAGAGCGATTGTTTTGTAGTTGCTGCAATCCACAGGGGATCCTTTCTTATGCAAGGGTATAAATGCAAGTTCGCACCAGTCTTTCGGCCATCTTCCAGTCTTCCATACCTCATTATACAGTTGATGCAGCATAGTCACGGCGGTTTCTCCCATCATCTTTATTATTTTGCAGTGATCTCGTTAGTACCTGCTGCTTTTCTATTTAACCTTTGAATAGCCTTCCTGATTTCAGACTAAAGAATACATGACTCTTGCTCTTCTGCGGCTTTTCTGTCGGCACTGCAGTCACCCACTAATTGAGCCATAAAAAGTTCTTTACAGTAATCCTTTCAAACGCCAATGATTCCAGGCAGTGTTATAAGTTACCCATTACGTCTATTATTATCGCAGAGGTAATAGTTTCGTTTTAATAGATATTTTACAAAATGGAGCGTCATAATAATAAGCACAAACGTGTTGTTATTACCTTAAAAGGGAAACTTGAAGCAATTCAACGTTTAGATAATGGTGAACTTCTTAACAATATAGCGCAGAATTTAGGGGTAACCGTGAGTACTTTTTCAGAGTGGAGAAAAAATCGCGAAAAACTTGAAAAATGGTGTAGTGTTTTGTCATCGTCCACACAGGCACGAAAAAGTATGAAAAGTGGTGAATACCAAAAAGTGGATGATTCTTTATTTTTATGGTTTACTAAGAATTGAGAACGTGGAATACCAATTTCAGGAACAATTTTAAAACATAAGGCGATGAGTTTAAGCGGGGTTAGGTTATTGAAGCGCCTGTAAATTTTTCTGCAAGTGATGGATGGCTAGACAGGCTACCTTCCTTATCTCTGATTATATGTGTTTTAGGTTTGAATTCTTTCGATAGGTATTTTATCTTTTTATAAAGTTCTTGCGGTCGATTGTTCGTACCATGTTGTTCTAGCTCCTCACATATATTATTCAAGTATTCGTTTTTGTCCTTTTTACAAGCCACCTTGAGTTCTTTATTGATTGATCTGATTCTGTCTTGACGATCCGATGTGTTGTTTATTAAAATTATATTTCTTCTTGTTCCTATTAGCTTTAGGGTATCGTCGGTCATCCAATGTTTTTGAGGGTGTTTTTGTATTTTTGACGAGCGTTTAGTAGAAGTATTTGTTATCCATTTCTTAATATCTGTCCACGTTTTGCCTATATCTGTACTGTCTGACACTGTAATTCGCTTGTTTGTTCTGTTTTTTTTAGGGGTGGCTAGTTTTATTTTCATATGAGCCTTTAATAACTTGTGATTTGAACCACATACCCCGCCTGGGCGGGATCTTATTTCTTGGATGATGTTTGAAGGTGGTATTAGTCATAGTGAAGCTATTACTAATAGCAAACTGAAGCGCTATGGAGCGTAGGGTTTAGATAAAAAATCATGCAGAAAATAGAATGAGGAGAAAAATGAAGAAGATATAACAAAAAAAACGTATGCACCTGTAAAATGTACAACAATAAAATGTATAGTAATAAAACTCTAAAAAAAAGGCTTGTACCACTTATAAAGAAATCTTTTTCTTCTTGAAATGTCATATCCGATACGGACGTAGGCGACCCTCTCGCCTTTTGCCCGTGGCCGGTACCCTTTTAAGTATTTCCACAGACAAAGGGGACCTACTCTTTAATTCCGGTTCCGAATGGCCAAGCGAGAGGGCTTTGGTAAGCACGAAAGAAATCTTAGGTCTTTCAAATATTTTCCTTGTCGGCAGCATGTGATGAAAGTAAGCACGCACTTGATCTAACGGAAAATTATCCACCGCTCTTTTTAAAGCTCATTTTAAAGAGTCAAGATTGATATGTCTTTTAGAACAAACTATACCTTCTAAGAGGGACCATAGTCTATAATCTAAGGGATTTAGATCAGGACTTGCAGAAGGCCAATCTTCTGTAGTAATAAATGAAGGCCCATTTTGTTGAAGCCGTGCTTGTGTTGTTTTAGCTTTGTATCCTGTTGCAAAATCTTGCTGAAAGATCCATTGCTTAATTTTTAAAAGAGTATAGTTTAGGACTTTCACAACGTTCTATAAATAGTGTTTTGATATATTTTAGCCGAAGTTTTCACACCTGCTTCACGAAAATAAATACTGGTAACCCCATCAAAGCTGACTCCCCACGAAACCATAACTAATGCTGGATGATGATCCCTTTTGGAACAAATTCAGACACTTCCTTCGAAGATTTGGCATAAATCATGTTATTCTGAAAGATTGTTCCACAGTGAAAATTTTTTCGTCGGTAAACAAATTTTTCCATGTTTGTCATTAGCGAATTCCTTTAACAAATTTTTAGATTTTTGCCACCGTTTTCGCTTTAAATCATTTAAATTTTCCGTTAGCAAATGGCTAGTGTGTCTCTTAAAAGCGCCAAGTCTTAGGGCTTATTTAATAATACGAGACATAGAATTTTTCGAAATTTTCATCTCACAAGATAAAATTTTTTGTTTGCGGGGAGGATTTCGGTCAATTCCTATCCTTAGTCTTCCTGAACGTTGACTGTCTTTTATGTCTCCCGTCCCAGTAAATAATTTTATCGCCCGATGAACAAACATACGACTTATTTTAAAGGCCGTTTCAAGGCCTTAAAAATGTCACTTTTTTCCATATCGCATTTAAATAAGGCTATAACAGCAATCTTATTTTCTCGGTCATTCCACTGCATTATTTAAAGAATTCAAATTGTAAATATGTTTACACACAATAACTGTATAGTAACCTTTTCACTTCAATAGGGATAAACTCTTTCTGTATTATAACGAAGATGGTTTGATATCTGTCATCGTCGTCCAAGTATGATTGCCTGTTGTCAAGTGTTATTTCGTGTTCTCTTTTAAAATATTTTTATTTATTTGCACCAAGACAAGTAGGGGTGTCAGAATACCAAAAATAATTATTATTATATTCTGTTTTTAATGAACATAAAGCCTTAAGCCTAGTTTTATCCCCTAAATTTCGTATGAATGCAGTTTTCCAGATCCACTTATTTCTTACAACTATCGATATATCCATAAATCTAACTATCAATTGGTAAGGTAAAATTATCTATTGATGGATTGTATCGCTTAATCGATAGGTAAAAATCACAGACGTTCTACTCGTACATAGGTAAAGTATGTCATTTTTAAAATCATTTCATACAAAAATCAACCAAACAACTTTAGTGAGTAAGTAGAAAAAAACGGATTAAATTGTAATTCGGCCCGATGGAGGAACCTTGCTCTGCTTCCATATAATACTGCAAAGAGGAATGATCACCTACAGTTTTATAGTATGAAATTCTATGGCTACCGTAACGGTATGGCCTTTTGTATTGATTAATTTTAACAGCTAGTTTAATACGGTTATATATAATTTACTGAAATATAAATTGAGGAAATACTGAACTGATTATTATAAGAACAATATTTCTAGTGTTCCATACGGAACACTTACAAGATCACTTTGGTGTCTGTCTTTTTGTCCGTCTATCTGTCACACCCGATTTTTTCTGGAAAGTTGAAATGGGGCACTGGTATAGGAATTGATGGCCTCATCAGAGCCCGCGTAGTTTTGAAAGTTAAATTTTGACATAAGAGGTTAGTTTTGGGGTTTGGGAAGCGCAAAAAAAAATTTTACCAGGTCATCGAGTGGGGTGTCCAATGAAAGCTTGTAAAACAACAAACAAAAATGTATATAATACTTGCGCGCACTTTTCTTTGTATTATTTTTTAAAAATTACTAAAAATCGCTGCCACACCCCTTATCTCGAAAGTACTGATCAAAAATTCTGGAATATTCTCCACATGGTGTAGATTGAACGAAAATTATCACGAGTGCATTACATTTAATAATTAATTTAATATATAAAAAAATCAAGGTCATCAGTTTTCAGTAAATATCGGAAAAAAACTTTGTTGAAAACTCATTTTGGGGTGTGTTGTAACAATGTAACAAAATTTTTTATTTTTAAAGCAATCAATTGACGAAGCCCTAATTGCGCAAGTTCCTTGTGGTCGGTTATTTAGTAATAATAATTTAATGATATTGTGAAATTCGGTGAACCAAGAAATATTTTGAATTTTCAAGTCCCATAACACTATACATTTCATTGATTCATAATTATACGGATGCTTCGTAAAAACCATTATCACATATCTTTAATTGATACCTATCGATATATTAAAAAATGCTCCTCTCTAGTCCGCCCTACCGTTTAATTCGACTCTAATGTTAATATGTTTCTACCTACTTAGAAGCTATCAATCTTCAAAGTGGTTATTAAAGATTTTCCGACGCCATAATGATATAATTTTCCATCACACATAGCGTAATAGAAAACACGCGAAAAAATCTATAAAATGCCACTAAGTGAATAATCAGTTATCGAGAATAACATCAACTTTTCAAGAAAGAATATAACGCGATCGTTTTCCTGTAGAAACCCGTCTGCAAGGGAATAAAGGGTAATGAAGCAATGAATGGTGAAATATGGTTGATACGTGAAATCTGTTCAGAAAAAACGGTTTTTAGAATATGTAGTGTCTGACAAAGACCATCTAATTTTTATTTTACCATATATATATATATATATATATATATATATATATATATATATATATATATATATATATAATATATATGGTGTTATGTAAATTTTTTAAGATATTAAAACTGGCAATTCATTGTACGAAAACAACTGCACAAAACTAATTATAAGGATCGCTCCTCCATTAAGTATTGAGGAAGTTGACCCTGATGTTCCATGGTTTTTCAGCATGGTTTTAAATCAGAACGAAGAGACTGGAATTTTGATAAAAACCTATACTGTCATAGTGGTGCTATATTTAATGTATTTTATTATTAATCATTATATAATTAAACAACAAAACTTTACCTGTTTTAGTTTAGGAAAGCTTCTGATGGTGCGAAAAATATGCTATTTTTGTAGTTCAATATTTTAACTAAAGAATTTAGTAGACGCAAAAAGCCCAAATCTTAATAAACACAAATAATTTTCTATTTAAACCTGATATTTTTAGTAATCCCATAAATCACCTAAATTTCTGTTAAAAAATGGTTTAACTTTTATTAGAGTTTCACTAAAGGCACGATACCTTGTTAAAAATCATAACTTGAACTAACTGCTAAATCTATTAGAACATAAAACGTGATGTATATTCCGGAATATAAAATAAGTTCACTATTCTGTTTTAAGCGTACAACACAATAAAACTATTAGTTACTTAATCTTGAGAAACCCTTTCGCGGTAATAACATCACGACACTGTTTCTCATTCAGATTCACGACGTCATTACTTGGAGTTTCAATTTATCGTTTTTTGTTCAGAATTTTAAGTATAAAATTCCTTTTTATTCATAACTATTTTTTTTACAAATACGATTAGATGTAAGTTACGTGTTGAGGCAGACCTGTAAGTAATTATTTTTTCTTCTTTTTTTTTTTTCATTTATATCTAAACGATTAAGAGACCAATATGTAAATATAAATTTTTATTTTTACTTTATCAATACTTTAACCATTCCCTTCATAAATCACGCACCGGCCAAACGATTTAGGCATTATATTAATTCTAATAACGGCGTATATTTAATGTTTGTCAATGAAGTGTCAGAATCCATATGTAATATATTTTAACACCGTTTTTCTAAATAGCTTCATAAGGTTAGTTCTTTTTTATTAGAGATGATAAACCATCAAATTTGTGTTATGTTGAATCATTTTATATAGGTCTTATTTCTAGGTATTTTTTTTACAGATAAGCACAGAACTTATTAAACGTAACAAGAATGACGTAACTATCATTTTAAATATATTTTATGCATATTTAGTTGAAACACGCAAATGTTTTTGGTAAATCGTAACTATTATTATTATACTAACAACCTGTTTTTCTATTTTTGACTTGAAAATGCCGGTAACTTATGAAAATATTTTTGACCAAAATTCATCTTATTTTGAGGTAAAAATTTACATATGGCAGCATTAATCAGAGGCGTCAGAGAAAGAGTAATAAATGGGACTTTTACCAAATTGTCCAAATTGAGAAAAAAAGGTAGTTCTACGTGATCGAAAGAATCACCTATTTTAAAATAGTGTTATAATATCCTGTATATATATATATATATATATATATATATATATATATATATATATGTGTGTGTGTGTGTGTGTGTGTATATATATATATATATAAATATATATATATATATATATATATATATATATATATATATATATATATATAAATATCGCCCCGAAGTACCATACCACTAGAATCACTAATGGTGCTGGTGAAACGGAGAGGTATGTGATGACATTTGCTGGTGTTCTTGTTGTATTGCAATAATTGTTGTTGTATTATTATAATTTCTGTAGAAACTAAGTATAAAATGGTCTGCCCGTAAATAAATAAATAAATATATATTATATATATATATATATATATATATATATATATATATATATATATATATATATATGTGTGTGTATATGAGTAAATCCGAAAAAAAAAGAGTATTTAGAGCAGTCATAAACTAAAAAAAAAAATTTAACAAACACAGGTATTTTTATATGTTAATGCTTGTAAAACAAAGGTAAAAAATATTTAATAAATCAATATATTTGTTTTTTTAATAGGAGAGCAGCTAACGATACTCTAAAATGATTTAGTGTTTTTAGTTTTCCATGCGGAACACTTATGGGATCACTTCGGTGTCTGTCTGTCACGCCCGATTTTCTCCGAGACTATTTGACACAGACAGTTGAAATTTGGCTCAAATATAGAAATTGATGGTCCAATCAGAGCCGTGTAGCTTTGAAAGTTAAACTCTGACTTAAAGAGTTACTTTTAGGGGGGGGGGGGGAATTTACATCAATTGGGGTGTCAAATGAAAGCTTGTGAAAATATGAATTCAAAAATATGTAAAATGTAATGTAATTCGGGTAAAAGCCACCAAAAATCGCTCTCCACCTCGAGGTGTGTTGATCAAAATATTTTAAAAAAATTCTGGAATATTCTCCATAACGTGTAGATTCAACGAAAATTATCACGAGTGCGTTACCTTTGACAGTTTATCTGATATCTTAAAAAAGACAAATTTGTCAAGGTCATCAGTTTTCAACATTGATCGGAAACAAACTTTGTTGAAACGTATTTTCGGGGTGTTTTTGTGAAGTCACTGATCATTTTATACCTCCGTAAAATTTTTTTTATTTTAAAAGCAATCACGGAATACTAATTGTTCAGGTCCGACTTGCACTTGACCGGTTTTTAATATTTAAATAGTTAAGAAGAATAAGTAATCAACTGAAAAAAGTTATTCCATGATTCGGTTAAAAAGGGCGCGAGCTTTGGATAAACGAAATTAGAGGTTTTCAGCCGATTTTTAATAATTTTACTCTCTCTAGCCCTTTTTTTCGATTTACAGCTTGTAAGGGATGACTTTTTTGTATATTACAAATCTTTACAATTAAAAAAAGGGTATGTTCCCAAACATACTTTATACTCACAAAAAACAGTTCAATTAAAATATTTAAAACTCTTAGTTTAATAATATTTATTTTTTATTTCAGAATATTAACAAAACAACTTTTTTTTTAAATTTTAACAATTTGTAATACACAAAAAAGTTATCCTTTACAAATTGAAACCAAATAAAAGGGCTAGATACAGCAAAATTTTTAAAAACAGTCTGAAAAGCTCTTCTTCTTCTTCGATTACCGAAATATTCAAATTTTTTTAACCGCAATATGGAATAATTTTTTTTCAATCCTAAGTATTTAAATATTAAAAACCGGTCAAGTACAAGTCGGACTTGCACAATTAGTGTTCCGTACGGTGATTACTTTTAAAATAAAAAATTTTGTTATGGAAGTATAAAATGATTAATGACTTCATAAAACATAATGAGTTTTCAACAAAGATTGTTTCCGAACTTTGTTAAAAACTGATGACCTTAAAAAATTTTTATACACCATATAAATTATCTAAGGTTATGCACTTGTGATAGGTTTCCTTCAATCTACACTTTATGGAAAATATTTCAGAATCTTTTCAAAATTTTTGAATAGTACTTCTCCAGATAAGGATTGTGGACGGCTATTTTTGGCGGTTTTTTAAAAACCTTACAAAGAAAAATTTGCGAGAATTTTACATTATATACATCTTTGAACTCATATTTTCACAAACTTTCATTTAAAACCCCACTCGATGACCTGTAATTTTTTTTCACACCCCCCAAAAATTAACCCCTTAAGTCAAAGTTTAACTTTCAAAACTACACGGCTCTGATTGGCCCATCAATTTCTACATTTGTGCTAAATTTCAACTTTCTGTGTCAAATAGTCTCGGAGAAAATCGGGTGTGACAGACAGACACCGAAGTAATCCCATAAGTGTTCCGTCCGGAACACTAAAATCACTAAATTATTTTAGGGTATGGTTACGCTGCTCTCCTGATAAAAAACAAAAATATTGATTTATTTTTGACCTTTGTTTTACGAGCATTAACATATAAAAATATCTGTGCTTTTTTGATACCTTCAATTTGGGCTTGCACCACTCTGGCATCATGTTCCAAACATTCCAGAATTTCGAAAAAATACTGCTAAAATAGTGTGCTTATCAAAATTTTTTTTCCACTTTCTGACTGCTACAAAAAATCTTTTTTTTTTTCAGTCTATAATCGGATCTACTCAGTATATAATATATAAAGTAAATATAAATAATATATATATATATATATATATATATATATATATATATATATATATATATATATCCACATACCATCAGTTTACAATGTGTTTATTGTTAAATTTAATTTAAATCTTAATATTTCTAACCAGAACATTTACATACCCGGGAAGTGCAGCCACATTGCTTTCACCGTAATTATGACGGTGATGAATTTTCTAACTAAACAATATATTCCTATGTTCATACCTGTAGGTATTTAGCAGGAGCAACTTTCTCACGAAACTAGTGACCTGAATACAAACTGGAGGAAAAAGTATTTAGATTAAAGACGTCCTAAGGCATATTTGCATAAATTTGTTTTGAGGGAGCTTGAAGAGCAACTACAGAGTGTCTACCATAGTTTTATGTGTTTAAGGCTAATAAGTCTACACAAATAAGTATTTTCCTGTTTTGATGGTGCGACTCCACACTTTTCTCACTATTTACTATTTCTGTGAAGAATGGAAATAAAGAATAATTAATATTATTTTCATATTCCTCGACTCCAGGACCTCTAGAAAGAATATACAATATGATATATCGTCAGCTAACACTCATAAATATTTTATATCTTATATATTTGATTAAAAATGATTATATATGAAGACATAATTTCTTCTTAATAAAAGCAATGCGAAAGTTAAATAATGCAATTGCTTCCTTGTACGGAGTCACTAGACGTAACATGCGATCCTATGCTATTTCTATTTTGGTAACAATTAACATATGTATGGAAAAAGAATAGTATGACGAAGATTTAAGGATTAAAAATTCCGAAGATAAAATAGCCTCCTCGTATGTCCGGGTATTTATCCAGGCTTTCACGACCGGTTGAATTAATATGGGTTTGTTTCGGGAGTTGAGGTCGTGTTCTCCAGGTATTAACTTCCTGACGTTTCGTTGACATTGCGGTCAACATTTTCAAAGGCCATGTGGCAGTGGTCCAAATTTTCTTCTTGGGTGTTCACTGTCAACATAAGTTCACCGTGTCAATACAAGTTGACAGTGAACAGTCAAGAAGAAAGGTAGTCAAGGAGTATACTGACATTTGACATTTGGTAGTGAAAACGACGCTGGGTGCCGCGACTCCAAACAACTTTAATTGTTTTCAACATTTTTTCGTTAAACTGTTTTTTTTTAAATTTGTTTTGCAAAAAAGTTATGCAGCAAAAAAACTCTAAAATATTATTTTTTTGGTCATCGAGGTTGCCATGGATCGTATGCCACATTTGGCGATTTTTAAACAATTTATCTAGTAGGCGGCTGTAATACTTTAATTTGACAGTAATTATAATAATATTAGTTACTATGCTGCTGAGGTTTTTCCTTTAATAAAATATCTTTGAAGAATAAAAAACCAGAATGTATCATTTTTATTAAGACAATAAAAAAACTATATAACTTTTAAAATTTGCATTTCACTTATTACATATTTATAAAATTAAATGTTTGAAAATGAATTTTCTATATATCTTCCTTCTTCTATTATGCATTTTCCATTCTTTTCATTAACGCTTGATGAATGGCTTTGTAAATAATTTCTTCAGATTTACTATTGCACGCATCTGATATTTTTGCCTTTAAGTGTTCAATATCATTTGTTGCAGTTTTGTATACAATATCTTTAAGAGTCCACTCACAAGAAAAAATCTAACGGCGTGAGGTCTGGTGGCTTAAGTGCCCATTGAATAACTGGCAGTGAACCCCTATCCATCTTCGTAGAAACCGTGCATTCAAATACTGTCTAATATGTTGTATGAGGTGGTGCTCCGTCATGTTTGATACCACATAAGCGTTCTTAAAATAAGGGGAACATTAAGGTATCTATTTCCAGTTGGTGTTCCCTCAAAAAGGTATGGTCCAATTAAATGTCTCTCAATTATCCCACACACATTGACATACATTAACGCCATAATGGCCTTGATTCTGAATTTGATTAACGTTGTTATGGATTCTCCCCAGCCCAGTAATGACAATTTTTTCTGTTAGATTTTCTGAAAAAATGACTTTCATCCGTTCATAATATATGATTCCGAAAATAACGTTCTTTCTCCTTTTTAATCATCATTTCTGCTAGGAAACTCAGTCGTCGCTCCGAATCAAATTGTGTTAATAACTGAAGATTACGAATTTTATAGTCATGGTATTTGTTTGCTTGCTTGTCTGATACGAATGGTTTTGAAAATATTGCATAATTTCTGCTACTTTTTCATTTGTTAAGACAGTTTTTCGTTTAGAAATACCTTTCTACCCAGAAAATACATCCATATTGCTCTTTAAATTTCATTCTAACCGACAAAACATAGTGTGATCCGGGATATACCTGTCGGGGTAACGTTCTCGATACAGGCTTCCCGAGAATTTCTTCTTGCTTCTCCATAAATAACAATCATATCTACTTTTTCAGCGTGGGAAACTACTTCAATCAGAAGCTATTAACACACTGTTTACTTAGTTTAACTCTATTGAATTGAACCACCAAACGTGGCATATGATCCATGGCAATCGCGATGACCAGAAAATAATATTTTAGAGAGTTTTTGCTGCACAACTTATGTGCAAAATAAATTAGAAAAAAACGGTTTAAAGAAGAAATCTTAAAAAAAAATTAGGGCGTTTCAATGCCGTTTTACAAAAGGTATGTCGATGGAAAAAAATTGTTTGGCGTCGCGGCACCCAGCGTCGTTTTCATTACCAAATCTCGAGTACGTCAGTAAACTCCTTGACATACCCTATACCATCTTAAATTAAAAAAATAAATAAATATTCAACAATATTCCATAAATCGGGGCTGGGCGTCTAAAAGTGGTCACGCTGTACATGTTGCACGGAGAGCAAAGAGAAATAATATTTTGATGGATATAGCTGGCTTAATTTCTTCCAAAGCGGTGCATGCGAAAATAGACGCCAATACATCACATCCATATTAGGCTCAAGATGTGATTCTTTGTAGAATTCTTTTTAAGAATTCTTTTATATGAAGAACTTTACCCCTTCGCAACAACACAAAGTATAGAAATCGTATATAAAGGAGGTTGTCCTGTGATGTAGGGTCTCCGAAGAAGAAATAGGTATTTCACGGGAATGTAAATATGCTTGTTAAAAGCATTGAGATTTACACTAGAGTTAACTGAAATCCAATTTAACAAAGTTTTTTTACCAAACTTAACAGAAGAAGCAAAACAACTATTTAGAGAACTAAGAAGAAAAATAAACAAATAAAAAAAACGAAATTTAAAGTCAGTCACTTTCCTATGATGATGCTCCTGGTTTACAGTAGTATGCTAGGATAATATGGTAGCGTAGCCACCTTTTGCAAACTTACCCTGTATACATATAGTCGCCCATCGATTAATTTTAGAATTATATTTAGTTGGTTTAATGGATACTTATTTATTTTGGTGATACTGATGATACGTTTTAAATTTGCTAAGAGGTACAGCTGAAACTTTCATTTAAAAAGTGAAAGAAAGAAGATAATTTAAATAGATGTTACTCTCTATGACCTCCTACATAAGCACTCACCCTAGAAAATGTAAGCTTATCGAGGCGACCTCGTGATAAAAACCTTTTTCCACAAGAAAGAAGAGTCTTATGTTAGTATAATAATTACTCGTTTTAGTATAAAAGAAACACAAAAAACACTTATAAATCCTTATTAAACTTGAAAATCAAAAAAAAACGCTGTACAAAAAAAAAGACACTTGACCAATCATTCCAAATTTGGAAAAAATGGAAATCGAGTCACAAAATCTTCGATAGACATAATATTTATCCTTAGGCGGATTCTCTTATAAAAGTTCCCCATTATTGAACATCTCCCGATATTTTAACCTGCCCTCTTAAAAATATCGTAGTCGAGAACCACCCGTACCTTTGAGAGCACCAGCCTGAAAATCGGACTGCCTGTAAAATACCATTTAACCTCCATTTGTCAGTTCCTGCACTGCAAACTGACCGAAAGGATTAGGCTACTAGTGTCGTTGCAGTACTGTTTTTATTTATTGATTTTTCTGGCCGACGTAGCATCTTCAAACACAAAAAAACTAGCGCCTTCGGGGCCAGGTTGTTTAAATATGGATCAATAGCTTCGGTGTCTTTAAATTAGGTAAATTGACATATTGTTAATTTTTACAAACCCGGTATCGTAGTCGATATTTATATATTTACTGAATTATGTACTTTTTTTCTTAGATTTTAGAGAAACGAGAAAACGACAAAGTACAATACTATATCTTTCACATAATTACTATAGAATAATTATAAAAAGTAAATGTTAGTTGGTGGTTTATGGAAATATTTGCTTTCACTTACTTAAAATATTATTTTAACATTTATACTATCTAAGTCTACAAAAAAGTCTAAAATTGAGAATCATTTATGATAACCTGAAAACCATATATTTTACCAGAAGTTAAATATTTACAAATCGTAAAAAATCCTGCCCGCACTAGGGCTTCAATTTCTTTAAATAAAATAAAAGAATACAGGAAATATTTAGCTAGAAATTCTGCTACAGTATAAAAGACAATAAGAGAATAAATATTCAGGATAACACAAATTTTTTTTAATAAACATCAGTAGATTGAAAGAATATTTTAGTTGAAACCAGTCTAAAGTTTACTTTAAATCTGGCAAAGATAAAGGTAAAAATCAAAGTTAACCCTTTTATTGTAGAATAACTCTTTTACTGTAGAATAAATAACGAAGACTATGAGAAATTAAAAAGTTCGTGCATCTAGTAATATTACGGTTACGATTATCTAATATAGTGATGATTAAGAAAATTCAAAAATATTTTAATAAATGTATAAAGCAGCTAATTATTACGAAAGAGTAGAAAGTATAGTATATAGGTTCTTTATACAGGAAAGTGACCGAAAAGATACTAATAATTACCACAGGTTAAGTGTAAGTTGCCGTCTTAGCAAGTTAAACGCAGTAACATGATTGATGAGGACTAACGTAGTTTTATACCAGTGCACATTCGTGTTGATAATTTGCTCTTACAAAAACTCTGCGAAGAGACATAAATTTATGAAATCATATAAATACGATCCGCTGGTTGTATTTATATATGCATTTTGCATTTTTTTGTTTATTTTGTAAATATCTCTAATCGTATCTTCAAACGTTACATGTTTGCGTATAAATAAAACTCTAAAATTTGTTTATTCGCCCAATCAGAAATCAGGAAATAATGTGTACAGTGTGATTGAAACTGCAAAATGAATAAACTGCCACCCATTCTTTTGTAGTAATATTGCACGAAGTTGTAGATTTAAGTACTACTTATAGATGTACCAAATTTCAAAACAATGCATATGTAAGTTGGTTCTGGAGTTCTCATGTTACCAGGTGGACAGACCGCCAAGTACTGAAAACTAAGTAACCTAGGGAGGCTCCTTTTTATTTTTTCTCCTCTAAGGTTCCTTTTATTGTTATTTCAATACTGCAATGACAAAATTTTAAATATCTATTGTGTTAAGATAGTTTTAATAGAAGCCTTGTTATCGCAAAATATTCTATTCACGTTCATAACGCTTCATTTATTAAGAAACAGCTATTCCGTAGGAACGAATCGAATAGGGCTATAAAAATCGCATTATTATTGAAAGAGAATATCGTAGAATCATCTATAGTATCTATTACAGTCGTTAACGTAGTCTATAGCCTATGTTTGAAATTGATTATAATTTAGAATATAAAACTGCTCAAACGATACTTATTCTGTGGATAAGGTTAAAATACAATACAAATAAAAATAAAAACTTTACTACTTAGTAATTTAAAATATTTGCAAATAGTTTTAACAGCAACGAACGTCTAGTAAATTGTTTTAGAAAAACTAACAGAAACAGCGTGGTACAGGGTGAGTCAACGATAGAGTAATGTTCATTATCTCATTTGTTTCGGGAATGACGAAAAAATGTTCAACTATTGAACATTTTTTCGTCATTGTGTGAAGGAAAATATAGTAAAATGACTAAATATGTGGATTCAAGTAGACGGGCATATTTTTGAACATTTATTACGTCATAACAATTAATCATTAGATAAGTTAAAATATATTAAAATTATTATTATCTATTTGTTTATGTTTTCACAATAGCGTAAGTGTATTTAAAACAAGGGTAAAAAATTGAAAAATTCAAAATAAATCGAAAAAAATATTAGAAATAGGTATATGACATACTGAATAAAAGTTGGAGGGTTTTGTAAAATCTATCAGAAAAAATAATAATATACAGGGTGTGTCAACTAGAAAATTTGAGATTTTTTTCAATTTAAGAGTCGAAATGCATAAATTTATTTTGAACATCTAACTCAAATTTCTTTACATATATCTTTTTTTTCATCTCTATAGAACGCTCGTACCAGTTATGAGAAATTTTTTACAAAACTGAAAACAAGCATTTTTTAAAAAAATGAAATATTAGAAAAACTACTAGATTTAGGTATGTAACATTATTAATAAAAAAGTTATAAAATTTTACGCAGAAATTAAAAATAAATTAGAAAATAGGATTTTCTATTTAAAAAAACATATATTATATCGGCCACACATTTTTGAAGTACCCTGTATACTCAAAAATAATTTTAAACTGTGCACCTTAACATTCTCTAAAACTATTGCATTTCACATTTTTTTTTACGTCATCCCCGAAACAAAGGAGATAATGAACTTTAGTCTATCGTTGACTCACCCTGTACTAATTATAAGTATGTCCTAAGCAAATGTTTTTTTTTTTTTAGATAAATGAAGCAAATTTGATTATTTACTTTTATTATTTGCACGTAAAAAGCATTAACACATTTAATAATGTCGAAAATATTATAAATCAGTTTAGGAGTCAATTAAAATGAATAGAGTGTGGGTTTTCAGAAACCGTTATTCTTCTTGTTACCCGTTATAGAACCCGTGTAACCCCGACCAAACAGAGCATGCCAATATTTAAGAAAAAATAAATAGTCTGGCCCCTGTTACTCCGCACCATTGTTATCGTTATTATTTATTTCGATATGTAAAAGGCACTTCTGTACTGCGGTTTTCAGTTCAAGGTTCTTGATAGGTACTATATTTGATTGGGAATACGCTCAAAACTCCGTGTTATCGTGAGAGATACACTAGTGCATAAATTCTTGCTTATCTCTCTTCTATCTGAAGATCCTGGAGGAATAGAAACACCTAACGGCGAGTATATTTGTGTCTGCCATTTTGTTTCTAGGTGATAATTCTTGTTGTTATATCGTGTCCACGAGCTGTTAACACGTGTTTCAAACAGCTTTCTCAATCTTTGTTGACGGAAATAGAGTCTGTAGTTGTACAGTTAGTACTAGATGTCCAATGAATCTTAATAATTTAAGATGAATTCTTAAGTGTCGCAGCGGATGTAAAAATACTTCATAAGATGTTGTTCTGTAGGTTTGCGGTAGTCTATCCAGACCATCGGGCTCTTTTATGTTAAACCGCAACTTCTGACAATTAGTAGATACTTTTACCGCCATATTGCTCTATGGCATCCAGTTCTAGTGGCGTTTGGCATCCTAGCGTAGAAGACACATGTTAAGATCTTATAATAAGAATTAAGGTACGTTATGGGTCTGTAATTTTCTGGTTCATGCAAGTTTCCCTTTTTAGTGTTCCGCACTTATAAGATTACTTCGGTATCCGTCGGTCTATTTGATCGTCTGTTTGTCACACCCGATTTTCTCCGAAACTATTTAACATAGAAAGTTGAAATTTAGCAGTAATATAGGAATTGTTGGCAACACTAGAGCCGTGTAGTTTTTAAGTTAAATTTTGACTTAAGGGGTTAATTTTGGGGGCTTAAATCGGAAATGAAAGTTTTTTACCAGGTCATCGAGTGGGGTGGAAATGAAAGGTTGTAAAACATGAATTTAAAAATATATATAATGTAATACTTGCGCACATTTTTCTTTGTATTATTTTTAAAAAATTGCGAGAAATCACTGTGACCCCTCAAGAAGTACTGATCAAAAAATTTTGAAAAAATTCTGGAATATTCTCCACAGGGTGTAGATTAAACAAAAATCATCACGAGTGCATTTTCTTTAATAGTTTATCTGGTATATAAAAAAAAATTAAAGGTCATCAGTTTTCAGTAAAGATCAGGAAAACAATTGTTGAAAACTCATTTAGGATGTGTTTTATGAACTCACTGATCATTTTATTTTATAAACAATCAGCGTACGGAAAACTAATTGCGCAAGTCCAACTTGTACTTAACCAATTATTTGGTATAAGTAGAAGGTGTCCTTTGACAAACCACTTTGAAATCGACCGATATTGGTGGGGCCTCTCATAACTCGGGGAATCGGTGGTTATAAGTTAGATGTTTCACCAAAGGTTGTTGATTGCAGTTCTAATCTAGGCGTTGTGAAAATTTGCTTCCTTCTAGAGTTTTTCTTACCGCTTACTCTGTGATTGCTGAATTATCTTTTTGATCATGTTGCAACTGTAGATTTAAAAATGAATCAGTACTGGATTATTGCGATTTAATCGGAATAATGTGTAGTAAGTATGGCGAAGCTGTACTGCCGTTTATCTTATTTAACTATTTGAGCCATAAAATGTGGATTAGCTCATATGTATTCCACCTCACTGTGTATTGTCGAGTATTTCCTTGTGACTTGTTGGATTTTGCGATCATTTTTCTAAATTGTATGTTTGGACTCATTATCTATCGATGTGGCACTAACTCCTATGCAGCGTAAATGTGTAGATAAGAATCACAAGATTGCCATATTCTATTTTTTTTTGTGATAGCGTTATTTCTCCTAGTTAGTGCTTGTGGTTTTATGAAGCGTTCGATGTCAATTGGTCTCAAATCATTGAGTCAATTTTGTTATAGCGCATAGGTTTTAGGTTTTTTCTAACTTCACAAGGTGTGGTTGGTCACGAATAAGGTTTTTAGGTCATCGGGATAAATCGGTACACGTGTGATATACATATAGCCACGTGTCGCGAACTGCGTCGTAAAACGTTAAGAACTCAGATTCCTCATATCGAAACCGTTAAAAAAAGCAATACTCCACCCGTTTTTTGCATGCATTGTTTTGGGAACAACTTCTCCGGTAAAAATGGGCTATAAAAGTTGTCGGCAAGTGAAAGAGCAGATGTAGATAAATTCCTATATATCCTTTTTATGTATTTCGGATTTTTATAACCTCATATCTAAGATTTGGGCCTTTTGAAATAACTTGCACTCAATGGAATCGAGCGAGGTGAACGTGGACAGAATATATTTAAAATAGCAGGCCTTATAGTCATGACGCAAATAAATATTTCTTAAAATTAGAAATAAAATTGAGTTTGTTCAAGGCCCCAAATGGTATCACAAATACACGGTTGTTTCATCTACAGGATAGAAAAAATTTTGTTGGATCACATTTTGGACTTTAATTGGCCTGTTAATAACAGTCCAGGCATTTTGATTTTGAATACCACACGAAGAGGAAAAATATGTTGATCAAATTTGCAGTTTTTATAAACAGAATTGCCCTTATTAACGCCGATGAATCCCAAATTAGAGCAATCAAGGGTCTTTACCTCCTCTAAAATCACGGATTGCGCCGAAATGTGGACATACCAGAAATTTTCCTAAATAAATTGGTTTCCAAAAGAGGTGAAATAAGTTGGCTCCTGGCTTTCTGAAACAATATCAAGAAAATATCCAGCAAGAAATAAAGGCGATCATGGAAACGGCGTGCTGAGCCACGATCCATATTCTCACCGATAGACTAGAAGAGAACCTTCAACATAATACGAGTAGTTATTATTTAGATAATATTATCTTTAAGGAAGAATCATATATGTTTACAATTGATCGTGAAGTCTAAATGGAAAACAGTATACAAACCGTTATAAAACTTGTGTGATTCACCACTAATACATCAAGTGATAGGAAATATTAGAAATTGGAAGAAAAAGTGTACTGGTAATTCAACTATCAAAGCCTAATACCCAATCAATTGTTTGGCGTTTGCTTGTAATATCAAAAATAACTATTCCTATACAATTGCTACTTTTGGTGAGCCTGACAATACAATATTTTTATTGAAACATCTAAAAGTTTAGTGACGATTACTTTTTGCTTCGTCTTAATTAATTATGTAGTAACCAGTAATTTTTTTTATATTACATACCACACACAATAAATAACTGAGTAAAATTAGCTAGAATGTTAAAGCCCTTCTTTTAGTACTGCTTATTGTACGAGAATGTTTTTTATGTTGTCTAAACAAATATGAAGAAAAACCTGCCAGAGCTAAGAAAAATTAATTTTACATACATAACCACTGTCTACACTAGTCACATAGACCTGCATTTCTCAAGTTGTTTCTTTCCACCTAGAAAAAATTACACAGGCCAACATTAAAAATTTTTTTTTAATAATTTTACCTGTTTCCTATGTTTTTTGGTGTGCTGAATCCGAATTTAATAATAAAAAAGTCGTATAGTCAGTTTATTTTTATCATTCGAATGTTATTAGGTTGGCAGCTCCAATAAATGTCACAGCTGTTTATTTTCTTCCAGTTAGTACAACCTCACATTGCAGTGGTTAACCCATGAGCTTTAATTCACACTCAAAGTATGGCTAATCGTGGTTGTAAAAACTCTCTTAACACTTTTTGTTATATATGTGGTGAGTTTGTAGTTAAAAAACATCAAAGAAACATTACTGACTTTGTAAAAAAAGTATGCTTTGCATATTTTAGTGTAGAAATCGGTAATCAAGAAAAATGTTGGGCTCCTCACAAAGTATGTCATGTTTGTGCTTTTAGATTTGCAGTACCCATAGTATGGAGAGAGCAAGAACATCATTCAAATGATTGTTATTTTTGCAGCGTTGATGTTTCTGGATATAACTCCAAAAATAAGAAAGTAATTGTCTATCCTAACTTTACTTCAGCTAATCGGCCGGTCGGACATGGACCGGGACTTCCGGTCCCTGAGCCACCTCAGCCTATTGATGACGTTTTACAGTCCAGTCCCGAATTTATTGAAAGTCGACCGGATGATGATGAGTTTCAATGTTCTCTAGAAAATTTAAAACTTAAGTTGTTTACACAAGCTGAGTTAAATAATTTAGTGAGAGGTTTGGGTTTGACTAAGGAAAAAGCAGAATTGCTTCGTTCTAGGTTGAAAGAAAAACATTTATTGGAATCTGGAATATCTATTTATCATTACAGAACAAGAGATCAACAGTTTCTCACTTTTTCAAGCAGGAAGAGGAATTGGTTTAATGCCATGATATTGGTAGTATAATGAAAGAATTTGGCATTGAGTAGAAGAAGGAAGATTGGAGGCTTTTTATAGACTTATCAAAACCTAGTTTAAAAGGCGTTCTGTTACATAATGGAAATACTTATGCTTCACTGCCTGTTGCTTTTTCAGTCCATATGAACGAAACTAACGAAAATCTTAACATGATTTTACAGAAAATTAACTATCGAGCTCACGAATAGATGCTATGTGGAGATTTAAAAGTTGTCTCCATGATCCTTGGTCAACCAAAGGGATTTACAAAGTTTTCATGTTTTATATGTGAGTGGGACAACATAGCAAGGGATCAACATTGGTCCAAAAAAACAATGGCCCGTAAGAAAAACTTTAACACCTGGCGAGAAGAATATTTTGCATAAAACTTTAGCAGACCCACTACACATCAAGTTAGGCTTAATGAAACAATTTGTAAAAGCCTTGCCTAAAGATGGTGAATGTTTTAAATATTTGTGTAAAAGATTTTCTCATTTATCAGAAGTCAAACTGAAAGAAGGGGTTTTCGTTGGGCCTAATAATCGTAAAATGATCTTCGATTCCAACTTTGAAACAAGAATGATTATAAAAGAAAAGGAGGCTTGGATATCATTTAAAGAACTTATGACTAAGTTTTTGGGCAATGTGAAAGAACCTAACTATGGACTTATCGTAGCTAATATGATAGACAAGTTCAAAAATCTGGGTTGTTTAAGGAGCTTTAAAGTCCACTTCTTCCACAACCATTTTGACTTTTTTCCTAAAAACTTAGGCGATGTGAGTGAAGCGCAGGGGGAACGGTTCTATCAGGACATAAAGGAGATGGAGAAACGGTACCAGGGACGGCGGAATATCAACATGATGGGTGATTAATATTGGTCACTTCATAGAGAACAACAAAATGCATCACATCAGAGAAAAAGCTATACAAGAAACTTCATAGAGAAAAGGGAAAGGAAATACAAAAAATAAGCACCTAAAATATTCGCATTGAAGTGAAATATGTTATCGTGGGTCAAAATTGTAGCCTAAATAAATTAAACTAAGTTTTTATTTTTTATGTATCAAATTTTCCGTATTTTGATACATAACGATGTCTTATTTCGAGAGAACTGTGGGTGATACAAGAAAACTGATACCATGTAGGGTTTCAGCACCCAAAAATACATAACACTTAGATGTATTGGTTAAAAAAATTTTTACATATATTTTTTTGTTGGACTGTATTATTTGCGCCTCAAAAAACGACGCTACAGCGACTTACAATTGATCATTTGAAGAAAAGTTTCGGCTCCAGAGGACTTTCTTCAGATGAATAAAAAGAAGTCGCAGGGCTATAGGGTACATGTTGCAACTGAAGGAATTCGCAGCTTTCGGTAGTGTCTTGAACTTGCGTGCCTTGTGAACCCTGCAGTTGTTTTGCAACAGCAAAGTTTTCTGCAATTTTTCTCTAATGGCTTACTTTAGGGTTTGGATAGTTCCCCCGTGAATCCCTCCGTTAATTGTGGATCATTTTTCTATATATTCAATAAGTAAAATTCCTTCGCAGTTTCAGAAATCGACGCATCAGCTATCCAGAAAACTACACAGTTTTTGTCTTTTTTGGAGGAAGAGAGCCTTTACAAATCCACTGCATTGACTGCTGCTTAATTAGAGGATCTCAGTGCAATATATATCTCATCACTTGGGACCATTCGCGAAAAATAACTAGACGTTCTTTAGAAATTTATTCCCTCGATTGATGTAAATAGTTTGGGGAACCACCGTGTAGCCATTTTTTCCTTCACTAAATTTTCATGTACAATCTTGAAAACTATAATTTCGGATACTCCAGCGTCTTGAACAAGCTTTGGGATTTTCATTCGACGATCTGCAGCAAATACTCAACAAGATTGATGGTTTCCTCAGTTTTGCCTCAACCGGTTTTCCTGAACTGGAGTCATTCTGAACCTATCTAAACTATTTAAACCAAAATTCTGCTTGGAACTAAGATGGACCATCATTGGTATATATCTGGGACCTTTTTTTGTCCCTTCTACTAATTTTTCGGAAGAAAAAAAACCGCAACGTTCAACGAACTTTTACTAAGTTTCGTCAAGGTACGTAGAACTAAGACAGAACATTTTTTCTTTATCACATGATTTTCATGGTTAAATAGATAACTTTAAAAAAACATCTTCGTATTCGGAAAAAAAATCACGTCCAAAAATTTTGCAGTTCTCCACGATTCAGGATCCCAAGTCAATTAAAACCATAGTTTCCCATTGTTGTCGGTCTCACGAACTTTTGGCACGAAAACACTCAGAGGAAATAAGATATCGATTTCTAATCTGGTATACATATAATACTTGCAGTTTGAATGAAACCTATAGTTTTTGAGCAATATTGAGAAACACTGCTCTAGCTTTTTCGCTGGGGCAACGAATTTCCTGCGAATGATTCCATTTTTCGTTTATCATGGTACCTAGATATAAATATTGTGGGGTTCTTTGTATTTGTTGATTATTAACCGTCAACAAGGTAGCAGGAACCGGAGACTTATTGATTACCATATACTTTGTTTTGCTGATATTAAGTTCGAGGAGGGGTGGAACTAAATAATTTTGTTTATTTGGATAATATTATGAGACTTTTATGATTTTCGGTTGTGATGGTCTACAAATTTTAAGCAAGATTATTTATAGTAAAATACATAGGGGCGTATTATAGAGAGAAGGGTCTTATAGTGATTGCATCGAATATATATATATATGCGTTTTTTTTGTGGAGTTTTTTGAGTAGAGAAATCGGAAAATGATGTTATTCTTTCATTATTTCCAATTCTAATAGAAATGGTTTGTAAAGAGATGTGGTTATACAGGGACATCAAAAAAAAGTATATCGCCTTTACAACTTGTATTTTACGAAAGAAATGCTGTGTAAATAGCTTTATAATATTATTATTTATCATTTCATTCTAAATCAATGATAGAAAACTAGTCAAATCGGTAGGTTCTTAACCATGTTATGTTGATAAATGCAATTTTCCGACATACCTTTGAGAGGAACTATTTGTCATAATTTTTTCCTTAGTCCCTTGTTCATCCAAATAACTTAACAGTTTCAATGTATTACCATAACACTCGATATAATTTCTATTTATGAACAGGATTTTTTGTAATATGCAACGAGATATTAGGGAAGAGTATATTATATAGACACACTATGTATTAAATCAAGGAGCTAAACAAAAGAGTGTTTCAATTTAATCATTTTTGGTCTTATGTTAATTTTAAATCTAGTGCTAAATATCACAAATAGTTAATAAGTAAACAAGGGATTTTAGAAATATGTAATAGAAATCACTGGTTTTATGAAAAATTGATTGTTAGATGGCTCAAACAAAAATGTACAGAATTAAGAGTTGAAAAGGGTTCATTAGCAAAAGACTTTGTTATTCATAGTCGAACATAAGATTTAATACAATCACATTTCTTTAAATACATATAGCTGTCATACGCCGCACTATGGGCTAAGAAAAACTGAAATAATTAATATTCAAAGATTTTCCGATGAATATTAAAGCGGAAGGTGGTATTGGAAAGGTAATTGAACGCAGATTATGAAAAGTGTGTCAAGAGAAGTCTGTAAAGTTAAACATTTAGCCATTTTGACCCCTGTATAACTGAAATGAGTATTTTCTTCATTATTTTAATAAAACAAAGAAAAATTAATCTTTGTTGAACTATTTTAATCCTAAAAATAGTAAAGAGTGATCGCAAAATTAGCCCGTTTTGGCAACTTCCATAACTTGAGACAAAAAAAAACAAACTTAACCTAAAAGGTCTTAAATTAAAGCTAATCAAAACTCTAGGACATATTTTTTTTATTTTTTTTTTTTTTTTTTCCATTTTTTTTATTTAGAGGTCACTACCTCCTATTTTGAGAGTTAAACGTGCGAAAATAAATAAGTTTTTAACAGAAAATTTAAAAAAATATATATTTATGACGTGTAATTCTTGAAAATTCTCTATCCAATACCGTATAGTTAGTCAAAAGCCACCCTCTAAAAGGAAATCGCAATTAATAGGGGATTCTGCCATAATTATAAACATGATTCCCAAGACTAGGAAAAATACAAATAAAAAATCAAAATACTGAGAATATAGCGTTGGAGTTATACGTCTCCCAAATTTATCGCTAAGCGATAATCACCCCTTAAAAGGGCGTTGAAATTCAAATTGGTCCTATTTTAACCTCAAAATAACTTTTAATTTTGGATAAAATCTTATTTATTTTCACACTTTTAACTCCCAAAATGGGGGGGGGGGGGTAGTTACCCCTAAATAAAAAAAATTGAAAATGCATCCTTTTAGATTTTTAGTTAGCTTTAATTTAAGACCTTTTACGTTAAGTTTGCTTTTTTGTTTCAAGTTATGAAGGTTGCAAAAACGGGCTAAAATTTAGACTTTTTTTCGGTTACTCTTTATCTGTATCATTTCTGCCATCCAAGAACAAATTTTTAAAAGTGGTTACATACGATAATATAATTTAACCTTAATTTAACCATTTTAACCTTTAAAAACGGTAAAAGGGACTAATAGAACCGTTTAACTTAATTCCAAGACATTTCATAAATAATGAAGAAGATACCTATTTCAGCTCTATAGGAGTTAAAATGATTAACTGTTTAACTATGCAGATTTTTCTATTTATACTTTTTATAATCTGTATTCAATTACCTTTCAAACGACACCTTTCGCTTCCATATTCATCGGAAAATGTTTTGAATATTAATTGTTTCAGTTTTTTTTAGCTCGTAGTGCGCCGCGCCGTTCGCTTTTTTCAGCCATCAAGCTACATATTTGGAACCAAATTTTTTTTTAAGAATTAATTGTCAAATTTTATGTTTTCGGGGAAATGCTGGTTTTAGTTTTCCATAAAAGTATTATCTTCATATTCACTTTAAAAAGAACCCAAACATTCTTACACTAGCAATAATGGTTAATGAAACGAACTTATTTTTCTTAATTCGCATAATATTTAACTTGTATCAATTTGAGTATACTATTAAAATATAATTGTTAACGATTTTCCACTACAAAAAATGAAAAGATTACTTTTGTGATAAATAAATGTAATCTCAAAAATTAAATTACATATATTCTTTAACTAATTCAACTTAATATTAATTTTACTGTATAGATACTGCTCATCATTAGTTAGACCAATCAAAAAGTATTCCCTTTCTGTAAGATATGTTGAAAAACCTACAGAAAACTGGTGTTAGTTCTCTCGCGCATTTTTTGAGTACTATGGTTTTTTGTTGTCGTTTTCTGATACGCTGTCTGAAGACAATGTCAGGCATCCTTGACTGCACTATGGGAATAGTTGGTGGTGTTTTTTCTTGAAAATCGACAGTGGAATATGAAGCAAAGAGTTTAGCCAACAAGTTCGCTTTCTCAACAGGTGTTGTTGCAATAGAATTATTTGGCCATGTGAGTGGTGGTAAAGTGGATTTAGTGAAGTTGTGACTAACTGTTTTAGCGACTGACGAAAAGGCTCTGAAATTGTTGGGACAAGCAAGAAGTTTGTTTCTAATTCGTTGACTGTGTGCTTCCTTGGTTTCGTCGATAAGTTCTTCGCATCTGTTCCGGGCACGAAAAAAGATGTTATGATTTATGACGTTAGGATTTTCACGCCACTGTCGGTAGGCAAGATGTTTAGAAGCAACAGCTTCTTTACATTTTCGGTCAAACCAAGACTTGCCGTTGGAAGGGCATTTCGTTGAAAAAGGGATGTAAGTGTCCATACTAGCTAAAATGCCATCGGAAACGTACTTAGCGCATTCAGATGGGTTATCGGATCTGAAACAACCAAAAGTAGTTTATGGTCGAAAGAGCCTAATGGCAGATTTACAGTGACAGTCTAAATCCCTGGATTGACGGTTAAAAAACAGGTCAAGAAGACTGGTGGATTAATAAAATTAAATTAATCACTGGTTAAGGTGAATGATCTATTGTAATGTTTTCGATTTGCGATTGATTATCCGTTTAGGATAGTCGCCAATAAAACCGACCAGAATGCAGAAATTAATAAAGACTTTCATGCAGACAGGTATTATTATTTTTTTAAATTGATTTCAGGAAAAACTGTCAAAAAAGAGTTGAGGAAATTTGTCTTGCTTTTATAACGATAAGGTGCCGTGAGAATTCCACTTTTCCGAAGCACACTTCAGCGATGGGAAGCTAATTTTTTGACAAAATGAGAGTCTAGAATTTTGAGAAAATATAAAAATAAAATTTGTATTAAGTTCTTGTTGCATCGAAGAGAGGTCACAGCTAGGCATTTTGTCCGGATGAACTGTAAACTTGACTGTATTCTTCAATTAGCAGCATGAGTAATCATACACCATTTTCTAACTTTTCCACAACTGATTTCGTTGTCTAGCAACCATCAAGTCAAAGCTATCATGTATTCACTGTTTCAATATAAAGATGGTTGACCACGCCGTAATGCCATAATTAATTGTAAAAGTTTCAGATGTTTAACACGTATAAGATAGGAATCCATACTTTTTCTTCGATCAAAAGCATGCGTTTCTTACAATTTTTGTTGTCGTATGTGCATTAAAAAGTAAAAAGTCACAAAAAAATTATATATACATAAAAAAATTACTTTGCTATCTTCTGTTAAAATGCGAAGGCAGTTTACCACCTAGTTCTTGCAAAAATATTAGATAAATATTACTATATTACTAAAAGGACTGTTCGCACAGACGCGGGCGTTCTCTCAAATTTTCAATCATATAAATTCCGGGAGCTCAGAAACAAAATTTTGGACTCCTCGAAGAGCGGCAGATAAATATATCACTTATTAAATGTGACAAACAACCAAAAAATACAACTTGTAGATCCAAAATCCGGTTCCCGTCGGTTATGGAGGGGGGATGTTCCAAAAATTGAGGGTAGGTGAACCTATCGCAGAGTGGCAGTTTTATATATTATGAGAATACTATAGCTTTAATATCTGTCACGGAGACCGATTCCTGTGGGAGTAAACCTTTTTTTTCTTGAAAAAAAAGGGCTCAAAAAATGAACTCATCGCTGTGTGGCATATATTCGAAATATAGTTAGTTGGGGACCCAAAAAGAAGTGAAAAAATATTATTTGCCATAGATTCTGGTTTTTTTTTCAATTTCTATGAATTTTTGAACCTGTAGAGTTTTTGGACTCACCTGAACTCGTTCGAGAGCGGCAGATAAATGAACCAATGTTCGAATACTATAATACGAGTTGAAATCCCGAATATGTACCATGAAGTCCAGTCCCTGCTTTTATCAGTAGAATTTTTATATTTTTAATGCAAAGCTTAAGTTATAAACAAATTGATTTTTCCTATTCGCATTGTTACCTAGCTGATTGATGTTGATTTTTGTTTCCAATAAATTGTTTTTTCTATAATAACTTAATATAATATTATTTAACTCGCTAAATTTAAATTTTTCTTTGGGAGTTTAATACAAGTATTTTTATTTAATTGCATATAAATGCACTGATTAGCTCTTAATTTTAATAAATTGGAAAAATGGATTAGAAATTCAGGCAGTAGGCCAAAATTCATCTAAAAACTTGGGTACAGCTCGTAAAAAGCTTAGATTTTGCTGTTATGGAGATAAATTCTATGAAATTCTGTTTACTAACATAATTGTTTATAATAAATTGTTCATAACAATAAAAAGGTTAAGTTTTTGCAAAAATAGACTCTGAATTCGTATTTAGTGGGTTGACATACGACTAAAATAATTTAGGTGAAGCGCTTAATAAACTTAAATTTCGCTGTTATAAAAATAAATTACATCAAATTCCTTTTTTTAGATAATTACTTAAAAAATTGTTGATAACAGTTAATAGGTCATTTTTTTCAAAAAATTAAGTGCAGTTCGGATTGTGCGACTCAAAAAACATAACGTACACTAGAGTGGAGCCGCAACGCTCAATATTTAAAAAGAACACAGTGAAACTCGGGGTGGCTGATGGAGTGTTCGGTCATTATTGTACTGGCATTAACCAAATGCGGCAAAAATTATTGTACGTTTTAAATGTTTAAAATTCTAATTCATGAGGTTTTTTGGATCACTCTTATTCTCTGTCATGTTAAAAATCAAAAATTTTAAATGTACTATCCAATATAGCTACCATTTTTTTAAAAAAAATTTCGTAATTACTTATTAAAAGGGGCTTTTGAAAATAAATATAAACAAAATTAAATATAAGAAAAATATAGAGCGAAATTGCACTGAAAATTAAATAAATATATTAATCTGCCTGTAGGTGTTTCAATGATGATTTGAGCGTCTCTCGAGACACTGAAGCACGCGTATAATATTTGAGAGAAAAACAAATTATAGGACGGGCGTGCGCGTTGTAGGACAGGCGCTAACGTGTCTCAAAAATACTTACGCGTTATTGCAGCAAAAAAAGTAATTTATTTTAATAAAGAACCAGACTCCATGGCAGATAATATTATTTTTAATATCTACAAACCTCAACGAACATATTAAAAAGAAATTTCATTCGTTCTTCTATGGGTTCAGGTGGGTCCATTTTTCAGCAACTTTGGACCGTTATAACTTTGGATTGACCCAATATCCATGGCAGATATTCATTTTTCAGTCATATCTCATAGAAATGAAGCTATACCTAAAATATCTGCCACTCAGCGTTGGGTTCGTCTACCAACTTTTTTTTGCGGCTTTAAAGAGTATTTCCAGGAACAAGAACTGGACTTGAGGCTTCAAACTACCTGGAAGGGCTAAAGGGGGCATAATTAACAAAGTGATACTATTATCTGCCACTCTGCGATGAGGTCGCATTTTAGTCGTGAGCTCCCGGACTAATATGTGCAATGCAATAACACGTAATTGCGTGCGGCGGGAAGCAAACGAGAAGCTACGTTGCCACATTCATTATACTGTGAAAACCAAATTATTTCGCGTCTTTCTCTAACATAATGTTCCCTCCCTTCTCGTAAGATACCTTAATGTAATAAATGGAAAGGTTAAGGTAAATAGGTATAAATGTAAATAGTAATATATGATAGAAATAAGATAAAAAATAAAGGCTTTAGACATACTTTCTTATTAATTAAACAGAACAATGAGTAATTCAGTTAAGCAGGATAAATACGAGGGTGGATTGATTAGTCTGGTAAATCTCTAAGAAATGGTAGAAAATTTTGGCAAGCGGCATGACTCTTCATAAGCTTGATTATTGAAACAGTTGTTGCAATGCGAGGTTGTTTATTGGCAGCTATCGTAAGTGATCGGTATTACATGTTTGGTAAAAATGGATAAAGCCGAGTATCGTGCAATAATAAATCATTTTTTTAAAAAATAGTAGATTGCGGTCCAGAGGGAAAGTGAAGTGAAGAAAGTTCATAGGGACTGCACTAGCACTCAAGACTGATTATTACTGGATAAATAAATTTAAACGTGGCCGAAAGAGGACTACAGATGATCCACGTTCAAGACGCCCGATTGAGGTTTCTTCTGAAGAAATGGCCGGTAAAACTCATGGTATCGTGATAGAAGATCATCGCATTAAACTTTGTGAGATCGCTGATATGTGAGATCGGCATTTCACATGAATGAGTACATAATATCCTAGACGTAGTTCTCAAAAATAAACAAGCTGGGTGCACGAGGAAGGACACTTCAAAATCGTCTTTTGAGAAGTTGCAGCGTAATCAGAAGTACTTTCGGCATCGTTTTGTGATTGCAGATAAAATGTGGATGCACCATTACACTCCGGTGACAAAATGGCAGTCAAAACCGTGGGGTGGCGAAGATGAAAAGCGAAAACCATTTTATCGGCGGGAAAAGTGATGAAAACTGTTTTTTGTGACTCAGCATGATTGACTATTTGGAAAAGGCTAAAACAGTGACTAGCACTTATTATGCAATGTTACTGGACCATTTGTATAGTAAGTTGAAGCAGAAGCTGCTAAGATTAGCGCGCAAAAAGTTCTTTTTCGCCAGAACAATGCGCCTGCACACAAGTGTACGAGCTGAGCTTTGAAGTAGTTTCCCACTCGCCCTATTCCACAGATTTGGCCTCAAGTGACTTTTTTTATTTCCTAACCTTAAAAATTGGCTTGGAAGAAAGAAATTTTCGTTGAATGAAGAAGATATCTGTGCTGTAAATAAGTAATAGACACAGTTGGAAACATTTTTTTTTCTGAAGAAATAAAAAAATTGGAATATCGCAATCCCAAATATATTGAGATTATGTTGCGAAATAAATTTCTGTTTTTGCGTAAAATGTTATTTACCTTATTTTTTACAAGACTTTTCAATCCATCCTCGTACATCATTTATTTCTCAGGACTATTTAATGATCGATTTCTGGATTTTCACCTATTGATGCCACAAATTTTAGTGGCGCCAATAGGAAATAAGGCAACCTCTCAAAGTAACGTATTCACGACAACGCCTCATTGCCGGGGTAAAACCTAAATAAAATTTACAATAACATAGTCGCTAGAAAAATAAAGCCACCATCATAATACAGGTTGAAACACCTAATGACTACATAGACCGACAAAATTTGGCCAGACCTTTTACTCACAAACCAGAATATACTCTTCCGAAGGTTTTTGACGCGCTGATTTCGAATCTGAGATCAGAATTTCTCTGATGGCTCTGGTTTTCGAGATATTCAAAACTTAAATGTGCGAAAATCACGGTTTTTCGACATATTTGAGGGTATATTACATCGAAAGGTAATTTTTTTGATCAAATCATTAATGGGGTCCGATAGAACTATTCTTCCTCTTTAAAACGCATTTAGATTTGTTCGGATATCTTTTTTCGTCTTTGAGAAATCGTATGTTGAAATTAAGTATTTCGACTTATTTCTCGATTTTTTGAAAATGAATTTTGAGTTTAATAAACAAATAGAAAAGATAATGCGTCGAAGAATTGTATTTATTCGATGCCTTTTATTTTCCAAAAATCGAGAAATAATTCTAACTACTTAAATTCAACATGCGATTTCTCAAAGATAAAATAGATATCCAGACAAATCTAGTTCTTTCGTACCTCATTAATGGTTTCATAAAAAAAATTACCTTTCAATGTAACATGACCTCAAATATCTCGAAAAACCGTGATTTTCGAACTTTTAGGTTAGAATATCTCGAAAACCGGAGCCTTCAAAATTTTGACCTCGGACTCGAATTTAGCGCGTCAAAAACTTTCGGAAAAGTATATTCTGGTTTCTACGTAAAAAATTTCTCGGCCTGTGCTATTAGCGAAACGTTACAAATACGAATATAGAATGTTAAAAAAAAAAGAAATTGAAGGTAACAAAGTTTTTTTCCACATAATTAGTTTCTTGCACCGCCGTTTTTATAATTTAAAAATTCATTTTTGATTATTAAGTAGAAATAAATTTGCTCTTGGAAAGTGGCAAGTGAACAAATAATACACCAGGAATTATTGCCAGATATGTTACAATGTATCCTTTTTATAACTCTTCGATTTTTACAACTCCCTATCTAAAAATTGAGCCCCTAAAATAACCCTCTTCAACGAGGATTGAAGACGCTGAACGAGACCAGAATATGATTAAAATAGCAAAATTTTACTGACATTGATATGTGGAAGTCGTGTATAATAAACTTACTTGTAACATAAATTTATTAATATGATTTTTTAGTGTTCCGTACGGAACGGTTATGGGATCACTTCGGTGTCTATCCGTCTGTTTGTCTGTCCGTTCGTCGGTCACATTCTGAAACTGTCTAACATGGAAAGTTGAAATTTGGCACAAATATTAATGGCCCGATCAGAGCTGTGTAGTTTTGAAAGTTAAATTTTGACTTAAAGGGTTAGATTTTGAGGGGTGAAATCGGAAGTGAATTTTTTTTTTCCAGGTCATCCAGTGGGGCATCAAATGAAAATATATATGATACTTTCGCGCACTTTTCTTTATGTTATTTTAAAAAATTGGCAAAAATTGATATCCCTCCCCTTATCTTGAAAAGTACTGATCAAAAAATTTTGAAAGAATTCTGGAATATTCTCCATAAAGTATAGATTGAGCGAAAATTATCACGAGTGCATTATGTTTTGTAATTTATCTGGTATAAAAAAAAACTTTGAAAATTATATTTATTGATGTATGAGGGAGGTAACTGTAACGAATTGGCGAGTCGCTCTTGTACCGAGATATAATTTTATTTTATTTTAAAACCACTGTACGAAACACTAATTGAGCAAGTCCGATTTGCACTTGGCAAGTTTTTTTTTTCTTAATAGCAAACATTATTTCACCCATTTTAATAGCAACTAACTGTGAAATAGAAAAATTAATTTTGGAACTTAAGGTCTTCATGCATCACCGAAACAAATGTAAAAAAACAAGATTTTTGTTACTTAAAATAAAAAGTTTCTACATGCCTAATATTATTTTCTGAATTCGCTAGAGTAGATTAGGTGTATATAACTCCATTCTTCATATGCAGGCTATATTAGAAAATATAAGTAATTTCCTGAAACCGCACAGATTAGAACTGAAAGGCATTTTACGATTCTAAACGCAGTAGAACGTTTGAGCTGACGGATGAAAATATGCAGTTGAAATTAGACGACATACAAGTATAACATGATTTGAAAATTGTCTGCTACGTAAAATGAGAGTACTATTTGCAATATAGCTTTTACAATAGTTTTATATATTTTAATGAAAATTGGAAGATTAATATGATTACAAAAACAATGTTATTGCATGGTATTTACACTTTTCTTACGGAGTAAGCACATAAATAGTAGCGCATTGCATTTGTGATTTATGACAAAAAACTTCATATTTTTAAGTGGAATACCCTGCAAATTATTTTTTAGTTTTATAGAACTTTTAATTCTAGAAATGCTAAAGTATATTATATCGCTTTTTCTAATTTCATCGAAGTTGGATGTGCACGTTTGACAATACCACAAGTTAAAGATGGCATTTAGTTATGGAAAAATTCTGACATTAGTATATTTTTTTTGGGAGAGTGAACAACGGGTTATATACGAGATATTTATTAAAAATGGTTATAATCAGAGGTAGACACAACTAGAATATACAAGACTTCATGGAATGCAAAACAAATCTCTAGCTAAAATGCATTTACAAGGATATATAACCATATCTTAACTTAAACAACATTGAAATGAAAAAGAGGGCCTGCGCAAGGCAGAGAGAACAGCGAAAATGAAAAACTGGAAATTTCTTTGCAAGGTTCTGTACCAGATGCTGTTGAAGATCTTAGCAAAACACATTATAGCTTTCAAAATACAGTATTTATCCCAGCAAAATGCTTTTATCAGAGAAAATGCGGGGTATGAAATAAGATGAACAACTGTTTAATAAAATTGTTTGGATACATGTCAGTTTTGTCAACAGCAAAAGTTTTGAATAGAAGAGAAATAAAATACCCTGGTACTCAATCTGTTCGGATTTGGTGCGATTATTGTACAATAAACTAAGAGAACCAATACTTTTTATTATAAATTGGAAATAGAGCAACACACCAGGAAATAATAGTAGAAATAGTTGTAAATTTTGACACCCCATACCACAAGTTAAAGATGGCATTTAGTTACATAAAAATTCTAATATTAGTATATTTTTTGGGAGAGTGAAGGTTATATACGAGATATTTATTAAAAATGGTTATAACCAAAGGTAGACACAACTAGAATATACAAAATTTCATGGAATGCAAAGAAAAGTCTCTAGCTAAAATGCATTTACAAGGATATATCTTAACTTAAACAACATTGAAACGAAAGAGAAGGCCTGCGCAAGGCAGAGAAAAGCAGCGAAAATGAAGAATTGGAAATTTCTTTGCACGGTTCTTTACCAGATGCTGTTGAAGATCTTAGCAAAACATATTATAGCCTTCAAAATACAGTATTTATCCCAGCAAAAGGCTTTTATCAGGGAAAACGCGGCATATGAAATAAGATGAACAACTGTTTAATAAAATTGTTTGGATACATATGCCAGTTTTGTCAACAGCAAAAGTTTCGAATATATGAGAAATAAAATAACCTAGCACTCAGTCTGTTCGGGTTTGGTGCGGTTATTGTACAATAAACTAAGAGAACCAATACTTTTTATGATAAATTGGAAACAGAGCAACACACCAGGAAATAATAGTAGAAATAGTAAGTAAGTTTGACACCCCATAATAATAGAAAAATAATCTGATAGCAGGACAATGCTCTGCCACACAACATTCTAGTAATAATCCATTTTTTAAATGAAACCTTTATGGATTGGCAGATCTGACTGATTACGAGGCTGGTTTGAAAAGTCCGTGCAAAAATAAAACTACTTATGTGTTTGGGGTAAACCTTTTTTATTTTTCCTTTTAAGCTTATACACTTCGTCCAACGATGTTCTAGTTTGTTGATCCCTTCCGAAGAATAGGATTTGTCCAAGTCTGCGAAATATCCATTAGTGTCTGCAATCACCTCCTCGTTTGAATAAAATCTTTGTCCCGCCAGCCATTTCTTCAAATTGGGGAACAAATAGTAGTCCGAGGGAGCCAAGTCTGGAGAATAGGGGGGATGTGAAACGAGTTGGAATCCTATTTCCATTAATTTTGCGACCCACAACTGCTGAGGTGTGTGCTGGTGCGTTGTCGTGATGGAAAAGGACTTTCTTGTGGGCCAATCGCGGGCGTTTTCTTGCAGATCGGTTTTCAAACGGTCCAATAACGATGAATAATATTCACCTGGAATAGTTTTACCCTTTTCCAGATAGTCGATAATGATTATCCCTTGCGAATCCCAAAAGACAGTCGCATAACCTTTCCGGCCGAAGGATTCCCCCTTGGTAACCCATTGTTTAGATTGTTGTTTGGTCTCAGGAGTATAGTAATGTATCCATGTTTCATCCACTGTGACGAAACGACGCTTAAGGTCCTCCGGGTTCTTCTGGAATAGCTGCAAACCATCCTTGCAACACTTCACACGATTCCGTTTTTGGTCAAGCGTGAGCAATCGCGGCACCCATCTTGCGGATAGCTTTCTCATGTCCAAATGTTTATGCAAAATATTATGTACCCATTCAGTCGAGATGCCTACAGCACTAGCAATCTCACGCACCTTAACTCTTCTGTCATCCATCACCATATCTTGGATTTGATCAATGATTTCTGAAGTCGTAACCTCCACAGGCCGTCCAGAACGTTCAGCGTCACTTGTGCCCATATGGCCAGTCCGAAAATTTTTGAAACCACTTATAAACTGTTCTAATCGAAGGTGCAGAGTCACCATAATGTTTATCAAGCTTCTCTTTAGTCTCCTGAGGCGTTTTGCCTTTCATAAAGTAATGTTTAATCACCACATGAAATTCTTTTTCGTCCATTTCTTGAAAATTACTCGACTTCCTTGATTCACACGAATGCCAAACACAAAGAAATAGACCAATATGGCTGGCACTTGGTGTGCGTTCATTCAAGAGATGCTACTAACTAAACATGACCTCGATACGCGCCGGTGGTGCCATCTCTCGGACTTTGCACGGACTTTTCAAACCAGCCTCGTATGACGGCCACTAAATAGCTCCAATTTAACTGTCTTGAATACCTTTTTATAAGGCTAGCTAAAAGATAAATTGAAAGATGAAAGAAATTTAACAGTGAGGGACCGGAAGAAAATTACATTGGAGGTCGCAATTTTAAATGATAAAGGCCAAAGAATCGTTTTTGGAGCCATAAAAAAATAAAAATAAATTTATGGGAAATGTACCGAACAGAATGTAAGATCATTGAATAGAAACAATTTTAGTTTATCTGTAATAGTAACAATACCATGTTTACGATGAAATAAACAAATTACCTCTTTATATTTTCTATTTTTAATTTCTGGCATTTGGCACCTGGTTGCAGTTTATTTTTTGGTTGTTGATGTTAAAATGTGGTTACATATTTTTAGAAATTTACGAAACTATCCCTAATTTCCTTGCCTTCTATAAAGTTTGGTATATTCCCGTTGCCTTTGTTTGTCTTTTGTTATAATAATTTTTAATAAATATTTGGTATTTGTACAATTTTTACCGTTTTATACTTAGTTTTAATTTACTGCTATCAAAATTCTTACAGTAAATTACTGCAACTTTATATTTTATCAGGCGTACATAGCCAACTTTAGCAAGTAGAAAAAGTATATTGTCTTCGTATTTAACACAATAAATCCATGAAATATATAAATTAAAGTTTGTAGAGTCCAGAGTTATTTACAATTAAAGAACAATATGCTAGGTTTCTTTTTAAAAAATACAAATTTTGTCTCCCATGCCAGAGAATCAGATTATTTTTGTTTTAACCCCGTAAGCATATTCTTTAATAACGCTGAAACATTGGTATTTGTCAAAATATTTAAACAAGTAGGCCACTTTTAATCACTAACCCTGTACGTGTTATATTTGTTGCCTAATAACACACATTTGTGACTTTTGGATGTATTACCACTGTTTTATTCTTATTTATGGACATATCCCGCACGCTTTAGTGAAAACAAACATACTCCTGACCAGGTCATTTCAAAGGTTAATATAACAAAGTTAAGGATGGGAAGAAGAGTGATAAGGTAGGTCTTACACATATGTAATATACATAAGACTCACTTTGTCACCCTGTCACAGTACGATATACAGTCTTAGCATTCACCTGTCTAGGAGGAATGAAGAGGGTTATATCTAGCGATCATCTCCCATGAAAGTATTTACAAAATAGGGTGAATTCGCCAATTCTTTTTTTTATAGGTCTAGCACAGGTGCTGCCGGGAAGTCCCTAAAGCGCTACAGGAGCGATATGTTTGCGCAAAAAGGGATTCACGTTGTTCTTGAATCCCTGTAAATTGTACTTGGTGGGGAACACAGTCCTTGGCAAATAATTCTAAAGAGATGATGTTCTCCATATAAAAGATTGCTTGAAAAGCGTTGTACGAGGAGTAACAAGCCGAACCTCATACGGATGTGAAGTATTAGCGCGACGTGTATTTCTAACAAGCATCACTCTGGGAGGAATTAAGTTGGCCACATCCTTCGAACACTTTCCATGAAAATACTTGTAGAATAGGGTCAAGTCGCCAACAGTTCTTCGATCGCCGGTCAGTTCCGGGTCTCCAATCAGAAGAACAGCTCTTCTCTGAATAGAATCCAACAAATACAGTGTATGTTTGGGAGCGGAGCCCCAAATATGGGAGCAGTATTCCATAGTTGGTCGAATATGAACTTTGTAAAGAGTTAACAGTTGTTGTGGAGTGTAAAGCTTTCTGGTTCGAAATAATATTCCCAACTTTTGAGAAACTCTCCTTGCTATGCCTGCAACACGTTCATGCTAGGATATGTTTGCTCCCAAATTAACACCTAACAAATTGAGTGACGATGTTAGAGGAATGGAGTGCCCCGACATAACTATTTCGGGTTCAGCAACGTTAACTTTTTTAGAAAAAACTACCGCCTGGGTTTTTGTAGCGTTAAATTTCACTTGGTTACTGTCACCCCAAGATAGAATTTCTTCCAAGTCTTTGTTAAGTTAAATGACTTCCTGCTGTCTGCGGATATTCGTCTGAGTAGTGAATGAAGAGTTAAGCGTACTGTCATCTGCAAAGCTGTAGATTGGATTCTCGGTCCTTTCCAGCAGATCGTTAATATAAATGAGAAAGAGAGTAGGAGACAGTATGGAGCCTTGGGGCACACCGGCGTTGATAGTGAAGGTATTAGAAAGAAATCCGTTGACTGTTACTCGTAAAGAACGCTCTCTGAGGAAACATGAGAGCTGCAAACAGAACTTTTCAGACAACAGTCCATCGTGCCAAACACGGTCAAATGCCTTGGATACGTCAAGAGCAACCGTTCGAGATTCTCCAAAGTGTTCAATTGCGTTGTTCCAAACATGTGTTACAAAAGTCAGAAAATCGCCTGTTGATCTATATTTACGAAAGCCATATTGGTGATCGCTAATTATGTTGAATCCTTCAAGATATTTTAGAAGATGCTGATTGATAGCCTTTTCCATGACTTTTGATATTATTGAAAGCAGTGCGACTGGTCGGTATTTATTTGGCAAGGTCTTCTTGCCTTTTTTAGGTATCGGCTGGACTGTGGCACATTTCCAGCAGGAAGGAAATATTCCTTTTCGGTACGATAGGTTGAAAAGTCTACAGAAAATTGGTGTTAGTTCCCTCGCACAGTTTTTGAGAACTATGGCAGGTATTCCGTCAGCGCCAGAAGCTTTTTTGGTGTCTAGCTTCATTAAAATAAGTTTTATGATATGCTGTCTGAAGACAATATCAGGCATCCTTGACTGCACTATGGGAATAGTAGGTAGTGTTTTTCTTGATAATCGACAGTAGAATGTGAAGCAAAAAGTTCAGTCAACAGGTTTGCTTTCTCAACAGGTATTGTTGCAATAAAATTATCTAGCCGTGTGAGTGATGGTATGGTGGATTTGGTGAAATTTTGACTCAGCCTTAGCGACTGACCAAAAGGACCTGGAATTGTTGGTACAAGCGAGAAGTTTGTTTCTAATTTGTTGATTGTGTGCCTCCTTGGTATCGTCGATAATTTCTTTGCCTCTGTTCCGGGCACGAACAAAGGTGTTACAAATTTTGGTGTTAAGATTTTCACGCCATTGTCTGTAGGCAAGATGTTTAGAAGCAACAGCTGCTTTGCATTTTCGGTCAAACCAAGGCTTGCCGTTGGAAGGGCATTTCTTCGAAAAAGGGATGTAAGCTTCCATATTGTATATACGTCTTCCATATCTAAAAAAATCAAAGTTCGAGATCTCCACCAAGACTCTTCTGGATAATATCTATTAAAGTTCAAGCAATAAACATAGGAGCAGTATTCAGCCGATAGTTGGTCCTAAACTTCGCACAGAATTGAAAACTGTTGTGGAGTTTACTAATCAAAATAATAGGCTGACTTCCTATTAAGCTTGCGTTGCTGTATATACATTATACCAAGACATATTTGGTCCCAAGGTAATAATTAGCAATTTAAATTACGATGCTAATGGTGTAGAGTATTTCAGCACAACTATGCTTCTGTAACGTTAATATTTTAGAAAAGACTGGCACTGAGTTCTTGTAGCGTTGAATTTTACTTGATTGCTGCCGCTTCAAGGCAGAATTTATCTTCTTTATTTGTTGCTGCTGGTGAATGTCCGTTATGTATGTTTCAGAAACAAAAAAAAATATATTGAACTAGCTTTAAAGTTCCAGCAGTTTACGCAAATTTCCTTTCTAGAATTTGGCTTAATTTACTAATGAGAAATTATAAGCGAATTTGATTATTATTATTTTCATTTCCAGACTGTGTTCAGTCTGAGCTTACAGCAAAATCTGCGGTAAAGTAAATTTATTCTAAAATAATATGCTACGAGATGAATTTCTCTAAATATACATTATTTCAAAAACGAAGGACTCGAGAATGGGGTTTGTGCGTGATTTATATTATTAATAAACAAAGATCTTGATAATGATTTAATGCTTTTTGTAAGCAGGTGCTTAAATATGTGATTAATATTTGGGAATCTCGTAAATAACAAAGTTATTCGTATAAATTTCGATGCTAGGAAAAATGTTTCATGGCCCGGAAAATATATTAATGCATTATCTTGAAAGTGTGTTTTTTAGAGAGGAAAATGTTTTTATTTTTCGACAATTTCGAAGTGGTTAAATTTATTGAAATCCTTGTTTTCTGAAACAAATTAAGTAATCTTCTCCTAAACATAATATATTAAATAACCGGTCAAGTGCAAGTTGGACTAGCGTACTTAGTGTAAGGAAGTATAAAATGATCAGTAACTTCACACAACGCATCCCAAATGAGTTTTCAACAAAGTTTTTTTCCGATCTTTAGTGAAAACTAATTACCTTAATTTTTTTTTATATATATACCAGATAAATTATTAAAGGAAATGCACTCGTGATCATTTTCGTTCAATCTACCTCCTGTAGAAAATATTCCAGAATTTTTTCAAAATTTTTTGATCAGTACTTTTTTAAAAATAATACAAAGAGAACTGTGCGCAAGTATTACATTATATATATTTTTGAACTCTTCTTTTTACAAGTTTTTATTCGACACCCCACTCAATGACCTGGTAAAAAAAATTACTTCCGATTTTACCTCCCAAAACTAACCCCGTAAGTCAAAATTTAAGTTTCTAAACTACACGTCTCTGATGGGGTCATCAATTCCTATATTAGTGCCAAATTTCAACTTTCTATATCAAATAGTTTCGGAAAAAATCGGGTGTGACAGACAGACAGAGAGCCAGACGGACACACAGCCAGACAGACAGACAGATAGACATACAGACAGACAGAGGGACGGACACCGAAGTGATCTTAAACGTGTTCCATACGGACCACTAAAAATGCATCGGTTTAATGCGAGTAAGAGTCGAACTTAGAAAGTTGCATTAGGTTTAAACCGACACGAATATCTTCTTGTCCCATGAATCCTATTTCTCGAAATAATCATTAAAACCAAAATTTTATTCCATGTATGTCATAAATGAGTTCAAATTTTTTTGATTTATTGCACGAACATAATGGATGTTGTAACGTGTTAACTTGCCCGCACTTTGTGGCGTCATTTTTTGTACCCTGTGAAAAGTTGTTTGTCCCACGCTTGAACGCAATTTTCTTGCAGCCCCTTTTTTAATTTCTGAGAATGAATTGAGTGAATAAAGATTTTAAAAGAACTAAAGAAATTAAACAAACACTAGCTCAGTTTTCCTTGGTAGAGAAATATGGGTAAGAGATAATTGTTGTACGTCTTTTTGGAATTATTTTTTTATGGTTAAAAACTATAGTTGTACTATTTTTTTTTTTTGGGCACCATTCATTTTAAAATAGAAAGGATCTAACTTCAGCTAAAAAAATGAAAAAACACTGAAGTGTTATACAGTTGTTACTAAAAAGAATTAGTCTAGTACAACCCTTCTTATCCTGAAAAGAAAGATAGGTGTACAGTGAAACACTAGCTTTAATCAACAAAAAGAAAATTTATTCATGATTTTAAAATAAAAGTTCCAACCCTTGCAAGTTTAAGAATTACAAAAATTCTAGCCTAAAAAGTAGTTATTAAGAGTAGAGTTCCTAAATCAGGCGTTTTATTTTTCTAAAACTTTACTACACCCGAAATCGAAGAGTCGTGATATTCTCTTCACGATTTATCAGTTCAAATTGCTGTTAAAACACTTATTTGCGGGAAATAGATCTACTGATGTATGTTCTGGTGACTTACGGTTTTCCTACGGGCTTCTAGGCCTTAAATTGAACACAAAACCGATTTCACACATTCCATCACTTATGAGAAGAGCCTACTTTGGCTACTCCATGTAGAAAAAACACACTAAGCCCACTACGGCTTTACGTTAACAACTCGTACTTAATTTGGCTCTCGAAAATATTGTCAGAAGCCTCTACTGCGGCTTGATGGGCAAAGCCTGGCTGCGGCTTCGTTGTAAAAAGCCTCTCGGCGGCTCGGTGGAAATAAGCCTTCACGGCGGCTTGGTGGAAATAAGCCTCTCGGCGGCTAGTTGGAAATAAGCCTCTACTGCGGCTCGGTGGAAATAAGCCTTCACTGCGGCTCGGTGGAAATAAGCCAGGATCCGCGTTCTCCGGACCCTTAAATAAGTCGTGAGAACTCTGTCTCTAAAATGGCCGACTTCCCGGAAACAAACATTTCACCAATCCCGGCGTACTACGAATTCGATAGATTCGGTCGGAAACCCGCACTGCACCTGTACCATGAGCGGCTAGACGTTCCAGTGTAATACACTGCTCGATACAAAGATGAAAAGAAGTACAATATAAAGCGAAAAATCAGTAACATTACATGCTCTTAAAATCTAGGAAAAAATGAATGTTACAATGTTACGAAAAAGGTGAAAGCACAAACCTTTACTCAGATACTTGAAAATGTAGTTGATATGGAGCGTTTTATCGGAATCGAGCATGCCGTTGGAATGTGAAAGTTTTACAAATGCAACAATTCCGAGACACGGCTGAAATTTTACTTTCAATATTATTTGCCCAACGTAAATGAAACCTTGAATGTCCAACTGATTAAAAATTAAGAGCAGAAGTTTAAAGAAGCCAGTTCAGGTTTTTAAGTAAACCACTGGTTAAGTGTCCAGGGATATTAAGGAGCAATGAAAAAGATGTAGTGTATGTGCGTGTTATTTCGCGAGAATTCCGACATGAGAATATGAAAACAATTCAAAGGCGTCAACGGACTTCGTAAATATGTATATTCGCACAGAATTACTGATTACTTTTATTGACTAACTAGCTAGTTTCTACTCTTTAACTATTAAACAATGATTTGGTTAGAACATTACTTACAATTTGGATCTTAAGATGACAGGGACGTAACTAAATTAGCCTAGGTAAGGAGTTTATATAAATGTATTGAGAGTTCGCACAAAATATAGCTGGTTTAAGAATTAAAGCCAAGACGAAACATTTATAGTTCCTAATGAAATAATTGAACGTTGTTCGCCATTTATCAATACCTCATTCTCGAATGAGGCGTGTTTCCATCATAAAAGGATATCTGTCTGAGTTGAATCTTTTACGACATCGATTTCTCGTTTTATTTTCTTAATTTAATCTTACCTTTTCTGATAGTAGAAATCTTACCACCCTCGAGAGAAGACTAGCACTTCCACCAAAGAAACCAGGAGTCTAGGAGATTGAAACAATTAGCTAAGTAGCTAACAGAGATGGAGGCAGAAGGTGCAAAGTACTTTGCTAATGCTGCTTAGTCAGGTAATTGATTGACAAGAATTGTTTTTGCGTTTTTCTTAAATCTCCATTTTCAACCTGGTGTGCGAAGTTTCTCGGTTGGGGTTCTATACAATGAAATAAATATTTAGACACTTATTTTAGAGATTTCAAAGCGTGAAGTAAACCGTTTTGAATGATCTTGCTCCATTACTTTTAAAATTTTAAAAGTTAGAAAACTCTTTAAATCCATTTTGTCTTTCAGCGTTCAAAAAAATCCATTTTTTTTTCTAATTTCTGAGCCAAAAGTTTCTTCTTCCTCAATTAGAAACCAAAACTACAAAACTATATCTTCAAACATTTCTGGAATTCACATGAACACTCAACGTCAACATTATTTTTGAACATTACTGTGTCTAGTTATTACTCGGTTATTTGTGTACAAATGTTAAATATTTTGTGCCAGATACAAAGATAAAAGATGATTCTAAATTGATATTAAACCACAAAAGCGCTAAAACGTCTTTGCTTTTAATTTTTATACCTTCCAATCATGTCAAAATTGAAGGGTTCGACTTAGGTAGGTCCCCTTAAGGATCATGACAAGTAATCGATCTTATCGAAAACGAACGCATCAAAGGCCTTTACAATCCGTTAAAATAACGCCCTCCGTCACAATGCCGACACGTTTTTTTGTCAGGAAGTTAATTGGGAGCCATATACGAAAATGATTGAGAACTCCTTTACATCCGCTTAACAAAACATTACTGATTATAATCAAAGAATCTGGTTTCAGTAGGATCAGGTGACACATTTCACCTACATTGGACCAATCATGGAATTTATCCCTAATAAATTCACTAAAAAAAGATAACGTAAGTTGACCTCCATGTAGCTTGCATTTGATGCCAATGGATTTTTTACTGTGGAAATATCTCAAAACTAAAGTTTATTGCGATAATCCTAAAAAAATGCCAAGAAATGGAAGCAATCAAGAGAATAGCAGAGTAGTGACCGATAATATCGCTGCTCGGTTAGAAGAATACTAGGAACGTAACAGTTTACATTTAAAAGATATCATTCTTAAAAAAAATAAAAATCATTTTCTAAGGACTGTACAATGAAGGTTTTTTCATAATCAATTATTATTTATTAATAAATTAAACGACATACAATACACATAGAACGAGTCCATAAGAAGCTTAATTCATGTAGCAATTCAAGCTATATATCTGTCTAAACATGTAAGAACATAAATTAATGTTATACCCTGTTTATTTAAAACTGACAGTAATAAAAATGCCAGTGGACTCACTGGCGGTCCTATAACAGAGGCGTGCTATCTATTTCCAGGAATTTTCCACGTAAGAATGCTCTTTTGTAACGAAGTTTCATTGCCGATCAAATCATTTTATTTACATACGTTCCTGTTGCCCAACTATAAATACAAATTTAGAGCAGCATGCCTAAGTATCAAGCCACTTAGTGACAAGTCAGTTAATGTGTTAACAAAATGTCTTCTCCGGCGAAGCGCCAAAAGTTCAGGCAGCTAACCCATAATGAAAAGCGTATAGTTAAAAAACCGGTCAAGTGCAAGTTAAACTTGCGCAATTAGTGTTCCGTACGTTGATTGCTTTTAAAATAAAAAAATTTTGTTACAGAGGTATAAAACGATCAGTGACTTCACAAAATACACCCCCAATGAGTTTTCAACAAGGTTTGTTTCCAATCTTTACTGAAATCTGGTGACGTTGAAATTTTTGTTTTTTTTTATATACCATACAAATTATTAAAGGTAATGCACTCGTGATAATTTTCGTTCAATCTACACCCTGTGGAGAATATTCCAGAATTTTTTTTCGAAATTTTTTGGTAAGTACTTTTCGAGATAAGGCCCGGGACAGCGATTTTTCGCGATTTTTTAAAAATAATACAAAGAAAAGTGCGCGCAAGTATAATATTATATATATATTTGTTACTCGTGTTTTCACAAGCTTTCATTTGACACCACACTCGATGACCTAGTAAAAAATTTTTTTTTTCACTTTCGACTTCACCCTCCAAAACTAACCCCTTAAGTCAAAATTTAATTCTCAAAACTACATGGCTCTGATGAGGCCATCAATTCCTATATTGTTACCAAATTTCACCTTTCTATGTCAAATAGTTTCGGAGGAAATCGGGTGTGACAGATAGACAGACAGACACCGAAGTGATCTTATAAGTGATATTATCGATACTATTTTTGATGTTTTCAAATATGTTATTAACTGCTGTATTTTTGTTGTGATCTAAGGAGCTTGCTATCTCCTTTCTATAAGAATCTATTTCTTCCAGGGTTGTCCATTTCTTATAGTTTCTTTTCAGATCCAAGGAGAAGCAAGCTCCTTGGAACACAATAAAAATACAGCAGTTAATAACATATTTGAAAACATTAAAAATAATATCGAAAATGCCAATGACAAAAGTTGCCCAAAACAACAAAAAGAACAGAAATTAAATCAAAGAGTAAAACAGTTAATGAGGCCAAGGAGAGAAATGGTGGATAAGACTAAAGACGAATACAAGACTATAAATAAGGAGATATCTAAGGAAATTAGAAAAAAAAACGCAAGACAAAAAATGCAGCGGAAATTAAAAACGTTGTAGAACAAAACAAAAGCTTAAAAGTTTTGAGCAAGAAGAACACGTGATATAAGTTCCGTACGGAATACTAAAAATGTACTTGACTACGTTAAAAACAATTGTGTGACAAAATGTTCCTTAATGACCGGAGTTGGTAAAGCCATAGTTTACGGAATTTTAAGAGAAGAAATGGAGGGGTGTATAGTATTCTCCAAAAAAGAGACCGGGCAGAAAAGAACTTCAGCTGACAGACCACATAAAACAAGCAGTATGGTGTATTGTTTATGACTTATTTGTGGAAAAAAGAATTCCAACTTTGGATATGATCCTGCAGGCTGCGATACGCCACCCAGAAATAACGAAAATAAGTAGAGTAAATTAATGGAATGTTTTAAAAGAATTTTTATTGAAAAAAGTGTGAAAGAAAATCTCTATTGACAGAAAGTGAAGAAATTGTCCACTGAAGAAGAGATTATTTAAAGAAAGTTAGAAAAGCTCGCTCTAAAGGAAAAAGGATATATTACTTAGATGAGTCCATATTAGACGGTTCTATTATTGTAATGGATAACGCAAGCTATTATTCTAAAAAATTAGAACGAGTTCCAACCTTGGGTTGGCTGAAAATGGACATCCAATCTTGGACGACGAGAAAAACATTTTATTTCCAAAAGACAATGTTAGGAGAGAATTATTAGAATATTTTAAGCTTGAAGTTCGGCGAAATAAAGACAAATACACAAGTTTCGTCATCGATGAAATGGCAAAAAAAAGTAATGTTACTGTTTATCACCTACCATCATATCATTGCGAGCTCAATCCGATAAAACTTATATGGGCAGAGGTTAAAGGTAACGTCGCCAAGAACAATACGACCTATAAATTAGCACACGTACAAAACCTTTTTCAGAATGCCATATCTAAAGAAAATTGGCGAAAATACGTCGAGTATGTATTTAGGGTGAAAGATAAAATGTGGACAGTGGATTGTTGAACCTTTAATTATACATGAAAATTCAAATGAGTCGGACAATGATAGTTTTTCAAGCATGTCGGAGATAGAAGATTGGTAATTTTTAATTTTTTTCATTGTAGTTAGACATTTGTATATTTTTTGATTAATAATGCTGCATTACAGGTAAATGGGGCCCTTACTACTGCTTGGTGCTAATTTGCATACTTCTATATGATTTCTTGCTATCACTTTCAAATAAATAGAGTATAGTGTCAAGAAAAATGTCTAGAAATTACAGTCGCATTTTTAAGTAAATTGCTGAAATATGATCTTCTTTATATTAACAATTACATAAACTATTAATATCTATACCTTAAGTATATCACTGAAAGCTTAATTACCCAGAGAATCTGTAATTATTTCAAATAATACCTGCAGCTCATAAATATGGATTTTATGTAATTTATTACCAAATAGATATCTTGGTAATGATTTAAGCTTCTTAGTTAGCAGGTGCTTAAACTGAGATAAAATGAGAATTTTGTTAATTTTAGTCCATACAAAAATTGCATATTGACAATGTTTTAAACAAGATACAACTTACATAAATTTGCTTTACGAAGTGTATTAGTAGCATTAGAAAATAAAATTAATTTACTAAAAATATAATTTTACATAAATTTTCTAAATTTACTTTATCTTGGAAGCGAAGAGTTTAAAATTTCCATTCAGAGTGAGAAGTAGAAACCATAATAATCATTAATTAAACAATAACTATAAATATTTTGAATACAATAAAGTATACACAAAATATATTATGACAAAATGGTTTCAGGCGTAACAAGTTCCATCATTTCACTTGGAACAGTCTACGTGCTGGTTTTAACTTTCTTATCGTACATCGTAAAATGTATATTTTGTCTTTAATAGTATTTACAGATTGCCACTTTACTGAAAATTCCCTTGAGCAAAACTCATCATCCATCGCTTTGCTTCCATATCGCCCTAAAGGTGCACCACCATCACCGGTAAGAACTTATACCTACCGTCATTACTTGTCAACCAGGATGTGCTTATAAACAGTCTATTGTAACTGAATTAGCCAAGATCGTACCTTAAAACGAATTTTTGACGTCTTCAGCGCCACCATCCCGAAATTTTGGGAATAGAGTATGCTTTTGTTTTAAAACTGGCAGCAACGGCAAATGCCTTTTATATTTAGTAGTTGCAGGAATTTATCTATTTTCCTCTCTCTTTAATGATGGTAGAATAAGAGGCCTAAAGATAAGAAGTTTTGCAAGAAGTAAAACACTACTTATATTTCCACTAAATTTTTATTTTTAACACCATGACATGTTTCGCTGTATGACAGCTTCTTCAGATGGTTTGTTACAAGAAGGGGGTAAAATTACTATAATAAATAGTTGGTTCACAATTTATGGCAGGTAATAAAATAATTTAATTAAAACAGATTTAGTAATGGTTAATTTATTTAAGTCTAATTGTTGTTATTAAGGAATCTGAATTTTTCAATCTGTTTATTTCTAAAGATTCTAGGTAATTAAGTTTCAGGCACTTTGTGCAAGTATGTAATATTTCAAAGTTAGGGTTGAATTGATGTTTTTTTTTTTTCAATTAAATGATTTGCCTAATTTGAGTTATTTTTTCTATCGATGTATGATGAAGCATGTTCTTTTATTCTTTTTGAAAAACTTCTTCCTGTTTGACCTATATATGTTTTTGAGCAATTTCCACAATTTAATTTGTACACTCCGGATATATTGTCTCTATCTGTTTTAGTTTTGTTATTTTTTACAAATTTGCCAAGTGTGTTAGATTTTTTAAATGCTGTGTTAATATTTAATTTTCTCAAGAATCTATTTAATCTAATGCTGCATCTGTCATAGTACGTTATTGACTTTACGTTTTTGTAAGGTTCTTTATTTCTCGGAAAAACTGTACTAATGGCTTTTTTGTAAAGTTTTTTCTTGAGAATATTATCTATTATGGATGGTGAATTTACTGCTAATTGTTTTATAATATTAAGTTCTTTTTGAGAATCGTCTTGGTTCAGAGGAATATTTAATAGTCTGTGAATCATATTATGGAAGTTTGTGACTTGGTGGATGACATGAGGTATTATGAATGATTATGACAGTATGTAACGGTTTATGGTAAATAGAAAAAATGCGTTTGTTATTATGTCTTTTTATTGTTAGGTCAAGGAAGTTTACGCTATTGTTGATTTCAACTACACTGGTGAATTTTATATTTTTGTGTATATTATTCAAAAAATTTTGAAATGTGGCAAATTGTCACTTCCTGTAAAACAACATAAGATATCATCAACATATCTATGCTAGTATACAAATTTTTTAAACGGTGGGTGTTTGCTTATTTGGTTTTCTATGTTATTCATAAATATTTCCGCCAAAAGAAGACTAAGTGAATTGCCCATTATGAGACCGTCTAGGCTGCTGTATAGGTCGTTATTAAATTCAAAATTTTGTTCTAGGCAAACTTTTAAGCAATTTAAGATGTCTTGTTTTATTATTGGGTTGACATTGATTTCAGAAAGAAATTTTTCAATTAGTAATATGGTTTCCCTAATTGGTATGCTTGGAAAAAGATTTTGAACATCGAAAGAGATTAGTTTTGAATTGTCAGGTAACATTAAATGTTTGATGTTTTCAACTAGTTGTGAATTTTTTATTGCAAATTGAGCTTTAAATTTAATGTTTTCTATGAGTATTTGAACAAGACGTTTTGATAGTTTATAAGATGGGGCTGACACGAAAGATACTACTGGCCTTATAGGGTAACCCGTTTTGTGAAGTTTTATTAGTGAATATAGTTTAGGTGTTTGTGGGTTCATAAGCCTAACCTGAATCAATTCAAGGCCTAAAGATAAAGCGTGAACACTAGCTATTTATTTGTTTATTGGTAACATCTAGATTGTTTTCCGTTGATGGCTGCCATACCTGTCTATTGCTGCCATTTCCTTGATTATTTTCTGTTGCTAATCATTGTGCTTTCCGGTAAAAGTTGATTTTCCTCTAAAAGTATTTGCTATTTTAAGTTTAAATTTGAGTTATTGAAATGCTGATTTACTGTTGCGTTCGGGGTTATAAAACCCAAAGTGGATTCTCCAAAAAAAAAAAAGAAAAAGTAAGTATAGGAATTTAAGAGTACCTTCAGGGAGCCATCAAATAATTATTAAAATTATTTTTATTTTAAAAACCGATGTCCATATAAAATGTGTTATTTTAAAGACTAGCGATGAAACATTTCTTTAAGGATTATAGAGGTTCAACTGTATTCAAAATTTTTTACTCCTTGTCAAACATCTCAAGTGTCTTGAGAAAAAGTATATTATTGATTTAGCAGAAGAGGTGCAAACCTAAAATTGGTTACTCCTTTAAGTCTTCGTCAGTCTCAAGGTAAGAAATTATAAAATAAATAATTAACATTCATATATACACATTACAGAAGAGAAGGGAGCTGATGCCTAATAAGATAATATGAAGCAAAATTCTAACTTATCATTTGAATTATTTATTTATATTTCTTATGAGGAATATTTTTGTAACTTATGTATAACAGCAACTAACAAATTATAACGTCTAATCACTATGAGTTTCATTTGGGAAATTTAGGTCTGAACTGTTGCCCGTTGCAAATTACAGAAATTACAAGGTTTTTTATACTTGGTCAATTTTTTTCTAGTAGATCTAACTGTATTAAATGTTAAGTGATCTATTTAAATATTTGAATAATTTATTGTATCATTTTAAAACAACGTATTTTTGATTATCCTAAAAGTTTTAGAAAGTTTTGTTTATTTTATTTAATATTGTTATTAGATGTGAAATATTTCCATTTTGTAAATAGTAAATGTTATAAAAATAATTCAGGTTATATATTTTTATCCGAAGATCTCTCCTTGGATTTAAACTTTTCACTTCTTTAGCATTTTTGGCAGATACGAAGATTTTTGAACTTAAAATTCAAGTATTTAGTTCAGCCAAATCGCCCGCCATTGCGATATTTAATGTTTCAAGTGTCACCAATCTCAGAGAACCAAACTTGAATAAGTTGCCTATCGATACAATGGAAACAATACCCGAATCCCTTGTCTATTCTTATAAAACCTTTAGATCGCTCCTCTGGCGGAGCAGCCAATATGACCATTATTCCGGTCCTAATCGGATCAGAGAATATGGAAGCAGATCGAATAAGCAGCTGCATCATTCAAAGCCTTCGAGACACCCTATGTCACCTACCTCGTGGTCATGATGCCGAAGTCATATGATGATCGGCTTGTAAACTTGGGATTGGGTTGAAACAGAAACAAATATGGTCTGCTGTTCTTCCTTTAGAGCTTCCTGCTCCGTTTTCTGTTGAAGTCATGATATACCGTCGTCAATTGCTTTTGGTTACCATCATTAGTAAGTATAACCGTCCACCATCATCAACTAGAATTACTTTAACAGTTTAACCGTCGTTTTCTTAAATGTTACTAACCACGAGACGGATGTATAGTTCTAACCTCCATCTTTTGAATTAATTAAGACCAATATGAATTACTACTATCGCTCACATACGTGTAGTGTAATAAAAAAAAAACATGGAAAGTTTTTACCGAAATCGAAACAACATTGCATTGACTGTTCGAGACTATTAATTGGACGAACTCAATTTTGGATACGTGAGCGATGTTCGTATGTTTAACGGGATTATAAAATTACTCTAGTCCTAAGTATATAACATATTTAAGGGAAGCTTTTGGAAAATCTTTTTTTTCGATTATTTATATTTGTTATATTTCTCGAAATAACTTTATTTATGGAGTCCTACATACAGGTAAAAATAAATCCCTAATTAAAAAAAATACTTTGTATATTTACAGTATCCCTATTTGCTTCCGAGACAAAACCGACATTTGCTAATATTCCTGAAAAAAAATTATAATGAAACAATGTTTCTTAGTTTTAATTCACGTAAACTTAAATTGTTAAATTGTACTGAATCACTTGAAAGTTTATCGGAAAGCTCTTAAATTCTAAAATGTCCTCTTCTGATTTAATTAATTTACGATTCAAGGTGTATTTGTGGAATACTAATTTGAAGTTAACATTTGGAATCCAAAAGCCCCTTAAAGATACACAAATCACTATATTTGAGGACCAAAAAGTTATATATTTGATTGATTTTATTTTTGAATAGATACTTTCTAATAATCTAGAGTTTAGGTGAAAATTTTAATAATCAGCAACATGATATTTTTCACTTTGAGACTTAGTTTTTACACTGACTATGGACTTTAGTTATTTGAAACTACAACCGTTTATACGTCAAATTACACACACACAAAAAATAATTGTAAAAATTTAAATTATGCACAGCAGGTTCACTCAAAAAAAAAGCAAACTGTTTATTTATTTAGTGAGGTCAATAGGGACAAAACTATAATTACAAGCACTATAGCATAAAACTAAAATAAGAAAATGATTACAAACATATTTGAGAAGTAATACAGAAAGCATGAGAGATATTTATAGGAGAAAATTTATAGTGAAAAATATAAAGTAGAAAATTCTAAATTTTAATTGAAATTTAGAATTTAGCCCAATGCATTACTTTTTAAGAAATTAATGTTTTCCTGTAAAAAGGACACTAAACGAAATACGACAAGATTTAAACCGAGTTATCTACACAAAAAAATCATTCATTTAGACTTAATTAACCTAAGTGATATTAATAAAAATGGCGGCTGTTTTATATAAATAAAATACAGCAGTTCTTCGTTTCCTCAAAAATATCACACTAAAGTATTCTCTAGTCAACTCTAGCCTTAGCAAGATCATTATTAGAATTGAAGAGATTGGTTTTAAAAGAAAATTTGCGATGAATAATTGTATTTCTCTCGCCCAGGAAATTACTGTATTCGTGAACAAATCACACTAAGATTTTTATATTTTTTAAGTTTCTATTTTCGTCGATTTGTCAGAAAATAACTGTTAAAAAAAATGAAATATCGAGTTTAAATTTGTTGTTCTATACTACCTGAAGTAAAGAAGAGACCTATCGTTCTGGAAAAATATTACTTAAGGAAAAAATGTTTTTGGGAGTTCCATAATTATTATAAGAATCTTTCCAGGTTTTTGTTTGTAAAGAATAAATTTTTTTTAATTAAAACTACATATAGTCAAACACTTAGGAAATAAGGAAGTTTTGAACGAATTCTACCCTTTTTAGGGTTCCTAGAGTTGAAATGTTTTGAAAAGCATGTCATTTTTCTATTATTTCGAATCTTAGCAGAGTAATACATATCCTGATAAAAACTCGCTAAAATAGGTAAAAAAATGAATTTACGGTAAATATTTCCTTACTAAAGAAAATAAAAGAAGTTTTTAATATAAAAATTTTGTATATTTCCGATATTCATAATATACAATATTTTAGTTTTAACAGTACAGTACGGAAAATCCAGACTTGAGCCAACTTTAGTTTTTAATAGAGATAGACCACTTAATATATTGGCCTCTCAATAATTCAATTCAATTCAAACCAAAAAAGCTTTAACGGTTCTCCTCGAATTAAATAAAAACCGTGACATAATCTCAACGTATCAATTTGCATAAAATGAATATTCATTTCTACTTAGCACCGCGATTCCGTTTGACATCGATCGAACTGATATAGAAACGAGAAAAATCTAATAGTTTTGTATGACGTTTCTCGATCACATTTCCCATTAGCATTTATGAAATATGAGACGACACTTTGATGAACGTAACTTTTTTAATTCTTATTTGGGCAAATCTTGTGTGAAAAATGTTGGTTTTTAACCCTTAACTTCAATAACATACATCTAAGCTTAAACTTTAATTTTCGAAATATAAACCAATAGAATCAACGCATGTTGGCCAAAAAATTATTATAATGGTTTATTCCGGTAACCCAGAATATCGCTGACCTGATTCCATAGGCACTCGAAAACATTTTCAGCCGTACTTCACTTGTTCAAGATTTTTTCTTGAACGAAGTTATCGATATGCCTAGAAAAGTAGTAGTTAGTTAGCGATCAATCTGGAGTGTACTTGTGTGGTGAGTGAGGCGAGGTTTCAATATTTCGTACGCTTCGCTTTGAGCATAGCCTGATGTTATCACATATAAAAAATGGATCCTTTTCATTGATTAATGACAAAAATGCGGATTCTATAGTTTGTTGTATTTTGTCGATTTCTCGACAATATTTCTGTGTTGTGGTAATTTTGATCGGATTAGGACAGGTCTGATGAGTTATACCGTCAACAAAATAACAAAAAAATAATCATTTTTTGCTTTTGGTGCGTTTGCAGTTTTGAGAAGTGTTATAAAAATTTGTCGCAGTTTAACCACAGTGTGAAATATCGCCAGTGATCGTATACCACTCATTTGTAGAGCATTTTTTGAATTACAAAGTTGCTTATTGTGGTACCAAACTATCGGATAATTTGCATCTAACTATTCAGAAAGTTTCCGACATATTATGAGCAGATCATCCTGACTAAAGTTTTTATATCAAGAAGCTTTTCTTATTTCTTGAGTAAGGAGTTTGAAGTTTATTTCTTTGTTAAATCAAATTTCATATTTCTTTATCAAAAACTAGAGCAAAAGTGAAGGAATACGCAGATGTTATCTTTTTATGTGTTGATAATATTTTGAGGTGCCTTCATGTTGGCTATGATGTAATTTTTTATCAAGTTTTACACTGTTGCTAATACCAAGTGTCCACGTTGGATATAGAGATTTATCAAAATCATTACATAGTTCGCTGGAAAACACTCATATTTTCTTTGATCCTTATTGTGCCCATCTTAAAAAATATAACGTATTGTAAATTTACCAAATTGATAAAAGGATTTTTATTTCTTTTCATTACCGAACCTATGGCATGTACAACTTTTAAACCACCATAACTCTAAATCCACGCAGAATGTCATATTCAAATATTGATTATTTTTTTTGATAACTTATTCTTATAAAGTTAGAAACTAATATATAAATTAATAGTGTACCCTAATGACCATAACAGGGTAAGGTTCTTCTTACAAAAAAAAATGATGTGCGATAGGCGAATGAGCATCATTAATTTTTTAGTCTATTTACGCATAAAATAATGTGACCAACCCGAGACCCTAAAAAGCAAATTATATATATATATATATATATATATATATATATATATATATATATATATATATATATATATATATATATATATATGTATACATATATATATATAAATATATATATATATATATATATATATATATATATATATATATATATATATATATATATATATATATATACGAGCGACATCACGTTACATATGATCAGGATATGGTGAAGTTATAATTGATCTCCAGTTCTGTCTTTCTTCCTATTTAAAAATCTTTGATTTTAATTACAGGCTATGTCTTTCAATGTATTGGATCATCAAGGCTAACTGTAAGTTAATGAAAGTTATAGTCACATATTTACAATAATTTTTAGTTATTCTAACTTTGAGGTAACAATTCTGCAATTAAACACTTATTGGTTAGATAACCCTTCCCATTCCCTTGGTTTTATTTTATTTTTTAAACAATACTTAATAAAAGCTCTAGTTGACAAACCTAGTACATTTTAATTTTTAAGGTTTTATGCTATGGCTCACAAAAAAGATAGGCGTTATAGGACCAGGAAATTCGTTTTTATGTATGAGTAAGCCGATAAAAATGACGAATGATTTTAAATTCTACAAACTATTAACTTTCCTGTCTGCTTCTAGGTCTTATTTCTCCACTACTGTTTGAAATTTTATTCTAGAAACATTTCTCATTTAACATAAGAAATATAACAGTGTCAAAAATAAAAATTACCTGGACCTCTGGAAGTTTTATATTTCCTTAACAACAATACAACTTTTCTTGTTTTGTCGAGGATTTTCGAGTCTATCAGGTTTAATATGAGTCTTATTACCTTTGAGTTGGGGTAAATAATTTTTACAACTGGCCCTGATTATGATTAGATTGTAAATAAATTTTAAAAACAAAGGATATCGAAGTTCACGTTAGCTGATGTTAAGTGAATGATGAATCTTGAACATTGTAAATTTTTCAAAGTAGGGGAACTTTCCGTTTAGGAGCCCGGACCGGCCGAAGACTAATCGGCGCCTTTTTTTTATGTATAGATCGATAAAAAAATACCTCCGCCCATTTGTTCATCACCAGCACATTAAGTTTATATATATATATATATATATATATATATATATATATATATATATATATATACATATATATACACCACATATTTCAGCATTTCTCAACTTGTTTTATTTCATCCAAAAAATATTTTTATTTGAACCTCAAAACACGACGCTACAGCGGTTTTCAATCAATTATATACATGTATATATATATATATATATATATATATATATATATATATATATATATATATATAATTATATTTTAGTTTTTCTAAGTAGCTTTCTTAATAATTGTACTATTTGTACAAGACTGGGTGCTAAGACATTTTCTGAGATGAGAAATCGAAATCAGCTCACAGTTTTGTTGTAAATTGTAGGAGACGCCATTTATTGCACTGTGTATACTTTTAAATTGTCATAACTTTTTTACCATATACCACTCTGTGTGATATTTTTAATTAAATACTCGTATTTTCCGGCTTCTCCTGTCTAGAAAAGCTGTAGCGGTAAATGATGCTCCGAGCAGCAGTTTCTGAGTTAGTGGTGGTGCAGGAATTGTCAAAAATAAATCTAGCCAACCTTAGAAAGCCTACTTTGGACAATGAAGTGTGTCTTGAGATTAAAAGCCATTTGTTCTCTTGAATTAATATAACCAGTTCAAGAGGTATGTTTGTGAAAAGAGAGATCACATCCAAAGCTCTTGTAGAAATAGTACAATTATTAAGAAAGCTACATAAGAAAAACTAAAATAAAAGTATAACTTTGACACTCTGTATCTCAAAAATTACGAATTTTTGGGCTAAGGTAAGTTGGGTTAAATGATCATATTTTCATATCAGAAATCGACAGTAACTATTTTCTTTTTAGTCAGTTTCTGCTTTGGTATATGAAGTTTGGGGACATATCGTGTACAAGCAAGCACTGGGATCTCCAATATTCGATCTGACAGCAGCAAATCCTCAATAAGCACGATAGGTTCCTCAGTTCTAGCCTCAATTTGTCTTTCTGATATTTGCATTAAAATTTTACTTGAAAATAAGACGGGCCGTTATAACCTATCTTATTTTTAGCTTAAACATTCCTTCGTGAATAAACCTTTGGTCAGTTTCCCTCTTTAGTCTGAAACTTTGTCACTGCGTGATGCTCGAAATTACTTTTACTCATTTTTTGGAAGAAAGAAATCGTAAAAATTGTAAAACGTACAGGATACGCACAAAATTTCATGAAAGTACAGCGATAGTAATCTGTGGACTAACAGTAGCCAACAAGGCATGAGGGCATACGGTAGAAAATTCACTTTTTAGAAACGGAACTGTTATTTATAGAGGTTGTCCTAAATGTTTAGCTACGAGGATGTATTTATACTCTTGTAAATTTCTGCGAAATGGCGGGAAATTTTGTTCAGCGGCGTGACTCCTGGTAAGTGTAATTTTTGTAATGGTTATGTTCAAAGTTTGAAACAGATGCAACCCGCAGATGTTTGTTAGCAGCTACCATAAGTGATCAGTGTTACACATTTTATAGAAACATATAAAACATTTTTATTTAAAAAAGTGGAGTGTGGCCTAGATAAAAATTTAATTGAGGGAAGTTCATGGAGACTCTGCACCAGCACTCAAAATCATTTTTTACTGGTTAAATAAATTTAAACGTGTCCGTACAAGCACTGCCAATGCTGCACGTTCAGGACTTCCGATCCAGGATTCTACTGAAGAAATGGTAGACAAAAGTCATGGTATCGTAATGGGAGATTGTCGCATTAAACTTCGTGAGATTATTGGGATGGTAGGCATCTTATACGAACGGGTATATAATATCCTGCAAGAACGCACGAAAAAGGATATTTCAAAATCGTGTTTGGAAAAGTTGCAGCCTAATCCGAAGGGCTTTTGGCCTCATTCCAGAGGCAAACCACCAGTCGAAATAGTTTGTTTGCGAAGGTAAATGTGCACCGAAAAAAAATCGGAAACAGTTTTATTGGCGGGAAAATTGATGACAACTGTTCTTTGGTAATCACAGAGTATCATTATAATTGACTGTTTGGAAGAGGGTAAAACAGTCACTGGCTCTTTGGCTCTTATTACGCAAAATTACTGGACCATTTGCATGGAGTTGGAGCAGAAGCGACGAAGATTATCGTGCAAAAAAATGCTCATTCACTAAGAAAATACTTCTGCTCACTCATTGCCCGTTGTAAAAGTGCACGAGCTGGGCTTTGAAATAATTTCCCATTTTTCCCCCAGATTTGGCCCTAAGTAACTTTTTTCTGTTTTCACACCTCAAGAATTGGCTTGGAGAAAAGAAATTTTGGTCGAATGACGAGGTAACCTGTGCTGTAAACAAGTATTATCCACAGTTCGAACCAATTTTTTTCTCTGAGAGAATAAAAAATTGGAATCTTGCCAGACCAAATGTATTGAGCTCAATGGATGGAGATTATATTAAGAAATAAATTTTTGCCTTTGCAAAAAATGTTATTTATCTTGTTTTTTGCAAGACTTTTCAATCCACTCTCGTACAGGTTATCTATTTGTAAATTAAGTGGAAGTATTTAGACTTTTATTGTAGGGAGGGTTTTTTTTTGTTTAAAATCTCCGCCCCCTGCTTATCGATTATACATATATATATATATATATATATATATATATATATATATATATATATATATATATATATATATATATATATATATATATATATATATATATATATATATATATATATATATATATATATATATATATATATATATATGTATATATATATATATATATATGTATATATATATATACATATATATATATATATATATATATATATATATATATATATATATATATATATATATATATATATATATATATATATATAATTCATTTGGAGTAATATATTTTGTTCTGTGTTATCTTTAAATTTCAAACAATATATATCAATAATTTTTTATTGTTTCTAAAATGCCAGCTATAAGCGGCATCATAAAATATTAAAATTTATTTTCATCCCTGACAGTTTTAGACCCTTGAAAATACACTGCACGATAGCTATTGGATATACGTCTGGTTTTGATATCTTGTTTTCTAGAGAAATATATCCGAAGAATTTTGTAAAATATGGGATAGTCTGGCATAATAGATCTAAAGTTTTAAGTTGCAGACTTTAATTTTCGTAAGCTAGCACACACTCGACCACATACGAGGCATTAATCATAGCCTAAGCACTTGGTGACATCGGCAGATTTTGCTGATACACACAACACTGGCATAAATAAATAACAAAAAATCGGACAAGCAGCTTTGGAAACACAAAAGTTGGAGAAGTTTATAAGGATAGAGTTTTTGTTTAGCAAAGTTTTTAAGTTTTTCCAGAAGCGTTACATTTCGACCGATACACGAAAAAAAAAACTACTAGATAAGTTTATTACGATAGTCGACAATTCTGCTATCATTTGTGGAGTGTATAATGACAATATCCAATTATTTAAAAAACAGTGCATCGTTACTTCTAAATATAAACTCAATTAAAAAAAAATATTTATATTCTTGGTATAGGCAGTAAATTACTTTTACCAGATGTCACATCAAAAAAAGAAACTACTGTAAATATAAGCCCAATAAATCATTTAGAAGGGCGCGATCAATGGTGGCGACCAAAGATAGATAGTACCTCCTAGAGCCACCTGTTCTAATCCTTTAGGTTTTAAGATTTTTTGTACTTTTTTATGTATTTGCATTTCAAAGGACGTTAGTAGTTTTACTAGTTTTCTGTATGGATTAGTGTAGGTCTACAATTGTGTTAGTGATCAATTCTGCTATAATTTGGGAATGTGCAGGAGCCAGTACACACCTTATGTCACATCAACAAAGAAATAGCTTTAACCCCTATTAATAATTTAGGTGGACCACAATATACAAGGCCCTTTGATGAATTCGTTTTAAAATTAATAAAATGGAGACAATGGAATGTTTTTCAAAATAATAAAATTATTTTTAACAAAATAGTACAAAAATTCTTCCAAAAATTTTAAATATGTTAAATTCTTGTTTACCTTCTTCATTTATACTGAATTATAAGTGACTTGGACACTTTATTACTTTCAACAAGAATTGTCAGCAACGTAGCACAACTAAATGGATGTTAATATTTTTAAAAAGGGTAAATAGTACGAAGATATTACATTTGAATTTTTTACCCAGCAAAATGCTAAATTTTGGGAAACCTAAAAACGGGAATAGCATCATAGGCTTATGTCAGTCCTAATTACTTCGGATTATATTTTGGTTATATTTAACAACAAATTTTCAGTTACTTCACAATTTTTTTGTTCTTTTTTTGGTTGTTTTTAACTAATACTAAAACTCATCAAAATAATCTATTATAGTTTATAATGATCCTACGCATCATTATCTATTATCGATTTCTTTATACTCGTAATATACATTGGTTATTTGAGATTATACTTTGGAAAGCTAAAAATTATCTATACTACATAAAAAAAACGACATGATCAAAATTGTTATATACCCATTTAACCTCTCTACCCTAAAAACATAAATAAACGACACATAATGGATCCTAGAAGAAACATGCGGAATGAATATTTAAAGAAAACTGCTGATTAAAAATCAACAACGAATCTAGATATATGTGATGAGATAACGTAAACTGTCATAAGCAGTAATGCTTCGTTATAAATCATTAATTATAATATTTTAATATTATAATTAATAAAACAAATTAAAATTATTCATGCCTGGAAACAGCTGAAGATTGCCAAACATTCCGAAAAATTCACTGATTGTAATGAATTGTACAATTTACAAAATTAGAAAGGAAAAAAATACTATATAGTTATTCTCTAATACTAAAATACCCTAATTTAGTACGTCGCGCCTGCAGGTCGCTGGGTGAATTGGGTAGCTTAGTGGCCTGCTACCGATCCCAAGTCCGGGTAAAGGAGAAGGGTTCCCAGATCAGGCTAGCAACTTACCTGGGATAAAAAACCAAGAACTCTCACAGAATTAGAGCCCTGCCTCGGAATAGGATGGATTTAACGATGACGACACATGCAAGGAGAAGGTTAAGAAATTGGAAAGAACGGGATGTAATGAGACTCGCAACTTGGAATATAAAATCTATAAATGGAAGAGACCAGGAAGTGAAAAAGGAACTCAGAGAACACAAAATAGACAAATGCGCCTTACAAGAAACAAAAAAGAAGGAGAAAGGATAAATGATATAAGGAGAATATATCTTCCTTTACAGTGGTGTGGCGAAAGACCAGCGGGCAAAGGAAGGAGTATCCCTGATAATTAAGACGAAATACATAAACTACATAATGATGTGTCAGTGCATATTGGAGAGAATAGTAATGGTTAAACTAAAAATAAAGAGCAAAAAGACAAATGTAGTGGGAATTTATGCACCTGAAAATTGTAAACCAGAAAAAGACAGAGAACAATTCTATGAAGAACTCCAGAAAATGATAGATGAGTTACCAATCAACGAAACAATAATAGTAATGGATGACTATAATGCAAGAGTTGGAAATGAGGAGGAGGAGTTAAACAGAGATTTAATGAAAACATAAAATGACGTCGGGGAGTTTATGATAAATTTTTGGGCTACAAATGAGTTGAGAATAAATAATACATACTTTGACCATAAGGAGCAATATTAATGTACATTCGAGAACACTAGCGGTAACAGAACAATGATAGACTATGACCTAACAAATAGCGAAATACATCCACGCCATATATTAGACTTAAGAAGCATGACATCACCAAACGTAGGAAGTGATCATAATTTAGTTATGTGTAAGCTAAGGTGGAACGTAAGAAACAAAAAGCAACACCAAGATAAGAACAGAAAATTTACAAAAAGAATAAACGAGATACCTGTACCAGAGAAGACTGAAAGAAAAAATCGGAATAAATCAAATAAATGACCATGATAACATAAATGATGGTTGGTTAAAAATAAAAACAAATGTATTAGAAGATGCATATGATGCATTAGGGACTAAAACTGCCGATAAAAATAAAAAATGGAGAACAAAAACACCATGGTTTAGTGCAGAAATCAAAGAGAAATGCCATGAAAAGAAAGAAAGCTACCTAAAGTACAGGTCAATCAGTACAGAAGAAGACTACCAAAGATATAGAAGAATACAAACAGAAACTCACGAATTAGTAAGAAGAACAAAAATGGAATACTGGGAGACATACACAAGACAATTAGAATCAGACTTCTATGCTCAACAAAAACAAATTTGGAAATTCATAAGAGAATTAAGATGAAAGAGCTAATAGAGTACACACACGTGAAGAAAGAAACATGGGTAACGTATCACACTGCCACAAACACCAGAGATAAATGAAGAAACATATATAATTTATATCCCTTTGGAATAATTTGCCCAGGAACGTGTTTTCCACCGACTACAATTTACAGCGATTCAAGAACAACGTGAATCGCTTTTTCCGCACACATGTCGCTCCTGTGGCACTTTAGGAACTTCTTCCCTGCAGCACGTATGCTAGACCCTTAAAAAAAAAAATGGAAGAAGACGTAATAAAAGCCCTGGAAAAATTAAAAAACTCTAAATCTCCCGGCGAAGATCAAATAACTAATGAACTACTAAAATATGGAGGACACTCTGTAGGTAACCAGCTCCAGACACTTATACAGAGGATTATAAGATCGAATAGAATCCAAGATGAATGGAGAACAGCGACAGTTATACTAATGCAAAAGAAGGGAGAAAAAGAAGATCCAAATAACTATGGAGGTATAAATCTACTATACTGTACACTGAAATTAACAACAAAAATTATTACAACAAAAATAAACACGAGAATACAACTGGAAGAAGAACAGCAAGGATTCAGAAGTGGGCGCTCATGCACCGATGCCGTATTCATTGTGAGACCGATAAAAGAAAAATCCATAGAATACAATATTCCAGCATACTTGTGCCTAATAGACTTAAAGAAGCTTTCGATAATGTGCAAATAGAAGACGTTATTCATCTATTATATAACAGGAACATTCCATTAGACCTAATTAAAACTATCGAGAATATATATAAAGGCAATAAAGTAGTCGCAAGATTAGCACAAGAAATGACAGAACCAATCAACTATGAATCTGGAATCAGGCAGGGAGACTCTTTAAGTCATCTTTTATTTAATATTGTCATGGATAAAATTATAAAGAATGTCAAAAGAAAGAAGGGATATAGAATGTGTAACTTAATATTATATGTTATGCAGATGACGCGATAATAATGGCTGAAAACGAGAACGATCTGCAAAGGCTGCTACACGAATTCTACATAGCAGTAAAACAATATAATATGTCAATCTCAACTGAAAAAACCAAGAAAATAGTAATAGTTAAATAGCCGATTAGGTGCAAGCTGGTGGTGGAAGATAAACCAATAGAACAGGTGATGGAGCTCGATTACCTGGACATCAAAATATCTAGTATCCGAAAAATCGAGGAAGAAGTAAAACATCATGTTAACAAGGCTAATAGGACAGCGGAATGCTTCAATGATACCATATTTAGAAATAAATTCCTCTCCGTGGAGACCAAAACAAGAATGTGCAATAGCGTAATACGACCAATAATGACTTATACATCTGAAACAAGACCCGATACAAGTATAACAGAGAGGATGCTGGAATTAACCGAAATGAGAATACTTAGGAGATGTACAAACAAGACACTTAGGGATGGAGAAGGGAGTGAAGACATAAGACGCACATAGAAAATATCAACCGCAAACAACAGGATAGTACGGATAGCAAGAGACAAGTCACCGATTGGAAGAACAATGGGACGTCCAAGAAAGAGATGGAGCGACGATCTGTAGATCAAGGAACCAAGAAAACAAGCAATAGTGCTTAGCTATAAGTCGAAAGAAGAACTAGAAGAATATCCAAATTTAGTATGTCGAAAAATGAGAACCCATTAAAATTCAAAGAAATACTGGGTAGGATTCAGGAACATGGAGGGAGTTGGAATAACGGAGACAACATACGCTGACGATATGGTACTGATCGCAAAAAAACGAGAAAAACTTGAACGAAAGCCTAAAAGTGTACAACGAAAGCTTGGAACGCATGAATATGAGCATAAACGTGAAAAAAACGAAGACAATAATCATAAGCGAGGAGAACAAAACGCATGAAATATACCTAAGAGAAGAAAAGATACAGCAGGTGGAGAGTTTCAAATATTTGGGTGCAATAGTGAATAGGGATGGAGGGCTGGATGGGGAGATTAGGGCGAGGACAGAGGCTGTGGGGAAACTCTTTAATAGTATCAAGAACACATTCCTAGGCAAAAAGGAAATATCAAAATCAAGAAAACTACAAATCTTCCAAAGGGTGGCGACACCAATAATTATGTATGGATCTGAAGTGTGGACAACAACACAAAGTCACAGAAGTAAGATACAAAGCATCGAAATGAGATTCCTCAGAAAGATTGAAGGATAGGATAGGAAACGTTGATATACGAGAAACACTGGAAATGAGGCCGATACAGGAGAAAATAGAAGAAAGTCCGTTGAGGTGGTTTGGACATATACAAAGAATGGAACAGGAAAGACTGGTAAGAAGAGTGTATGAAGCAAGAGAGAATAGAAAACCAAGCCGAGGAAGACCACAAAAAACATGGAGGGAGAAAGTAAGGGGAGCAATGGAGAAGAGGGGAGTGAGGTGGGAGGAGGCAACAAAGCTAGCCCGAAATAGAGAAAGATGTAGAGAAATATGGAAGATTCTAACCTAACCTAACCCACTCACACCAGCCTACACCGAGAGGTATCATGGCTAAGGATTAAGTAAGTAAGTAAGTAAGTAAAATTCATGCTATCAATTCCTTACAATTGAAATCGTAGTACGAGTATATAAATGATAAGAAATATCAAATGTAATTAAAAAATGTACAGTTAAATTAGCAATGAAAAAAACTAGTAAGTATAAAATGAGAAACCTAACAAAAATAAACTAGCAAATGTAGTATAGATACAGTAATAAAGGGAGCAGCAGGTCCACAGCGAACAATTAAGCCACTTAAATTTTACTTAATAAAATGGGCAATCCTGAGATGTACAAAAGACAATGCTAAATCTTCGCTGCATTCCCTACTTTTTAACTTTTAAATTATTAATTTGACCAACATACATTTTAGAAATAGTATAAAATACAATATACCTAGACCACTTTATACAGCGTGTAGTTACGAAATTAAACTTGATAATGTATTATACAAGCACAATATCACGAATTATATTCTATACCAATTATTACGTAAATGTGATTCCCATGTTATACCTAGTAAATGCCATAAAAAAAGTCGGCTGACAAATAAATAAATAAAAAATATATATATTAAAAAAACTTGCTTTCGCCTATTGTGCAACCAATCTGAAGCACTTAACCAGCTACAGCTCTAACTAGAATTACTCGTTATGTCCCTGAGAAGTGGCCCTTAAACTTCTAGAATCCCTTTCTCATATGCCAAAAGATTCATATAACCAATCCAGGTCTCAATCACAATCCTCGAACTGGTAAGGAAGTACTCACAAAATTGAGCTCGTAACGAACATCACTATTTAGCTATTTTAAGAAAGTAAACCGATGGTTTTCCAGGGGCAAAAATGATCCCGGAAAAATCCTGTAAATATTGTAAATCTCCCAAATTCACAAACAGGACCTGCTACTTACCAGGATACCTACAATTTACCAAAAGGCACTTAAATGGACTAATCTCTCCCAATAACTGCAGATGGAAATTAAATCCATAATCGCCACCTTCTTTTAAGGTTCATAACTAAGTGAGACCAAATAATCGCACCTCCACTAATTTTTTGTAAGTTGATGAGTCGCTTCGAGCATGTCAGTAATGTTATATATCGTACTAAGACTAGATCCGTTGAGTATATTTACAGAGGCATACATTTTGTACAGAGTAGGTGTTAAACCAAGGAAAAGAAAGGTGCGATTAGCAACGGAAAAATTCATTTCAATCCGCAACGCATTAATTAGGTCATAAATCCAGTATGACGATGATATTTGCACATATTACAATGTGTTACAACATTGACCAAATCTAGTCTGGAAGCATTTATTGCAAATACAAAAGGAAACTATGCGATCCCACTCTCGAAGACTATTTCTTTAACCCAATAGAACGTGCATATCCAAATTTAGAACAATTGTAACGGAACTAATGCACGAAAGTGAACGAAAATAAATTAATTCTGGAGAAAATGCGTTGAATACGGGTTAAAGACTCGAGAACCACGTAGGCCTTAACAATCAATAGAGCAGATTGTAATTGATTTCAATAAAATCGATAGTAATTTTGAGCTATAACTAAGTATATATCGTATAGCCTGACTTTTACTCTAATGTAGTCATATAACATTATAAACATTAATTTATCAAAGCTAGACATTAAAAAAGTTCCTTTCTTTGCTAAACAAAAATGGATTTACTTGGAAATCAAAAATTATACGTGATACATTAGAAATATAATAATACAGTGTTTTGAAAAAACTAATATTAGGATTTAATGGCATCGAATATGAAGAATGGAGGAAGTTACAGAGGAAAATATTTTTAATACTTGGTAAAAAAATGCACAAATAAATTAAAAATTCTTATATCTAAAAAGAATAATCCTCAAGAACTGGTAACTACTACAGAAAATAATTCCTGTGAATGCTTCACAGAAATTGAAATTTTTATCTTAATGAAAACACGTAATTTAGCAGTACTTTAGCGTTAAAAAGAAATACTTTGGACGTGTAAATAACCTAATTGAAATGGGCTCCTATGAAGAAGTAATAAAAAACACATTGCCTAAAATGACAGTAGAAGTTAAAAACTCTCTCAACAAATGTTAGAACTGGATTTACGATTAGACTAAATTTTACACCAAGCGTAAGTAAAGTAAATCCCCTTTTTGCTTTTTTAATGGGGCAATAAACGACCCTATTAAAGTTTTGTGCATATACGCAGGTATTACGATAAACGTATTTTTATTTTACCGTCTTCACTTGCACCTGCAATCATATTGGATCTATTTTGACCTATATATTTACTACCTGGCAACCCGGTTTGGAGCCCTTTAAGTTTTTGATAATATAGGCCTAATGACCACAGGTCCCCATTAGGATTCGAAAGATACTTTTTATTATTTTTATTTTAAGTTTTACTTACAACTTACAACGTAACTGTTCTATTTTAAATATGTGGCCTCCGTGGGAAAATTGTAATAGTGGCTATCGCAGGAGAAAACATTTATCACTTAACGCTAAACAAATAGTGAAAAACGTTTACGACAGTTTGGTGAAAAAAAAATTGAATAAACAAACTGCTTTGCTTGCTTTGCAAGAAACCAGTGAACTAACAAAAACCCCAATTTCTACGATTAAGGGTATTATAGGAAAACCATCACTCAGGAACAGGAAAAAAAACGGAAAAATTTTCAAATGCATCATGTAGACGATTGTGAAAAAGACGTCATCAGGAGAAACATTTATTCTATGTATCAAGAGCAGTTGGTGCCGACACTAGACAAAATAAAATTAAGACTGGTGCAGGCCGGGAACAATATACATTGTGACTGATCAACCCTCCACAGAATTCTCTTAAGAATGTGATTCACGTTCCGAAAAATCAACAAAGGCAAGTAGTGATGGAGTCACAAAGATTATGAATCTTGCGACATACTTATTTGCAAAAAATTAAAAAGTATCGATCACAGAATTGGCCAATAATTTATCTTGACGAAACATGGTTCGATACCGATGACACTGCAAAAAGGGTGGGTTGACAGCAGTACAAAATGTCAGACTAACGCACCTTCAAATAAAGGTAAACAAATAACCATTTTGCATGCTGGATCTGAAAAGGGGCTAGGTTTCAAATTATCTACTATTATCTGCAAAAAACATAGAAGATTCTAGTTTGGATTATCATGAAGACACGACCGCAGAACTTTTTGAAAATTGGTTTAAAATTCCCTTTTGCCAAATGTTCCCGAACAGAGTGTTATAGTTATGGACAGTGCAAGTTACCATAGTCGCCTACTAAATAAGGTTCCTAATGCAGTCAACACCAAATCGGAAATGCAGGAATATATGTTAGAAAATGACATTTATTTTGACATTTGTTATAAAAAAAGTTATCTTTTGGAAGTTTTGAAAGACTATAAATGGAAAAAGAAATATATTTGTGATAGTATGGCTGAGAAAACGGGACACACTCTTTTGCGGCTTCCTCCGTATTATTGTGTGTTTAATCCAATTGAACATATTTGGCATCAAGTTAGATCAAAAATAAGGGCACAAAGTGTTTCTCCTACTTTAAGCGTGTCAGTGGATGAATTAGTAAAAAAAGTTATAAATGATATACCTTGTGAAAGCTGGAAGAATTCCATTCAGCACGTTGTTAAAGCTGAAGATTCATATATTTATGTAAATAATATAAAACCATTGATAATTACCTCAGCTGATGACAGTGATAGTGAAACCGAATTAGGCCTAAGTTAAAATATCTTTTTATTTATACAATATGTCCCCTCTTGTAAACTCCATTTATTCAAACCGTATATTTGTACTTCTTATCCATTTGTTTTTACATGCATCTATAAATAAACATCTCCAAAAACACTTATAATTTTATTTATTTGCATTAATGAGTAAAATTCTTAAGTCCATCTCTGCAACCTATCATAAACAAAAGGTCAGAATTTTTCTATTGCCCACTTAAAACGGCAAAATTAGGATCTTACATCTTGAGACAGGCTATAACACAACCATATCACTTAAAATTCGTAAACCTGAAAACCAACGCATTCTATTGTAGAATCAATGCCTAAATTATAACTATTACAGATAGGCTCACCCACATCTTTAAGTATTAAATGGTTCACAAAAGGATTTGAAAATTTATCTTTTCACTGAACTGAAGTCTCCTGCAAACTTTGCATGAAAAAAAAATCATTTTAAAAATCAATTCCTTGTTCAAAAAGAGACACTTGCTTATCAGTTTTTATGGGCAATTTATTCATGAGTAAGTTAGAAACCGACGCCAATCAGGGATTTAAATATTTTTCAAGGGTGTAACATGAGTATCTGGATGACGTATTCGCAATTTTCCGCATAAAGAAATAAAATATAGATTAGTTTGCTTCTAAATTAAATAACCAATACGAGATCAGTATATTCACATCCGAAATTGAGAACAAAGATTAAATTTTTAAATTCCACATTTTTTATGCTTAAGTAAAATAAGATGAAATATCTTTCAATATCGTTCGATAGTTTAACATAATCATGTAGTAAAATAGGTAATTTAAGGTTCATTAAAAATATGTGCCATAGGGGGTTTTTAACGCATACGAAATTATTTAAATTGTAAGATGTAAAAATAGTCAAAAAGAGGCCGATGAAGCTAAAAGAGGCTAAATACGACGAAACAATTAGACTTTTACGCGAGGATGCCGCGAAAAAAGATAAAATCAGAGAGGCTGTTAAACGAGATCAGCAACCTGCGGACGCAACCTGCTGAACTCACCAAAAAAAATAGATTACAGTTCAAAAGAGAAAAGAAACTCATTCGTAGATGTAAACTCAGTGGAGAAGGAAGCTGTTTTCTCGGAAATTGAGAGCCAATCAGGAGGAAAATTCCAGGACAAACAAATGACGCCAGCAGACGAACAGTTTGAGCGCCCCAAAAACAGGCAAGAAAAGAGAAAGAAGATTTTTAACCATTCACCTTCCGACAAGGAACTAGGCGCCAAGAGGCCACCCCCTCCAGCAAGCCAGGACAACCCACGGAAAAACCTCAAAACAGGTGAGTCTAATAAATCAACTGATTTCCCTTCCTTGTTCCCCATAAAAGCCACCAAGACTCTAGCTCTAATTTCTCCCCTCCAGTTACTCCATCACCTGCAGTGACTTCCGTTGCAAACACTCCACAAGACGCTCAAAAAACCCCGGCCACCTGTTCGGTCAGAATCCCTCCGATTGTCATTCGTGACAAGAAGAGATACAACGCCCTTACCTCCGCGTTCAACGAATGCAAATATGATTACGGTCGTGGTGTCACCATCTGAAGGAATCAGGATTCATCCTCTCACTATTGATGATTTTAGACATATAATCCGGTTCCTTGACAACCAAAAGGAATCCTATTATACTTATGTTCTTGAAGAGGAAAAACTTAACCGCATCCTAATCCGTGGCATCAATGAAGGTGCAACCATTGAAGAAATCGCTGACGATTTAAATCGTCAAGGCCACTTCTCAAAGCGGGTCATCCGCTGGTTTCACAAATCCGGTGAACCAGGGTCGGCCCTAGCTTTTTTGTCGCCGTAGGGAAACTCAAAAAATGTCGCCACACCCAAGCTTAAAGAAAACAATGTTAACCAGGAAAATGACATATAATTAAATTAAGACTATAATACTAATACAGATTTACGAAAAATTGTTTTATTGAAAAACAAAGCTTACATTTTTAACGAGCTAACGACAACGGACGTACAGACTAAAACTAGTACCTACTATTTTCAGAGACGATTTAAATATACTTTTAAAACAATGAACAAAACTATTACAAAAATATACAAAGTCTAACCCTAAATTAAAACATCTCATCTCATCTCGAATCATATTATCTATTTTGGCATTCCCATAAATACTTAATAAACCATCATGAATATCTCCTAATTGAAAACGTAAAAGTTTTAGGGAATTTATACGACTTGCCCAACGAACGTCGCTCAATGGTTTCAATGTAAGAGTATTGAGGTGTTCTCTTAATATAATCCACCGAAAAGTAGATGAGGCAAAAAATGTATATAGCTCTTGAACTATATTAAAAAAGTTCACTGCCTCCAAAGAAGATTTTGCCGTATCGTTCATTACTAAGTTTAAGGAATGACTGCTGCAAGATACGTAAAATGCTCTAGGGTTTAAAGTTTTAATTCTTGATTGTACTCTCGACTCGTCGCCTCTCATATATGATCCATTGTCGCAACCTCTCATATTTTCCACTTTCAATCCATTTTTCCCTAACTCTTCCAATAAAACTTGAGATAATTCCTTATCAATAGATCTCTCAATAGGAAGAAAACCCAAAAATGTTCATTCATTTTACATTCGAATCCCGATTCTCATTGATCAATAGAAATATATCTTACTACAAATATCATTTGTTCAACCTTACTCGAATCGGGAGTGCAATGAAGAATAACCGAACGATATTTCGCTTTTTGAATTGGTTTTATTATATAAAACTTTATGTTTTCATGTAATAATCCAATAATTTCATTCTAGATATTTTTCCCTAAATATGACACTCTATTTTCTTCATTGTTGAGGATTCTACCAACGTGTTCCTCTATTATTGGGCCAAATTTAGCTAGCAATTGAATTAACTTCAGGAAATGTCCATTTTTATGTTCATAAAGCTTATCGCTTTTACCCCGGACTGCTAGAGAACTTTCTTCAAGCAATTTAATAACTGATATTATACGTAAAATCACCTCATGCCAATATTTAATTTCAGCATTAATAAATCTTGTAGCTAAATTTACTGTTTGACAAGTTTCTAAACTTCGTTTTTGCTCTATCCATGATTTCAAATTATCTACATGAGTTTTTGAGTCTTCATGCTTTCTTAATACCTCACCAATATTTTTCCAGTTTCTATAAGCCTCATTTAAAAAGAACTTAATTTTGAATAATCAAAAAATGTGCAATAAAAACAGAACAAGGAATCTTTAAAGACAGAATATATCACCTAATCTCCCGTGTTCTCAGCAGTCTTCCTCGATGTTTCCAAAGCCTTCGGACGAGTCTGGTACGAAGGACTCATCCTCAAGTTCATCCGCCACAACTTCCCTACAAATATCACCCGTCTGGTCCTGTCTTTCCTCTCGGATCGCACATTCGAGGGTCGTGTCGATCAGACCTTTTCCGAAATCAGGTCCATCCGAGCTGAAGTGCCCCAAGGCTCCGTCCTCTCCTCCCATTTATCTAACATATATACGGCCGACGTATCCAAGTCGGACCACACCTTTCTTTGCATGTACGTCGATGACATCGCCACCACAGCCACAACCAAGTCGACGTGGATCATCACCAGCCGCCTCCAACGCCACCTCAACATGCTAGTCTCCTGGTTTGAACACTGGAGATTCCAGCTCAACCCAGCGAAGACCCAGACCATCATGTTCTCAAAGGCCCACCGCCAAAAACCCTCAACCTCCAAGGAACCCGACTCCGATGGTTCAACAGCATCAAGTACTCTACTATGACAAGCGGCTAGTATGGAAGGACCAGGTCACCGCCTTCACCCGAAAAGCCAACCAACTCCTCGGTAAGCTCTCTCCCCTTCTCAGGTCCAGAAAATTATCAACATGGAATAAGTTGACAATCTACAAGATGATCATCCGAGCTGGAATGATCTACTCTAGCCCTGAATGGTGCCATATGTCACGCACTCGTAGATCCACCCTCCAGACCATCCAAAATAACGCCCTCCGCATCATCGCTAACGCCCCATGGTTTGTCCGCAATACTCAGTTCCACAGAGACCTCCAAATGCCAATAACCCGGAAATTTATCAGCAGCACCCAGCTCAAATTCCTGGACAAAGCCGCCCCTACCCCAAACCCCACAGTCACGACCGCCTACCGCCCCCCCACACGCCACGCCCCCCGCCCCCCGCCGTCTGCTAAGACCCAGCGATCCCCTGCCTCCAGGTTAGCTCAACTTTACACTTAGTATAATATTAAGTTTAATTTTCAGTTCATGTTCATGAAATATCTTAAGTTGAAATATCTTAAGTGCGTCAATACCTAGGCTAAGTTAGATAGATCCCTACCATTCATAATCTTAAGATTAGCTAAAACTCATATTAAGTTTAATTATTAAGTCCAATTTTTAAATTTATGTTAAGTTTAAATATCTTTATCTTTAGTTTATCAATACGTAGGCTAAGTTAGTTAGTTCCCTGCAATGTGCAAAGCTTAACACCTAAATTGTAAATCATGCTTACTCTACTCATTGTATATTAGTTATAGTTTTTAGTTACTAGCTAATTTGTTAATAAATGAAATCTAAAAAATAGTTTTGATAGGTATTATTGTTATATAATGTTCTGCCTACAGTAATGATAATAAGGAATATAAAAAAATATAGTTATTTCACGATAATCAGTAAATAAACGAAAAGTCTTATGTTAATGAAACAGTTTATAACTGAAAAAAGCCATAAATCGTTTTGAAAGACAAAAAATCATTAAATTAATTAGAAATTGCTTAAAATTAGTTAAAGGGTAAGCCCATTCTAACCCCAGCATCTTTCGTTTGGTACGAAATTTAAAGGAAAATAGAATTAATGGTTCTTTAATTGTCAGAAAAGACTTGGGGTTTCTTTTTACCTGCAATATATTTAAGCCTCTTAAATTTATTTGAGGTTTTTATAGCGAAGGAAGAATAAAATCAATGCACCTTTGGCATAGTGAAATAAATGGAAAAATTACTTTTAAATTGCATGAAACGTGCATATATCTTCATGGAATAAAAAAAAAATACGAAGAATAACACAGGTATACAAACTTTTTTTTAAGCTGAATCCAAAAAATCATAAAAAAGACATCCACCGTGAGATTTTTTTCAGAAAACACATTTCAAGTTGCCAGAAAACTATTAAATTGAAAAAAAAATACATTTTAATAAATAATGTAAAACTGTTTAATCATTAAAATTATGAAATAAAACTATTATTTCGGACACTTTTATATGTTTTGAATCTACATTTATCATAAGAACTTAAAAATATTAGGTTTTAGTGTTCATGTTTAACAAAAAAACACGCATACACCACCTTTAACTAAGCTACGTAGCAAAATGCTGTTTAAAATAAATATGTGTAACCGCTAAATTAAAAAATGGTTTTTTATGTTAAACTGCATTTTGCTACGTAGTTTAGTTAAAGGTGGTGTAAGCGTATTTTTTATTAAACATAAACACTAAAACCCAATATTTTTAAGTTCTTATAATAAATGTAGATTTAGAAAATTTAAAAATGTCCCAAATAATAGTTTTATTCCATAATTTTAATGATTAGACAGTTTTACATTATTTAATAAAATGTATTTTTTTTTTTTCAATTCAATAGTTTTCTGGCAACTATAAGTGTGTTTTCTAAAAAAAATCACGGTGGATCTCTCTTTCTATATTTTTTTAAAATTTACTTAACAAAACACGTGTCCCACTTTAAAGGCAGGATTTTTTGTTTTTTGTATACCTGTGTAATTTAAATATATATGAAGCGTCAAAAAATTAACTTAGTAATTTTAAAATTTAGAAAATAAGCATCAGAAATTTTCAGACATATCCGAAGAGCGTACGGTCGAATGCCTTGGATATATCAAGAGCCACCACTCGAGATTCTCCACAGTGTTCAATTCCGTTGTTCCAAACATGTATTACATAAGTTAGAAGGTTTGTTGGTCTATGTTTACGACAGCCATATTGATGGTCGCTAATAATGTTGACGATATTTTAGAAGATGCTGATTGATAACCTTTTCCATGACTTTCGATATTATTGAAAGCAGTGGGACTGGTCGGTAGATATTTGGCAAGGTCTTGTTGCCTTTTTTAGGTTTTGGCTGAACTGTGGCGCATTTCCAGCAGGAAGAAAATATTTTACAGTAATGTGTGATACAAAAGTTTTTCTGAAAATGTTGCTGGTTTTCTTTAAACTGTGGAAATATCCCTGCAGAAAAAGTGAAAAAAGAGCAATAGTATTGATTGCATTTTGGAGAACTAAAAGGTTACCATAAGTAAGCCACCAGCTAAAAGTTTCTCTATATACAGGACGTTCTAAAAACATGTGGCATCGTAAAACTGCATACTTAAATGGAACATTTTAAATGGGTGTGGATAAAGCGCTTCTATATAAATCTAGCAGTTTAAGATTTTCTTACCAAGAACAAAATGCAAATTAATAGTGTTTACTTGATTAAAATATAGAGTTCGCAACAAACAATACACACGATATAATTAATAACAAAGGTTAAATGCATTCTTCCACAATCTCATTATTATGTCCTTAAATATGTCACTATGATGGCAAATATACATAATATACTCCATTATATGTATATATATATATATATATATATATATATATATATATATATATATATATATATATATACACATATATATATATATATATATATATATATATATATATATATATATATACATATATATATATATATATATATATATATATATATATATATATATATATATATATATATATATATGAGAAAAATTATTTTCTATACATTAGGGTGTCTTCCCTATATATAGAGTAAAAAAACGTAAAACTACTCTGTCCTGCTTAAAAATGCTATGGGCAGACGATGAATGTACCCAGCTCTTTGTATTGTAAATTATAAAGGTTACTAGAAGATATGCAATTAAACCTACTCTCATATTCATTATTTAAACTAAATTGCTTACCCTAAATGTTATATTTCTGTTAGAAATTTCAACTACACGAATAGACCCCGTTAAGGTAGAAATATTGCGTTATTAAAAAATTATATAGTTGTTTTCCATTTCAAATGTAGCTCATTAATGGAACAAAAAAAAGTTTGATAAGCAAAACATTTAAGGCAGAGACAACGAGATATGGTCCCCTACCAAATAATTAGCAGGGTAATGAGAAGGAAGAAAGTTTACAAAATATTAAGTGGCTAAAATATTTTCATTACATCAGAAATATTTAAATTTCTCCCTTAGTCACCATAGATAATGGTTTTTTTTTATTTTCAGAAAAATCTGTTTTCTAGATTTTTATTGAACAGTAGATGCTAATAGATTCTGTTTTGTGGAAACCATAAATTCCTATAATTTCAATTTAAAATACTTTTGCATGTCTATTTATTACCTAGCTAGCTCGCTGTGAATTGAAACAAATAATAAAAAAAACATCCTAATTATGTGATACTCGTTCTAAATCCCTATGGTTTAAACTCAATTGTCATTTTTAACGAATATCCGATTGGTGCTGTAAAAAAATAAAAAAATTTAAAAGCACAAAGCGACTTCGTCTATCGAAAAAACTAATTTCCGTGAATGTTACCAAATAATGATTGCAAGTTTCACAAGAGAACTTTTTAGTAGACGAAAGTAATAAGTTCGATGATTAAAAATAAATTTACGAATTCTAATCTAATAGGTAAAAAGGCCTAGAGAACTTTCTCACCGTCAACATTGCAATTTTTCTGTATGCACCATTTTTGTGCTGTTATAACAGCCGTTGATGACAGGAAATAGCTGACTGATCAGTTCCATATTACGAAAACATTTACATTAGAAGTTTAGAAGGAGGATATAAAGCGAAACAGTTGTCCCCACTAAATTATATAAGAACAAATTTCTTCTGCACACAATTAGCGTCGTCAGTAAGAAAAACTGGTCAAGTGCAAGTTGGATTTTCACAATTAGTGTTCAGTGATTGCCTTTAAAATAAAAATTTTTATTACAGAAGTATAAAATGATCAGTGACTTCACAAAACACACCTCAAATGAGTTTTCAATAAAAGAAATGTGAGCCAAGATCACAAACATGTCTAGTCAGATCGTGAATCATCAGGCTAATCAGACCAACCAGAATAAGGCAAGAATTTCCTGACATGTATATATCGTAAGATCCAATATGTTTTTGGACTTCTTTTCTTAGTCAACCATGTATAATAATTATAGCATCTTAACTACCTAATAGCCAATAAATCAGTCGAACTCAGTCTAGAACCTAGTGGTAAAAGTTGCCACCTAAATATTTGTTTAATTATTAACAAATGAAATAAAATTATTTTCGCTCGGTACCTAATGCTTAAATCAGCAGCTATCACAACTTTCGACCACATAGCCTTCACCATTTTGGCGGGCAACTAGTTTTTTTTTATGCCAGATAAATTATCAAACGTAATGGACTTTTCTAGAATTTTTTAAAAAAATTTTAATCAGTATTTTTCAAGATAGGGTCAGTAGACAGGGGTCTTTGGTCATTCTTTTAAAAATAATACAAAAAAAATGTGAGCAAGTATTACATCATATATATTTTTGAAAACGTGTTTTCACAAGCTTTCATTTGACACCTCACTCGATAACCTGGTAATTTTTTTTTTCACTTCCAATTTCACCCCGTAAAACCAACCTCTTAAGCCCGAATTTAACTGTCAAAACTAGACAGCTCTGATTGGGCCATCAATTCTTATGTTTGTGCCAAATTCCAACTTTTTATATCAAATTGTTTCGGAGAAGATCAGATGTGACAGATGGACACATAGACGGGCAGAAGGACACCGAGATGATCACTTAAGTGATATGAAACACTAAAAATGGCAAAGTTATTTTTTCTCTCGTACACACGCTGCTCTAAAGTACGAGCAAATACTGAATTTGACTCTTTCAGTCTAAACGTAATTTTAAATCATAGACATATTATAGTGGGATATTAATCAACAAATATCTTGAAGGTCTGTAGGAAATTGGGCATAATGAAAATAACCGGTCAAGTGCAAGTTGAACTTGCACAATTAGTGTTCCGTACGTTGATTGCTTTTAAAATAAAAAATGTTACGGTGGTATAAAATGATCAGTGACTTCACAAAATACACCCCAAATGAGATTTCAACAAAGTTTGATTCCAGTGTTTACTGTTTGTTTTTTTATATACCAGATAAATTATTAAAGGTAATGCACTCGTGATAATTTTCGTTCAATTTACACCCCGTGGAGAATATTCCAGAATTTTTTCAAAATTTTTTGATAAGTACTTTTCGAGATAAGGTGGGGGGACAGACACCGAAGTAATCTTATAAGTGTTCCGTACGGAACACTAAAAATCATTTAATTTTTTAATAACTCGACTTTAAGTATTCTGCATATATTAGATGCAATATCTTTGTTTTCTCTGTCTAGTCCCTTTAACTGTTATATGTATGTTGACTATAAATAATTATGCTTAAAATGTGTCCATTTGCACGACCAAAAAGCGAAAAAAATTAAGACAATATAATTGAGATTGCAGAAATTATGAACCGCTACCTCTTCCATTTCCTTCGCTTGAAGCAATGTCACTAAAAAAACTGTAGCTTTTGTCCTCACTTCAAGTATTATATGTGTGGCAAATTTTAAATCGATATTTTATTTCGTTCGACACCTATTGTGTAAACAAATCGATAGATCGGAGACCGATGAAAATTGGAAACTATATTTTCGTGATTTAGATTCCTTAGAAGGCCAAGAAATGCAAAAATCTCGTAGGTCAATTATTTTATAAATATAATAGTTTTCTTGCCCTTTTTTGAAAAGATTGAAATTTTTATTAAGATATCACGACAATGTATAACATTGGGACTGTCTTGCGAAAACCTTATATGATCGGATATTTCCTCCGACATCATGTAGGCCGCAATTTACAAAATTTGTAGAGACTTCACAATCAGATAACCTTGAGAATAGAGTTGTGATACAGGTGTTTTCCTCGTCACCTCAATCCAACGAGCCTCAGACGGACTCAAGTTTAACATCTCAGTTATCAATAGTAGTGTGAACTCTAATAAGATATATTTGTCAATGGGACACTTGGAACCTCGACTACGCAAGTTGTCGGGGTTAAGGGTTGAGAATGTCTTAGCTTATTTTAACATCATATCAAAAAAAAACACGCCTTTGCGCCTTCTATAGAAATATAAAAACTACAAGGATGTTTACCTTTATTGTTTTAAACTCGCTGCATTTTTTTCTCACAAATTTAATACTCCTAACGTGTATGTTTACCATTTTTTGACATTTATTTTTAATAAGATTCTCTTCCATCAAATTGATAATTTACTTGGACTATAATAGCTTATCATGTGGAGTTTCTTGATAGTTTGAATTATCTGTAAGGCTATCATTAAATCATTTGTTTGTCAAAATCAGTATAATTGATATACTGTTGACTAATCAGAAACTGAGCATCTGGTAAACGAAATTAAACAAATGGAAATAAATGTTATTCAATTCTTGTGTGAATGTAGTATTTTGCAGGACAGGTAAGCTAATTTGAAAGTTTATTCGTCTTGCTGTCAGTTCTTGGGCATCGATTCCTTAGTGGATCTGTCTAAAATAATTTTAAAAAAAATATACATTAATTGTCATCGCTTTTTCAATCACAAAGAAGATAGGAAATATTAACAAATATATTATGCGACAACTAATTTTCCTACCTGCTTATGTGGAAATTAAATGAGACAAATTTTTTCACTGTTCCTTTTTTTAGTCTTAATTAAATGAATACACTTTTTATAACGATATAATAGTGCTTGAAATGAATTTACTAACCCATTTTGTGAATTTAACTGCAGAACACTTGAAAGATCTCTATATTCTTGGAAAACATTCGTTACAAATTGCTAAATTAGGTGAATAAGGCAAAGGGTTCAACACAAACGTATTATTTCAAATTAAAAATAAACGTGTGTGGTGTAATATCGAGCAACAAATGTTGGCTTGTTCACGATATGTAGACGAGTTTTACTCGTCAAACGTTTCAATATCTTCATACACCATTGATGGTTTGAGCAATTGGAACAAATTCACTATGACTAGTACCTTCTCTTTTGTAGAAAACAACCAATATTATTTTGACTTTTTATCAGAGAAAACATTAAATATTGTTTGGTTTTTGTTGCGGAATTTATTGTATTTTTTTTTTGCTTGCGACGATAATTTGTACTGTGATTCTGCACTTTCAAGTGTTGCTTTTGTGTTGTACTGGATACGCCTGGTCTGGTCACCAGGAAGGGTTAATCTTAGGACGTTGGACTTGTTTATAGAGGTTCGTATAATTTTCCGGGGATGTTACATTTTCAATAACTTTTGATCTTTATTTAAGTTGAGAGGGACAAATTTGGCACACACCTTCTTTTAGTCTAGATGGTCTTTTAGATTATCGAATTGTTTCCCTGTTGGCATTTATCGTTTTATCCATCATTTTCAATAATGTATTGCAATCATCTGCTACGAACTTATGAACTCTTTAAAAAATTTCCGGAATTATTATTGGTCTTCCCGTGTGTTTGTCGTCTTCCAGCTGTTTTCCGCTACCCAATAAACATTTATGCTATTCAAAAACTAGGAACTTTGACTTTGTGTAACTAAAAATGAAGGGGCATGAGAAAGTGCAGTTGAAAGTTAAAATTATTAAGGAGTCAAAATTTGCCATTTATAAGATCGTTATTTAAAAATATTTTTCTATAAGCCTGCAAAAGTTACTACTTTGGCAATCATTTACTTATCGCATTCAACTGTCTAATATGTAGTACTACTCAGTATATATCACCACTACACCAAACACTTTATTTTTGCACTCGACGCGCGTTTCGCTAACCATGTTAGCTTCATCAGGAGCGATGATTGACTAAAGCTAAACAACAAATCTACCCTATTTATACTTAGCCTAACCCTTGAATTACTCAGGCGGAACTAATAGCATAGGCAAGGCCATAAGCAATTACCCATAGCTGTTCCTTCTTTCTGAACATAAAATTGACACCTTTCATGCCAATTTATTCATGAGTAAGTTTGAAATCGAAGCCAGTCAAGAATTCGAATATTTCCCAAGGGTATGGTATAGGTATGTGGATGATATTTTCCCGATTTTTGATACATAAAAAACAAATATTGATGATTTTGTTTCTAAATTAAATAGCCGGTATGATTCCATTAAATTCACTTACGAAGTTGAGAACAAAGGACAATTGCCTTTTCTAGATATTTTAATTATTAAGTTTAGAAGGAGGATATAAAGCGGAACAGTTGTTCCCCACTAAATTATATAAAAACAATTTTCTTCTGCACACAATTAGTGTCGTCAGTAAAAAAAACTGGTCAAGTGCAAGTTGGACTTGCACAATTAATGTTCAGTGTTTGCCTTTAAAATAAAACGTTTTATTACGGAAGTATAAAATGATCAGTGACTTCGCAAAACACACCTCAAATAAGTTTTCAATAAAAGAATTGAGAGCCCAGATCACAAACATGTTTAGTCAGAGAATGACTCATCAGGCTAATCAAACCAATCAGAATAAGACAAGAATTTCCTGACATATATATATCGTAAGATCCAATACGTATTTCCACGTTTTTTTCTTAGTCAATCATGTATAATAATTATAGCATCTTAACTACCTAATAGCCAACAAATCAATCGAACCCAGTCTAGAACCTAGTGGTAAAAGTTGCCACCTAAATATTTGTTTAATTATTAACAAATGAAATAAAATTATTTTCGCTCGGTACCTAATGCTTAAAGCAGTAGCTATCACAACTTTCGACGAAATAAACCTTCACCATTTTGGCGGGCAATTCGTTTTTTTTATGCCAGATAAATTATCAAACGTAATGGACTATTCTAGAATTTTTTAAAAATTTTTTAATCAGTATTTTTCGAAATAGGGTCAGTGGACAGGGGTCTTTCGCCATTCTTTTAAAAATAATACAAAAAAAATTTGAGCAAGTATTACATCATATATATTTAGCTTTCATTTGATAATCTGGTAATTTTTTTTTTTCACTTCCAATTTTACCCCGTAAAACCAACCTCTTAAGCCCAAATTTAACTGTCAAAACTAGACAGCTCTGATTGGGCCATCAATGCTTATATTTGTGCCAAATTCCGACTTTCTATATCAAATTGTTTCGGAGAAAATCAGATGTGTGACAGATGGACAGACAGACGGGCAGAATGACACCGAAATGATCACTTAAGTGGTATGAAACACTAAAAATGGCAAAGTTATTTTTTCTCTCGTACACACGCTGCTCTAAAGTACGAGTAAATACTGAATTTGATTCTTTCAGACTAACCGTAATTTTAAATCATAGGCATATTATAGTGAAATATTAATCAACAAATATATTGAAGGTCTGTAGGAAATTGAGCATAATGAAAATAACCGGTCAAGTGCAAGTTGAACTTGCACAATTAGTGTTCCGTACGTTGATTGCTTTTAAAATAAAAAATGTTGTTACAGTGGTATAAAATGATCAGTGACTTGACAAAACACACCCCAAATGAGTTTTCAACAAAGTTTGTTTCCAATCTTTACTGACATTTTTGTTTTTTTTATATACCAGATAAATTATTAAAGGTAATGTTCTCGTGATAATTTTCGTTCAATCTACACCCCGTGGAGAATATTCCAGAATTTTTTTCAAAATTTTTTGATCAGTACTTTTCGAGATAACGTGGAGGGACAGCGATTTTTTCGCGATTTTTTAAAAATAATACAAAGAAAATTGTGCGCAAGTATTACATTATATATATATTTTTTACTCGTGTTTCCACAAGCTTTCATTTGACACCACACTCGATGACCTATTAAAAATTTTTTTTTTCACTTCCGTTTTCACCCCCCAAAACTAACCCTTTATGTCAAAATTAGACTTTTAAAACTACACAGCTTTGATGAGGCCATCAATTCCTATATTATTACCAAATTTCAACTTTCTTTGACAAATAGTTTCGGAGAAAATCGGGTGTGACAGACAGACGGACAGACAGACAGACAGACACCGATGTAATCTTATAAGTGTTCCGTACGGAACACTAAAAATCACTTAATTTTTAAATAACTCGACTTTAAGTATTCTGCATATATTCGATGCAATATCCTTATTCCCTCTGTCTAGTCCCTTTAACTGTTATATGTATGTTGACTATAAATAATTATGATTAAAATGTGTCCATTTGCACGACCAAAAAGTGAAAAAAATTAGGACAATATAATTGAGATTGCAGAAATTATGAACCGCTACCTCTTCCATTTCCTTCGCTTGAAGCAATGTCACTAAAAAAAACTGTAGCTTTTGTCCTCACTTCAAGTATTATATGTGTAGCAAATTTTAAATCGATATTTTATTTCGTTCGACACCTATTGTGTAAACAAATCGATAGATCGGTGACCGATGGAAATTGGAAACTATATTTTCGTGATTTAGATTCCTTAGAAGGCAAAGAAATGCAAAAATCTCGGAGGTCAATTATTTTATAAATATAATACTTTTCTTGCTCTTTTTTAAAAAGATTGAAACTTTTATTAAGATATGCCGACAATGTATAACATTGGGACTACCTTGCGAAAACTTTATATGATCGGATATTTCCTCCGACATCATGTAGGCCGCAATTTACAAAATTTGTAGTGACTTCACAATCAGATAACCTTGAGAACAGAGTGGACCTATTTGTGATACAGGTGTTTTCCTCGTCACCTCAATCCAACGAGCCTCAGACGGACTCAAGTTTAACATCTCAATTGTCAATAGTAGTGTAAACTCTAATAAGATATATGGTCAATGGGACACTTGGAACCTCGACTACGCAAGTTGTCGGGGCTTAAAGGTTGAGAATATCTTAGCTTATTTTAACATCATATCAAAAAAAAAACACGCCTTTGCGCCTTCTACAGAAATATAAAAACTACAAGGATGTTTACCTTTATTGTTTTAAACTCGTTGCATTTTTTTCTGACAAATTTAGTACTCCTAACGTGTATGTTTACCATTTTTTGACATTTATTTTTAATAAGATTCTCTTTCATGAAATTGATAATTTGCTTGGAATATATTAGCTTATCATGTAGAGTTTCTTGATAGTTTGAATTATCTGTAACGCTATCATTAAATCATTTGTTTGTCAAAATCAGTATAATTGATATACTGTTGACAAACAATAAACAACAAGATTTATATTCTAACTTAGATCTATAAAGATCATTGTTTTGATTGTATTGATCAGAAACTGAGCATCTGGTAAACGAAATTAAACGAATGGAAATAAAAGTTATTCAATTCTTGTGTGAATGTAGTATTTTGCAGGACGGGTAAGCTAACTTGAAAGTTTATTAGTCTTGTTGTCAGTTCTTGGACATCGATTCCTTAGTGGATCTGTCTAAAATAATTTTAAAAAAAATATACAATAATTGTCATCGCTTTTTCAATCACAAAGAAGAGAGGAAATATTAACAAATATATAATGCGACAACTAATTTTCCGACCTGCTTTTGTGGAAATTAAATGAGACAAATTTTTTCAATGTTCCTTTTTTTTAGTCTTAATTAAATGAATACACTTTTTATAACGATATAATAGTGCTTGAAATGAATTTACTAACCCATTTTGTGATTTTAACTGCAGAGCACTTGAAAGATCTCTATATTCTTGGAAAACATTCGTTACAAATTGCTAAATTAGGTGAATAAGGCGAAGGGTTCAACACAAACGTTATTTCAAATTAAAAATAAACGTGTGTGGTGTAATATCGTGCAACAAGTGTTGGCTTGTTCACGATATGTAGACGAGTTTTACTCGTCAAACGTTTCAATATCTTCATACACCATTGATGGTTTGAGCAATTGGAACAAATTCACTATGACTAGTACCTTCTCTTTTGTAGAAAACAACCAATATTATTTTGACTTTCTATCGGAGAAAACATTAAATATTGTTTGGTTTTTGTTGCGAAATTTATTGTATTTTTTTTGGTTGCGACGATAATTTGTACTGCGATTCTGCACTTTGAAGTGTTGCTTTTGTGTTGTACTGGATACGCCTGGTCTGGTCACCAGGAACGGTTAATCTTAGGACGTTGGACTTGTTTATAGAGGTTCGTATAATTTTCCGGGGATGTTACATTTTCAATAACTTTTGATCTTTATTTAAGTTGTGAGGGACAAATTTGGCACACACCTTCGTTTAGTCTAGATGGTCTTTTAGATTATCGAATTGTTTCCCTGTTGGCATTTAACGTTTTATCCATCATTTTCAATAATGTATTGCAATCATCTGCTACGAACTCATGAACTCTTTAAAAAATTTCGGTATTTATTATTGGTCATCCCGTGTGTTTGTCGTCTTCCAGCTCTTTTCCGCTATCCAATAAACATTTATGCTATTCAAAAACTAAGAACTTTGACTTTGTGTAACTAATAATGAAGGGGCATGAGAAAGTGCAGTTGAAGGTTAAAATTATTAAGAAGGAGTCAAAATTTGCCATTTATAAGATCGTTATTTAAAAATATTTTTCTATAAGCCTGCAAAAGTTACTACTTTGGCAATCATTTACTTTTCGCATTCAACTGTCTAATATGTAGTACTACTCAGTATATATCAACACTACACCAAATACTTTATTTTTGCACTCGACGCGCGTTTCGCTAACCATGTTAGCTTCATCAGGAGCGATGATTGACTAAAGCTAAACAACAAATCTACCCTATTTATACTTAGCCTTACCCTTGAATTACTCAGGCGGAACTAATGGCATAGGCAAGGCCATAAGCAATTACCCATAGCTGTTCGTCTTTCTGAACATAAAATTGACACCTTTCATAGCCAATTTATTCATGAGTAAGTTTGAAATCGAAGCCAGTCAAGAATTCGAATATTTCCCAAGGGTAATGGTATAGGTATGTGGATGATATTTTCGCGATTTTTGATACATAGAAAGCAAATATTGATGATTTTGTTTCTAAATTAAATAGCCGGTATGATTCCATTAAATTCACTTACGAAGTTGAGAACAAAGGACAATTGCCTTTTCTAGATATTTTAATTATTAAAAATAATAATAGATTAGAATTTGATATCTATAGGAAGGATAAAATAACAGATAGATATATCCCTAATGATTCATTTCATTGCAAACAACACAAATTAGCCTTATTACATTTTTTAGTTCATCGTTTGGTCACTTTCCCTCTGAATAGAGTAAACTTTAATAAAGAAAAGAATCGTATTAGAAATATAACTAGAGTTAATGGTTATGACGATGACTTAGTAAATAAGCTAATAAATAGATATAAGTTTAGGTTTAATATTCAAAATTCCACCTTTTTTACACGCGACGAAAATAATACCAAGTATGTCTCCATACCGTATAATCCGAAATATAGCAAGGGACTCAATAAGGTATTTAATAAGATAGGCTTCACCCTTAGTCTATAAGTTATCAGACAATCTGAGGAATATCTTAGGAAATCCCAAAGATAAGATTGCTAATTGTGAGAAAAGTGGAATTGATGAAATCAGTTGTAATGATTGTGACAAAAAGTATGTTGGGCAAACTAAAATGTCAATTAAAACACGATTTAAAGAACATTTAGCACACTTAAAATACAGTAGAACAGAAAAGCCTAGCATTGCCGAACATGCCCTTGAAGCTGATCATAGTGTAACATTAGATAATCTAAGATTAATAAAAAATGTATCTGATAGGAGATTGTTGAACGCATACGAAAGTAGGGAAATTATGAAACGTAAAAGTAGTTTAAATAAAGACAGAGGGCCTATTCCTTATAGTCCCCCCTACTGGTTACTTGACCGGAACTGATGGCCTTGCCCATGCCATTAGTTCCGCCTGAGTAATTCAAGGGTTAGACTAAGTATAAATAGGGTAGGTTTGTAGTTTAGCTTTAGTCAATCATCGCTCCTGATGAAGCTAACATGGTTAGCGAAACGCGCGTCGAGTGCAAAAATAAAGTGTTTGGTGTAGTGGTGATATATACTGAGTAGTATCATTGTGCCAAAGATTCCACATTCCCAACTTAGTTAATATGTAGTAGTAGTATGAACCTGCAAGAAATAATTACTTTGGCAAGCATTTACTTTCCGCACGCAACTGTCTAATATGTAGTAGTAGTAGTAGTGATAGTGTGAGTGCAGTGGCTTAGACCCGATCCAGCAGACTAGAGAGATCCTTTTTGCCAACTTTAATCAGTGTCTGGATAATAGCAATCAAGTAGGACCTACAGTTTAGCGTGAGACCCGAACCACATATTCGGCAGATGATACTACACCCGCTCTTTTACGATCTTGCTATTTTTACTTCTCGCTTTCCACGAAACTGAACGGGTTATTAAACCTTCAAAATCCTTATAAACGTGGTATTTCGGCGAAGTATACTCGTAAGCGACAGCGTTGAAATCTGCCAGCTCGACTTCAGACCCGCGTCGCATTCAAGAGGGAGCTATCTATTTATTTGGCTTTTTGCATCAACAACATGCCGTTAACACTTTTTCTAATATAGTTAGCTCTCAGTCCTAGATGGCCGACTTCAGGCATTCGTATGAAAAGCTGGTGCCTTTATCGTCTAATATGTAAATTATCATAAATATTATGCATTATCATAATAGGGGAGAGTTCATCAATATTTTCACAAAAGAATGATTATTTATATTATTTATTTTTAATATATTAATTTACTCGATTTGTATTGTGCATGGTGGTAACCATAGGCTTGTAGGAAAATGTTTCTATCTCTTGAGGAAAGTGCAATTGTGCTCACGTAAGGTAAAATGATACTTTCCGCATTGGCTAAAAAACCTTTTTTTTTTAATTTTCAAAAATGGAATATGATAAATAAAACACTCAAAGTTGCGGTAGTATTTTAATAGTTAAAAATTTATATCTATACTATAAAACTATGCACTAAATAAACTATGTAAATCCATATAAATTTTAGACAACTAAATAGTAAGCAACGTGGGCAGCAAAGGCATCCCTGGATGGATAGTACCAATAGAGATAGCGCAGACACGATATAATAGGTCAGTCAATAAGTTTTGAAAGCGACACCTATGGAGCATCACTTGAACTAAAAATTGAACACCATTTTGAAGCCTCATCTGTCATATGAATACACCCCAAATTTCAAATCGATCTGTCAAGTCATTCATTGTTTATCAGCTGGTTAAAGTAGACGTGTAGACGAAAAAATCGAATATCGTGCAGTGATACAATTCCTTGTTTTGGAAGGTTTATCGGCAACTGAAATCCCTGAAAAGTCAGGGAAAGGGTTAAAGGGATCTGGTCCTTCATTTCTAACTAATTATAGATGAGCTCTAGAATTTAAACGTGGTCGTACAAACGTCAATGATGATCCACGTTCAGGACGCTCAAAAACTGCAACAACTGAAGAACCTGTTGTGCAAGTACAAGATATGATAATGGAAGACTGTCGATTAACCGTGGATAATTTAGCTGAGGCTATACGAATCTCACATGGATCAGTACATGAAATCTTAACTAATGTTTTGGGTATGAGAAAGCTCTTCACATGATGAGTACCATATATGCTAACGTCAGAACAAAAACGCACTCGAGAGAAACTTTCTAAACCTCCTTTGGTTCATTTCACAAAGAATAAAACTGATTTTGTGCATCGATTTGAACCTATGGATGAGACTTTATCAGTATGATCCTGAACTGGGAATAGGAGAGTATTATTGCAATCTTTTGGACTAGCTGGATGAGAAAATTTGCAGCCCGGCTTGCAGAAGAAAAAAAATCATCTTTCATTATAACACTGCACCTGCTCACAGAGATGCTTTGGCAACGGCAAAACTGGTTGTTGAAACATCCACCCTATTCGTCAGATCTGACTCCATCTTACTTCCATCTGTTCCAAAATCTCAAAAGATTTCTACGTGGGAAGCGTTTTTTAACAAATGATGAGGTGATAGCATCCATAGATGGGTATTTTGAAGGTCTTCCAGAAAACCACTTCAGAGATGGGGTAGATGAATTGAAAAATAGCTGGAAAAAGGCATTGAGCTTACGGAATATTATACTGAAGAATAAATGTATTTCGACTTCGTAATTCATGTTGTTTCATTTCCGCTTCCAAAACTTATTGACTGACCTAAATATTACGTAGAATTCGTCAGGAGACGTGCTAAGAAAATAGGTACGTTTGATGTTCTTTCTATTAAGTAGCACTTAGTTGAATGAAGAGTCTATACCAATACATTAATCTATAATAAAACTAAATCAATTTTATTTTTGATTGATTAATTGATTGACATCGCGAAGGGTAATATGGCATATTAAATTTATAGATAGAACCACTTGTTAATGATATACAGCACTAATCTGAAAATTAGTTACCTCTACCCCTATGTCTTGTGACTTCCTTAAACCCTATTTCTGTAAAAAAAATTGTTTGAAAAAACAAATGCATAATCATTTTTTTATATTCTACATAAAGATAATTTTACTTAAAGCAAAATAATAAATTTATTTTGTGAAACTCATATTTTTAACTATTTTTTTATTTTCATCTTACTCAATTTAACTTTAAAAATTTATAACGTATTACTATTGTAAAATGGTATGTAAAATCGTCAGCGGTAGAGCTATCAAGAACTCGCGAGTTTCCTGTAGTTTATTGTTGTTGGCAGCTATTCTAGGCGTTTATAAAAGCTGACATAAATGATATGTTAGTTTTACGTTCATAAAAATTGAAAGCGAACTTACTCAAGCACATGCATTCTTACTGGTCAAGGTGATAAACACCGTACTGAAATTTTTATAGAGTTTTTACTTCTATTCTAGAATGGTCGGGAAGATAAATTGAAAATTACTTTAGCCTAAAAAGTTTTAGTGCTTATAAGAAACATTCCTATACGAGACTAATGCATATTTTTTCAAATTTTTTACTTTTGGTTTTTGCAACTCATGTTGTATTGGGTCCTAAAAAATTCTAACGATATAATTAGAGCGACAAAGGAATACACTTTGGCGTATTGTTTTGACGTTTCGCATAGTTTTTTACTTTATGACCTTTTGTTTACTTTTCTTCGGACTAAACTGTCTCGCTTTCTCTTAAATTTAGTGTTGTTAAATCTGACTTTACAGCCAGGTTTACTCTATCAAATAAGGATATTCTAAGAATGGCAAAAGTACAATTTTTCAAATGTAAAAATTTTGTCAAACCGGGGAGACTCTATATTCCATTATAATAAAAATCCTCTGGGTAAATTTTCATCAGTGTTACCAGAAATGGTTAGTTAATTGAGATCAGTTCTTTGTAGACTCTTTCACTAATCCTATCAAAAATAAAATCGGTTCTGCTGGAAACGTGCTCGAATTCACTCAATACCTAAAATAAACAAACAGAACCGTGCCAAACCTCTACCAATTAGTTATTCGCATTGCTTCTAATAATTCAGAAGGTAACGGAAACGGCTCTCTATCAGTATATCTTGAAACATCTAAATGGATCTAACCAATATGGCTTTTGTAAGTAGAGATCAACACGATGTCTTCTAACCTATGTTGCAAATCTTTGAAACAAAACAATTGAAGAATATAAAGGTTCTCGAATGGTTATGATGTCAAACATTTGGCATTTGAACTTGTTTGATATGACTGAATGTTGGCCAGGGGGCTCTTATGGCAATGGAAAAGTATTGTGTACAGTTCTCGTGTTTATTGAGGTATGGTTCTTGACAAGTAACAATTGACGGATTTCTTTCTGACAACACCACTATTAGCGCCAGACTCTATAGTATCTCCCATTCCCTTTTTTTCTTTATATATCTTTGGAAAAAAAAAAATATCTATAACTTAGCTGGTAACAGTACGGTTGCATCTTTATTTACCTTAAATATTCAAATTCCAGCTATTCATGCAAATATCTACAGACAGCAAGAAATTATACATTCTAACAAAGACCTGGAACCCGGGGGGAATCTATATTCTTGGACATACGGGAGTATTCTAAGTTATCTATCTAGTTGTGAGGCAAGACTCACGTGGCTTAAATAAAATATATTTTGTTACATAGCTATCGTCTACACTAATATACATAGTCTCCCGTTTATTCCATCAAAAACAAATTCGCTACAAAAAATTACGCTATAGTGGTCTAATGAAAACATGTTTAAACAAGAAGAAATAACAGGATCTTAAATAAAGATAATAGAGAGAATTCAAAGCTTGTGGTAATGACTTGAACTGTATGAGCCTTGTGGGCCGTGCAGTTGTCGGGCAACAGCAAAGTTTTGGTTCAGATTTAGGATCGTCCTGTAAACCTTTACCTTAAATGTGGATCCTGTTTCCGTATATTTAATAAGCAATCCTCAAAAAATGGTTGACAACAACTTTTCAGAAGACTTTTTGCCTTCTTTCGAGGTTGAGAGCCCTTATGAACTCATTGCATCGACTTCTGCGTGATGGGAGGATCCCTGCAAAACGTCTGTCTCATTGTCAGCGATAATTCGCGAAAAATAACTTTGATCGTTCTCTGAAGCTACCAAATTTTTTAAAAAAATTCCTTTATTCGCCAGTTCCTGCTCTGGTGTAAGAGTTTAGGCATCTATTATGCAGAAACCTTTTTCATTGCTAAGTCGTTTGTACAACTTTGAATACTATAATTTCGGATTCTTCAGGTTCTTTATCAAACAAGTGGAACTTCATTTATCGATGTAACAGTAGCAAATACTCAACAAGCCTGATGGTTTCCTCAGTTTTTGCCTAAACAGGTCTTCTTGATTTCGAACCTAGTTAGATCAAAATTTTACTTGAAAATGAGAAGGGTTTTCACTGCTGTAGACGAGATATACTTTCCTGAATAACTTTTGTCTCATTTTCCTCTTTAGTGAGACACTTTATTACTACGCGATGCTCCAATTTATTTTCAAGTTGAGAAAAAAAAACGAAAAATTGCTAAACGCAAGAGGTTGCTTCACATATTTCCTGCTATATGCCTTTAAAGTTGTTCAACTGTAGGAATATGAAAATGAATTTATTTTTCATTACTTTCAATTCAAATAGTGGAAGAGAGTAAAAAAGGTTGGAGATTATTGTACGGTTTTTTAAGATGATTATGAATTTTAAAGATATTTCAGAGAATGGGTAAGCGTAATCATTTATAATAAAACATTTAAGGGGCAAGGGTATGGAGAAAAGATGCAGAATAGTGACTTCGTATTTATCACGTTGTAGATCTTTTTCGGGATTCTTTTAGTAAAACAATTGAAACATTTTTTTCTTTATTTTCATTGTTAACATATGAAAAGGGTGAGAGGGGTGGAGGTTTTTATATCGTTTCAATAGTATTATGAGAATTTTTCCCGGTTTTTGATTGGGATATTGAATAATCATTATAAATAGTAAAATATCGTCATCGTCATCACATATCAGTCCTTAGCGTCCACTACTGGACATATGCTTCCCTTAATCTTTTCCAGTTAAACCGGTCTTGGCCTTTGGATCCAGTTTCCCGCTACTCTTCTCAGATCATCTATCCTTCTGGTGGAAAGTCTTCCTCTATTCCTACACGCTTCTTGTCTAGGTCGCCTTCCAACACCTTCCTAGTCCATATGTTATCTTGCCTTCTGGCTAGATGACCAGCCCAATTCCATTTGAAAGATAGAACTTTCTCAACTGCGTCTATCACTCTCGTTCAGTTCCTAATTTCTTTATTTGGGACTTTATCTCGAAGGGACAAACCCAACATTGACCACTCCATTGCCCCTTGAATTACTCTTATCTTATTTATTGTCTTCTTTGTCAAAGTTAGAGTTTCTGCTCCATAAATAAGCACAGGTAACACACATTGGTTAAAGATCTTTTGTTTAAGGCAAATATGTATGCCCGATTTAGCGTTTCTCATAGTTTGCCAAATGCGGCCCAAGCTGAAGTGACTTCCTCTTTAGTGAGACACTTTATTATTACGCGATGCTCCAATTTATTTTCAAGTTGAGAAAAAAAAAGAAAAATTGCCAAACGCAAGAGGTTGCTTCACATATATCCTGCTATATGCCCTTAAAGTTGTTCAACTGTAGGAATATGAAAATGAATTTATTTTTCATTACTTTTAATTCAAATAGTGGAAGAGAGTAAAAAAGGTTGGAGATTATTGTACGGCTTTGTAAGATGATTATGAATTTTAAAGATATTTCAGATGGGAGAATAGGTAAATTTTAAGCCTAATCATTTATAATAAAACATTTAAGGGGCTAAAGGTATGGAGAAGGGAGGCAGAATAGTGACTTCGTATTTGTCACGTTGTAGATCTTTTTCGGGATTCTTTTAGTAAAATAATTGAAACATTTTTTCCTTTGTTTTTATTGTTAACATGTGAAAAGGGCGAGAGGGGTGGAGGTTTTCATATCGTTTCAATAGTATTATGAGAATTTTTCCCGGTTTTTGGTTGGGAGATTGAATAATCATTATAAATAGTAAAACATCATCATCATCATCACATATCAGCCCTTAGCGTCCACTACTGGACATATGCTTCCCTTAATCTTTTCCAGTTAAACCGGTCTTGGCCTTTGGATCCAGTTTCCCGTTACTCTTCTCAGATCATCTATCCTTCTGGGGGGAAGTCTTCCTCTATTCCTACACGCCTCTTGTCTAGGTCGCCATTTCAACACCTTCCTAGTCCATATGTATTCTTGCCTTTTGGCTAGATGACCAGCCCAATTCCATTTCAAAGATAGAACTTTCTCAACTGCATCTATTACTCCCGTTCGGTTCCTAATTTCCCCCTATTTGGGATTTTAACTCGAAGAGACAAACCCAACATTGACCGCTCTATTGCCCCTTGAATTACCCTTATCTTATTTATTGTCTTCTTTGTGAAAGTTAGAGTTTCTGCTCCATAAGTAAGCACAGGTAACACACACACTGGTTAAAGATCTTCTGTTTAAGGCAAATATGTATGCCTGATTTCAGCGTTTCTCGTAGTTTGCCAAATGCGGCCCAAGCTAGAGTGACCCTCCGTTGTAGTTCATGAGTTTCATTATCTCTGCTCAACTTAATTTCATGTCCCAAATATTTATATGTCATGACTTGCTCGATGTTTACTCCGTTTACTGATAGTGGCTTGGTAAAAATCCAGATTTATCATAAACTGGGTCTTCAAAAAATTTATCTGTAGGCCAATTTTATGAGACTATTCTTTCAGGGTGTTAAGCATGACATTCGCATGATTTGCGCGATCTGCTAACAGGACTATGTCAACGGCGAATCTCAAGTTATTCAGCATTTCTCCCATGTCTATTTATACCCATGTTGCTCCAATTCAGATTTTTAAACATGTGTTCCAGAAGGGTGATAAACAACTTTGGGGAAATAGTGTCACCCTAACACACACCTCTTTCGACTTGAAATTTGTTTGTTTCCCTATGTAATTTAACTGTTGATGTTGCCTGACAGTAGTTATGTCTTAGAATTTCGATGTACTGTAAATCTATACATCATTCAGAAAGAGCCTTAAAAAGCATATCTTGGTTTACTTAATCGAAGGCCTTCTCATAATCCACGATGATTAATATTAAAGGCCTTTTCCACAATTAACTTAACAGTCAAAAGGTGATTATTGACAACATAGCCTGTTCGGAATTCAGCTTGATCGGGTGTTTGGTAGTCTAGTCTAGCTTTGGGGTCAAAACGTTTTGTCAATATTTTTGTGAACATCTTTTAAACATGGAAGAGGATGCTTATAGGACGGTAGTTTGATAGATCTGTTGAATCGTCTTTTTTACAGAGGAGAATGACAAGAGCGTTGTTCCACTGCGTTAGTGCTATAGACTTTGTAAGACATAGGTTAAATAGTACTGTGAGGACTCTGATGACAGTAGGTCCAGCCAGCGTTATGGCTTCAATACCATCCTCACTTGGAGACTTATTATTTTTCATCTCACTCAAGACTTGTATGATCTCATCTTCCGTTATTTCGGGAATATCTTCTGAACTTTGATTTTGAATATGTTGAAAGTAAAATATAATTTGAGCGAAGAGAATGAGGTAGGGCCAATTACGTATATATTGTGCTATACTTATATTGTGTTCTTGTTTTTCTATTATCTCCAATTTTAACAGAAATAGTATATAAAAGGGATTGAGATCTGATTACAGAATATCCTAAAAAGATAGTGAATTGAATATACGAGTAGAATATGTTTTAGAAATATAAGGTGGTTAAGTTGGCGGAAACGTACTTATAGCATAGCACTTAAATTACTGTACTTTTGTCACTTACGGACGGGTGTATTTATGGAAAAATTACCTGCCGCAATTCTTCTTTTATTTAGGTTTTAGGCTTTTTATATTACGAAAAACATATATTATTAACATATAACAATATTACATAATAATCTAGCGTCACATCACATAAATGGTTTATTTTTATTTACGCATCGAGAGTTTTTCAGCAAACTTGACAATTTTTTTATCTATATCGTCCATATTTGAATTTTATTTTTTAACGTACTCACGAATTTTGTGATTTAAAGAGAGGATTTTAGTATTCTAGTCATTAAAAACTATTTTTAAAATTACAAGTTTCTAGTTTGTTACTATATTTGATATATATTGCTTAACGTATTACAATAGTCATTTCTTATGTTCTCAACAATTATATCGGTATTTTTTCAGCACATTATTCATTTGGACGTAATATCTTAAAAAATTGTTTTTTTTTAAAATTATGAATTGAGTACAGTTACATATGTCAATAATTTGCTAGCAATCGTTTAACGAGATAAGCATGAATTGGCTTAATATGAAGTAGGCCTACGCAACCATATAAATATATATATATATATATATATATATATATATATATATATATATATATATATATATATATATATATATATATATATATATATATAATATATATATATATATATATATATATATATATATATATAGATGTATATATACTATAATGTTTTCTTTTATTTTTCTTCAACCATTTCTTTACAATAGGTAATATTTTTCTTGGGTTTTGGTTGTCATTTAAAACAAAACTTACTATTGGTTACAACAATGTTTTGCACATTTTGTTGTGCTTTATAAAGTTTTTACTAAAAAAATTTTGTTTACATTAAAACCAGTTTTCTAAAAAACACTTTCACAATTATACGTTAAACTTTAAAATTGCCTGAAAATATTTACAAAAGTAATAATAAACTCAGTGACTTACCTTGGAGTTTCTTTTTGTGTGAACTAATATCAACTGATTGTTATTTTAACAGTCAAGGTGGCTTATATTTTTTATTATTTTTTTTATTTTGAGATAAGATTCCGTTTTTTTGTTAGTTTGTATTTTATGCAGGATGTTTGTATCTGTATATATTCCTTAGAAGGCCGTTCAATTCTTATGTTTTGCTTATCGTTAGTAGTTTAAGATTTTTTTATATACATATTTATTTTATTAGATTATGGTAGATTTGATTTAAGCCCTTGATATCTTTTTTATCATTGTTTCTTTTTCTCATTTTATTTCTATCATCTCTTTGAATATCACCTTTGTATAGTTTGGTTCCTGTGCTAAGATTTTAGTATCCTTGAAGTCAAATTCATGTTTTGTTTGTGTCTCATGTTTATGTAATGCAGTTGAAGCATTTTTGGTGTATTTATGACCGTTTAGTCTGTTGTCTAAGTATTGTGTTGTCATTCCTATGTATTTCTTTGGGCAGTTAAGACATGGGATGGAGTAAACTACGTTAGATAAGACTTAAATTATATGTTCCATAATTTCATATGCAGATGACACAGCACTGATTTTCAAAGGAAACACTGGGAAAGAATTACGAGAAAACTCTGCAAGGGTACTTATGATTATCAAAATTTTGTTGGAGTTGGATAAATTAACCCTTAACATAATCAAAACAAATTGCATTGCTTTTTTATAACAAGAGCGGACCAACCAACTTTCTCAAGTATACTAATAGACGGCACTCATATAAGCGAGGTTTCTCAAACTATGTATTTGGGTGTTGTTGTTGATCGGTTTCTTAAAAGGCAGCCACATACTGACCAACCTGGCTGACAAAATAAGAAAACTTATATATGGTTCTATATAATACGAGAAATTCTAAATACAACAAATTTGATTTTGGTTCATGATCTCTTGCTGAATCATATATATGGTATACTGATATGGGGGACTGTCTAAGAATACGCTCTACACGTTGAACATAACACAAAAATATATATTAAAAATTATTTTTAGAAAAAATAAAAGGTATCCCTCAAGACTCCTGTATTTTGAACACACAACTAACATACGAACAATATACTTAACGACCATGTTCGGCTTCGGAGTATAACCTCTATAAGCTGGGCCGTTTTTATAGCCTCACGTTGGAACGCTATTTTATAATATCCGCAAGTTGAGTTGAGGCGCAATTTTATATAGCCTCAAATTCCTTTATTTTTAATAAATTTTTTATTTATTAAATAGAAGCCGTTATTTGCCCCTTATGTATATCTTAATTTTGAGAATGGATTAATACTAATAGAGGACAGAATTAAGACATCAGCTAGCTTGTTTTGCTTGGAGAGAACATGGAGATTGAGGTAATTTTTGTAGGCCTTTTGAAAATAGTCTCTATAGTTGTTCAAAATTTGGTTGTACTATTTTTGGGCACCATTTATTTTAGAATAAAAAGAATCTAAGTTCAGCTCAAAAAATGAAAAAAAAATACTACGAGAAACTTGAATTGGGTACAACCGTTGCGTCCTGAAAGATAAAGCGCGTGGTTCAGTGAAACACTACACATTTAAATAAGGAAGGGTATATTATAAACAAAATAAAAAAATTCCTAACTTTATTACACTCTTAAAAATTACTTCTACTAAATAAAAACCTCTTAAACTAGAAGAATGTACACTATTACATAGAGTCTTTAAATCAGGATTACTAAGTTTTTAATAAAAGGCTTGATAAAATACGATATTAAAAGTTTGTGAAATTAACTGCGCTAGTTACACGTATTGAGTAGTCGTTGGAAACGTACTTGTAGACAGGAAGTGAGAAATTTAGACTGGTGTACTTATGACTTACTGATTGGTTCCTCCTTGTTGGTTTAACATAAGTTACTTGGCCTCTCTTGGTGAGATTCTCATAAAAATATTGTCTTAGCTATTACCATCCTAGTTTCATTTGGGTCGCTAAACAATTTTTGACCCGAAATGCCTGAGGATGAGTAGGATATTTCAAGAAAGGAAAAAGGCCTTAAACTTGAAAGCTAGAAACGTTACTGCACTACTACATCATTGAGAAAAAAAAAACACTATGGCGTGCTGGAGAAGAAAGCCACTACGGCCTACTGGCGAAAGAAGCCTTCTACGGCATGGCCGCGGAAAAAAGCCACTTCTGCTTCATGGTGGAAAAAGCCACTACTGCTTCATGGTGGAAAAAGCCCCTTAAAATTCGAAATGGCTGCTTAAATATCTTCGTCCATTCTCCTTGGTTCTACTTCCCGGCATGCAAATCTCGACGCATTCAATTCGAACTAAATAAGTCAAGTCGGCACAATGCGCTACACACTGCCGATTTAAATTAAACTATATATATATATATATATATATATATATATATATATATATATATATATATATATATGTACATATATATATTTATATATATATATATATATATATATATATATATATATATATACATATATATATATATATATATATATATATATATATATATATATATATATATATATATATATATATATATATATATTCACAAAATGGATTTTTTGGTATTAGCTGTTCCATAGTGTTTTATTAAAGAGGTTATAAGGAATTCCCGAATGGTGGGTGGGGTGGGTTTTGGATACCGAAAGGTCCTTCCTGCCTAAAAAAGGAAAAAAAAATAGTACGCACTGATCTGTACATTTTTATCGGTGATATAAGACTTAATACATATTAAACAATTCGAAGTATATTCATGTACAACTCTGTGGTAGAAAACATAGTACGTATATACGATTTTACGAACTAAAAATAAAAAAAAATATCATAATGATGTTACTAGTTCCTGGCAGTTTTAGCAACACAATGTTGTGTAAGGATTTAGTGATGGTTTTCCCGTGACCAACGACTGTAGCTGTTTCGTTGTTATAAGTCTTAGTAAAAAGAAAAAAAATAAATTTTTAAAGAATGTCTTGTAATAGTGAAAATTGCTCGAAACGGACAGCTTAAAATTTGACTAGATACGGCAAAAGGCCCTTTACATCCAGTTTAAAATTTTCAAGGTTGGTAAACCTGTTTACACACACACACACCTTTTTTTCAGCTTTTAACGTATGTATTGTTAAAAAATGACATATTCTTGATAACCAAATTCATAGAGACCTCCGTGTGCTAACCGTGGGTACACATGAGGAAAGCCCAACTGAAGTTTATGTACAGGGCGTTCCAGCACCCCAACCCAACCATCAGGGATGACTTCCGAATCCCCCGCATGCCCGCCACCAATTCCCGTGACCCTAAGACCCTCTCTCGGATGAAGACGTTGGCCCTCCCCATCCACCATGACGGAAGACTGTTAAACTAGGTTAAGTCAACATAAGTCCTAGGTTAAGTTAAGATTAAATCCTAAGTTAAGTTAGTATAAGTCCTAGGTTAAGATAGCGTAACTCCTAGGTTAAGTTAGGATAAGAAAATCATGTAAACAAACCCATCTCCTAGGTCAAGTTAGTATAGGACCACTAGTTTAAATGCTTAAGTTAAGTTAGGATAAGTAAACACTCAATACATGTACTAACATCTTTTGTAAATAGAAGTAAGAGGGCTGTGCTATGCCTTACTTATAAATTCAGACAGAAAATGGCAAAAAAAAAATGGCATATTCTTCTAAATAAGTATAACAGTGACACCCTGTACGAGATTATCTCAACGAATTCGGGTAAATATATGCGATTGTATGAACTTTGGGGTTCTGAGGTTTTCTCTTATTAATTTTAAAATAGCCTCTAAATGTCAAGTGATGTTATGTGAGTCCATGTGAATGACCTCGGTAGCTGCCTATTGTTTCAAGGTCACTGCATGCTGGGAAAAAGAGATGGAAGGAGGAAGCGCATAGTTAACGTATCCTGTTTTGTTTTTGTTGGTTCTTCTTTCATCTCACTGTTGCGAATGGCTACTATTACATTTAATATCACCGTACTTGATTGCTTTCTTACGAGAATTCGTATTGGTAAACCATGACGTGGTCCTTCGACTATATTGAGGCGGTTGCGAAGATTAGACCAGTAATAGGTGCACCTTAACACTTACACTAAAGGATTCCTCCAACCATTGTCAAGGTTATGAGATATAAGAAGTAGAAAATGTACGGAAAAAAAAAGAAGTTGAACAGGGACGCTATGGATAAAAGCTGTGTGATGTTGGATTGATGATTGCTCGAGAAGTACTCGGTTCGTCCAGAATAGCTTCTATAGCAGCAGTCTCTGAGAAACAAGTTATTAAGAAGATCCTAGAGTATAATCAGGGGCTTAAAAATCTGTTAGTAAATTTATTTATGAGATGAAAGACTTGAGCTTTTTAACGGAAAATGGAATAATCCTCCATTTAACATCAGAGTGGGTAATATGAGAATTGGACCTCTTGCACATGTGATTTTCAATAAAAACTTCTCTCCTTGAACATTTCCTTACGGATCAAAAATCAATGTATATCGGGAGTCCTGATTTTAAATATGATCTAGCAGAACAGAAAACTGGACAGCCGTCATCATCTAGTTTTAGAAAAGAAATATGGACAAAAATTATGGAAGTGAAAACAAGTTGAAGTTTGAATTTCGAGTACGTCAGGGAGAAGACCTTCAACAGTCAGAGTTTCTCCACAATCAGTTTTCCATCACGTCCAAGGAGGATCTAAGGGAGAACATAGAGAACTGTTTCTCTGTTGCTAAGAATTTCACCGAATTCTCGCAGCACCCCCTAGCGGTAAATCCAAAGTAATGCTAAAAACCGCATAATTCGTCAATAAAGTCGAACGTGTTTACTCAATGTCGTTGAGATAAAATCGCATACGGTGTCACTGTTATGCTTATCTATAAGTCATCTTTAAACAGCATAAACTATTTTGGCTGCTTGCAGAGAAATAAGCCTAAATGCTGGAAAAATAAGCATGTGCTTCGGGCTAGGCTACCGTAAAAAATTATAATTCAATGTGTCGGGCTGCAGACTTCATGGTAATTATAGCAATTCAGCCCAGAATCCTTATTTAGAAGGTAAAAAGGAGAAGTTGACAATAAATGCAGCACTACATTGATACAAGAGTAAGAACTACCAATAAAAGACTTATTGTCGCCATCTGTCTTAGGAACAGAATAATCTCTCCATCTATCAGCATTCAACTTGTAATTCCAGTAAATGCTGTTGAGCATCTAATACAACAAAATATAAATAATCTTAGCTTTCAGATGCAAAAGTGTGTTTCGCCCTTTCATAGTAAGTAGAAATCCAAGTATGTAATATCACTGGACCGGAAAGATCTAGTAACAGCCGTTTCATACTCATCGGAAACGAACCTTAATTAGAAGGTGAAAATGTCATCGTGACAGTAGAAGAAGTACTACCTTGACACAGGACAGAGTGCAGTGAAGATATGATCTATAATTATGTGGCGCCTGATTCATGAGGCAATCTAACTTTAAAACTGCTCTAATTTGGCTTAGTAATTTAAATTGACAAAATAACTAGCAAGTCAACGAAGGTTATAACTCTATTCAGTACAAGATCAAAAGATTTGTTATCATGTATGATTAACACTCTGCGGACGGGCATATTCGGATTCTCTTAACAACGGATCGGGCCTCTGAGGCCGGTTGTGTTTTGATTTTCTGTTTTTTTTTTGCTTTTGCAAATATGGTACCTTCTTCTTTTTGCTTCGCCTGAATAGCCAGTTTCTTCCGTTGTTGCTTTCTCTGAGAATTCTTCTTGAGCTATACCCCCTAATTCTTTTCCAAGAGTTATCAAAAACTGCATTTCTCCTTCCAGTTCTATTGCGAAACTTGTTACTATAACTAAACATAAACACTATAAAAGCGTTTAGTGCACTTATATCAATTATGTTTGAAAATACAATCATTGGCCACCAACGACTTCTTCTTCTTAACGAATAATGTCGTAACATTTGGTCGGCTTTGTCCACTCCTACTTTAGTTTCATTGTAGGTAGTGCTTACTTCTGGCCTATCCTTATATTTTTTTAACAACTCTATTTTGGTTATGCATAGTACTCATAAGAGTAACAACTTTGCTCCATTTTGGGCAATATGAAATAATCATAGCCTCGTTTTGAAATCCAAATAGTGGACTATACGACCTTTTATAGCAGTAAATGCTAGTGGGAGTTCAGGTTTGTTTTTTCGAATGGTATCCACTAATGGTTCATTTTTAGATGTTCTTCTGCTAGTGAAAAACTGGCAAAAAATTGTCGCAGGTAATATTTCTCTCACTTTTTATAATTTCTTGAACCATATCCTTGACTACTCTCTCTCTGATTTACTTCTCGGTTTTTCCCTTTTTCTTTTCTTTTGTAAACGTTTCCAAACGTAGCTTGTAGAATAGTCACATATCATCAAAAACTTAATGCCATATTTACCAGGTTTTGATGGTATGTATTGGCGAAATGGGCAGCGGCCACGGAACGTTACCAACAGTTCATCCACCGTCATAGACCATTCAGGCACATAGGCTTCTCTGAAGTAAGAGTTCCAAGAGTCAAAAATTTCACGGATAGGCTGTAACTTATCAGGTGTTCTCTGTTTTCTTCTTTTTTCTGCGTCTTCGAACTTCATAACCCGTGAAATATCCTTGAACCGATCCCGGCTCATTATCTTACTATAAACTAGGTGACCATCTTGTCTAATAAAGATCGTACTAATATCTTAATTTTTCGATTTGTAGACCCTCGTCTAAATAAGTAAACCTATATATTTTTTTAGTTCTCCAGCCTTTAATTATTTCCATTTATTTTTATTTACCAGTCGCGCTTCTTTATTACTCCAGTGCCATATTTTTCCCAAAAGGGGTTTCCAAAAAAAAAAATTAAAACGCTGTCTGCCACTGATTGATAGCTTCTCTCAGCCCATCGGGTTGGACTTTTCCTATTGTTCAGAATATTATGTCCACCTTTTCACCCTCTAGGATTAACAAGTGGCAAGGAGTACGAAATTTGCTCTTCATTTTTGGATATATACCAGTATTCCTCATTACCGGTATGAACAGAGGTAGAAAGTAAATCACGTACACCAATGTCCATAGCTTCATCCTCACCATTCTCCTGGATTGGTTCTGGAGCATCAGCAATTTCTTCCATTCCCTTTTCAGTGTCACTTTTATCCGAGTTCATCTCCGATTCCGAATCACTAGAAAGTTCTTCCCCTAATATTCTCTCCATTTCAGCAATAGTTAACCTTCTTTCCCTTGACATTATGAAGGAGCAAACACAACAACTCGAACACTAAAGTTGAACTGATTTATAAACGTATATAGTGAATCGTTTGCCACAAGATAGATAGTCTGCCCTCACCACCCATCCCTATACATATTCAAAATTCCACTGGTATCGTAAAAGAGTGTGGAGTGGAATTATGTATTGTCTGCCAACTGGGCCTCCCTCTGAGACATGCCACCCATCCGGAACGACAGTTAAGTTTATTATAAGTGGAACTGTGCAATCTGAGATAAATAAACTTCCACGATTTTGAAGCAGACATGGTGTTATTAAATGAAAATAAATCTGAAATTTGTATCGTTTATACAAAAGTAGTTACAAGAGTTTAACTTTACAAAACGGACCTCGGAGGCCCGGTCGTCCACAGAGTGTTAAAGTAAAAAAAAGATTAAATATTGTGTTAAAATTTTTAAAACTCTTGTAGCTGTTCTAAGGCTTACGCACTCCATTTTATATAATTTTTTTTTTTATAAAAACAGTAATTTGGTAATATTTACAATAAAAAATATTACGTTGTCAAAAAGAATATTTAGCTGGGCAGCTAAAGGTTTCAGAGTCAGCTAGATTGGATCTAACTTTTAGACTCTATTAACAGATCTACGGAATTAAGAATCAGAATATGGCTGTTATTCAAGTTTGTTTGGTCTTGGTGACCTATCTGCTGTAATTCTAAGCATCATTTTTTCCGTTATTCTCTAATATTTGTTCCATTTTATTTTTCTTTTTAACATTGATTGATTTATATTATCTATGTTGTGTTGTTACTTGTCTCTCTGTCAATTAGTGTACATTAGAATAGATCTAATATTGATCTTGTAAATTTGATATATCTATGTCGAGATATTTAAATTTATTATCATATAATTTTTTTTTCTATTGTTATATAATGTTTTCTTCAACACGTTTAAATCTTAATAGTGTTGGTATGCACCTTATTTTGCCAATATTGTTATTCCAAATTTCTTTGCTGATAAAGTAACCACATCTTTATACTCTGATATGAACACAGTGTCCTCAGCATAGTATAATATTTTTATTTCTTTGCTTTCAATTCTATAACTCCTCAGTTTGATAAAGATGTACTTACAATATTCCTGGTCAAAAATTTACCCATGCTTTGATATAAATTTGAAGCACACAAACATAGTTTCGTTGTTTTATTCGCACAAATACGAAATCTTTAAGAGCTTTTTGTAGTGGACGCTATAAATTATGGGCATAAGCCTTGATTAAAGATGCATCCATAAGGTGCATGTATTTTACTAAGCTAGTATTTAAAACCCTAAATAAATTTAAATAGCTTAAAAATCTCTCGGCTAAAAGAAACCCTAGGTTTTCCCTGACAATTAAATGGCCATTAATTTAATCCCCTTTAAATTTGGCTCCAAATGAGAAATTCAAGGGTTAAAAAGAGTTAAGCCTTTAACAAATTTTTAGTAATAAAATTAATTTTCTAATTTATTTAATTGCAGGTCGTTGGACAGAAGTTAAAATTTCGTATAAATTTAAAATATATTTAAGAGAATCCTAATTTACGTTTCTTGCTGTTTTATTACCTAGCACGAAAGAGTTGATCATCAGAATTTATTTTTCATTTAGGATTTTTGAAACTGCATGCTCTGCTTTTTTTGGCTTGTGATCTATAAATTATTGAACTATAATAATTGAGTAATCCAGATGCAGAAAAGACTGCATACTTCGTAAACGAACATCCCTGGCCATCATTAAAAAACAGACGTTTCCAAAAGACGTTATCTCTTCTGTGTTAAGTAGTTATGTATGCAAATAGAACTGCACATAACTGAGAGTAAAAAAAAATTAATACACACACAATTAAAAATCCTTTTGAAAAATACATATTGAAAGTTACAATAATTAAGTATGTTAAAATGTTAAGTAAAAATTGCATTTTACTTAACAATTAAAAAGTGAGAATTTTTAACATGAAACTGCCCAGATAGCTATTTGTTTTTCAGCAATACAGGATAGAATATTTACTTATACGTTTTTTGTAGCCGTATTTTTCAATTAACAGCTATTGCACGATGGTCGCCGCCCTTCATTAAAAAGCAGACGGTTGCAAAAGCCGCTGTCTCATCTGTGTTAGACAGTTATGCATGTAAATAAAATCGTACGTAATCGTAACTGCCGGAGTAAGTATGTCCTCTTCTTTTATATCTATCAGGTCTAGTTTTTTTCGTTTTTTTTGCCAACCTTCATTGAAATGAAGCTCAAGAGTGTTTTTGCATTATTAATTTTTGCTTCTTTAAGGATAACACCCTTTGTGACAAGTTTGAGATTGTTGCCTTTCTTAGGTTTTACCTCTCTTGTTCAAGGATTTGCAAAATTATAGGAAGGCTCTCCACTAATTAAGTCCAATTTCTTTGTTTTGTCTTTGGTAATAACAATTTTTTTGATGTGAAACTGGAAGTGTTAGATTCCTGGATTCTTTACTGTCTTGTCTAACTATTCCTTCCAATCGCTGACTGGATACTGTTTTCCCAAACGTAGACTAGTTGTTTATTTCATTGCTCTACATATACCGCCTGGTTTTCAATTAAAGATATCTTTCGAAGGTATAAATGAATGTCTCGCACTTTTTTGTGAGCCGAAGCTTCGAGGAAAAACCAGTGAAGAAGAAGAATATATATATATATATATATATATATATATATATATATATATATATATATATATATACATATATATATATATATATATATATATATATATATATATATATATATATATATATATATATTTATAGGTCGTTTTCTGTCCAGGTACTGTTAAAGTTTGTACTCGTCGAGTAACGGCTGGCCAGGTGAACCAACTTATTAATGTGGGGTTATTTCTTATATTGATATTTTTATATTCTTCTTTCGCCACTTCTGCGTTCCAGGGGCGCAAAATCCATTTCTGTAACGAATTTCATACTATGTCTTTTTTGATTTGAAAAATATCTAGGGCAGCAGTTTTACATACGGCATAGATAGTAGTTGTGTGCAGAAATGTAATAACATCCAGTGGCAGCACTACCGGGTTGTTTAAAAGGTGCTGTGAAATACAAGAATGTATTTCGGCACTTGGACAACGTTGACGGGTATTACGACGTCCTCGCCGATATCCTTAGGATATGAACAAGCGTGAAATCCCTACTCAGGCGGAGGGCGAACGATAAAAAAATCTTCAATCTTTTCTTCTTTTAGGTATATAAAAATGCGTGCCAAGTTTTTGCTGGTCTGCGTCAATATCCTCTTTCATTAGATACAAGGGGATGTTGGGCAATAAAATTATTTTACCACTCATTACTTCGTTCCTTTTAGAAATTTTGTATGTATCTTCCTAATACTCGTATCTCATATAGAAAGCTCTCGGCGCCTTAATTTCTCCGATGGCTGATTGTAAGAAGACGTTTTTGGGTTGGGTTAATATCGATAAGAACCACAAAACTTACTACAATGCAGAACATGGTTGTAACTTACTGACAAATCAGTAAAATGGCAACAGACCGATAGTTTTGTTTCGTATCTTTAAAGTTTTTATTTTTCTTTCTTCAAAATTATCCTTCTTCATTCTTCAGGAAGTTTTTTTTCTGTTCCTCAAGGTGATACTCGTCTTATTAATCACACCGTTTGCACGAAACGTAAACAACCACAAATAAAGTACCAACTACGATTGTTTGCAAAGATAACAACTGTTGCTGAAGGAAAGACATTTTAAATTGCATTTCGTAACATGAATTCTTCCTCTTATAAAACAATTTCAATTTATAGACTTCGTAAGTACGATAAAAGCTAAGAGTAGACAGGGATTTCTGCAACCGGCATAGACATGGTATCCTGCGGAGTATCCTACTTCTGCAAATGTGGTGAATTTAGTGGTTTTTGTATCCTTAGCAAACCTTCTGTTGGTTGACATTGAGTTGCGGTAAGGGTCGGTGAAAGGCAATAAAATGTTCCGAGTTGCGGTACAGACCTTTTTCGAATCTAAAATTGACGGCCGAGTTGCGGTCCGTCACAGGCAGGTATAGAGCTATAAGTATGCAAGTTATGAGTGAAAATTAAAGGAAAAGACATATTTCAGTAATTACTATATTTGTAAGACATGCATTTGACAAACGTTACAGCATAAATTTCTTTATGTACATATTGAATTATCTTATTTTCTAAAAATGCTGAATTGTACCTATTAGTCGAACACTTTGGTGCACTGGTTTGTACAGCGTTGATTTTCGTGTATGTTTCAGTCTAGAAATCCTTGATGACCTCTAAAAATTCAAGCAAATTCGGATGAGGCGAACGACTATCCTTGCGTGACTAGCGCGTTCAAGATCTGACACGACCTTTGTAGGCGAGAAGACACCTCCTAATTGCTGGCATTTGGACTTTACCACAGAGAATACCAAAGAATACGAAGTTTCCTTTTTGTCGTGCAATAGGCTGAACACCAAGGGAATATAGCGCCCATTGATATATGCCAGCATAGTAAAAAACTTCGCACGAAATTCAAATGTACCGCCCACCATCACAATTTCCGCCGCGCACAGGAATTCTAAATTACTTTTACAGAAAAATATCACACCAAATTGGACATCATTAAACATCAGGAAATTTTCATGCCTGGCGGTTTCGACCGAGATTGAACCGAGATATTCATGAACTTCCTCTCGGGACTTTGGCAACTTTCGATAGCACTGCAGTCTGGTTCGGTTCAAATTCTTCCCTATTCTTGTCATATCGGCGTTGGTGAAAGTGTTCAGCACATTCGGATCTGCAGCCACCTCCCTTCTAATCATATTTCTTGGTCTTTCGTTGTAATGTTCCTCGTTGGCTTCCTTCTTCACTGCGTTGTTAATGTTGATTGCCAGTTTGTCGTGAAAATATGTCGTCTGTTTCAATGGTATAAACTTTGGCAGTGCAGTTCTTGTTTGTGCAGACCCAGCACATCTCTTCTATCGATTTTAAACGGCGATATTGTCGAAATTTGTAATTTTCCAATAGGATCAAAGTTTTGCCTTACTCGCTCAACATCCTTTGTAATAAGACCATGTTGACTTGAAAAAGTTTAAACGTAAACTAGTAAATTTCAAAAATGCCCTTACGTTTTATGCGTTTATCTAATGTAGGTTAATCCTAATTTGATATAATAATATTTAAGAATCAATAATATTTGATAATTTAACCCTACCTACCTGCCGATTTGTCGATTACCGTAATACGGACGAAAGGCAGGTCAAAATAACTACAACCTTCTAAAGGCAATTAGGCGGACCGCAACTCGGTATCTACGCTTCTGTTAGCTCCGTTTGCAACCGGATAACTTTAAATCTCATTTGAAACGGTTTGTGACGAATTCCACAAACGGACGCTTATTATGTCGTATGGCCATTGAAAAGACGAATTCAGCAGGACCCGTATTACTCAATCTGAAAAAAGTACAGGTAGCGGCTTTTTATATGGACGACTGAATTACGACTAAAGTTTTTATTTGAATTTGGCACTTTTCAGTTATCTCTATGAAAATATAAAAGTTTTTTTTTCTTTATGGGAACACTATAAGGGCTGCAGCGAAATTCCGAAGTGGCTATTCACGTTTATCTTGAGTTACTGCTGGATGTATTTAGTGGGAACCGCAATTCTCTCCAGGGATAAAGCTTTTCATATAAAATAATAATAAAGCCGGACTGCATACGGATGTAATATATTAGTGTGATGTATATTGCTAGCTTGAAACTCCCTATAAAAGTATTTATAAAATAATTCTGAGTAAATTTTACTTCTGTTACGTGATCTCTAATGAGACGAAAAGCTCTTTTTTGAATGAAATCTAAAAAATGCAGAGTAGATTAGGCAGAGGTGGTCCTTCCAGCTTTTGGAAAGCTTTCCTTACTGTAAATGCGATATTATTGTGCAAAGATATATTGGCTCCCAAGTTAACCCCTATCAAGTTGACTGACGATGCTAGTGGAATCGAGTATGCCTACTTAACAATGGCAGGTTCTGTAATGTCAACTGTTTCGGTGATAACTACTACGTGGATTTTTATAGCTTTAAATTGTAGTTAATTATTGCCACTCCAAGATAGACCCAGGTCTCCGTTATGTTGTATAAGTACCGGCTTTCTGTAGATATTTACCAGGTGTACAAGTATGAAATGCGGATTTTTTTGCTAAAAAAAAAACATGTTAAATTCGGAAGAATGATGAAAACTACTTTATTCAAAGTATGCTCCATCGCTTGTTATACATTTTTCCCATCTTTCTGGCAATTTGTGATTCCCACGTCAGTAAAAATCTTCCCCTTTTGCTGCGAACCATTCATCGAGCCTTTTTTTCACATCTTCATACGAACCAAAGCGCTGGTCAGCAAGTGCGTTACCCAGCGATGCAAACAAGTGGTAATCGGAAGGAGCCAAGTCTGGTGAGTAAGCCATATGGGGTAGAACTTCCCAGCTGAGTGCTTCCAACGTGTCGCGAACTGGTTTTGCCGTATGTGATGGAGCATTGTCATGAAGAAAAATGACTTTGTGTTGCCTCTTTCGGTATTCTGGCCTTTTTTCAAGCAGCGAACGGTTCAAATCGATCAATTGTTGTTGGTAATGTTTAGTATTAACCGTTTCCCCCACGTTTTCACGGCTCATAATAGACACGCCCCTTTGGTCCCACCAAACACAGAGCATCGTCTTTCTGCCAAAGCGATTCGGTCTTGCGGTCGATGTGGATGGTGCGCCTGGGTCTACCCATGATTTTTTGCGCTTGGGATTTTCAAAATAAATTCACTTTTCATCCCCTGTAACTATACGATGCAAAAACGAGTTCCTTTTGCGAGCAAAATGTCACACGTGTTTTTGCACTTTTCCATTTGCCTGTCGTTCAACTTGTGGTACTCATCTACCGGTCTTCTAAATCCTTCCCATCTCTCGTAGCCGATTGGAAACAGCTTGTTGACTAACACCCAAATTGCTCGGCGAGTTGTTTTTGTGTTTTGCGAATCATCTTCGTCCAATGCTTGCTCTTCGTATTTTTTGGCGGTTTTCCACGTTCCTCGTCTGCAACATCGAAGTCACCACTTTTGAAATGCCAAAACCATCGTTCAAACGTATCTTACGATGGAGCATGTTCACCATAACCTTCTCGAAGTAATCGGTATGATTCAACAGCAGTTTTCGTCATATGAAAACAAAACATTAATGCTGTCCGCGAATGCTCTTTGTTCGGTACAAATTTCGACATATTTAATACAACACAACACTATGTACACACTTTTCCAATTTATCACTCGTGCGCGTCTGACACTGGTTGATGACACAACAAAATGACGCAGTGTCAAATCTTTATAGCACAAACTGCATTGGTGCACCGTCTGTTGTCTGAAATCCGCATTTCATACTTGTACACCTGGTACAAGAAACAAGAATGCTGTAAACAGCAAAGCTAGGGAATTTTGGTATTTTCCAGCAGCTGTTAACGTAAAAAACAATAGGGGTCAGTAGCGATTGGGATACACCGATGTTGATAGTAAATATGTCGGCAAAAACACTCTACCACGGGTGCTCCTAAAGAATGATTTCTGAGAAAACTTGAGAGCCATAGCTTTCCTAAGTTTCTATGTAGAGATCGATTCCTAAAAACGGACATTTTCGACGGCACGTTCGATGTATAAATTATTTTAAATGAATGATATCATATTCCGTTCAATCGTTTATTTTAGGAAAAAATCCAGTCCAGTTTTCTAAAACTGTCAAGTACCTATGTAAAAACATAACAGTAATCAAGCTCTATCATTAACCGTATAAATGACTTCAATCTAACAACTACAAGAACAAAATGTGAGGAAATTTATGACTTCAGATCATAAAACAAATTTCTGAATAATTTTTAAAGGCAAAATTTTTGAAATAAAAATATATAATACAAAACTGCTAAAAAAAAATTCGAAAATTTAATTTATTAAAAAATAGCAAGCATTCGAATAGAAACAAGAAAAGGAGAAATATTCTTGAAATAAGTTTTTAAATAACGTAGACTGAGGTTAATTTAGATAATTAAACAAATTAGTGATGCCAGTTTTGTCAGGTGAATCTGTCTAGTCGTGGACAGATATGAGTTCAGGTTAGTTCAGGCTCAGAAATTCTTTAATACATTTGAATTTAATTATTTGATTTTTATCTGGACTAACTTCAGCTAACCTTTATTCCCTACTAATCACGATACACTTAACTGTACTAAAAGTTAGCTTAAAATTAAGGTTAAATCAGTTAAATTCAAGGAAAACTATAATTGAATTAATTATTTATGTAACATTCATCAGTTTAGTTAGACTTAAAATAACCGGAGATAAGGTTAAACAAATAAAATAGTTTAATTTAAATTAATGTAAATTTAAATTAAGGTAAATTTAAATAACTCAATTGTAGTTTAATTGATACTTGCTTAAATTAACTTGAACTGACCTCTTTATCTGGTTAGGTTAGGTGATTCTTGGCCAATCGCATAGCTAAGTTAGTGAAGTTTGGGTTAGGTCATCTTAAATTAAATCTTAATTTAATTAATTTGTTCTCTGATCTAACTCTATCTAACTACTTTTTCTTTAGCCCGTAGAATCCCACTCCTGGACATAGGCCTCTTCCACAGATTTCCATGCCGATCTTTGCTGGGCGGTCTGAATTCAGTTCTTCTCCATGTCGTTGGATGTCGTCTTTCCATCGCGCCTGCGGTCATCTAACACTTCTCTTTGTCTCTCTTGGTCTCCACTGCTCCAGGGCTTCATTTCGAATCACTTCTAGTCACGTGTCCCGCCAATGCCATTTAGTCTGACCACACGCTCAGAGACTATCTAACTATAATAAAAAATTGAAATAAAATTAGATTTTTCGAAAGTTTATCCAATAGAAAATTTTGCTTTTAAGAAATTTTGTCTTTAAGAATTTTTGTTTTGAGGATTTTATTTTCGAAAATTATTCGGGGATTCAAAGCGTGAAATAATTAAAATTTAAAACCATCCCAAAGAAATAAGAACGAAACAAAACAGAAGTTCTGTTTTTCTCGGATACTTCCGAAAGCATTAGGATTGTTTGAAATTTTAGAATGCCATTCTTTGCCTCTCGTTTTTTCGAGTTCATGATGTTGAGTATCAAATTTGTCCCTACTCGAATCTCGACAAAAATAAATTCGTTAATTACTGTATCCGTACAGAAATTTCACCCAAAAAAAAAACATTTTTTAAACTTTTGTGCCTCTAGATCACGAAAACATAATTTCCTTTATCTACATCTGTCGATCTGTAAATTGTTACTTTACTTGTTGGTACCATAGCTCTTGAATAAAATGAGCTATCTATGTCTATATTAAAATTTAGTACACGTATAACATTTGAAGTAGGAAAGGAATCCGTTTTTGAGCGATATCGCTTCAGTCGGGACAATAAACTTCGTATAGTGTCGAACTGCTCTCAATATATCATGTTATTATTTTTTTTCAGTATTATTTGAGTCCAGGAATCTGAAAATGATTATTCTTTCAATTTTAATAGAAATGACTGAAAGGACCCCGCACATTTCTTAATGAAAGTGGCCCTCGGTGAAATTGTCCGAAATCGATATATATTATTCCTCTCGAGCTCCCGATTAAAAGTTCCCATGGACACAAAGTCGGAGATCTTGTCGACAACGGCGTGAGGTTGTTTATGCGCCGTTCTCCGGGATATACGGGTTTTTTTCGGTTGCTGATTCCAAATCTAGTGTCAAAAATTACATTTGACAGTTGGCAACTGTCAAAAAACTGTCAACTCGCCTTATTTCTAATAAAATATCCATCAGGATATACATTGGGACATTTTTACGGTCGCTGATTTCAATTCCGGTGTCAAAAATGACATTTGAAACCAATAAAATGTCAACTCATCTCACTTGTAACAAAACGTTCATCAGAATACATGTCAGATTGTTTTTTTTTATCTACTTTTAGCATTACAGTTTTTTGACAGCTGTCAACTGTCAAATGTCATTTTTGACATCAGATTTGAAATCAGTGACCAAAGAAACCCTCGTATACCCAGGAGAACGGCGCATAGATAACCTCACGACGCCGTTGTCCACAATATCTCCGAAAATCGTCTTTCTACCCCCAATATTTTAAAAACTATCCATTTTCCGACTTTGTGCCTATGGGAACTTTTGATCAGGAGCTCGAGAGGAATAACATATATCAATTTCAGACAATTTCACAGAGGGCCACTTCCCATAAGAAATGTGGTGGGTCGTTTGACTTTGGCATTTTGTAAATGCACATTTATGTTCTGAAGGTCTTCGGACCTTGATGCAACTCAACGCGATTAGTTGCAACAACTAATTGCTGCAACTTTTTTTCACCTCTGTATATCCACAAAATACTCATAAAATATTGAAAATATCTCCCATATATGATTTAATCATATCAGTGCATTGCACCTTAGACATTTGTAGGTGCTCATAGGAAGGCACATAACTTCGCATAGTACGAAAAAGTTGTGTTAATATCACAAAGCCAGTTTTCAAAAATTAATGCACCTCGGTGCAATTAATTGAACGTGCAACGTCAGTTTTTACCCAGTTCAACAACACAATTTGATTAAATCAAAAACTGTGATTTGCGACTTACTCCCTCAAAACAAAAAATCGCAATATCCTTTAAGCCTTAACGAAATTGTATTGACCTACTACATCAAAGTAATTGTTCCAATGTAGCTTATTTTCTGTACGATCAAAGCTTTGGCAAAAAAACTTCATCTAATTTACAAGTACAAAACCCTTTTAATGAACACACGTTCGCTTTGTACTCTTTTGTAAAAACATTATATTTTTCTCTTGTCGCAACGTACAGAACATATACAACTGCAGCAATCGGCTAAATAAAGCACGTGCTTTGGGACATTTGTTGCTTTAATTGTATTTGTTCTAAATTATTACACTTATTTGAGGTTTTAATCCAGTTTACTTGAATCAGATTGATTTATTGTTAAACAAATGAGTGCCTAATTGCACAACGTAAAATATTGCATATATGGGGTGTTATTTCAATAGTTTAATATATTAGTATAATCCTTGAGTCAAATAAACTTATATTTATTTTTTATAAATTTGTAAGAAGTTGAAAATTTTGTTAAAGTTACCGACTACGTACTTTAGAAAGATATTCCGTCAAGATCAAAGCACGACACCAAAGAGAGATAAGGCGTTTGTAACACAAGAAGTAAGGAGATAGTACACCAGTCATGTGAACGGCCAGCGATCATATGTCTTGTCCACATCGTTCACCATACTACAAAAAAACACAATTAAATTGTTAATCCTTAATTTCATAATTAAATTGTTAATCCTTAATTTCTGATTACTTTTTGGTTATTGGATATTTTAAATAAATAGATACTAAGTAATTTATGTCTCTTAATGGTTTAATTTTATTTCAATGATTTAATTCTTTCCCAAAATGGAAACCACAAGAGTTATCATGAAAGGTGATAAAAGGTGTTGTTTGGGAATGTTATCGAAATTCGCAATAGATATCTTTTTTACTAATTGAGATACAACAGTTTTATGTTTATTATTTTTGTTTTAACTCGTTGTTGTAGTAGTTTTTAAAAATGGAATTTCTAAAAAAAAATACCTGTGTGCACTGTGTACTTTCTCATGGTAGTTATTTGTTTGTCTACGATGTTAGATGAAATAAAAGTTAGTACTAGCATAAACTAAAGAATTATGTTGTAAGATCATGTAACACAGGGGTGCTCAAACGGTCGATCGCGATCGGCAAGTCGATCACGAGTGCTTTTTGAGTCGATCTCGAGAAAAAAATTCCGATATAGAACTATTCACAGATTTTGTTTTAGGTAACTAAAACAAAATGTAATGAATAAATTACTAAAATTTATTCGATCCACAATTAGGCCAGAATAACCCCCTCATCACTTTCTTTTATCGTAATAACCCCCTGCTAGCGGCAAAAGGCGGCTTTATAAAAGGAACGCGCGGTACTTGTCAAAGAAAAGCCGCGTTTTTAATTTCCCGCCGATTTTTCTAGAAACTTCGGGCGACGTGTTTGACGGGAACATTCGAGACTTCGTTCGCGCCGATATAAATGTTGCGCCTGCAGGAATAGGAATCAGTCTGAGTTGTAACTTGAAGGCGATACATCGATACAAAGTTTATTAATAAATAGTCCAAAATGAGTGCGGCGAAGAAAAGTACAACTTTCATTTTAATAACGATTGGGAGGAAGAATTTTTCTTTTGTATGGTAAAGGATAAGTGCATTTGTCTCATTTGCAGTGCGTTAGTTGCAATACCTAAGCGTGGGAACTTAGAGAGGCATCATAAAACGGTTCATAAAAAACTATGAAAAGGATTTTCCGTCACAGAGTGAATTAAGAAAACGAAAAGTACGTGATTTGATTATTTGTTTGAAAAAAGAACAAACCATGTTTACAAGACCAGCCAAACAATCAAAAGCATTTAAAATATCTCATATATTGGCGAAACACAAAGAAACCATTTGATGATGGATTGGTTGTGAAGGAAGCATTTATTGAAGCGGGTGAGACTTTATTTGGAGATTTTAAAAATAAAACAGAGATTATGTCTGCTATTAGAGAACTTCAGTTATCTCGTCCGACTGTCACAAAGCGTGTTGAAGTCATGAGTCAGGACATGGCAGATAAACTAAAACACGATATCATGGAATGTACATACTTTTCTTTACAGTTCGACGAATCCACTGATATGACAGACACTGCCCAGCTGTGTATTTTTATTCGAATGGTATTCAATGACATGTCGGCTAAGGAAGAGTTTCTGACAATGATTCCTCTGAAAGGAAAGACCCGTGGCGAAGATATATATGACGTTTTCTTCAATTTTGTAACAAACTACAAGCTACCAATATATAAACTAGTGTGCATTACAACCGATGGAGCACCAGCAATGACTGGGAACGAAAACGGTTTTGTGGCATTGTGTCGAGTTAATGATGATTTCCCTTCATTTTTCTCCTTCCATTGCATTATACATCAACAAGTTTTGTGTTCAAAAGTTCTAAACATGGAGGAGATTACGGGCATTGCAATAAAAATTGTGAATTCTATCCGTGCACGTAGCTTGCAACGACTGCTCTTTAAATTGCAGTTGGAAGATAGTGGGTCAGCTGAACACACTGATTTAGTTCTTCACACGGACGTCAAGTGGTTGAGTCGCGGAAAAATTCCTAGAAAGGTTTCAAGAATTAATGCCCGAAATAACAGTTTTTCTGGACAAAGAGGTGATGACACTCAGATGCTAAAAAACGGAAAATGGCTGACTGATTTGGAATTTTTGACAGACATCACAATGCATTTAAACACCATTAATTTGGAGCTTCAAGGTAAAGGAAAAAAAACTATTATTGAGATGATTAGCGCAATAAACGCATTCAAAAGTAAATTGCAACTTATGATAGATCAACTGAAAAGAAAGGATCTGAAAAATTTTCCGTCTTTGAAAGCAAGGATTCCTCAGTTGAATTATGATATTTATGAGGCAGAATTATCAAATATTTTGGACCAATTCGAAATACGTTTTTATGATTTCAGTAAATTGGCAAATATCGCATCATTTATGAGTTATCCTTCTTCGTGTAAAAACACTGAGGAATTAGATACTGAAATAGCAAGTCAGTTTAACATGGACTCATGTTCTGTTGAAAATGAGTTAGTGCAGATTATATCAGATATACATCTCAAAGCCACAGCATCTGATACAAAATTCTGGCGTTTTATATCTGAAGATAAATATCGGAATCTAAGGCAAATCACCCTTCAACTGGCGGCAGTGTTTGGGTCAACATACTTGTGCGAGTCTGCATTTTCTGAAATGAAGATAATTAAGTCAAAATATCGCAATCGACTAACTGACAAGCATATGTCATCATGCTTGCGATTATCACTCGGTAATTACGTACCATCTTATGAAAAAGTATGCTGAGGACATGCAGTGCCACGCTTCAACATCCAAAGTCACTCTTTAGTTAAGTTTAGATACTAGAATTCGTTTGTTTTGTAAGAACCAATAAACTCGCAATTTTGAATAATTATGAGTTTTTTCATTGATATTTTAGAGCAGACCTACACTTACCTTGACTAAAAAAAATGCATATTGGGCGGAAAACTAATATCTATGCCACGAGATACCCTACCAAGGCGACAATCCTGCATCACACTTACTTGCAGCCTCTCAGAGTCGATCGATTGTAGTCTAACAATATTGAGGTAGATCGCCAGCAGTTCAAGTTTGAGCACCGTTGATGTAACACAATACAAATTTTAAACAACCGAAATGGTGAGCAGTAGGAGCGGCAAAATCATCCCTGAGTGAACAGAAATAATAGAAGTGACGTAGAGACGAAATAATATATAGTATGTAGAATTTTTCAGAATATCTGCCAATAAAATAGGCACCTTTGAAGTTCTTACGCCCTTTAGGGATTTTTATTTCCTGCTGAGTAGCGGCTATTTGGGTAAATAGTCTATACAACGTAACATTATTATTGGATTAGTAAAATTGTATATTTTTCCTAATTTATACGTTTAATATACCAAAGGTGTATTTTTCTTTGAAAACTAATTTTAACAGTTTTTTATCTACAAATATTAACTTACTTTTCCAATGTACATTTGGAAAATTTGTCTGCATTGTTCTGCTTCGTGTGATTTTTGTTTTATAAAAAGACCTAGTTCGTGTTATTAAATGGTCTCTTACTCGAGCTATTACCTGTTTACTAATTTGATACTATTATGCACCATTATATTATTTGATAAAAGATCTCGCGATTCTCTACTGTGATAAACATTTTTCAAATTTTTTTTTCCAAAATGACATTTGTTGTTATTTGATTAATAAACAAATGTAAAAAAAACGGTTAAAATAATTCCAAAAAATTTTTTTAATGGCATCGGAAAGCTGGCGTCAAGATCTACATTTTGAAAAAAAATTTTGGACCAAAAGGCATAAAATGCCGGGCAATTCAAATTTTAGATAACAAGTTCAATTGTGCCCACTGGGTTCAATATTTTTAAACTAAAATTTCAGGATATTTTTGTTATAAAAAAGGCATATTTTCTGAAAATTTCAAGCCGATCGGTTCACTTAGTTCGCCTGTATAATAAAATGAAAAAAAAGTTTTTGTCTGTATTTTCAATTTTGGAGGTTTTGTACGCACTTGAGCGACCGAGAATTTGTTGAAAATATCATTACGAAGAGTTTGATTTTTTTTGTCTCGATCCGACATATTTAATCGGAGTTATTCGTATTTTAAACTCATAAAACGCGTTTTGAAAACTGCAAATGTTTATAAACAAAAGAGCACAATTTCGAGGTCTAAAAGTCAGGACAATACTCCTGGTGATACCCCTGAGAGGATAAAATCATAATATTGCTGTATCTAAATTGTGCGATTTCAAGTGCTTTTTTTACTGCACTAATGGAGCTTTTAACTTTTTTTAACAACTTTGGAGATAAATATTTGATTTTTTTTTGCATTCTACCAACCGAGTACACAATGGGAAAATTATACTTGCACTACACCTAATTCCAAAATTATTCTAAGCAGAGATGCCAACCAAAATCTAAAAGTCCCACAACCAAGATGTAAGAGGTAGTCTTTCCTACGAATAAACGTACCAAACCTGTTTCTAAAAAAACTCGCCAACATCTTAAACTAAAATATTGTTTATTTCAGGCTTTATGATAAACAGATTCTTGGTAGAATAATTTTTCTGTTTAAAATCATATTCGCGCTGTAATTTATTTATATTTCTGCAACATAATTGTCTACGATGAGTTTATGTTCATCCTTGGAGTGCATATGGACATCATATTCAGATTCAGTTTAAGGTTGTCAAATGGCTTATTGTAGACTTATGTTCGTGGGTATTTGACCAATGATCTTATTATCAATCTTACTTATTTTTACTATCAGGACCAACTCTCTGGGCTTAGGTGTAATTCAGGGAACTTCACTACTCAGTATATATCACCACTACATCAAACACTTTATTTTTGAGCTCGACGCACGTTTCGCGAACTATATTAGCTTCATCAGGAGCGAAAATTGACTCAATCATCGCTCCTGATGAAGCTAATAAGGTTAGCGAAACGCGCGTCGAGTGCAAAAATAAAGTGTTTGGTGTAGTGGTGATATATACTGAGTAGGGTCATTGTGCTAAAGATTCCACATTCGCAACATAGCAGAGAACTTCAGTTTAAATTCTAAATACCTTAGCTGGCATATTCACCTCAGTCTACTATCTACTCGATTATTTTTCGTGATAAATTTATTTGAACGAAAATATACTGATATTTACTTATAAATATATTCTAGGAAAGTTATGTAGGATACCTTAATTTGCAAACTGAAACTTTCATCCGATTGCAAATTTTGATGATGCAACTATGCATTAATAAAGTCGTCTAATTATAGTAAGAGAATTGCAACATACTTTAATTGTCTTTGGAACGAACTTCTGGGATGTTAAAATTAATATTATACACCTGTATTCATTCTATTTGTCGCAATGCATCAGTAAAGTGCTATCGAGTTAAAAAAAAAATAATCGCACCTCATACGGCAACGTCGCAGCCGAGAGGAAGTTCAGTTATGTCTCTCCAAAATATTTGTAAATTTTGTAATAAATCGGCAAAAACAAATATAGTGAAGTGTAGTAGTTGTGAACAGTGGATGCACAGATATTGCTGTGAAAGGAATAAGGTGGAAATTGACGAGGGAGTGGCTAAATGCTGCCCAGAAACTTTTGTAGAAGCCAACGACATGTTGGACGAGTCCATTAATATAACATTGGAGGGGAGGCTGCGTAAGGAAATTGGATATTTGAAGCTGTTGTTAAAAGAAAAAACCAAATAATAGCTGATAAGTGTACTATAATTAAAGATAAAGAGGCCATAATTGAACTCTTGCAGAATGGGATAAATTTTACAAAAGACGATCCGGGTATTAATGACTTTGTAAGGAAAACCTGTTCAACCATAGAGAACAACTCGGCAATGCCGCAAATGTCTAACGCGGAATCTTTATCAGCAGATGAGGAGGTAAAAAATACTAAATCTTTAGCAATAAATAAACAAGCAAAAAGCCGGCTGAGAAACCAATTGTAATTAATAAAAGTTTAATCAATGAGGAAAAATGAGTGGATACATGGAATTTTAGGCACCAGTGTTACGACGAAATCAATTTCTGTTGCATCAAAAAAGGCTTTTCTATTCGTGTCAAGATTAGAACCCCAAACACAACCGAAAGAGTTGCAAGATTTCGTGAAAACACGTTTCCCCGAGGCGGAGTGTTGTGCGCTAGAAGTGAAATATCCCGAGCACTATAATTCGTTTAAAGTATGTATTAATTCATCAAATCTGGATGCTGCTATGAATCCAGAATTATGGCCTGAAGGGGCTTTTGTTTCAAGATATTTTTTCAAAAAAAGGACAACGAATGGAGAGAAAAGGTAGACCAAGGTCTATTGAGCTTTAAAAGAAAATCTTAAGCGTTTTTTAATCAATAGAGAAATCCTATAGTTTGGATGAGTTTTGGAATATCTAGACATCTTTAGAAATTGTATAGAGACCGTTTGTGTTATACTCTATTAAAAAACGTTATCTGTATTATTTATATTAGTGTTGTATAATGACGAATTCCATATATTTATTGTAAAAAGTCGCTGGAAAAATAAAAGTAATATTATTATTATTATTATTATTATTATAGTGAATGCGCTTATTGCTGTTGGCTTAGGTGATAGTATATTAGGACTAGGTTTAAACAATTTTTTATTTTGAAGTTTACCAAAAATGTCGCTCTGATATCGATATTGAACCCTACTCTTACTGGTTGGGAAGAAAAAAGTTAGTTAAAATGAATAAGTTAGTTTTATTGATTGTATGCGTGTTAAATTGTCCTTCGTAACATGTCAGTTAAGTGTGGTTTTAACAATGTTTAGATAGTCGTTATAATTTTAATAAATTGTCTTCTGTTCGCTGATTTCTGTTATGTAGATTCATCTATCTTGAAAATATATTACAATACTATATTTAATAATGAGCTGAGTATCTTTAGTTAATGAATTTTAGCGCACACAAGCAATTGCAGTACCTGGTGAAGATATGATAAAAATGATTTTAGTGCTAACTTTTGATTTATTCACGTTTGAAATTTACCATAATACTATCTTTATAAGAGCTAACCTGAATATATTAATTATTAAGTAATTCGAGACACTTCGAGGCACTCCATCCCCTAACATCGTCACTCAATTTGTTAGGCGTTAATTTGGGAGCAAATATGTCTGGCATGATCATGTTGCAGGTATAGCCAGGAGAGCTTCTCAAAAGTTGGGAATATTATTTCGAACCAGAAAGCTTTACACTCCACAACAACTGTTAATTCTTTACAAAGCTCAAATTCGACCAACTATGGAATACTGCTCCCATGTTTGGGGTCCGCTCCCAAACATACACTGCATTTGTTGGATTCTGTTCAGAGAAGGGCTGTTCGTCTGATTGGAGACCAGAACTGACCTGCGGCCTTGATTCGCTGGAACATCGAAGAACGGTTGGCGACTTGAGACTATTCTACAAGTATTTTTTATGGAGAGTGTTCAAAGGATGTAGCCAGCTTAATTCCTCCCAGAGCAGTGCATGTCAGAAGTACATGTCAGAAGTACATGTCGCGCTGATACTTCACATTCATATGAAGTTCAGCTTGTTACTCCTCGTACAACGCTTTTCAAGCAGTCTTTTATATGGGGAACATCAATTCTTTGGAATATCTTACCCAGGACTGTGTTTCCCACCGAGCGATTCAAGAACAACGTGAATCGCTTTTTCCGCACACGTTTCGCTCCTGTAGCGCTTTAGGGATTTCCCTGCAGCTCTTGTGCTAGACCCATAAAAAAAAACGCGCTAAAGAAATCTTGCAGTGACTCATTTAATAATTGTTTATACAAAACTAAAATTGTATAAAGGCAACTTTCGGAGCGTGAATGAACATAACTTTTAATGAGAATCTTATTTAAATCAACACAGATTGATAAACTTCAAATGCTAGTTTAATTGGGCCTCATTAGAAAGTATTTTGAGATAAAAAATTAGAAGAATAAACTGGGTTGAGTAGATTGATAACACAGGCACACAAAAAAAAATTGTCCGAGATGACTGACCCCTCTATCCCCCTGAATTTTTGGCCGCTGAATACGATCCCGATGTTGGATTTGCCCCACCACATCATGATTTGATAGCTTGGTCTATTTAAAATTTGTTTCGTATCTGGTGGTTATAAAAGGTCGTAGATCACATTGGCACCCAAAAGTCCCTGATCGCGGTATTTATTCATGGTGGTCGCTAATCAGAGGTTACAAACTACAGTTTTATAGGTGTTTCGTTCGGGGATTCCCAGAATTAGTCACTAACTGAAATTAGTAAAAGAGGTCGTTATTGGGGGTTCGACTGTATATATAGTAGTTATATCGTCTATGAGCGCATGTACGCATTTTCCGGACCTGTGCTACATTCCTTCCCCATGTCCTGCGATTTTTCTCAGGACGCCAATGATACCCACAGAAAGAAGATTTTTCCTGGATCCCTGCTACACGTTTTGACCATCTTTATTGTACCTTTAGCATTGTATTCTTGATATTTTCCATTTTGGCACGGGCTCTAATCCACTTTTTTATTTAGCGTGATATTTAGGATTGCCCGCCCCATATAGCGTTCTGTAGATTGCATCTTACTCACTATTTTCTTTGTAATTGCGTAAGTTTTAGTACCGTATAATAAACACATTGATTTAGAATTTTTATTCTTGTGTAGATCTTTTATTTTTATAACATATGCTTGAATCTCCCAACTGCTGTCTATGCGAATTTAATTCTTCTTTTGTATTTTTCTGTCTATTCTTATGTTTTATCCCAGCTTTGATCTACGTCTTCTATCCTGATTTCATTTATCACAATTAGTATGGTTAATTTTTCCTTTCAACGTTTATACCATAATTCGTCCTGTTTAGTTTTTTAAAATTCTCCTTTGCCAAGGTAAAAAGCATCGGTAATATAAAGGCTGGCCTTGTTTTCCCAGTACTTTCCTCGTAAAGAAGTACTTCTAAGATAATTACTAAATTTGACTCACTAATTAATCACTTAATGCAAACAATGTAGCTTGATATTTTAGATAATTGGTCCACTGTAAAAAATACTTACATGGATGATCCTGGGATTTTTTTTTTGATTGTATTCAGTGGGAAACACAGTCCTGAGCAAATCACTCTAAAATTACATTGTCCTGCACAAAAAAGAGATTTTGAAAAGGGTGGTACGAGGAGTAACAAGTTCAACCTCAGAAGGATGTGATATATTTAACATAAAGTGTATTTCTAGCATGCATAATTCTGAGGCTACATATCATTCTTCGATGTGCCAAGGAATTAACGTTGCCGGTTAGTTCTACGACTCGAAATAGGCGAATAGGTTTTTTCTGAACAGAATTCAACAAACGCAGCGTATGCATCGCAGCAGAGCCTCAAACATAGGAGCAATATTCCATCGTTGGTCCAATTTAAGCGTTGTCCAGGATAAGAAATTATTGTGAAGCGTTAAAAGCCTTATAGTACACAATAATACTTCCAGCTTTTGAGAAGCTTTCTTCATTACGTATGCAACAAGTTCATGGTAAGACATATTTTGCTCTAAAAGCTAATGCCAGCAAGTTGAATGACGATGCTAGAAGAAATCCAGTGTAATTTTTTTCAGAAAAAACTTCAGTCTGGGTTTTTGATACCGTTAAAAACTCTACTTGGCTACTATCATTCCAAGAATATAATTGCTTCCAGGTCCTGTCTTCGGCAAAAACCCCAGATTGGATTTCTGGTCCTCTTCTGCAGATCATAAATGTACTAAATGACTAAACAGAGTAGGAGACTATTGAGCCTTAGAGCATACCGGCTTTTATAGAGAACGTATTAAAAAGAAATCCGTCAATTGCTAATCGTAAAGAACGCTCTCTGGGAGTCAACAGTAGAGAGTTCAGTGAACAACTTGGCTTTCTCAAAGGGTGTCATTGCAATAGTAATATCTGGTCGTGTCAGTGGTGGTATGGTGAAATTTATGACTAATGGCGTTAGCAACTAGCCAAAAAGACCAGAAATTATTGGGACAGACAAAAAGTTTTATCTTGATTCTTTGGTTTTGCGCCATTTTGGTGTCATCGATTACTTATTTGCATCTGTTCCAGGTACGAACGAAGATTTATGACATTAGGGTTTTCGGGCTATTGTGGGTAGGCAAGATGTTTAAGAATAACCTGCATTTTCGGTTAAACCAAGGTTTGCTATTGAAAGAACATTTCTTCGATAACGGGATGTAAACTTCCATGCTAGTCAAAACGGAATACTTCTTGGTACAGTCAGATAGATTGTCGGATCTAATACGAACGTCTAACCAAGGAGGAGTTTGAAGATTCTACGAATTCTTCCAATTCTGCAGGTTTGTAGTTCCAAATCTTACGCGGTTTAGGTAGTTGTAGTCGCTGATTAATATAGTATTCTAAGTCGAGACCAGTTTATGGTCGGAAAAATCTAGCGGCGGATAATGTAAATCTCCTGATTAGTAGTTCAAAATAAAGACTGGCGAAACCTCCATCATGGTCGAGAGTCCGTGTTGGTTCGTCGACAAGCTGAATAAGGTCACAACTAATTTAGAAATGTTCATTTTAGTGACTTTGTCTGTCAGTGGTATTTAAGTACTTGAGATAGTTGATGTAGGGGATACTAAATTCACCCAGGACGGATATTTTGCCACTTGGATAATTAAAGTGTAAATATTCGATGTGTTTGCAAAAAAAAACGAAAAGTGTCCTAAAGTTAGTACCGTTAGGTGGTCAATAGAGGTAGCAGATGAACCTTGTGTGGTTTGTGAAATTGTTATTTTTGACCACAAAATCTTAGGGTTTCAAGGCTCTAGATTCTGCTGTCGTGGGCAAGACAGATCGGTTTTGGCAAAGCCACTGATTTCAGAGAGAGAGAAAAGTTGACGGTGGTGGTCAATGAACTGACCTTAATTTCATAAAGGGCGGATTCATTTATAATCATAACATCTAGGCTGAAAAATTTTTGGTCTCACACATAGTTGTCGCCCTTTTCAAAAAATTTATGTAACGATACGTGTCAAAATTTTATGACATTTCCACGATTAGTTTACAAGTTACAGTGTTTTTAGTGACGCTACTTTTGATATTTTTAAAACAATGGAAAAAATCGAACTTCGTGAGTTGATTAAATACTGTTTTTTGGTGGAAAAAAAAAAATACCGTTCAAGCAAAGCAATGACTTGATAAGTGTTACAGGGACTCTGCATCAGGAAAATCACTCATCATTTACTGGTATTCTGAATTTAAACACGGTCGTACAGATACAAAGTGGTGCTGAACGCTCTGGACGGCCAAATGAGGTGGTTTACACCGGAAAATATCAAAAAATCCACAAAATTGTTTTGGATGACCGTTAAAGTGAAATTGCGTGAGATAGCTGACACCCTAAAGATATCAAAAGTATGTGTTGGTAATATTTTGCACGTACATTTGGGGACGAGAAAGCTCTGTTCGAAATGGGTACCGCGTTTGCTCACAGCGGACCAAAAACAACAACGTGTTGATGATTTCTGAGCGCTGTTTGGACCTGTTTAAGTTTTTTTTTTTTTTTTTTTGTGGGGTGTAGCACACGTGCTGCAGTCCCTAAAGCGCTCCAGGAGTGGCATGTGTGCGGAAAAAGCGATTCACGTTGTTCTTGAATCGCTGTAAAATGTATTCGGTGGAAAAACACAGCGTTGGGGCAAAATTATTCCAAAGGGATGATGTTCTCCATATAAAAGAACTGCTTGAAAAGCGTTGTACGAGGAGTAACAAGCTGAACCTCATACGGATGTGAAGCACCAGCGCGACGTGTATTTCTAACATGCACCGCTTTGGGAGGAATCAAGCGGGCTACATCTTTCGAACACTTTCCATGAAAATACTTGTAGAACAGACTCAAGTCGCCAACCTTTCTTCGATGTTCCAGCGAATCAAGACCGCCGGTCAGTTCCAGGTCTCTAATCAGACGAACAGCTCTTCTCTGAACAGAATCCAACAAATGCAGTGTATGTTTGGGAACGACGCCCTAAACATGGGAGCAGTATTCCATAGTTGGTCGAATTTGAGCATTGTAAAGAATTAACAGTTATTGTGGAGTGAAAAGCTTTTTGGTTCGAAATAATATTCCTAACTTCTATGCCTGCAATATGTTCATGACAGGAGATATTTGCCCCCAAACTAACGCCCAACAAATTGAGCGACGATGCTAGGGGAATGGAGTGCCCCGACATAACTATATCGGGTTCAGCAACGTTAACTTTATTAGAAAAAACTGCCGCCTAGGTTTTTGTAGCGTTAAATTCTACTTAGTTACTGTTACCCCAAAA
>CM032447.1:169216739-169224239 GCA_019049505.1 Pachyrhynchus sulphureomaculatus | reverse complement strand
GTTTTCTAAAATGTGCTTGTAAATATCAGCGTTCATATTTCCGTTGATCTCGATCAATAGACCGACTCTTTGTGCAGAAAAAATTCCCAAACTATCACACCACCGTGTTTTACAGTAGGAATTTGGTACCGAACATCATTTCTCGTACCAATAGGACGTCTTATATGTTGTTTACCATCGCTTCCAAAAAGATTAAATTTAGATTCTTCTGAGAAAGCTACTTTTTTCCAATCTTTGGTTGCCAATTTAGGTGATCTTTGGCACATTGTAATCAGGCCTTCTTATTCTTTTTACTGATTAATGGTTTTTTAATACCTATATGACCAAAAAGTCCCACATCATGTAGTCTTCATGTCACAGTACTACGACCAACATTAGCTAGGTTTCCATCCTTTAGCTCGCGTGCAAATTCGGCAGCAGTTTTCTCCACATCCGCAGCTGATTTGCGTTTAATTATACAATCTACTTTTCTTGGTCTTCCACTACGCAGACGATCTTTTAAACCATATCCACAACAGTATTTTACAATAATATCGTTTACGGTTGATTTACCTATCGATAATAATGAAGCAATCTCACGAGAAGACTTTCCTTCTTTTGAAAATTTTATTACTTTCTCACGAATTTGGATTTGCATATGCCGAGCCACGTTTATGCTCCCACGACCTTTTATGAACTAAATGTGAACATTCAACGCGCTATTATTCGTAAATACGTATTTGAACGTCCTGCTGCGTCAATGTATATTATGTGGCCGGAAGCTTTTGCACATATAAATATAAGAATAATAATAATAAATATATTCACAAACATAAATAATACTCTTTTACTATATTATTTTGTTTCATATATCTCATACTTACATCTCATAATGATTAAAAATCATTAGTCTTTTTTTTTAATAAATTAGAGTATGAAATGTCATTGGCCGGAAACTTTTGCTCGCCATTGTATATATATATATATATATATATATATATATATATTATATATATATAATATATATATAGGGTTACAGGGAAAGTCGTCCTAGATAATTAAGGATGTTATAGTTTAGGTTGTTTCTGACCGATTTGATTCTATGACATGATGTCCTAAACTTAACCGTTTTCGAGATATTGAAGTTTAAAGATTTTCTAAAAAAACATGTTTTTTTTGCTTTTATATCGATTTTTTTTTATTAGAGGTTCTCGAGTGCGATTTTTTGGTTATTTTTAGTTAGTCTGTATATCAAGTATCAAAAATCATCAAAAAAAATTTGAACTAGTTACTAACAGTTTCAAATGGCGGCTTGCTAATGTTTCTAAATTACGAATTTTTACCTACTTTAAATCAATAAAGAGAAAAAAAAAAAAATGTATGGAAGTTATTCTGCAAATTATTTTAAAAACTTTTACGTCTTTTTAGCTATCAAAAAAGGTATAATACTAGGAGTTTAATAGGAAAACTGTACACAGAATGACTCCTAAAGCGGGCTCGGGTAACAAAAGGTAAATTTTTAGTTCTAGGTGAAAATACGAAAAATACACAAATTGTAAGGTGGGAACTTGCCCGCACTATTGTACCCTGTGAAAAGTTGTTTTTCCCACGCTTGGGCGCAATTTTCTTGCAACCTCTTTTTAATTTCTGAGAATGAATTGAGTGAATAATGATTTTAAAAGAACTAAAGAAATTAAACAAACACTAGCTCAGTTTTCCTTGGTAGAGAGATATGGGTAAGAGATAATTTTTGTACGTCTTTTTGGAATTATTTTCTATTTTTAAAAAACCTCAGCTGCACGAATTTTGGGCACCATTCATTTTTAAAATAGAAAGGATCTAACTTCAGCTAAAAAAATGAAAAAATACTGAAAGGGTGTACAGTTGTTATATAAAAAATCAGTTTGGTACAGCCGTCCTTATCCTGAAAAGAAAGATAGGTATTCAGTGAGACACTAGCTTTAATCAACAAAAAGAAAATTTATTCATGATTTTAAAATAAAAGTTCTAACCTTTGTGGTTTTAAGGATCACAAAAAAAAATTCTAGCCTAACAGGTAGTTATTATTATTAGAGTCTCTAAATCAGACATTTAAATTCTAAAACCTGACTACCCCCGAAAGCGAAGAATCGTGATTTTCACTTCACCTTTTGTCAGTTCAAATTGCTATTAAGACACTTACTTCGGGAATAGGTCTATTGATGAATGTTCTGGTAACTTACGGTTTTTTATTTGGGCTTCTAGGCCTTCGATGGAACACAAAACCGATTTTACACTTTGTAGGAAACACTTAGAGCCCACTACGGCTTTACGTTAGAAAAAAAACTCGTGCTTTACTTAGCTCTCATAATTGGTGCTATGAGCCTCTACTGCGGCTCGGTCGAAGTAAGCCTGGCTGCGGCTCGATGGAAATTAGCCTACTTGGCAGCTCGGTCGAAATAACCTACTTGGCGGCTCGGTGGAAATAAGCCATCTCTTCCTGTCCATCGGACTCTTAAATAAACCGTGGGCACTCTCTCGGTAATCTGGCTACGCCGGGAACCAAAAAACCGGATACAAATATTCCACCAATCCCGGCGTACCACAAATTCGATGGATTCGGTCGGCAACCCGCACAGCACACTAATATACCGAACGGCTTGGAATTTCTGATTAATATACCGCTCGATACAAAAATGAAAAGAAGTACAATTTAAAGTGAAAAATCAGTAACATTACATGGTCTTAAAATCTAAGAAAAAATGAATGTTACATTTACCCCCTTCCAAAAAGAAATAGACTACACTAGTCTATTAAACTAAGGCTACTTATGAAAAGGTACAAAGTGGTACACTATCACTTAATTACTAAGGTCAGAACTTAAAACAAAATTACAAACTTCGGACCTTACTACTAGACTTAATTCAATTAAGCACTAATATTAAGTACAATGAAAACCAAATGAAAATCTTTGCATGTACACAAGAATCTTATAACTAGACTTAACTTAATTAAGCACTAAGGTTAAGTACATCAAAAAGTAAATAAAAATCCTTGCATGAACATAAGAAATACCTTTCTAAAGTAACAATCGCGGTCTTCTTATATAAAAGAATCAGCTCTGTTATTGTTACCAAAACAAAAAAAAAATATAACTTTGTCTAGACTCTTGTCTAAATCAAAAAAAGTGAACTGAAACAAAATATGAACACCCCCCTTAAAATAGTTTAAGGATTGTCAGAAAATTTTCTATTTCAGCAAAAGAAATTTAGAAAAATTCTTAAATAAAGAAAAATAAAAAACTGATTCTAGTGCAAATACTAACACTAAAAGGAAAAAGTCTTGTAAGACCATTTAGCACAAGGCTAAGAAAAAAAATATCTGGATAAATATCCAGGCAAACGCTCGGGAAAAATCGCTATCAATGCTCTAGCTCATCGCTAAGAGAACATTCCAAATCTAGTATCACTACTAGTCGCACTCAGAAAATAATCGCACTCTACAGCGCAATGTCGACGTCCTAAGACATCCAGACATGCTAAAATCGCCAGGGAAATCGCTACATCGCGCAATGTCGACGTCCTGAGACATCCAGACATGCAAAAATCGCCAGGGAAAACGCTCTGGTTAATCGCCAAAAAACACGTCAGCTCATCGCCAACAAAACACTCTGGTATATCGCCAGAAAAAAAACCTCGGCTCCTCGCCAAGAAAACATTCTGGTACATCGCCAGAAAAAAAGCCTCGGCTCCTCTCCAAGAAAACACTCTGGTATATCGCCAGAAAAAACCTCGGCTCCTCGCCAAGAAAACACACTCTGGTATATCGCCAGAAAAAGCCTCGGCTCCTCGCCAAGAAAACACTCTGTAAATAGTCCTCGACTACACAAAGTCTGCGTTCTAAAAGAACAATCTCGCCATTAACATAGTGAGCAGCTATAAAAGCTAACAATATCACTATAGGCACAGTGAATAGCTATAAAAGCTAAAATTCACTCTAAACACAGTGAATAGCTTATAAAAGCTAAAATTCACCAAACTGAATGATCCTGCTTCAAAAAGCAATGTTCACAAAGAACAGAATGATTAGTCCACGCGCAACTAACATTCAAGGAAACATTCTAGCACAACTATGTGAGACATCAAGTCTCGAAATAGGACCTCCCTAAAGTCATAATCCTATATATAGGAGTCCATAAGCAAAACGACTCAAAATCACGCATTTTGAGCACATGCCCTCAGGCAACCAACATACACCGAAATATATATACAGAAATATATACAGAAATATATACAGAAATATATACAGGAGTTCAAATCCCAAACTCTTGGTTATGATAACTCCATATCGAGCTTGGCGAAAGCTCTTAGCAAAAGCTAAACAAATCTTCGGCACATCGCACCAAAGTGGTAAATCTGCCTAGAAACATGAGCCGGAAAAAACGCCCTCCGTCATTCTTCAGGGTGGCTACACAGAGATATAAAACTTAACCATGCATTGCGCTTCTTCAAGTTGCATGAAGAACCCTCGTGTACTGGTCTCTCTGCCCTAGAACAACAACGAAAAGAATTTAAATCCATCCCACATAACAGGAGACAAACACCTCACCACGATATACTGAAAGGTGGAGACAATAAAATATACGGAAATGGTGACCCTGGAGTCCACCAACAAAAGGGAGTAGATTATAGCATCCACTAAACTAAAACGGTGTCTACCACACCACCATAAGTCAAAAAGGAATTTAATCAAAGGGTGTTCCGAAACACACTACTGCCAACAGCCTGTCACCACTAATAGGCTAATTGGAGCTGAGGTCGACTACAGTAGCTAGGCTCTCCTTTGGTTCAAATAGAAATAACCATTGGGTAACAAAACCCCTAAAGGTCCCAAAGGTCAAACGTTCACACCCCCCATAGACTACCCTTCCAATCAGTCTGTTCCTCAGGAAGACTAACTTCCTGCCAAACGTCGTAACGGCATCTGTTAGCACCCGGTGCATCACAGCCTGTAAAAACAGATAACTCATGGGATAACAACCTAAAAGGTTTTACAAGGTTGACTTAACCAAGCTTCTAACGGAAATTTCCAAAAAAACGAAAATGAGCTTAAAAAGCTACTTGAAGTAAAAATTTCTCCATTTTTCGGTGGCAACGCAACAAAACTTTGAAAACGACAAGAGCTTTTCCAGCTTAATCAGAAGCAAGAAGAAAGCATCGTTGACAGCTAAAATATTCGATCATGGTGTTAATCGTCTCCCTAGACAATAGCCTCTAGAAGAAACTGCTACAGGTATCAGGCATAACCGTTTTCTGTCAGCCCAAACTTCTAGATTACCTCTTGGAAATCTAAAAATTCGGTTAGGAATCTTCCTTCACTGCGCTTAGCCTCTCTTGACAAGGTTCTCATCTCGGTATCAGATTTTTGATCATTTCTTTGTGAAACGACTGTCTTACTCTGCTCTCATCTCTTGTAAATGATCAGCCTTTAGTTCTCCTGCAGGACTTCAATTTTCCTATCAATCTGATAGTATACCGAAAAAACTCAACATACGCCTATGAGTCCATGCAAAAAAATTTTAAAAAAATTAGTGACTCAAAGGTAACGTTTAAACGGTCTGAAAAGAAAAAAGTATACCCTCAGTTTGTCAATTCAGAAGAAGATCTAAATCAAAATAATCCAAGTCTTAGACTTACTGGATAAACCAAAATCAATTTACTCTTAATTGCACCCAACATATACCACTAAGGTAATAGAAATACACCCCTTCGGTTAACAAACTACAACACGAGCTACATCTTGCGCTTGTCCTAACTCAAGATCACCTTGGATTGCCTCTAATCAAAATTTCGCTTCCAAGTGTCAAGAACTGGATATTATTTGGGGTCATAATCAAATCCCGCGACCACCGACATACCAGTCTTATGATATATCCTGAGTGTGACTCTTTCGCAAGCTCGCAACAGCTGAGTCGATGCTAAACATCAACTACTATCAACCTAAGTTTGGATATGAATCAGTACCCAAAACCTTAGCAAAAAACTATAAAAGTAAGCTATACTCTGCTCAACTTTTACAACAGTCAAAAAAAACGAGGTCGTCACCTCTACACAGCAACATCAAAAAAATAAAGTAAAGCAATTAAGATAATGTAAATATAAACTATTCTTCTTCTGACAAACTTTCATTAGGGTTAGGTCCAGTGAATGGTTTTAAGTCTTTAATATGCCATCGTCCTACTTTAGTCCCATCTAAATTAACTAAACCATAAACTAAATCTGAAATCTTTTCTCTAATCACGCAATGCACATACTTAGGTACCAGCTTAGATGTGAATTTATCAGCTGCCACTGGAAAGAATTTTATTTTTTCGCCAAACGTGATCACCTATATTAAAGGCAAAATCCCTTTTTCTAAGGTTGTAAGACTTACTGTTCCGTTCATAAGCCTTATGTATCCTACTACGCACGTCGGTGAAAATATCTTTTAAACCCTTTAAATTTTCGGCATACGCACCCCTGTTACCCGGAATTATTTCGCTGTCAACATTGACATCCAAATCCAAATTTTTATAATACGATCCAGATAGAGGTATATGTCTGCCGTAAACTAAGAAGACGGTGTGAACCCTGTTACTTCGTGTCTTGCGGTATTTATTGCTTGTTGGATTTTGGAAATATTGCCATCCCAAGTGTCATGTGAATCAACGTAACTTCTTAAAGCGGTCCCATTGTTCGGTTATTACGTTCGACAAAATTACATTGTGGAGAGTACACGGGATTAAAACGGATGTTAAAACCATAAGTTTCACCTAAGCTCTTAAAACTCTTAGAGGTAAACTGAGTACCGTTATCGCATATTAAGAGCGACGGAACACCGTGGATTAGAAAGACATCATTTTCCCAAAATTCTCTCTATATATCCAGCTTTAGAGCTTTTCAAAGGAAATAGCATGGTATACTTTGTAAACCAGCAAGAAACCACGAGAAGCCATTTATTTCCCCTTTTTGAACGTGGGAATGGGCCTACTAGATCAGCTGCTCTATGACTTGAAAAGGGTAATTAACCGTTTTCTCTTTTCCCATCAGTCCCCATAGGTAGTGTTATTTGGAGATTTCTGCGCTCCACGTACTTCACAAGTCCTCACAAACTTTAAGATATCAAAAACGCATTTTTGGCCAATAATACTGTTCCTGAACCCTGTAAAGAGTTTTATAAAAACCAATATGACCAGAAGTAGGAGGATGTGTGACACATGTCTATAATTTCCTCTCTCTGCAGTTTAGGAACTAGTATTTTCCACTTGGGTACATTAACTTTTAAAGGCAACTGGTTTGGGATAAACTTGTACACGAAATCATTTTCCCACCTTCCACTGCGGAAAATTTTGAGGAAATTCTTTAACTTGCTGCCGTAAATTATCCTACCATGGATCAATGCGATCTAGATCAACCGTATCAAATCTTACGCCAATTTGTGCATTAAGACTGGTTTCGTCCACTGTATGATCTGGGTATTCTTGACAAAGCGTCAGGAATAACA
>CM032447.1:169077885-169216639 GCA_019049505.1 Pachyrhynchus sulphureomaculatus | reverse complement strand
ACATTGGCAGAAATGGTATTTTTTTCAATGGAGCCCTCAACATCAAGCAATGAATGGTCCCTAAATAAATATCTGGAACAATATTAGAAGCCCCATTGGAAATACCGCTGGAAGATGCTGTCCCAGACGTTGTTTGAGGAACAGCCACCAATTTACCTAGCAACGACAGCCTAAGCATGGCATTGCAAAAGGCCTTTCAATTATAAATATAATTTTTAAAATAAGATTTTTAGAAATTTTTATAAATAAAATTTTTAGAAAATTTCAGTTTTTTTTCTTTTTAAAATTATATTTAGAGTGTTTAAGTTTGTAGATTAAAAATAAATATCATTTTTAACGAATGTTTTATTTTTTCTTCTTTTAATATTATTTGTTGAAAGCTAAATAGTTTAAAAGGATTCCAGAATGTTATTTCCATATGAATTTTTAACAATCCGTGCCATTGTGCGTAAGGTAATGTAAAATTGCAGAAATTGTTGGGATTGAAAATTACCTATTTGTTTTATAAAGCCATATAAGTAAAAGGTAAATAAAACAATTATAAATAGATTTAAAGAGTTTTATTTATTAAGGTCGTCCCTCTATTAAAAACATGGTTCTCCATTTTTTTTTTATTTCACCCCCATTACAAACAATACATGCGTGGGGATGGCAGATAATAAAAAGTGGGACTTCACATATCGTGCAATGTAAATCGTTCCCACATAAAAGGATTCCAGAATGTTATTTCCATATGAATTTTAACAATCCATGCCATTGTGCGTAAGGTAATGTAAAATTACTACATAATTACAGAAATTGTTGGTTTGAAAATTACCTATTTGTTTTATAAAGCCATATAAGTAAAAGGTAAATAAAACAATTATAAATAGATTTAAAGAGTTTTATTTATTAAGGTCTTCGCTATTAAACACATGGTTCTCCATTTTTTTAATTTCACCTCCATTACAAACAATACATGCGTGGGGGTGGCAGATAACAAAAAAGTGGAACTTCACATATCGTGCAATGTAAATCGTTCCCACAACACCCCATTAAACGTTTTGTAATGGTTTTGAAACAAAGTTATGTTTTCCCCACTGGCACCTCCAATGCGTGCTGATAATAGCATTTGTGGCATACACTATAAACACCACCAGAACTAGACATTATGACGGGCATAACTTTGGAAAACACAAACTTGTCTTGATAAATAATCCGGTTGCAATGTTTCTGCTGCACTTGCTGTTTTAATTCTAACCAATCCTTCTTCTCCCACAGACATTTTTTCATCTCCAATGTCATTGATCCCCTCATCGACCAAATCGTTTTTTCACTGTCTTCCTCTTCTTCAAAATTATTTTTATCAGTTATTATAAGACAAGTTTGTCTTTCATGAACTAAATCTTTTTCCTTTCCGTCAAAATGTATAAATTCATCGCCATAAATAGAGACCATGTGTTCATTATTTGCGTCATTCTTAAAGACTTGACGCTTATCATTTTCGCAATATAAAACTTCGTAAGCTGCCATTTTATCATTAAGTTCATTAATCACATTAAGTTTTTAATATTTTTAGACTTTGCTTCTTGCAACTTGGTTTGCAAATGAGGCGCTTGCTCTTAAGTAGTTGTATATTACTGAAAGCTGTGTGGAAGGGGTGATGAGAAGAAAGTGGTGAGAGGTAGTATGCGGAACCAAGTCCTGACCAATCAGGAAAGGGGTGGGGAGCCGGAAGCATTAAAGTATGCGGTGCCAAAAGTAAGCCCTGACCAATCAGAGTTAAGTGGGAGGGCTCATGCGCGCGATTAGGAAGTGGGGACGATCAATGCTAATGTTTTAGGATCGAAATGAACTGCCTACTACTATGACCTACTAAAAAAATTTTTTTTTCACTTCCGATTTCACCCCCCAAAACTAATCCCTTAAGTCAAAATTTGACTTTCAAAACTACACGGCTTTGATGAGGTCATCAATATATATTATTACCAAATTTCAACTTTCTACGACAAATAGTTTCGGAGAAAATCGGGTGTGACAGACAGACAGACGGACAGACATACGGACAGACGGACAGACAGACGGACAGACAGACGGGCAGACAGACGGACAGACAGACGGACAGACATACAGACGGACAGACAGACGGACAGACAGACGGACAGATAGACGGACAGACAGACGGACAGACAGACGGACAGAAAGACGGACAGACAGACGGACAGACAGACAGACGGACAGACAGACACCGAAGTCATCTTATAAGTGTTCAGTATGGAACACTAAAAGTGAAAAAAATCACTCTCCGAGATTTTGGCATTTCTTCACATTTTAGAGTTCCTAGGTCACGTCTGTTACTCTCGGACAAAATAAAGCTATCAATTTTAAACTCGGCATATATATAATATAAAACGAGGGGATGAAAGAGGTAGGGGTCGATAAATTATGATATATGATTTTAATTGTAATACGTTAATTTTTCCTTGTGAGATAATAAACAAAATTTCAGGAATAAATTTATATAATCAAATATGTACCGCGCGAAAGGGATTGGGAGGAGATTAGAGTGGTTGCTTCATATGTATCACCTAATATGTTCTGCTCGGAATTTTTGCAGTCTAATAATCTGAAAATAAAGTTATTTTTTCAGTGCTTTTAACTTTAATCCAGGAAGGAGGTGAAAAGGATGGGTTAAATATTGTATAGTTTGAATAGTATTTTGAGATATCTCCAGATTTTTGGTTGTTCTAAGTGAAACATTTGAATCAAATTATTTATGAAATATATAGAGTTAAAGGGTTAGGGTAGCGGCTTAGAGAACTTGCTTGGTATATATTGTATTATATGTCCTTTTCAAGTTTCTTGTGGTCGAGTAAACTAAAACTTAGGTAATTGTTTCATTATTTTTTAAATTTAACAGTGAGAGGGGGTGAAAGAGGTGAGGATTGGTAAATATATAGTTTCAATAGTTTATGAGAATTCAGGTGTTTGATTGTTATAAATGACAAAATTTAACCATAATTATATATAATATATTTTAATAAGGGGATAAAGGATTGATGACTTGGTATTTAAGGTGTTACAGAACTTTTTTGTGGTTCTTTGAGACGAGGAACCCAAAAATAACTTAATTTTATCATAATTTTCGATGTTAACAGGGGAAGATTGAGATAAGAAAAAACTATATAGTGCATAATTTTTTTTTTTTAGTTTTCGGACATTGTACAAAACACTAACATAATTATTTATAGCCCACATATATGTATATATATATATATATATATATATATATATATATATAAATAATATATATATATATATACTTTTTAAAACGAATCTTTTTTACAGCTCAATATGCAAATTTTTGCGAAAAAATGGAAAAACTCGCTAAATTTCAGTAAAAATCATCAAAAAGAGTATAGTGTACCATATTATAAGTTTATCCATGCGATTTATTGAAATTATTCATTGTGAATCCTAATAACGTTTTCTTCTTTTATATAATGGTCATTTTTGCCTATTTTATATCTTTTAGTCAAATTAACGTCCAAGTACACTTTTCTTATGCGCTTTGACCTGCTGACTTCAAATTTTTATATACCTTGATGATTAGGATATCGTTTCCAAATTATGGTCAGATTTTGTCTACCTTTTAGTCAGAACAGGTCGTAAATTAATAACCGGTCAAGTGCAAGTTCAACTTGTGCAATTAGTGTTCCGTACGTTGATTGCTTTTAAAATAAAAAATTTTGTTACGGAGGTATAAAATGATCAGTGGCTTCACAAAACACACCCCAAATGAGTTTTCAACAAAGTTAGTTTTTAATCTTTACGAAAACTGATGACCTTAAAATTTTTTTTTTTTTTATAATACTAGATAAATTATTAAAGGTAAAACACTCAAAATTTTTTGATCAGTACTTTTCGAGATAAGGAGGGGGGACAGTGATTTTTCGCGATTTTTTAAAAATAATACAAAGAAAAGTGTGCGCAAGTATTACATTATATATTTTTTTTTACTCGTGTTTTCACAAGCTTTCATTGACAACCACACTCGTTGACCCAGTAAAAAAAATTTTTTTTCACTTCCGATTTCACCCCCCAAAACTAACACTTTAAGTCAAAATTTAACTTTCAAAACTACTCGGTTCTGATGAGGCCATCAATTCCTATATTATTACAAAATTTCAACTTTCTGTGACAAATAGTTTCGGAGAAAATCGGGTGTAATAGACATACAGACAGACACCGAAGTCATGTTATAAGTGTTTCGTACGGAACACTAAAAATAGTGTATTTAAAGTTATTGTGTGTTATGGCCAATGTATATATACATTGGCTGTAAGATTAATATCTTTAAATATATCACTTTTAATTTACGGCCATTTCTGACCAAAAAGTAGCTAAAATCTGACCATAACTTAAAAACGATATCCTCATATCAAGAAGGTACATAAAAATTTGAGATCCAAGAACATAAAAAAAGTATACCTGGATGTTCATTTGACTAAAAGATATAAAATGGGCAAAAATAGCCATTATATAAAATTTGTATATTGAGCTGTAAAACAAAGGTTCTTAAAAAAGTCGTGTCCAGCCATGAATAATTGTGTCTGGAGGTCCAAGGAACGATTTAAATAGAGTCTAATGAGTGTGACTTTTAAAAAAATCTCTTTTTGAGCCGCTAGCACACCAACCATTTACGGAAATTCTCATATATATATATATATATATATATATATATATATTATATTATATATATATATATATATATATATAATATATTTATATATATATATACAGGGTGCCTCACATGTATGGAATAATGAGTCCACAGCATTTATTAATCATTGTATCAAAAAAATATTTAAACAAAAGTTATAGGGCTGCCATGTCCTGACTCATGACTTCAACACGTCTTGTGACAGTCGGACGAGATAACTGAAGTTCTCTAATAGCAGACATAATCTCTGTTTATTTTTAAAATCTCCAAATAAAGTCTCACCCGCTTCAATAAATGCTTCCTTCACAACCAATCCATCATCAAATGGTTTCTTGTGTTTCGCCAATATATGAGATATTTTAAATGACGCGATCGTTGCAGATTTTGATTGTTTGGCTGGTCTTGTGAACATGGTTTGTTCTTTTTTCAAACAAGTTATCAAATCACGTACTTTTCGTTTTCTTAATTCACTTTGTGACGGAAAATCCTTTTCATAATTTTTATGAACCGTTTTATGATGCCTCTCTAAGTTCCCACGCTTAGGTATTGCAACTGACGTACGGCAAATGAGACAAATGCACTTATCCTTTACCATACAAAAGAAAAATTCTTCCTCCCAATCGTTATTAAAATGATAAGTTTTACTTTTCTTCGCCGCACTCATTTTGGACTATTTATTAATAAACTTTGTATCGATGTATCGCCTTCAAGTTACAACTCAGATTGACTCCTATTCCTGCAGGCGCAACATTTATATCGGCGCGAACGAAGTCTCGAATGTTCCCGTCAAACACGCCGCCCGAAGTTTCTAGAAAAATCGGCGGGAATTAAACACGTGGCTTTTCTTTGACAAGTACCGGGCGTTCCTTTGATAAAGCCGCCTTTTGCCGCTAGCAGGGTGTTATTACGATAAAAGAAAGTGATGAGGGGGTTATTCTGGCCTAATTGTGGATCGAATAAATTTTAGTAGTTTATTCATTACATTTTGTTTTAGTTACCTAAAACAAAATCTGTGAATAGTTCTATATCGGAATTTTTTTCTCGAGATCGATTCAAAAAGCACTCGCGATCGACTTGTCGATCCGATAGACCGTTTGAGCACCCCTGTTATAGGGTGTTACACGGCGCATATGTTGACGTTGACAATAAAGTATTTTGAACTCTCAGTTCGAAGAAATTACGCCATCTTAATTTTTTTTAAATAGAAAGCCCTGTATATTATTTCTTTTTTGAGTTCTACTAAGAATTCTATATATTACGTGTCTAACATACCATATGTCTAAATAGAACTGTTTTGGAATTAGTGATATTCGAAATTAAGGAGATCAAATTAAAAAAAAAAATTAAGCTGTCTTGTGTCAAAGATTTACTGTCAGATAACGACTTAACACGTCAAAAAATGATTTATTGACGAAAAAATTTAATGCTGCATTTTGTAAAACTGCAATTTGAGCGTCATAGCATAATGGTACATTTAACAGAAACTGAATTATCAATTCCCATACATCAGCTTTGCCTAGACCACAACATAAGTAAAGGTACCGTAAGTCGTATACTGAATGAAGAAAAATTGTATCCACACAAACCCATTCTATTGCATGGAATTATCTGAAGATGAATACGATAGACGCATTGAATTTTGCGAGGTCATGACAGAACGAATCAATAATGATTCTAACCTAATTCATAATATTGTTTTTCTGAGGAGGCCACATTTTTGTCTTAACGGAAGAGTGAGCAGGCATAACTGCCAGTACTGGATTTGTGGACGTCGTATCATTGGTCCCTTTTTTATCGATGGAAATCTTACAGGACAGCGGTATTTACAGTTACTCCAAGAGCAAATTATTCCAACTTATGCAGGTCTTTTTTTCGATGAAAATAATTTGGATACTCCTAACAGGAATCTGTGATATCAACAGGACGGAGCACGTCCTCACTATAAAATCAACATTTGTAGATATTTGGATGCGATTTTTCCTAATCGACAGATAGACAGAAGAGGTGCTGAAGAATGGCCTGCAAGGAGTCCCGACCTTACGCCACTCGATTTTTTTATGAGGTAATTTGAAAACCAAAGTTTACCGAAGTCGACCTGAAACTGTAGAAGATTTGCAACAAAGAATTCAGTATGAAGCAGCACAGATCACCCCAGATTCTCTGCAAAACTCTGTTCAATCTGTTTATGACAGACCACGTCATTGCCTCACTGTTAATGCTAGAAATTTTGAGCAATCGTTAGCCTCAAAAATAAACCTAGAGTATTTATTAATACTTTTTGTTTTTTTTTTTTTTTATTTTAAATTTCAAATCACAATAATTCCAAAACAGTTCAATTTAGACATGTAGTATGTTAGACAAATAATATCTAGAATATTTAGTAGGACTCAGAAATAAAATAATATATAGGGATTTCCATTTAAAAAATAATCAAAATGGCGTAATTTTTTCGAACTGATACTTCAAAACATTTTATTGTTAACGTCAGCATGTGCGCCGTATAACACCTATAACTTTTATTTAAACATTTTTTTGATACACTGATTAATAAATGCTGTGGAATCATTATTCCATCCTATATATATATATATATATATATATATATATATATATATATATGTACATATATATATATATATATATATATATATATATATATATATATATATATATATGTACATATATATATATATATATATATATATATATATATATATATATATATATATGTACATATATATATATATATATATATATATATATATATATATATATATAGACATATATATATATATATATATATATATATATATACATATATATATATATATATATATATATATATATATATATATATATATATATATAAATTCATTTATATTTTAGATGGTATTCTTAATATTTCTATATTACATTGAATAACATATTTCTACAGGAATATGTCTATCTTGCTTGCATGACAAAGTTCGTTGAGCTCTGTTTAGCCATTTTTGTGTATTTCCGATGAGACAGCAGACAAAATGTCTATAAATATCCTTGATAGTAGTTTTTTTAGAAAAAAAATAGTGGTAGTCCATGATCATGTTTGTGAATTGCATTAAACTATTTCTTTTGATTTTGCTTTTATAAAGATAAAAGAGTCGGCTGAAATTATTTTACGATAAAATATTGGTATAGTGATTTATACAGTACTTTCCTTGCAACACAAAGTTTTAAAATAAGTAATGAATTATTTTCTTATACCCAAAAATCACTTAGTTCAAACACCACGACATTTTAAATGATAGGTATTTATGGAAAGATATCAATCACAAACAGAAGCTGAGTCAGGCAAAAGTTCACAGAAATTTACAGCAAAAACCTAATATTGTCGCTACAAACTATTTTTAGTAAAATTCGGGAAAAAATTTCTGGATTCAAAACACCTGAAAAAGTCCGTATTATACGATATCTACGAAGCAACCTCTTTAACCCCCTTCCCCACTTTAGTAACCTTTTATCTGTATGACCATAAAAAAATTTAAAATCATGACAAAATAATAGCAGTTGTAGATTCGTTGAATCCAAGGATCCTGTAAAAGACGTATAATACGATATATACAAACCAATCTCTCTCCTCCACTTACCTCTACCTCTTTAACTCCTAATATGCTTGAGTATAAATAATTATGCTTAAAATTTGTTCAATATATAAACTCAAAACCAAGAAAAATTCTTGCTCTGATACAGAAACTTAACAAAATTTATTGGCTCGTGCCCCTTTTACCCCCATCTCCGTTAGCGATATTAATTAAAAGCTATAGGATCCATTCCTACTTTGAGTGTTATATATATATATATATATATATATATATATATATATATATATATATATATATATATATATATATATATATACTAAATTTGATATCGATATCCCTTTTCCTTTGAGAGTTATCATGCCAAGAGATTCAAGACTTTTCGCAATCTGGGACCCTTAAACATGAAGAAATGCAAAAATCTTTTAAAATGATTTTTTCACAAATACAATGCTAGCAACGGAAATAAGAAAGTGAATATTTTTAATGAACTATTAAACTTTCATTTATGTACATGACTTTAGCTGACGATACTTTCTTTATGGGATTTTTCTATCATTCCACAAATTCACGTAACTGATCTCTTTGTAATTGCATCGATAAAATGGTCGCTTCATATCATTTTTGTAAAGCTTACTTTAAAATATGTGCTTGAAAAGATACGAATCACTGGCGATCCAGTGCTTTTAGAAAAAGTTTGTATTATTCGCACTTAAATTTAACCAAGCTAAGGGCCTTTATATTAACATTATTTGTTATACCTTTCTCGTCATAACGTCTCAGAACAAGCTTCTACTGAAAGACAGGTACTAACAGTGAAAAGAGGCAAATAATTTTTGATCGATTTTAAACACTAAAATTATTTGAAAACATGACTCTTTTGAAGTAAATCCTGATCGTATTTTTTAATTAAATTAAACAGTTTTTTTTAGTTTAGATTTTATATGGATGTGAGAATGTGTGAAAGTTATTTTTATTGGAAAAAAGTAATGAACATTTTAAATAAATTATCAAATTTTAGGTTTTTTTTGTGGGATTTTAGCGACGCATATTTCCCAAAAATTATTCAGAGAGAAATAAATAACTTTTGCACATCACGAAATGTTCGGAAAATTTTAATATTTGCTTCATTTTGACTCAATTTACTGCCAAAAACGGTCAGATTTTCTGTTCGGCGTCCCTGCTTAATATAGGTTTTGTTGCAAGCGTGTATTGCAAGGCATTATCCGAAAAGGTCTGCACCAAAACAAGATATAGGAAGTGCATGAAATGAAGCCAAGCAATCAATTAAATATTTCAAGGCTTTTTAACAGCATCTTATTCTTGCATAAGGTATGTTTTCACCTTAATGATCACGTCAGTTAACAGAATTGTCGCTATTAAAGCTCAAGAAATTCAAAATTAAAACATCAAAAATCAATTTCCCTAAAGTGAGAGTTTGGGAACCAATTAATGGGCTCGAATTTTCTGAGAATGACGAACACAGCACAACAACTGTTATTTTGGAATGATATTTGTAGATGGTAAGTTTCTCGTCTTTTACTTTTCAGAATTTTAACAATTACAACCAATATAAATTTCTAGTTCTGTTTAGAAGACCTAAACGTGAGCTCTTTATTTTTTTAAGTCTCATTTTTTATTCTGAAAACATTTACCGATTTTTAACAGTTCCTTTTCGGTTTACATTATTGTACATACTTTTCTAAAGGTCTTGAGTTGATGTACGTAAATCATTGTTTATGTTTCTTAACGTACAATTACAATATTTTCTAGAAACATATTACAAACTATTTAATTCCATGAATAATGTTAATTTTGTTATTTAGCTTTAAATATAATATTCAGGAGGAACAGTAACTGGACTGACAATTTCGTCCTTTATCTTATGAAGAAGATTGTAGAGATTATAATGATTACTTCTATGTACAAGAACTTATATTATAGAGTGCAGTATAACGTATATTAAGCACTATAATTTTATTTGTATCTAGAACAACAGCACAAGCCTCAGTTGCGAGTAAATTATTTTTTTTGACAATTATGGTACTTTGATTCTTTCTTTGAAAAAATAAAATAACAAAGGAAGCTCTAAAACTTGCTAAAACATTGGTGAAGTGATTTACTTAGTGCTTCTCTTGCAAACAAGTAATTTTCAAGTAAGAACTGAATTTGACTTTCTGACACTAAACTTACGAGTACACTACAATTAAATTTTTTTAAATATTAGGTACTTTATTGTAAGATATTAATCACAAAACAAGTTCAGCAGAGTTGATTTTTAAAACTGAAATCTAGCATTTCTTTCGACATATTGTTTGTGTATAGAATTTAAAATCATCAAAAAATAACACAATTCTGAGATTTAATAACGACTATGAGAAACCTGAAACTAATCTAACCTTGTCCTCTATAAACTAAGAACTGGTGACCACCGGACGTACACAAACATTAATATTTATTTTAGATAATATTAAAGATAAAATAATAAAGATACTTGGAATGAGGGTTATGACTCTTCAGCTCAGGTGTTAAAGGTGAGAAAAATCAATGATTTTTTTACTTTATAGCAGCAAGCCTTCCTCTTTAATATTATGAAGTTTGATAACATTACATAACGAAACTGTAATTGCCAGACACTTAACGGTATTCTGTGTTACTGAGAGACAACTTCGAATATGTGAAAAAAAAAATTAAGATAGCATTATGTGTTACCTTGAGTGCAAGAAAGAAGTTTATTATATATAATGTGAGGTCACTACATAGGTGCATTATATGATTCTCGTTTCATTTGCATAGAAAATCGTTTCTAAAAAATGTATCAATAAGTTCACAAAGCATGTCCTTCAACACATAGACTAACATTCAACAACAATGTACAAATACTTGAACTATTAGTATGTATTCTAACCCTTGAGAGAAATACCATGCTACCTTTTACGATCTTGTGCTGATTATTATTTTAATAATGGCGAAGCAAGAGAGCATTTGTTGGGATAAGCCTTAACGATGCGAAAGAGATGCTAATAAATTATTAATTATTTATTGAAATTATAAATTTCTTTTATTAAATATTTACTATATTTAATATATAAAAAGTCTTTATTGTTATCAATGCTATAGGGAATCGCTAACAAAATTTAGCAATTGATCACCGTAGAACCATTTAAGGTGAAATCGATTTTCATATTGTATCCAGTCAATGCCTTCAGGATATAAAATTGTTAGGTTTTTAAAAAGCCACCCCCCCCCCCCCCCCCCCCCCCCCCCCCCCGTGAACATTTTTCAAATGCAGGAAATATAATTTATTTATAAAAATTGTTGACGGAGTGGCAAATTGCTAGCACCAAAATTACGTACCTTAATACTAAATGTTTCATTTATATCTGCGGCTGAATACTTGTTAATAAAATGGTGAAATTTAGCATCAACAATTCCATTTAAATTGTAAATTTAGCATGGATTATGTTAAAAACTTCTTCTCTTTTTTGTTCTTATATTGTTAAATTGCGGTCATCAAATGTGGCAAGTGCTTATTGATATACTACTGTTTTGTAATAGTTCGAATGACTTTATTTTTCTTTTCGAAAAAAATCAAGGTTGAAATCACATCCCGTAAATGCACAATAACCTGGCAAACTTTGTACGATTGGTTAACCCAATTGTACATAGCGAGACAACGATAGAGTAAAGATCAGTATCTCATTTGTTTCGAGAATGTCGAAAAAAATGTGTTAAATAAAATAGTTTTAAGGAATGTAACAGTTTAAAATTATTTTTCAGTATACAGGGTACTTCAAAAAGCGTAGCCGATATAACATGTTTTTTTTCAATGGAAGGTCCTATTTTTTAATTTATTTTTAAATTCTGCATAAAATTTTATAACTTTTTTATTAATAATGTTATATATCGAAACCTAGTAGTTTTTCTAATATTTCATTTTTAGTATTCTGTACGGAACACTTATAAGATGACTTCGGTGTCTGTCTGTCCGTCTGTCTGTCACACTCGATTTTCTCCGAAACTATTTGTCGTAGAAAGTTGAAATTTGGTAATAATATAGGAATTGATGGCCTCATCAGAGCCATGTAGTTTTGAAAGTTAAATTTTGACTTAAGGGGTTAGTTTTGGGGGGTGAAATCGGAAAGTGGAAAAAAAAAATTTTTTACTAGGTAATCGAGTGTGGTGTCAAATGAAAGCTTGTGAAAACACGAGTAAAAAATATACATATAATGTAATACTTGCGCTCACTTTTCTTTGTATTATTTTTAAAAAATCTCGAAAAATCGCTGTCCACCCGCCTTATCTCGAAAAGTACTTATCAAAAAATTTTGAAAAAATTCTGGAATATTCTCCAAGGGGTGTAGATTGAACGAAAATTATCATGAGTGCATTACCTTTAATAATTTATCTGGTACATATAAAAAAAAAATCAAGGTCATCAATTTTCAGTAAAGATTGGAAACAAACTTTGTTGAAAACTCATTTGAGATGTGTTTTGTGAAGTCACTGATCATTTTATACTTCCGTTATAAATTTTTTTATTTTAAAATCAATCAACATACGGAACACTAATTATGCAAGTTCAACTTGCACTTGACCGGTTATTTTATTTTTGTTTTTAAAAATACTAGTTTTCAGTTTTGTAAAAAATTGCCAGTAGCGCCATTATTTCTGAAGATGGAATACTCATAACCGATACGAGCTTTCTATAGAGATGAAAAAAAAAAGATATATGTAAAGAAATTTGAGTTAGATGCTACAGGGTGTTCGAAATATATTTATGCATTTCGACTATTTTAAATTGAAAAATCTCAACCCTGTATATTATTATTTTTTCTGATAGATTTTACAAAACCATCTAACTTTCATTAAGTATATCATATACCTATTTCTAATAGTTTTCTATTTATTTTGAATTTTTCAATTTTTACCCTTGTTTTTAATACACTTACGCTATTGTGGAAACATAAACAAATAGTAATAATAATTTAAATATAGTTGAACTGATCTAATGGTTAATTATTATGACGTAATAAATGGTCAAGAATATGCCGGTCTACTTGAATACACATGTTTAGTCGTTTTACTATATTTTCGTTCACTTTCCTTAGCATAAAGGGCGTTATTTTCCTGCACGCATCCCGTATCCTATCTGCTGGTGTTATAGGGGGATTCACATAAACACGATCTTTAATGTAGCCCTACAAAAAGAAGTCTAAAGGTGTTAACTCGCATGATCGAGGGGGCCACTGAATGAATCCATCCGTAACGATCCATTTTTGTAGGTAACGATTGTCTAAAAATTCCCGAACTTCCCGTTGATATTGAGCGGGAGTTCCGTCTTGTTGGGGCTAATTTGTTTTGCAACAAATTTAGATATTTAGGCCCGTTGTGCGGTTCGCGAAAAAAATGTGAATCAATAGTTCGAAAATTTAATATTCCACACCATACATTAAGCGACCAATGGTTTTGATTTTGAACTTATGGGAACCAAAATGGATTAATTGTTGAATAATAATGCATTATTATGGCTGTTAACAGCTCCAGTACTGCGAAAAGTAGCTTCATCAGAAAACATTATTTTTGATAAAAAATTTGGATCGGCCTCTATTGCTTCATTCATGGTGGTACAAAAGTTTACTTGTCGTTCAAAATCACGGTCTTGTAGTTCTTGGCGTAGCCCCATATGAAAGCGATGATACTTGTATTTTCTCATGGTGCGATTAGCCGTAGATTGGAATGTGTCAGTTAAGTCAGCTAATTGACGGCTGCTGACCTGGGGATTATCTTCAACATGAAGTAAAATCTCCATTTCTTTTTCCTCATTGGTAGCATTCTGGTTCACTACTTTCCGTTTCGTATACTCAACGCTACCACTACCATCAAACTGTTCCATTAAGCACACACAAAAGATTTTGTAGATGGTATACATCTATTAGGGTACTTCGCTCCGTAAAGCCTTACTACTAAAAGACAATTTTTTTCTCGCTTCGCCCAGTATCTAAACCATATCAATTAATTCATTTTTCGGAAAACCCATAACTATTACCTTTATACGTTACTTACTACAACAAATTAAACTATTTTTACTTACTTAATAGACATGTCAACAAATTTGAGATTTTTCAATTTAAAATAGTCGAAATGCACAAATTTATTTTGAACATCCTGTAGCATCTAACTCAAATTTCTTTACATATATCTTTTTTTTTTCATCTCTATAGAACGCTTGTACCAATTATTAGTATTCCACCTACAGAAACTATGGCGCTACTGGCAATTTTATACAAAACTGAAAACTAGTGTTTTTTTTTTTAAATTGAAATATTAGAAAAACTACTAGGTTTAGGTATATAACATTATTAATAAAAAAGTTATAAAATTTTACGCAGAATTTAAAAATAAATTAGAAAACAGGATGTTCCATTTAAAAAAACATATATTATATCGGCCACACTTTTTTGAAGTACCCTGTGTACTCAAAAATAATTTTAAACTATGCACCTTAACTTTACCTAAAACTACTGTAATTAACATTTTTTTGTCATTCCCGAAACAAATGAGATAGTGAACTTTATTCTATCGTTGACCCACCCTGTACATAAATTTTATTAACGTCCATAATTCTTTCATTATTTGCGATGAATTATTTTTTAAATATTACATGTTACCAAGTATAACGAGAATATCAGCATCGAGGTATCTGATGACAAAATTCGTTTCATCGATGATATTACATGCATAATAAACAATGTTAGTATTCGCTTCTTTATATTTCTGACAAGATGGATCGTCAGTAACATTGGATACAACTTTGTTATTATTACTAATGATAGAATTACATTGTCCGAAATTGAGACAAACTAATTTATTAACAATAACTTGTGGCATTTAATCACTTGAGCAATGTGCAACAAAAAAGTTAATGAGAGCTGGTTTAAATTTCGTATTTTCATTACTTCCGTAAAATCTGCAGACTGTATTTAATGACGTTCAGAAATAATGTATTCGTCGTAAATGATATCAGTATTTGATGCTTGATATTTCGTTAAAATGTCCAACATTTTTTTTTGGTAAATCAAAATATTACCAAATGTTTTTAGAAACTTCTTTTATAAAATGCAGTAGAAAAAAGTCATCAACTGTGAAAACATCCGCATAATTCGGCTCCTGATTAATATTTCATTTAATAATGACTGATTTATTTGTTTTAGAGATAGTGGTGTCTAAATGATACATAGATATCAGAACTGGAGTAATTGATTACGTTAAAATTTTACCTTCATCGATATTGTGACCTATCGTTGAATTAAAATTTCTTGAACTTGTGTAAATATGTTGACATTTTGTTTTCCTGTTGTTCATGTGAAAAATGGGATAACGGTGTTTTTTTTTTTACAGAAATAAAAACTTTCCATTGCTGATCGCGGTTGCTTTCAACATTTTTTCTACAGGATCTGATCTCCTTTTTCAGATGTAATATTAAATAATTTATAACAAGATAATTCCCAGCTCAATGGGTTAACATAGAACTAAAAAGATCTATGATTTTTTAAAAAACTGTTTTATATTATTATATGTTTATATAAGTCTGCTGAAACATCTACTTGTTTATTCAATCAAAATTATTCATAGACTTTTGGTTGGGTATCATGGCTTATTGCCCAATGTTGACGAGCAGATATAGGGGTAGTAAAATATATTACACCTGTGAGTCTTCTGGAAGCGTCAGCACTTATCGTTTGCTTTAATGGTTGTCTAGAAAATTATTTTTAGTTCTTTTAATCTAAAAAATTCTTTCTTAAAACTTTCTTTCACGCCGGAAAATGTTTCAGCAACTTTTGTTAAATTATCATGGTATTTGATAGTCAAACATTTATAACTTTGTTGATAACATATAAGAAACAAATTTGTGATATTCGGCAATATATATTTAACAAGTTCGAAATCTCTAGAGTGGATACTTCTACTCAGAGTTTAATAACAATGAACAAGATTTATATAAATGATATAAAATTGTGTAGTTCTCCCAAATTCACCATTCAGAGTTTGATCTTCATATGTAACGTAATTTTCGTACAATTCGATTTGGGTCTTTTATTCGAAATGTTGAATTTGTGCATGTGTGCGATTTTTCAAGTTCTTGGGGTATGCCATCAGATGAAGATTGAAAATGGGGTCCTTGTAAATCTAGAGCTATAAGAGTCACCTTTTACATTTATTGAAATGTTTCCCTTTAATAAATCCACTCACATAACCATTTGCCAGCAATTCACTTTCAATCAGAATAGCTGTTAATCCACAATCACTTATCATTTTACCGACTGCTTTAAAATAAGCTATTATAATATGAGATAGGAGATTCAATTCGAACTGTGATTTTTTCAGTCTTGGACTGTCATCTTCACAAATTTTGCTATGAAAACCAACCCACATAGATATATGATTTAATTGCAATGCATGGTTAAACATTCATATCGTGTATACTTTGGAGATTCCGATGACGTTCGTGCTCTTTTTTATTATCAGTTAATCGAAAAATATCAGTAATTTTAGGTTTTTTCGCAAATGAAATTAATCCAGTTGATATAGTATCAAAAGTCCGCTTTTTTGTGTGATTTCCACCATTTACGTGCATTTTTGAATCTTATGAACGTTCTTCATCATTTGTCTCTGTATTCTAAAAAATAACCGGCCAAGTGTAACTTAGTGTTTTGTACATTGATTGCTTTTAAAATAAAAATTGTTGTTACAGAGGTATAATATGATCAATGACTTCACAAAACACATCCCAAATGAGTTTTCAACAAAGTTTTTTGCCAATATTTACTGAAAACTTATGACCTTGAAAATTTATTTTTTTTTGTATACCAGTTAAATTATTGAATGCACTTGTGATAATTGTCGTTCACACTCTGTGGAGAATATTCCAGAATTTTTTCAACATTTTTTGATCAGTACTTCTCGAGATAAGGGGGGATCAGCGATTTTTCCCTATTTTTTAAAAATAATACAAAGAAAAGTGGGCGGAAGTATTCATTATCATCATTATTATTAGCTTATTCCATCCAGAGTCAGATGTAAACCTCCCCAAGTTGTCTCCAATATGCTTTTTTGTTTGCTTTTTGCATCCAATATATCGTCCGTCCATCTTGTGTGTTCGCAAGTATTACATTATATATATTTTTGGTTTTACAGGCTCTCATTAGACACCCCACTCGATGACCTGAAATTTTTTTTTCACTTTCGATTTCACCTACCAACCCCACCTTACGTCAAAATTCAACTTTCAAAACTACACGGCTCTGATAAGGCCATCAATCCTATATTAGTGCCAAATTGCAACTTTCTAGATCAAATAGTTTCGGAGAAAATCGGATGTGACAGACAGACAGACGAACGGACACCGAAGTGCTTATAAGTGTACCGTACGGAACACTAAAAATTATCCCTATACTATATTTTTCTCTTGTTGCTTCTACAAATCTGTCAAAGTTATCAAACGCAACAGCTGTACATAAATCCGTAGATTTTTTTAACAGCGTCTAGAAATAAACTAGATCCTGTAGTTGAGATTTAAGCCACTTCCGTTTTTAATTCTTCTAATACATGATAACTTATACAATGCCCTTATCTGTTTATAATATACATAACTTTTCGACTACTTATAAGACTTCTCAACGTCATCCCCGATGAGTGATGCTTAAAGGTTTTGATTTTACCGTTATGTACTCCACGAATCAAATCTTGGCATAATGAGTTGACCTGTCGTTGATAGTTAGGATTATTTCTACGCTACGAGTACAAACTGCCATAAGAGTAAGGATAAAATCTTTTAAAACTGATGATAATGAACATTCTCCCGCTATTAACTGTTGAACTGAAAATTTATGTAATATTGAAAATATAATTTCTTAACAGTAATGCTGCAGCTTGCAAAATGTCTTCATCTTTTAAATGTGATAATTATGTCTTTAGGTCGTATAATACCATTATTCTTTATTAATAGTTGAGTTTTATCTTGAAATGTTTGTGAAATTTTTCGTACAGGGTGAGTCAACGATAGAGTAAAGTTCATTATCTCATTTGTTTCGGGAATGACGAAAAAATATTATATCCAATAGTTTTAGGGAATGTTAAGGTGGCCAGATAATTCCATTGCAATCACACCTGTTGAGAGAGCGAACTTGTTGGCTGAACTCTTTGCTTCACATTCTATTGTCGATTTCCAAGGAAAAACACCACCTACTATTCCCATATTGCAGTCAAGGATGCCCGATGTTGTCTTTAGACAGCGCACCATAAAGCGTATTTTAATGAAGCTAGACACCAAGAAGGCTTCTGGCGCTGACGGAATACCATAGTTCTCAAAAACTGTGCAAAGGAACTAACACCAGTTTTCTGTAGACCTTTTAAAATATCCTACAGAAATGGAATATTTCCGTCCTACTGGAAATGTGCCACGGTTCAGCCGATACCTAAAAAAGGCAAGAAGACCTTGCCAAATAACTACCGACCAGTTGCACTGCTTTCAATAATATCGAAAGTCATGGAAAAGGTTATCAATGAGCATCTTCTAAAATATCTTGAACGATTCAATATTATTAGCGATCACCAATATGGTTTTCGTAAACATAGATCAACAGGAGATCTTCTGACTTATGTAACACATGTTTGGAACAACGCAATTGAACACTCTGGAGAATCTCGAGCGGTTGCTCTTGACATATCCAAGGCATTCGACCGTGTTTGGCACGATGGACTGTTGGTTAAGTTACGCTCTTATGGTATGTCTGAAAGGTTCTGTTTGTGGCTCTCATGTTTCCTCAGAAAGTGTTCTTTACGAGTGGCGGTCGACGGATTTCTTTCTAACACCCTCACTATCAACGCCGGTGTGCCCCAGGGCTCCATACTGTCTCCTACTCTTTTTCTCATTTACATTAACGATCTGCTGGAAAAAGACCGGCAATCCAATCTACAGCTTTGCAGATGACAGTACGCTTGTCTCTTCATTCACCTTGAACGCTCGGACATCGGCTGCTCAGGCGAATATCCGCAGACAGCAGGAGGTCGTTCAACTTAACAAAGACCTGGAAGAAATTCTATCTTGGGGTGACAGTAACCAAGTGGAATTTAACGCTACAAAAACCCAAGCGGCAGTTTTTTCTAAAAAAGTTAACGTCGCTGAACCCGACATGGTTATGTCGGGGCACTCCATTCCCCTAGCATCGTCGCTCAATTTGTTGGGCGTTAGTTTGGTAGCAAATATGTCCTGGCATGAACATGTTGCAGGCATAGCAAGGAGAGCTTCGCAAAAGTTGGGAATATTATTTAAAACCAGAAAGCTTTGCACCCCACAACAACTGTTAATTCTTTACAAAGCCCAAATTCGACCAACTATGGAATACTGCTCCCACGTTTGGGGCTCCGCTCCCAAACATATACTGCATTTGTTGGATTCTGTTTAGAGAAGAGCGGTCCGGCTGATTGGGGACCCGGAATTAACCGGCGGCCTTGATTCGCTGGAACATCGAAGAACGGTTGGCGACTTGAGTCTGTTCTACAAGTATTTTCATGGAAAGTGTTCGAAGGATGTAGCCCGCTTAATTCCTCCCAAAGCGGAGCCTGTTAGAAATACACGTCGCGCTGGTGCTTCACATCCGTGCCGCTCCTGGAGCGCTTTAGGGACTTCCCTGCAGCACGTGTGCTAGACCCATAAAAAAAAAAACAGTTTAAAATTATTTTTGAGTATACAGGGTACTTCAAAAAAGCGTGGTCGATATAAAATATGTATTTTTAAATGAAACATCCTATTTTCTAATTTATTTTTAAATTCTGCGTAAAATTTTTTTATTAATAATGTCATATACATAACCTAGTAGTTTTTCTAACATTTCAATTTTTTTTTTTAAAATACTAGTTTTCAGTTTTGTAAAAAATTGCCACGACGAGTAAATTTTTGTACCACCATGAATGGAGCAATAGAGGCCGATCCAAATTTTTTATCCATAATAATGTTTTCTGATGAAGCTACTTTTCTCAGTAATAGAGCAGTTAACAGCCATAATATGTATTATTGTTCAACGGTTAATCCGGGAAGTATGGTGTGGAATATTAAATTCTCGAATTATTGGTCAATTTTTTTCCGCGAACCGCTTAACGGGCCTAGATATCTAAATTTTTGCAAAACGAATTACCCCTTCTTGAAGAAGTTGATAACTTTGAAAGGAGACAAATGTGGATTCAACAAGACGGAGCTCCTGTTCATTACCAATGGGAAGTTTAGGAATTTTTGAACGATCGTTACCCACAAAAATAAATCGGTAAGGATGGATTCATTCAGTGGCCCCCTCGATCATGTGACTTAACACCTTTAGAGTTCTTTTTCTGGGGCTACGTGTTTATATGAATCCCCCTACAACACCAGTAGATACGGAAAATAGGATGCGGGATGCGTGCAGGACAATAACGCCCTTTATGCTAAGGAACGTGAAGGAAAATATAGTAAAACGACTAAACATGTGTATTTAAGTAGACGGGCATATTTTTGAACATTTATTACGTCATAATAATTATTCATTAGATAAGTTAAACTATATTAAAATTATTATTAACAATTTGTTTATATTTTCACAATAGCGTAAGTGTATTAGAAACAAGGGTAAAAATTGAAAAATTCAAAACAAATCGAAAACTATTAGAAATAGGTATATGATATACTTAATAAAAGTTGGAGGGTTTTATAAAATCTATCAGAAAAAATAATAATATACAGGATGTGCCATTTAAAAAAATTTGAGATTTTTCAGTTTAAAATAGTGGAAATGTCGAATAAATTTATACATACATATATCTTTTTTGCTTCAGTTCTATAGAACGCTCGTACCAATCATGGGTATTCCACCTTCAGAAACAATGGCGCTACTGGCAATTTTTTACAAAATTGAAAACAAGTATTTTTTTTTTAATTTAAATATTAGAAAAACTACTAGGTTTAGGTATATAACATTCTTAATAAAAAAGTTATAACATTTTACGCAGAATTTAAAAATAAATTAGAAAAGAGGATGTTCCATTTAAAAAAACAAATGTTATATCGGCCACACTTTTTTGAAGTACCCTGTATGCTCAAAAATAATTTTAAACTGTGCAGCTTAACATTCCCTAAAACTATTGTTTTTAAACATTTTATCGTCATTCCCGAAACAAAATAGATAATGAGCTTTACTCTATCGTTGACTCACTTTGTACTGTAAATGTAATATGTTTATTTTCAGACCTATCTTCATCTATTTTTTGCAGTAAGTCCCACTAAGTACTTCCTGTATAAATATGACAAAAAAATAACACCACATAATTTCGATGATTATGCCAACCAGAGTGTTTTGATTCTGTGGAGGATGATTTATACTGACTGCAAAATTCATTTTTACAAATATTAGTATAATGTATCTTGTCTTCAGATAATTTTTTTAAATTTCTCTAATACAGGGGCCGGCAACCTTTTAACTAAGGGGTGCCAGTTTTCATCCATACAACATTTTGCGTGCCGACATAGGTACTTACTACAACTAAAATTAACAAAAATTAACTTAAATTAACTTAAAATACTGGTTTTAGAAGGTTTAATTACAAAAAAAAATTTTACATTTAACAAATAATTTTATTATACTAGTCCTAGGACCTAGTGTGAACCCTGTGCTTGAAGTTCTGTAGAGAGTTTTCTTATATCCGGTTCATGTCTGGTTATTTTCAGTGTCACACATGCTTCTGAGTTGTCTGTTGCCAGCCTGCTTCGGTACGGGTTTAAAATCACTCTCATATGGGAAAAGAGTTGTTCACAGATATAGAATGATCCGAAAGCTGTAAACATGGCAAACGCTACTTTCTTAAGGCAAATAAATTTCTCAGGTAAACTCATCCAACAACTGAGTATCTCGTTTGAATGGTTCTGGCAGTCACCTTCTAATAGCCTTCTTAATTCTACAAATTTCGTGTTCCATAACTTGGAGCTTTTAAATTCAATGTATTGAAGATCAAAATCATGATTGTCCATCCATGAGAAAAGAGATATGTCAAAGCAACTGCTGGAAAAATCCATTAAATCTGGTTTGAGTAAAAAGCGACCATGTTTATCAAAATCCTGATCCCTCTCGATAAACTCCTCTTTTAAATTAGTCATATATTTAGGAATTTCGTCTATTAGTGCACCATCGTCGGCGCTGGATATATAAGTTTTTAAATTTGGAAAATATTTATATGTGTTTGTAGTAATATCGCTGATAAATAAATCTATTTTTAATTTGAATGAATTCCAGGATTCGTATAAATCCAGAACTGTTTTGCCTGAACCTTGTAACTTTAAATTGAGTTCACTGAGATGGTTTGTAATATCAGTAAGAAACATTAACATACAGATCCAGTTCTTATCTTCTAGTTCAGAATAAGCATCCACTTGATTTTTTCCAACGAGAACGATATAATTTCGCCCAGATATTGCACAAATCTAGAGAGCACTTTGCCACGGCTGAGCCAACCCACATTATTGTGCAATGGTATATCTGAATATGCACTTTCTAATTCCTGCAGAAACGCCTTAAATTGTCTATAGATCAGTGAAGAACGACGGACAATGTAGTTAACTATTTTAACCACCCTATCCATCACCGGTTTTAAACTTCCAGCGGAGATTTTAGAATTATGCAATGAAAAGTCAAAACTGATCGACCCATGCGTTTAATAAAAAGGGAAACAAATCCTTTATGTCTCCCAATCATAGCAGGAGCGCCATCTGTCGTTACGCAAAATTTTTTATTTAAATCAATGTTCTGCTTTTCAAAATGTTTAACAAATTCTGAAAATATATCCTCTGCTCTTGTAGTGCCCTGCAATGGAGCAGACATATCAGCTCTTCATACACACTGCCATCATCGAAGTATCGCGCAACGATTGCCAGATAGGCAACGTCATTAATATCGACACTTTCATCCAATGCTACACTAAATACAAAACTCCGTTTGATAGCGTCTCTCTGCTGTTTTTGGACATTTTGTGTCATTTCGGTAATTCGTCTCTCGATGGTCCACGCTGATGCCGGTATATACCTAATCCTGGCCAATATTGTATCCTTATTGGGCAAGTCGTCGAATAAAATCTCGCCAGTACTCAAAAACGTTTGCTTCATAAATTATCCGTAAGTGAACGGCCTACCCTCTTGTGCCAACGATTGTGCAATTTTGAAACTGCATTCAGTTACCTGATTTTTTCCTTGGAAAACTTTGCTAAAGAATGTTGACTGTTTCTCGTATTGTTTACTTGCTCTTTGTATTGCCTCCCTTTCATCAGCGTTATCTTTAAATGACGATTCATGTTTTATCTGAAAATGTCGTTGAACACTAGATGTCCGGAAAACTACGCTTTCCCGACATAGGAGACAAATGGCCCGAATCGTTTTGCTGTACAAACCCGTATTCTGTTGTCCATGAAGTTTGAAATGATCGAACGTCTACCTTCTGTTTCTTCGCGGCTATAACGCAACGTAATTTTAATTTTTAAACTTTTCGACGACTGTTGACTGGAACGGATGTTACTTCTATACTAAATGATCCAAACGTGTAGCCGCTTGCTATATATAGAAAAATAATGTTTCCAGAAAATTCCAATAATTACGTTTATTAAATTTCTTAGAAAAAAATTATTATCTACAACGCGCCCATTGCAATCAAAGGGCCGCCTAGAAGTTAAATCTAACAAAAACTAAAGTTCGGCAATATAAAAAGAGTTCCGGCGCGCGTCGGAACGATTGAAGTCAAGTCAAACAAAAACCGCCTTATAGCGGCTCTTTTGATCTGAATTGAGGACGTTTATTTGTGTTTTTGCCTAGGCTTGCCGTCTTTAATACTTGCCGAAATTAAAGCCAAACCAATGCATTCAGTAAAATTATAAATTACAAAATATATATTTTGTAGTTTTTGGTAATAATACCTAGTGACCTATATAATAGATCGTTTTTGTTTGTATCGTTAAAGTAATACTGTCTTCGATTATTTACTTAATTTCGAAACATGTCACAGATTACAGAATTAATGTGTAAGCTTTGAATAGGTACGTGTGCCATTCAAAATTGCTTGGCGTGCTATAAGTTGCCGACCCCTGCTCTAATATCTCTTTACCGTCGTTATTTTCAGTTCTCAAATATTTTATAAAATTTGTTTTAAATTTTTCTTTAACGTGCAAATACTGCATTATAAAATTTTTTTTCTTACCTTTATTACAAAATAATTAAAATTATCTTCACTAACTTTATTCTTAGATAAATATAACATATCTCATGAATCAACAATTTTATTTAATTTTTCTATTTCTAAAGTACATACATTTAGTATTATAATTTCGGTTTATAATTCTTGTGAACTTCCTTCATATACTTTTTCAGCTTCTAAATTATCTGTATTTTTAAAAAAGGGGATTGCTGTGGAGAAGATGCAAGGTTTGATGATTGTGTACAAGGTTGAGTTATTAATAAAGAAGGTTTTACTGGGTGGTGTTTGGTGCTACCATTGCATACAAATTTTTTATAAGCGCTTTAAGTGTCCGATATCATGTTTGATAGTACCAATTTTCCTTTTTTCTGAAGGTAAAATAATATCTTTTCTATTAAGATTATAGGTTTTATGTATTTTTTTTTATATTGTTGTAATATTTTAAAGTCTCTTCAGAAAATAAATATACACTTTCGTCCCTATTTTTATAAAAAAAAATACCACTCAATGATTCCCCGAACAATATTAAAAAATTAAAAAAGTAAAAGAGTAAGAAAATTTGCAATAATTAAAATACTAATTTGCACAATATCATAAAAGGTTACATGATGTTTTCCGTAATGAAGCTAAAACTTATAATAACAGTTCTAGTACATATGTAAGCCTACAGAATTTACAAACGCACTGAATTATGAATTATTGAATATTATACCATGTTTTGAAGGATATTCTTTGTTAACTTACTCATTTCTTAGAAATGATTTCTATACAAATGAAACGAGAAAGATATAGAGCACCTACGTAATGACCTTAAGTTATGTCTAATAAACCTCTCTCTTGCACTCACAGTAATACAATGCTATCTCACTCACAGTTACAACAAAGTTTATCCATCGTCTGATTCAACTTAAACTAACGAAAATATATTCTCTAAAAATATCTAAAAATCACTTTGACGATATAATGTAAATTCATTTTTTTCACGCACTTTTGAAATTGTTTGTATTTTTGTTACATAATATTATCAAACTTCATAATATTAAAAAGCTAGACCTGCTATCACTTAAAAATCACTTGTTTTTCTCACACCTGAGTGGAGACACAGAAACCGGAGATAAAGATTCCTAACCCCAATTCCGTGTATACTACATTACATCTTGCAAGTTTGCTGAAATACCAGCTGGCAGTAACCAGGTCTTACTCTCTACTATCCCTGTAACCCCATATATCGGTGACCATAAATAATTGAAAATAATGAAAAATAATATAGTTTTGAGACGCCTCGACTCAATCAACACTGAAAAGGGCATGATATATATCAAGCAATCTTTTTAACACCCTTCACCATCTCTTTATCTCCATACCCAGAAATTCATTTTCTCAACACAAAAATAATGCTATTGAAAGGATACAAAATTTATTGATCTGCATGCTTTTTACTCTGTCTTCTTAAGGCAATATCGACCAAAAACTATACGTTTCATTCCAACGTCAAGTATTATATGTGTATTAAATTTAAACTCAATATCTTATTTCGTTCGAGTATTATCGTGCCAAAATACATTTGTATATTCGCACGATAACTTTTGGAGAGAAAGGCAGACAGAATTCGTCTTCTTCTGGTGCTGTGTCTTCTTTAGACGTTAGCGATCATTCCGGTCCAAATTCCTTTATTTATAGCTGATCTAAACAATTCTATACTACTTTCTGTCCATTTTCTAAGGTTGTGCAGCCAAGAGATTCGACATCTTCCAGGAGGTCTTTTCCCCTTAACTTTTCCCTGCAGAATCAGTTGAGGAGATGATACTTGTCGTTCCTCATAATGTGGCCAAAGTATGACAGTTTACGTTTCTTCACCGTATGTACGATCTCCACTACCTTATTCATCCACCATGTAGTATGGTATCGTTGGTAACGTAGTGTACGTGTATCCAAGAAACTCGCAGCGTACGGCGATAACATCGCATTTCAAACGCTTGGAGCTTCTTTGTTCTTGTTTTGGATAATGTCCACGCTTCAATGCCATACAGTAGCACAAAGAATGCATAGCACCTTAAAACCCGGATTCTGATCTTTAGAGATGCACACTACATAGGAAAAAAAAAAAGCTGATCTTTCTTTCTCTACACGAACTAACATTTCTTTTGCATTACAATGCATTTTACATCCATTTCTCTTTAAGATTACAGCCCAAGTACGTAAACTGATTTATCCGTTGTATTGGTTTGCCGTTGATGTTAAAGTTGGCACTCAGTTCGGGGTTTTTACTTATTATCATAACCCTGGTGTTGATACATTCAAACTCATACCATACTCTTCATATTGATCTTGTATTCAAGTTATCAGCCTTTGAAGTCCATCTGCAGTGTTGGCCAATATAATGGGGTCGTCTGCATATCTCAAGTTGTTAATGATATGCCCATTAATAACCACACAATCCTCGCAACCACTCAAGGCTTCAGTGAAAAGTTATTCGGAGTATACGTTAAAGAACAACGGGGACAAAACGCACCCTTGTCTAGCCCCTTTCTGTATACTGATCTCTTCAGATCGCTTGGCACCCACTCTGATTTTAGCTGTCTGTTGCCAGTACAAGTTGGAAATGATACGAATATCCTCTCATCTCATACCTACGGACAGCAAGACTTCCATCAATTTCCCATGCTTTACCCTATCGAAAGCTTTCTCGAACTCGAGAAAACATAGGAAGACATCGCAGTATATCGCGTGCTCTTTGAATAGGAACCTGAAGGCCAAAGAGCGCTTCTCTTGTTCCTAAGTCACTTCTGAAACCGAACTGTGTCTCACCAATATAGTTCTCAAGTAATGGATATATGCGTTCATGGATGACATACAAGGATACATTTAAAACATGACTCATAAGACTAATTGTGCGATGTTCTTCATATTTCTTCGCATTGACCTTTTTAGGTATAGGTATAAAGGTGCTGTTCTTGTAGTAGTTTCAGAACCTCTCCTCCAATCCTGGTGCTTTACCGTCTTTTAGTCTTCCAATGGCTTTTATTAGCTCATCTCCACTGATACTAATTTCTGTATGGACGTCACTTATTTCCTCTCTGTTTTCCTGTTGGAATAGTTCTTTTATGTATTTTGTCCACCTAATCAACCTTTGGTCACTGTAACGGATTTTGTTTTAAGTATACCCGTTGCTAGTTTAATTTTCTTATGGAGATTAAAAATGTCATGCTTCTGTTCTAGACTTCTATTTCGTTGCATTGTTGTATCAACCAAAGTTCTTTCGCATCTTTGATCTTTTTCTTTATTATGTCATATGTGTGTTGTTTTTGTTCTTATGTGTTCTTCTTTCAGTCATTAAATCTAAAATTTCTTGCGTCATCCATTCATTCTTGGTCTTTGTTCTAGTTGTTCTTAAATATTCTGTCTGTGTATCGGTAAGTACAGTTTTGATAGCCATCCATTTGTCCTCTACATCAGTCAGTTCCACGAACTTTCTATAATTGCTGTTCTGATCTTCTCCTGTGTGAATTTGTCTTTCAGTTTTTTCACATATACGTTTGGTGTGACAGGTGTTGCTTTAATTCCCTTTAGACCTAGTCTTTCAGTAGTTACCAGCAGGTTATGATGATGCAACGTCAGCTCCGGCGTATGTTTGGTGACTTTCACAGTTCTGTATCGCTTATTTACTAGGATATAGTCTATTTGATTTCTAGTAATATGCTCATCTGACTCGGCCGGTGATTGCCATGTATATAATCTTCGAGCTAGTAAATTAATTAGGGTATATGTAATGATGAGATCATACTCCTTGCAAAACTACACCAGTTTTTGTCCTCTATCGTTTCGCTATCATAGTCCAAACTTTCCTACTACATCCCCATCTATTTAACATTAAGATCTCCGATGATATAAGTGATTTCATTCTTTTTCACACTTTTCATAGCATCCTCCAGTTCTACATAAAATTGATTAATCTCATCCTCTGTACTGTCTGATGTTGGAGCGTACACCTGAATGATATTTATATTGACTGTTCGGGTATTTATTCTCAGAATTGCAAGTCTATCACTCATAGGATAGAAGCCTGTAACTGACTCATCGATCTTCTTAGGAACTATAATTGCCACACCATTTATATGGTGGTTTTTAGCATTACCTGAGTAGTAAATTTAGAACCCTGATACTTTACATTTCCTTGAATCCGGTCACCTGACCTGATAGAAAGATAGACCGGCGAAAATAAGTGATCTAGCGACTCTGAAGTAAAGAAAAAATATAGAAGAGTGATTTTTGATCATTTTTGCAATAACAGTAAAAATGAGAAATCCGTAGTCCACCAATAATATATCATATTTAACTTATCTACAACTTCAACACACAGAAAGTCAGTCTTGTTCTAAGACGAGAAAATCGCTATTATACCAAAAAATATGCCGTTCAAGAACATAAATTGCATTGTGAAAGCTATTATTAAAACAGTGCCATTCGAAATAAAGTGACGTGATTCAGTGTGAGACCCATCCAATCACCTCTCATTAGCCTTACACATAAGAATAATGGTGGAAAGATATTAAATGACAACACCTACACAGTTTTCCAGATCGAACAAACCAGTAAAATCAAGAGACGAATTACAAATTTAATTAATGTCGCTCCCTCATTCTAAAGTTCCGAAACCGATAAAACACTTGGTTTAAATGTCAGTGTAATATAATCACAATAGCATAAATTACGTAAACATTTAGGAAATATCTCTCTGCCCTTGCTAGCTATATATATTCTCTACCTATAAATATTCATCCAAAAATTTGATTAATGCTATGAGATTATGATGGTTTAATCTGTTATACTCGTATTATCCAAACTTCTTCTAAAAACGCGGAATGGAACCTTTACGGATGAAAACTCGTGGTTCTTGGGATTAAACTGTATCGCGATTCCACAATGTATAGTTAGGGAACTTTAGTCTACTTATTTCACAGTGTTTTAATATTGGAGACCAAAAATCTCTGAAGATGCCTAATGTAATCGTAGAAGAAACAGCGGAGTTTCTCCATATTGACACTGGCTAATCCCCAGAACCACGATTTCTTCTCGTCTGAAAGCAATCACTTCTGAGGTAGACGGGGTAAAATATAGGTATCTGAGTATCTAGGCCTCCTAATAAATTACTTGCACTTTTATATTTTTAAATAAAGCCTGAAGTTACTGTTCGAAATTTAACTTTTACACTGTACAAATTCGTATACTTGAAATAAATAAAATGACATTGTTAACAAAAAAATATAATTTTATTTAATGTAACTATTTCTTCTTGCCTTCTCAGAATAATATAATTTCAGCTTCATTACTCTCTTCTGGCTATTCTAAGGCAAGATCGATAATGAAGCTGTCAGTTTTTTTGCCTTTAAAAAATCTCATTTTCGTATTATCCCAAGGACTCTTTCTGAATCTTTTTCAAAGGCGGTAACGTAAAATTTTATTATTTATTTTATTTCAAGACAATAAAATAATTTTTCTTAGAGTAATCTACAATTAAATCATAACGGTAATTTACATTGATCCCAAGGGAAACAGGAGAAGGGGGTCGGATTTATTTACGCAACTGATAAAGTACACAAGCATTTGTTATACGCTGAGAATTTACATCGTAGGAATTAATTCTCATGAATATAATTGGAACGATGAAAAATTGGCGATGTAACTGTAGATCACTATCCAAAAAAAAAACATGCACTCCAAAGAATATTAGTCATTAAAACAAAAAAAAATTAAAATTAAACTAATGAAATAGTTTCTTTCGTTAGATTATACTATATTTATGGTGTTTTCAAACTAAACATGACTATATTACAAGTGTTAAAGAAATATTGCATAAAATATTAATTTACTAATTTTATTTCTTCAGTATCTTAAGGTTATCTGATTTTTATATTAATTTTCATTTTTACGAAATTTTCTTATATAAATACTAGCCGTGCCCGCGGCTCCGCTCGCGTGGACTTGATTCACTACTATCGTCAGTGCTTATTCCTTGTGTTACCTAACGTAATAAAATATCTACCATTATTTTCCCTTATCTTCCATTATTTCTCCATATCTCCCATTATCTCTATATAATTTCCATTATCTAGGCTTATTTCTGCTCATCTCCTATTATTTCTATTTATCTCACATTATTTCTCCTTATCTCCCATTATCTCACCTTATCTCCCATTATCTACGCTTATCTCGACTTATCTCGCAATAGTTCTCTTTATCTCTCATTATTTCTCCTTATATCATTATCTCACCATAACTCCCATTATCTAGACTTATCTCTGCTTATCTCCAATTATTTCTCCTTATCTCCGATTATTTATACTTATCTCTCATTATCTACTCAATATATATCACCACTATACCAAACACTTTATTTTTGCACTCGACGCGCGTTTCGCTAACCATGTTAGCTTCATCAGGAGCGATGATTGACTCAATCATCGCTCCTGATAAAGCTAACATGGTTAGCGAAACGCGCGTCGAGTGCAAAAATAAAGTGTTTGGTGTAGTGGTGATATATACTGAGTAGTATCATTGTGCCAAAGATTCCACATTCCCAACTTAGTCTCATTATCTAGGCTTATATCGAATTATATAGAACATATGTATAAATTTATAAAAACATGTAAATCGAATAATTGGTTCTCAAGTGATAAGCGCACTAACGGACAGACAGAGATACGTTGCATTTTATTTATATATTATATTCAATTCAAAAATGATATTGTTCCATATTTAATAGTTTAGGCAGTATATTGCAAGAGAACGCGCTAACGGTAACCTTTTTTCCGACTTGATTCACTATTATAGTCACTACTTATTCTTTATAATATATCCTAAAACCTGGCCAGAGAACATATGTATGTTTTAAAAAAAGGCACGTAAAGCACTAACGGACAGACAGACAGACAGGTAGGGAGATGTTGCATTTTATATATATATTATAGATGTAATAAAATATATACCTATAACCTGGTCAGAGAATATATGTGTGAATTTAAAAAATCATGTAAATCAGATAAGTGGTTCTGGAGGGATAAGCTCACTAACGGACAGATAGACAGACAAAGAAACGTTGCATTTTATATGTATTATAGATATAGATTATCATTAATATTATTATATAACATGGCCAAAGAATATATGTATGAATTTAAAAAAAGACACTTAAATCGGATAAGTAGTTCTCGCGTGATAAACGCACTAATAGACAGGCAGAGAGACAGTGCATTTTATGTATATTATAGATTATAGATATTCTCTGCTACCTAATATTGTTCCATATTTAATGGTTTAGGCTGTGTATTGCAAGGCAACGCGCTAGCGGCAAACTTTTTTCCGACTTTATTCATTATTATCGTCACTGCTCATTCCTTATGCTACCTAACGGACAGACAGACAGACAGGCAGACAGAGAGACGTTGCAATTTATATATATATATATATATATATATATATATATATATATATATATAATATATATTATAGATATATTATAGATTATAGATACAAATAGCGGAATACTTCAAATTTTAGGAACTTGTTTAGACCTGTGTCAAACAAATAAGGACACTTTGCGAAATGTATACATATATATTTTTTGAATTAATGAGTTGGGTAGAAATAAATAAAATACTGTAAAATTTCCCTATGAGAAAGTTATGGCTATTCAGGGCGTTGAGGTACATACAGTGGAAATCGCCGGTTTAGATAGTTATATAATTTGTAGTATTTATATACACGAAAGTTATTTAATATATCTATTTTTGCAGTTAATAAGTAAAGTAATTCAAAAAGAAAGATTTTTGCACCCTGCTGTGTTCGACATGAAGGAAGATTTCCTTCGACGTTTAGGAAAAACATTCTTTACACTTTGTTATAAAACCATCAATGCAAACTTTGCACTGATTTAAGTAATCAATATTTACTTCTTTGATAATATTTGTAAGGTTATGAAATAAAATAGGTACTGAATATTTATTTAGTCAAAAATATGCTGATTCTTTGGAATCCTGTAAATGTGGTAAATTTAAAAAGACAAAATAATAAAGATATCTAGTAGCACATTCGTAAATGAGCAGTACTATTTTCGTCCGTATAAAAGAAATTACGTTTCGTGTGACCCAGGAAAAATGATATGGATTATGGCTATACCTACTGTTTAGAAAAAACAACTTAACTGCAAAGAATATAATAGCAAATTTAAAAAAAAAAAAACATACACAAGTTTATATTTCTAATATGTCAATGGACAAGTAATGCCACCACTGGACAGGACGGGTTGTGCGTTAATTAGAGGACCCACAGTTAAGTTAATGTATTTAAAAAAACATGTTTTTTAATGTTCTCCATGTATATTTCTTAGTTTCTTGCACACTATGTATGAGGACATAAAACAAGAAAAATAGGGCTTTAAGCTTAAAAAAGAATTTATTAAATCGTAAAATTAGTTTTTGTTTTGTACGAGGTCGAAATTACCTATACAAATTTATTGTGTAAGAGTAGACCTTGAAATCGTTTTCACCGATAGGATGACATGTTTAAACCAATTTTGTAAAAACAGCAATAATGATATTTAAGTAACTGGGTATGAAATAATCGTTGAGAAATAATCACCAAAACAAGGAGGGTTGAATTGATAGACGATTTTATAAGTCGAGTAGTATGTATATTGTGAACTAAGCAAAAAAAATATATTCAAGTCTCAAAGCGTATACACATGCTATGCTCTCAGCTAGTTATTGTGAATTGTGAACTATAGCAGAATCGACATTAAAAATTTGCGGAAAAGAAACACCTACGGAGTGCTACTAAAAAAACAACGCAACCAGAGGTGAAAATAGTATACACGCATTAATATTTCCGCAGGATTTTCTGAATATTCCTGTCCTGTGCAGTATAAAGAAAAATATGCGAAGTAGACGACTTAATACTAATACAGCTAAGAGAAGTGGAAATGCACTGTCACCACCAAACAAACCAACATGAGCTACAAGGCTAGCCCCTCTCTATAAGCAGCTTTGGTTTTAGTCTTTTTTTTTGATCTCGTATCTATATGCCGTTCCCTGTCCTGTTACGCTGCTGGGTACAGAATCTGACCAAAGGTTGAAAGGCATTTGCTTGAGCAAAGTATAAAAACAGACGTTGCTAAGATACGTTACCAAAAAAAAAGCTGATGTTGGTACAAGAGGATAAAATGTTGTCTTAGGAATATACTCCGGAGCCAATTTTTGAAAACAAAAAGTTATAGTAGGATGGAACTGTGTACTAAGTCTCAATAAACCAGACATTATATTAGCGGATAAATCCGTATGATCGACGTCACTATCTCAAATAATAAAAACCTACATAATGAGAATATTACAGGGACTTGGCAGCACACAGCCGGCCTCAGTAGCGTAGTGGGTTAAGAGCCTGCTTATGAAACCAATGGTCGCTGGTTCCATTCCGGCAATCGGCTGGGCATATATGTGTATTTTTAGGTAGTAGTTAATGCAATTAGGTAACGGGTAGGCACATCCTTGCGATCCCGACAAGGTTCAGGTCTACTTCAGGGATGCGCCCTTGCCTACGTGAATCGCCTTGAATTTTCTCCCCTTCCCCTTTATATGGGAGGAATTCAAGTCTAAACCCTAAATCCATCCCACAAGCTACAATACCCCTACCCCCTCCTAAACCATCTTCCAACCCGCCGTAAGCCAGCGTGGAAGATAAAGGCTGTTAAACCTTCATGTGTACAGAAGAAGAGAAATGGCCCCGAGTTCCTGGCGGACTGCAAACCTCTAACCAAGGCAGCGATTGGAATAAGATGCAGACCAGGAGTGTGAAGAATCTCTGGGTTAATAGCGATAAGTTGACAAGATTGGCAATCGAAATGGTTAATGTGCAAACACTACTTAAAGACGCAGATATATAGTAATTAGAAGAAGAATTGAAGGAAATCCATTGGAACATAGTTGGCCTACGTGAAACTAGAAGAAAAGGAGAAAGCTGTGTAACACTAATGTCAGGCCATATCTTATATTGTAGAAGAACGGAAAATGAAAGTCAACGAGGAGTGGGTTTCATAATAAACAAGAAAATTGCATCACGAATCGCAAAATTTGAGAGTACATCAGAAAGAATAGCTGCTATAACAATAAAAATAGCCGAAAACCAGACTACAAAATATATTCAATGTTATGCTCCAACATCATCCTACCCTGAAGAAAAGGTTGAAATGTTCTATGAAGAATTATTATCATCAATCATCACCAGAAACAAAAACACAAACACAATAATTATTGGCGACTTCATCGCCAAACTGGAAAATAAGCAAGATGACACAGAAGAAAACTTATTAACAACCAACTATTATTTGCCATGAATTCGTTCTTCAAAAAGAAGAAACAACGAAAGTAGACCTGGGCTAGCCCAGATGGAAATCCAAAAAACGAGATCGACTATATCACAAGAAAACATGTAATTCAAGATGTCAGTGTACTGAACTCGTTCAAAATATCAAGCGACCACAGACTAGTAAGAGCCAAAATTAAGATAGATGGAAATATAAAACTATCAAGGAAGCATAACAGAAAAATAACAACAGATGCAGAAAAATTGAGTAAGAATGGCGAAAAAAGAGCAGAATTAAAACAGAGATTGAAGCAATATGCAGACAAAACACAAAATACGTCCCTAAAAGTATTAACAGATAATTTAATATCAAGAAAAGAAGCAAATACCGTAGCCAAAAGGGCACCAGATAAAACGGATAAACTTAGTGCAGAAACAAGAGAATTAATAGATCGGAGGAATAAATTATCACGTAGGGACAATAACTTTGAGGAATTCAGGAAAGTCTCTAAAGAAACAGGAAAGTTAATCAGAAGAGATATGCAGAAAGCTTACGAAACTGAGGTACAAAAAGCAATAGAACATAACAAGAATCTAAGATGTCTAAGAAGTGGAGGAAGAAAACAAATCATCAGTCTAAGGGAGAGAGACAGGAAATAATAAGAATTGCAGAAACTTTTTATAAAGATATATACACCTTTCAACTTGATAAGGATCTGGAATATAGAACAACGACGGGGAAGATAATGAATGTCGGATCAGAAGATATGCTTGACATTGATGAAGATGAAATCTTTATCGAGTATGAAAAACTGCAAAGCACCAGGGGAGAATGATATAAAAGAGGGAGGAGAAGAACTTCTGTCTAGGATGTGCCAATTATTCAACGAGTGCTTGAGAACTGGAGAAATACAAGATGCGTGGAATAATGCGTTATTCTCCTACACAAGAAAGGGGACAAAAGAAATTTGGAGAACTATAGACCTATTAGTTTACTTTCACAGATGTATAAGCTCTTCTCCAAAATTATAACAAACTGAGTTTCTAGAAAATTAGATGACTACCAGCCTGTAGAGCAGGCAGCGTGTAGGAAAAATTTTAGCACTTGTGACCATCTTTTAACAATGAGAATGTTAATAGAAAAGTCAGTTGAATATAACTTGGACATCTGTTTTGCTTTTGTCGATTTCTATAAAGCATTTGATACCATTTAACATTGGGCAATTATAAATAGTTTGAAAAAGACACGAATTGACCACAGATACATAGAAATAATAGAGAATATATATGAAAGGGCAACATCAATTATTAAACTGCACACAGACACAGAAAAAATTAATATTCTTAGAGGAATTAGACAAGGAGACGTCATTTCACCAAAATTATTCATTTCAACATTAGAAGAGGTATTCAAACATCTACAGTGGCAAGATAAGGGTATTGAAATAAACGGAAGCAGACGGAATAACTTAAGATTCGCTGATGATGTAGTCATCATAGTCGAAAATCCAGGTGATTTGCAGTATATGTTACGAGGAGAAATCAAGTAAAGTTAGTTTAAAAATGAATCTGAACAAGAACAAAATCATGTGTAACAGAGATTCACACATAATAATTAATAACTACCAGAATGAAAATGTCGAAAAATACATTTATCTGGGTCACCAAATACAACTGGAAAAAGAAAACTAAACAAGTGAAATACATAGAAGGAGAAAGCTGGCATGGTCTGCATTCGGAAAATTATCACATATTCTTAAAAATAAGAACATTAACGCTTAGATCGAAAGTATTCCATCAATGTGTTCTTCCAGTGCTTACGAACGGACTTGGACTTGGACAAAGCATACCCTAAAAAGAATAGCAGTTATACAAAGAGCTATGGAGAGGCAAATGATTGGGCATATCTTTGAAAGACAGGAGGACCAATGAACGGATTAGACGAACAACAAAAATGACAGATGCTGTTGAAACAATCACCACTTTAAAGTGGAATTATGCAGGACATATCGGGAGATGCACCGACTCAAGATGGAACAACATCATCCTTCATTGGAGACAGTATACCGGAAAGAGAAAAAGGGGACGTCCACCAATACGCTGGACAAATGATTTAAAGTTTACTGCCGGGCTGAACTGGATCAGAGAAGCGTAAACTAGAGCCCAATGGGATAGAATGAGGGAGGCCTATGTTCACAAATGGTCGGTTGATATGGGCCTTTGAAATTGAGGGTTAATGCAGAAATGCAATAACGCCCGTGGTCGTACTACCACGTTGTCATAAAAAGTGCCCTGAAATACAAATGTATATGTTTGGCACCTAGGCAACGTTGGCGATATTATGACATCCCGTCAATATATGCCATTGGAGATATAGTTAGAAAAATGGTAAAAATGCCAATAGTGGCGGGGAGACCGACTATAAAAAAATCAATAGGAAGGTGATGTAAAATTACCAGCATCCAACTAGTATGATGCTAAAGAGACTCTTACAAAATGTCAAGCATCTATCATGCAGAATGTAGTTCTACTTGTAACTGCACGTCTTGTCCGAAAAACACACATTACCCAAGGTTCGAAAATATGAAAATGGTCGCTTCATTGCTCAACCATTATGGTTTCTAAATATATTTTGCATCAGTTAATATTCCTCAAAGAGGCATCGCGAAAGCCGCATAACTAAGTTATAATGATAATAACAATAAATATGCTAATAAAAGCTATTATAATAGAAACAAAATAAACATATTTCTACTATGGAAATGCCATATTTAATACAAATAGTACAAATGTATTTTATTTTTAGAAAACCTACTTATTTTAAAATTGATGTCAGGTGTCTCCATTTGTTTTCTAAGCTCACGTACGTTACTACTGTAACGGGTTTATATGAAATGTAAACAAACGTCCTAAGCACAGCTATTGAGAACGACTGGCACAATTTATTGAATAAGTGTATTTTTATATGGATTTGGGGAGCTTTAAGCGGAAATCGCTATTCCTTTAGAAAAATAAATTGAAATTTTTTGTTAATATTTAATGATACCCATTTATTTAAATTGATTTTTCATACAGCATGTGACAAGATGCGTAAATTTGTTTAGTTAAATAAAATAACTAAATTGCAATCGTGAAAAATACACCTCTTGAGATTTTTGCATTTCTTGACGTTTCAGGGTCACCAGAAACATAGTTTCCAATTTCCGTGGATTAGTATGTCTATCTTTCTGTTGACGTGATAACTCCCAAAGGAAATGTGAAGTCGATTTGGATATACATATATACTTAGTGATATGTACTATATACTTAAACTTAAATAATTTAATAAGTTTTCTATAGTATTAAAATAATTTTTCCTTATTTTTTCATAGACAATTTTTAATTAAAATTATCACTGAATGAATTTTGTTACACATAAGATACTATGTGACTTATGCTTACCTACCTACCCCAATTAAAAACTAGCTAAAATTTTTGTTCGATCACCCTCAGTTTTTTGTAATAGTGACAGTTACTTAAATTACCTTATAAGAGGAGATCGTTGAAAGCATTGTTTTGTTTTGAACTTAAGCCATCTTTCATTTGATTAATCTACGTAACATGCCGAGAACTTATGTAAATAATCCTGATCGATTCTGTTACGTGTGTGGTGAACTTACATTCACTAGTCAGCGGAGAAATTTTACAGACTTGGTCAAGAAGTGTTATTTTGAATATTTTGGATTTCCAGTTCGCCACCAAGATAAATTGTGGATTCCCCATATATGTTGTGCATTTTGTGTCACTCTTTTGACTAGATGGGCTAACGAACACGTCACATGAACTTCGCAATTCCAATGATATGGACCGAACCAAGAGATCACACATGAGACTATTATTTTAGCTTGACTGCAATTAAGGGCTTCAGTAGTAAAACTAAACAAGCAATCAAGTATCCAAACTTACCATCTGCAAGGAGACTGGCCCCCCACAGTGAAGTGATGTCTGTACCAACACCTCCACAAAGTGTATAATCAGATGAATCTAACGTGTCGTTGAGCTTACCCCCTACTCAAAAGGATATGAGAGATTACACTTACGAACCTAACACTTCTTTTATATCACATTTAATAACACAAGGTGACCTAAACAACTTGGTGCGTGATTTGAGTTTATCCAAAAAGCAAGCTGAAGTTTTATCATTTAGATTGAAAGGATGGAATTTACTTCTTTCAGAAATGAGAATTTTCTATTTCCGCAATAGATAAGTTCAGAAGTTATTTCTCTCAGGAAGGTGACCTTGTTTACTGTAATGACATTAATTCTGTAATGAATTTATTAGGGAACACTAACTATACCAATACACACTGGCGACTATTTATAGACTCTTCAAAAGTAAGTCTAAAGGCTGTTCCTTTGCATAATGGAAACAAAATCCGTCTGTCCCAGTAGCCCATGCCACTAACATGAAAGAGTCATAAGATAACGTGAAACTACTTTTAGAGAAAATAAAATATTGTATGCATTCTTGAAATATATGTGGAGATTTGAGAGTAATTGCTATTTTATTAGGGCTACAACTTGGTTACACTAAATATTGCTGCTTCCTTTGTGAATGGGACAGTAGACATAGAAAAAATCATTATATTACGTGTAAAAAAGATTGGCCAAAACGTAGCTCACTTACTCCTGGACAAAAAACGTTTTGTTTCCACTTTTAGTGAATCCAGAAAATGTACTGTTGACACCACTATACATAAAACTAGGTCTTATCAAAAATGTTATCAAAGCAATGGACAAAGCTGGCGAAGGATATTTATATTTGAAATAAAGTTCTCTAAAATTAGTGATGATAAAATTAAAGAGGGAATATTGGTTGGACCACAAATTAGAGAATTAATTAAAGACCCTATCTTTGAACAAAACTTAAATTCACTGGAAAAATCCGCCTGGATAAATTTCAAAAATGTGGTTAAAGATTTTCTTGGAAACAATAAAGCCGAAAACTACAAAGACTTGATCAGTTAACTTATGATGACCTATAAAGGCACTAGGTCGCGATGAGCATGGTGAACGTTTTCATCAGGATATTTCGGCCATGGAGAAGAGATTACTGTTGGACACTGAAGAGCGATATTCCAGAAGTTAAATGTCCAAGAAAGTCATAAAAAACTTTTTTTTTTTCTATGTTATCACTATAAACTATTAATATTTGATACATTTTTTTCAAAAAAATATTACAATAAAATCTGATGTGTTATACAAATTCTACTTTTATTTTATTGTTTCCATCTTATACTAGATTTAAAATATGATAATAGAATCTGTGTAACAAAAAAAAGTTGAAATTTTGTTGACCAGTGATTTACTGTCAGATACTTCCATATTTAAGACAAATCAAGTCATTCATACAATCCTTTTTTGCCAAATTAATAATTCATTAACATTTTAAAAGTGCGATGGCGACAAGTAGAAAACAGTGATCTAAATTCTAACCAGTTCTGACATTCAGCGCATCCTGACGATACGGAAAAAGTTACTTTATCCTACACCTGTTGCAATGCTGCAAAAAAAAACTGGACATTTGGATATCGTAAGGCTGTTACCACTATATGTGTTAGGTTTAATAGCTAATTATATATAGGTATATATAACTTAATATTAATTAATACATAATAATAGTTAGTATCTTCTTTATCAGCTGAAACTAAGGATTTCATTATGTTAGACTTTTAATAATAGTTTAAATGAAAGTCAGTGAACTAAGAAATCTTTTAAATTTTCGAACTCTAAGGGCTCTATAAAATTGACAGATTCGAACATTGATTATAAAACTATGTGTTATAGAAACCTAAGAACACATAATCAAGAAGAACAAAAAATATTTGGGAAAAATGTGATAACGAGTATTTTTGATGAACCAAGAAACATATTTTACATACTGTAGTTGTTTATTGGCTGCTATTTTTAATATGAGAGCTTTTCCTTACAAGAAAATATTTCAAATAACGTTAAGAAAAGAATCATTTCTCCATTTATTATTTCTTTTAAATATCGGTTAAAGACAATCAGCTCAAGTCTTAGTGGTTATCTAATACGGTTTATAATCAACAATTTATGATAACGCAAAGTGGAACATCGAAATCACGATTAACAAATGTTGAATGAAAAATCAATGTAAATATTACTCGTTCGGTAGAGTACTTTCAACCACTTAAGACTATGGAAGAATTGGCAATATTCTATTTAAAAGTTAAAAGATTTTTAGATTTAAAAATTAACAGAAGTATTATTATAATTAATGAGCAATTGATTCTGCTTAATAATTCTTCTAGGTAAGGCACACCATACACCATATACTCCCGTTTCATGCGGTTCCGTAGTAGTTTTTCTACTGAATAGAGCTTTCAATCATTGGAATGATGCAAGAATATTTTTCGTTCTGATTCGGTCTATCTCTTTTTCTGTTTTTTCCTTTACTTTGCTTACCTCTTTCTATTCCCGTTGGAATAACTGTGTTAGGGTATGTATGTATCCTGGAATGTGTCCGACCATTTTGTCATCTCTCGTTTATAGTGATCTCCCATTCTCCTCTCATGCTTCATATCCATAAGTGTAAGGCATCGCTCACACGTTAGCTCAATAAAAATAATTTTTTTGGTTTACTGAAATTTAAACATGAATTTACAAAGTAATTGATCGGCCTTTTATTCCCTTTACGCAAGGTTAGAATTATTAACATTTTGTAAAGTAGAATTAAGAGCAGCCAGTATTGTTTTTCTCAAAGAGCAGAAAAATACGGTAAAAACATAAAACATGTAAGGTTAATTTTGGTGCGATATAAGGTAGATGCCGCAAATCTTGGTTTATTTGCTCTGTATTAGTTTGTGTGTACTCCACGCAAAATTATTATACTTTGACAATTTTTGATTAGGAAAAGAGTCTTTACCGAACAATTAATTGAATAAGGTTTTTTCGTACGATTTTTGTAACAGCGAGTTTCTCTTAAAACTTGCTTATTTATCCTGCAAAATATATGTTTCTAATTTAGATACGTAAATATCTATTAATGCAGGATATTGATGTTTCACAAATAAAAAGCGAATGCGAATTTAAATATTTTATATATATTCACTACATTACTGATCTTTTTCGCTTCAGTGAATCGTAAGGACAAATTTAGGATATTTATACCATCAGGGGTGAATAGGGGGAGCGACGAGTGAGGCCAAATTGCCGTACCGTGCTACAAGTTTCTTTTTGGGTCATTTACTCAAAAAGTGGAATTTTTATATATCATAACAAAATTTATATTGATATTTTAGATTTACGTCAATTTCCCAATTAAAATTTTAAAGATATGTGCGAATTTTTTAAATAAATGCTTAAAAAAGCAATGTTTATATGATAATATTTAATTTGGTACGTTTTTGGTTAGTTTTGAGGTTCATTGTAAGTTATACTTAATTCTGTTGAGTATGTTGTTGCTGGTTGCCAAATTTATGTAATTATCTTGGTTACCAAAGTTTGCACCGTGGCGTCCTAGGGCAGAGATTTTCTCATAGAAACAAATTTTCATAATTTTATAGTCATTATTAATTTAATGTAATAGGACACGACATTAAGCGGACCTTATACAAACCAGTAACTCACTCAGTAATATCTGCGAATAGTTACCAGATAGCGCTCTAAAATAATTAAATTTATTTATTGTTTTAGTAGTTTCTCCAAATTTTTTAGTACTTTATATTCGTATATAAGTAGCTTCCGATTTCGCTCGGTTTTAGTGGTCCACTCCAAACAACTATCGGTAACGATCTGCAGGTCAAGATGGTTCGAGGGCACTCTCATACAGAGATCACAATATTAAAGTAGAGTTTTGCAACATACAAGGTTTAAATTGCAATACTAGTTCAGCCCAGCATCATCTGCAGTTAAATCTACCTCATTTACTCGTTCTCTATGAAACGAAGATGAATTCATGGATCAACATTGTCAACCTTATTTATCCTAAACAACACTTCTATTCCCTATTTTGACATGACTTTGGAAGCTGTCTTTTTTTGAGAAGCGATCTTCCTAACTAATGAGAGGCTGCACTAGAGCCCAGAGAGAGCTTTCTGATTAACAAAAATGAATTTTTGACCATAAAGAAAAACCAAACCGTGGATTTGCATCATTATCATAAATTTGCCGTTAGATTCTTTCGGCCATAAACTCGTTTCAGTACCGAGTCTTCTATTAACTATTGGTAAAGAAGAGCCTAAACGGTGCAAAATTTGGTACTATAAATGTGTTACATGGCAGAAACTCAAGAAATATTTTGTAGTAGGTTCGACATTTTTTTCAGCTCTGACGGACCATCTGATTTGCTAAAGAGGTTCTCATGTAATTTATAACATGGCACTTTACACCCCTCCTAAGAGTTGCCCTTTCAACAACAAATCTTGGTTGCTTTAAAGGTGTAAGAAAGCTGCTGCTTTTAAACGTCTTGCCTGCCGACAATGCCGCGACAACTCGGACGTCATAAACCGTAACGTCTACGTTATTACTCGAAACAAATAACGGATGAAACCAAGCCGGCCTACAATTACAGAATTAAAAGCAGACTTCTTACCTCTCCCAATAGTTCAAGGTCTTTTTAGTCGGTGGCTAAGGCTATTAGTCAAAATTTTAGTAAACCAACTATACCATTCTTAATCTAATTTTGAGTGTCAAAGAGCTGCTCACTACCTCGCATATAAGTGTGAAATCTATCTTTGTTGGAATTTTTTGTTGTATTGTAAAAATTTTACTTTTAGTCGGTTTATTTCCGATAATAAAAGCATTTATTATTGTTATTATCGCTAATAATATATATATATATATATATATATATATATATATATATATATATATATATATATATATATATATATATCTATATATATCACCGTAATAACGTTGTCGAAAAAGCCAACTTGTTGACTATATTTTTTTTTTTGACACTCTGCTGTTAATTTCTAGGGAACAACTTCACCCACTCTTTTCCACCCACTAGCATATCATAAAAAGTATCATAGTGATGTTATATATCTTAGAAGTTTCTGGCGCTGATAGAATACAGATTATTGTGCTTAAAAAATGTGGAACCAAACCAGAACCCGTTTTTTGTAGACATATATATATATATATATATATATATATATATATATATATATATATATATATGTATATGTATATGTATATGTATATATATATATATATATATATATATATATATATATATATATATAAACACATGGGCTGAAAAGTCCCGGGCCTAACAAAGAAAACACGGTTTTTTTGGTTCAAAATTAGCTTTATTCATCAACGTAATCTCCATCAAGAGCAACGCAATCATTCCAGCGCCGCTCTAACAATGGCCAAACACTGCTCAGAATCATCAACACGTTCTTGTTTTTGATAAACAGTGAGCAAACGCGGCACCCACTTTGAACAGAGCTTTCTCATAGTCAAATGCTCATGCAATATAAAGCCAACACGTTCTTTTGATATCTTTACGATGTCAGCTAACTCACGCAACTTCACTTTTCGATCATTCAAAACGATTTTATTTATGGATTTTTTTGATGTTTTCTGGTGTTACCGCCTCATTTGGACGTCCACTGCGTTTTGCATCATCGGTGTCTCTACGACCACGTTTGAAGTCAGCAAACCAACGTTTTATTGTTGTTTCTGATGGAGCGGAGTCCCCATAACACTTTTCAAGCCATTGCTTCGCTTGAACGGTATTTTTTCCCATCAAGAAGCAGTGTAAAATTAAAACACGAAATTGTTTTTGATCCATTGTTTTGAAAATAACAAAAGTAGCGTCACTCTTAGCACAATAACTCACAAACTAATGAATAGAATGTCATGAAATTTTAACAGCTGTCTTTTGAAGGTTAGTATTAACTGAAAAAAAGGTGACTGCAATAAAACTAGCGCCATCTATGTGTTAGGCCCGGGACTTTTCAGCCCATGTGTTATATATATATATATATATATATACATATATATATATATATATATATATATATATATATATATATATATATATATATATATATATACTATATATATATATATATATATATATATATATATATATATATATATATATATATTCCTCCTAGAAAAAAGAAAAAAAAAACATACAATAATATGAAAAGAAATGTGAAAAATTGTTAGTTAAACGATTTGAAAGAGTCTGGAAGAATTTTATATTGACGTAATCAGGGAGTCCCTAAAAAGGTTCCAATAACAAAAATCAAGATTTTCCGAAGCAAAATTTCCATGTGGATACATTTTCAAGGTTTTTTCGAAATTAAAATCTTCAAATATATAAATTAGCGATGTCGAAAAAACAGAATTCTATATTAATTTTATAGTATGCTATCTTGGCTATTCGCGAACGAGGGGTCAAGCTAATGAAATTGGAGTTTTAAATATTACCTAAACTAACCACCTCCTATGACTAACCAAGAGTCAAAGCTTAACGGAACTTGTTACTTGAAAGATTAGTCCAAATTAATATAGATCAGTTTAAATTAAATCAAAGTAAGTAAACTGCTTTTCAAATTTAGTTGAAGTTATCACGGATTAATTCCGATAAGTCTAAACTGATAAAGTAATCTTAATTTTAGGATTAAAGGGTCGAAGGGCATATAAATATAATCGATTTTTCTTAAATAAAAAAAGAAAACACTAAAGGGGAAGGGAACGCCTATTATCAAATGGGAATTACAAATAATCCACCTGGACGAATTAAAGAAAAAATTCGCTCAATGCACTGGAACTCTATAGACCTCCAATAAAATAAAGTTAAAATCGATTACCGGGAAAGGGGACATTTTTCACTTTAAAAGTCGATAACCGTTGACAGAGGGGGGAGAAGGTGTTAGCTTTGTAAACCGTCAAATTTGACAAGCGACAAAATTTGTGTTATCATATTTAGTTTCCTCACGTAAAACTAAGTTTATCAGTAAAATAATTTTTTTGATACCCCAAATAGGAAAAGAGTAAATTGAGTGAGCCACCTAAAAGTTTAAATTTAGTTCAATAACTTGAACACCTTGTATGTCGGTCACAACTGCAAATAAATCTCAAGTATTGCTATATAATAGTGTGCTTATATGTAGAGATTGCTATTTAAAAAATCCTAATTGGCTTAGTAATCTCTCAAATTCGACAAGTGACAAATTTTTTGTTATCATATTTTGCCTCCTCATAAAAAACGTAGTTTAGTACTGGAAGTCATTTCATGGTATGTAGAATAGGAAAATAGTGAATTTGGCGAGATACTTAAAAAATCTCTTTGCACGTTGTAGAGAAAATGTCTTTCCACCCCTTATTTGGCTTTTGGTTTATAAATTAATCTTAAATTTGGCAATACTACATCCTTTTTACAATAAATAATGACATATTATAATAACGCGCCCATGTCTTATATAAGAAAAAAAAGTATGTAAGTTCATAAAATAAATTGAATTTTAGCATAGCACCAAAGGAAATAATTTCATTTAAAAATTTACTTACCAAAGCTTTTAAATAATGCTGGCTTTAATGTGATTATTTCATAAATTTTTACATTAAAATAAACTGTAAAATTTAGCAAAACAAGGTTATTTTTCTAAGTATAATTTATAAAAGATGCGCTAATCCAATTACGTTCCACTTAAAGAGTTTTTAAATTTGCAGCACTTAACAGCTTGTTAAAATTCTGCTAAAAGTAACTTTCCGTTAGAAAAATTTCCATTTACAGCTGCACTTTTAAAATATTGAACGGAAGATTTGGTGGGTAAATATTTTAAATTGAGATACACATTTTTTTTTTCTCTGGTGGGTTTTAGAAACCTTTATTAATATTACACAAGAAAAATTTTAAACTAACGGCTTAAAACTGTTTCTTAACGACTTTTATGAGTTGTACAAGATTAAGATTAGAAAATATATTTTTTGGTATTAAACCGCGTCAGTTTGGCATAACTTTCCGGCGTTTCTCCTGCTTAAAAGATTCAACACTGTAAAAAGATTGGACAGTCCTGGAGATGACCAAAACATACAATTCATTTACTTCCCTTTTTGTAGTACACTGCAGGGTGCCCCATATGTATGGAATAATGATTTCACAGCATTTATTAATCAGTGTATCAAAAAAAATGTTTACACAAAAGTTATAGGGTATTTGACAGCGCATATGCTGACGTTAACAATAAAATATTTTGAACTGTCAGTTCGAAGAGATTACGCCATCTTGATTTTTTTTAAATAGGTATAGTATTTTATTTTTCTAGTTCTACTAAAAATTCTCGATATTATTTGTCTACTATACCATATGTCTAAACTGAACTGTTTTGGAATTTAAAATAAAAAAAAAAAATACAAAAAAAAAACATTAATAAATACTCTAGGTTTAGTTTTAAAGAAACAATTGCTCAAAATGTCTACCGTTAACAGTGAGGCAATGACCCAATCTGTCATAAACAGCCTAAACAGAGTTTTGCAGAGAATCTGGGGTGATCTGTGCTACTTCATATTGAATTCTTTGTTGCAAATCTTCTGTAGTTTCAGGTCGACTTTGGTTTTCAAATGACCCCATAAAAAAATCGTTGCTGTTGTAAATCTTCTACAGAGTCAGGTCGACTTCGGTAAACTTTGGTTTTCAAATGACTTAATAAAAAAAAATCGAGTGGGGTAAGGTCGGAACTCCTTGCAGGCCAATCTACAGCACCTCTTCTGCCTATCCATCGATTAGGAAAAATCGCATCCAAATATCTACGAACATTGATTTCACAGTGAGGAGGTGCTCCGTCCTGTTGATACCACAGATTCCTATTAGGGGTATCCAAATTATTTTCATCAGGAAAAAGACCTGCACAAGTTGGAATAACTTGCTCTTGGAGTAACTGTAAATACCGCTGTCCTGTAAGATTTCCATCGATAAAAAAGGGAACAATGATATGACGTTCACAAATCCCTGCCCACATATTAATCGTTTGTGGTCTATTTATGACAGATTGGGTCATTGCCTCGCTGTTAACGGTAGGGTAGGCATTTTGAGCAATTGTTACCTTAAGGATAAATCTAGAGTATTCATTAATATTTTTTTGCCTTTTTTTATTTTAAAATTCAAATGACAATAATTCGACAACAGTTCAATTTAGACATATGGTATGTTCGACTAATAATATCTAGAATTTTTAGTACGACTCAAAAATAAAATAATATACAGAGCTTTCAATTTAAAAAAAAATTAAGATAGCGTAATTTCTTCGAACTGACAGTTCAAAACATTTTATCGTTAACATCAGCATGTGCGCCATTTAACACCCTATAACTTTTATTTAAACATTTTTTTGATACACTGATTAATAAATGCTGTGGAATCATTATTCCATACATTTGGAGCACCCTGTATATGTACATAAAGTTGGAAGATCAGTATCAACTAGAATTAATGAAGGTAAAAGATCCATCAAAAAGAAACAAATTGTACAAAGATCTGTAGCTGAACATTAACACTCTATAGGTCATACCTTCAATGTAAGAGAATCCACGTTCTTGCTTCTATCTCCAGTTTTTATAAACGAAAGATTAGGGAATCAATCGAAATTTACAGGCACTCTAAGAACGTTAATAGAGTCTCTTAATACTCGAAAAATTATCATTGCGTTTCTTCGAGCTCCTTCAGTGTTCTAATTTCAAAGGTCTCTGAAGATTTTTCGTGCAATCGATGGCGAAACGTTCGGTAGTTAGTCCAAATTGATAAAGTTTACTTCCAACAGTCATTATTTCTCATACAACTAAAACCGTGAAAGTTTTTGTTTGAAGGTAGGGATCTTACATGGAAAAAAACCTTTACACAAAGTGTACCATAAAAAAGTTTAATTTTAATTTTCCTGAATCAGCCGATACTTTATAGAAGTCCGTAACTAATTTTAGTAGAAATTTCCGCTGTTATTAGTTGTCCATAATAGGATTCACTGTATTGTAGTTTCGTTAGAGAGTAAATGGGAAAACGAAGTATCACATTTACTATCTGAAAAACTACAGTATAGTAAACAATGGCATTGTTATTTTAAAAAGAAATAGTGGAAATTTGAAGTTAAAATTTTTTTATTCTGCTTAGTTCCTGGAAAATTGTTTTCTAGAGATAAGGTCATTTTAGTGTGACCGGTTACGTTTCGAGCTGACAATTCTTTTAATGCCAAGCCAAACAGGTTATTGGCCACTAATTATGTAGATAGTGCAAATCTTCCTTTTTTTGTTTTACGTCAATTATTGTAAAATCAACTAAGTAATACTTGAGATAAATGTCGATAGGTGCAGGTTAGTCCTTCTAACAAAAGTTTTTATTTCTATCTATTATTATTATTGCCAAGTTTTTTGTTCCTTCCACTGCCTTTCTAACCTGTTTCTGGATTTTGTTCCTAAACTTGGTAGAACAGTGAACAGTATGCTTCACTGCTTCACATGGAACCAGTGATGCAGTATTTTATTTTATTGGTGTTATTGCTTCGTAAAGTCTCTTCTGTAACTTTTATGATTGTTCCGGAGATGATTGCTTTTCAAAAATCTTAGCTGGATCGTCTATTAGACGGCAAGGTCTAATATAAATGATATTATTGGTCTTTATTACTCTTACTCGAACTCTAGAGCTCGTGTAAGGTTTGGAGCATGTTGTTTAAGAAAGTAGTTTATAACATGAATCGGTTAGGTGTATGGTAAGTATCTAAGATACGAGACGCTTAGTGTTAAACAAGTTAGAAATTCCTTGACCCACTCCATCCTTTGGCTTCAACAAGAGTCTCCTTAAAGGGGAGATGAAGAAATGGACAACATCCATTGTGGGGAAACACTGGAACGATATTAATGGCCTCGAACATTCCAAAAAGTTTCTTAGCTTCGATGCTAAGAGGGCGGACTTTGCTCTGAAACTGGATAGGAAAAGCCTAAGGACACTGTCGGCGGCACTCACGGGTCACTATGCCTGTAATAAGCACCTATACAGAATGGGCATTTCAAATACCAGCACTTGCAGATTCTGCGGTGAAGAAGAGGAGTCAATGGAACGCTTGATCACTAACTGTGTGGCACTGGGACACAGGAGATACAGGCTACTACATGTCTATACGCTGGGTAAACAGGACTTGCTAACCCTCCCATTGAAGGAGCTGGTCCGGTTTCTTGACGTACTAAACCCGTGAAAGACAAGGGGAGGCACAATAGATCAACGATGGTCGCAATGCAAAGGGCCGTTTTGGGCCAGGCCACACCTTTATTACATTACATTACATTACATTAGATCTTTCTTGCACCTGTTGGATCCTTTCTTCATTTTTCTGAATTGTATTTTTGGTAACCATAGCTACTAATAGCCAAAAGATCAACCCCTCCTGGCGGTTCAATTTAAAGAGCATTATTTATTTTTATTTACTTTTGTGCTTTCATAGAGAATCAAGAATTTAACGTTAATTTTTGGAAATACTGGATCTGTGAAAAGTTGTTAGTTCCTTGATTTCTAAGAGGAGTCGTCTAATGCAACCCATTTTGCCAAGTATTTCTCATGAGAAATGGTAAACGTAGTACTTTAGTAATAAGGTATATGTTGTTTATTGTTGTTTTAAATCAATTATTTCTCTGACGTAAATCACCTAGCGACACCTTTTTAAATGGTTTGCATGTCCTCGAAAAAATATTCCTTTCATTTAGTACCAATTTTCGGGAACGGTGAAAAGTGTTAAACTAGGTAAATAGAGTGAACGGTTCAACATATAGCTGAAAATTAATGAACAATAATTGAAGTATGATTTGATTCATTATCGCATAACAGATATCTAGATTATGATATTCAAGTCGAACACGATAAATTCTACTTTAAAATTGCATTGATTCGAATGGAACTTTTCCCTGGCTTTATTTTAACTTGCGTTAATAGTCTTGACTTCTATTCTGCACTTTGACGCACTATTGGGGGGTCATATTGAAAACACCATGTCCTGATTCCAGTCACAAGTGATTTAAGGAAGTTATTTCTAGAGGGTCGTATGACTTCTGGGGAAAAACTGCATTCTTAATATCTTCTGATCTTCATTTAAAGTGTAGCTGACAGCTTTTTTTGCTATTGGAATTGAAAACTATTCTCTTTTGTAAATATACTACCTACAATTTCCCATGAGAATTTTTTTATGTAAAAGGTTATGGTATACCCAGGCATACCTCCCTCTACTAGTCCTTAAGAGGTTAGATTACAAAATAGCTCAAGTACACTTTCTTTCCTGCAGATACCAAATCAACTTGCCGTGACAAGAGATCGTCCATAAATATAACCCATATAACCCAGGGAACCTGATAGATTCACAGTAGTTAAAATCTACCTCAGTTACGTTATTTAAAATTTATGTTTACCGGCTTTTTTATATTTAAAATTAAGTTTGTTTTTACGAAACTACATGCTAAAACCCTCAGCCATATATTTTACTTTATTTTGTAGTTCCTATGGAGACCTTGCTTAGATCATAACTGAAGTCTTTTACAAGGGAAAAAGGAATTAAATGGATAATGCTGGGTTTATCCGCAGTTATTTCTGTAATTATACATAAATTTTGTAACCTTTCAAACTTTTAGGTAAATTTTGAGAAAACTATTTAATCAGGATTACACAGATATGCGAAATGGACCCTACAAAAATATATAATAAAGTCCATATATTTATGTAAAATTTAATTATTCACAGGAATATTTTATATTGAAAATATGTAAATTACTTTTTATTATGTGACTTAGTAAAGGAATGTGAAAACTAAAATAAACTGGAAATAACAGTGTGATTATTTATTATCATGAAATTTTACAAAGAATTAAGATATGCACAAACTTGTGTAAAACTTACTATTTGAATGACAGACATAACTACTTAAAGCAGAGCTAATAATTTAAATCAAATAATAATTAGGTAGAAATATAAAATTTATGTTCGTCATAAATATATTTATGTGTATGCAAATACACATAAATATATCCATAACTTATGACGCAAAAAAAGCAACTCAAACGATTCTCCTTCATTTAAAACCGATCCTTGAATTTAATTTTATAATAGTGGTATTATTTTTCATTAGAATGCTGATTTTCTACTCTTTTCAATAATACCAAAAACATTTCGATTTCCAAAAAGTTTTACTGATTAAAATGGTTTTACTTAATAGAACTGTGTTTGCTCGCTCAGCAACGTACCGTTACACGCTATTCATCCCTATAAAACACATGTAACTGCATTTTCCTATCATTCCTTTATCGGAACTTGAAGCGTCACCATCTCTGCTATACCTGCTCACTAATTACGTCATCGGAAAATGAATACCACTCCGGAAGAAATGGCACAAGTCATTGTCTTTTTGCAAGAAGGGCAACGTGTAGTCGCTGCATTTGAGCCAGCCAGCTGTCGCCGGTCTACAAACGTTATCAAGAGATTGTCGTCTTTACACGGAGATCAGGAAGAAGGTGTACCTCGGAGCGAGACAACCGCTTTATTGTTAACACAACTCTAAGAAACCGGCGTTGAGGTTCAGCAGGAGCTCCCACAAGTTCGTGGTTGGTTGGACAGTCAAAAGGAGACTTAAAGAAGCTAATCTAACTCCGAAGAGACCATCTAACGGACCCAAATGGACAGCAGCCCATCGACAAGCCCGACTCAGATTTGCCAGACAACATGTCGACTGGGCCTTAGAGCAATGGCGCTCTGTTTTATTCTCCGACGAGTCCCGAATGTGCTTACATGGCAATAATGGAAGAAGACGAGTCTATAGGAGCCCTGGGGCGTGCTATGCGTAGTGCTGCATTACTGAAACAGTCGGCTACGGAGGAGGTTCTGTAATGGTGTGGGAGGCATCTCACTGGATGCCAAAACCGATTTGGTTTTCGTGACTGAAGAGACTCGTAGCAGTAGATTAACTGCTCACCGGTACATCGAGAAGATCCTGCAGAAACATGTCGTTCCTTATGCTGAGTTTATTGGCGATAGCTTCGTGCTAATGCACGACAATGCGAGGCCATATACTGCTGCATCGGTGCGGCAATACCTGGCAGGAGTGGGAATACCCACATTAGACTGGCCTGTGCGGAGTCCTGATCTTAATCCAATCGAGAACATGTGGGATGAGCTCAAAAGAAAAGTTCGAGCCAGAAATCCAGCCCCTGCATGGCTGAGGTTGCGATGGGGGAAGAGTGGAGAAGAATCCCACAGACAGTGGTGAAAAAGTTCACTCGCTCCATGAAAAACCGGCTAGAAGCAGTCATAAGGCCTAGAGAGGATAATATAAAATATTGATTTTGGTTTTTATAAATAAATTTAATTGTTTTCCCTATTTTCAATCGTTGTTCTCCTTGTTTCCCCTTTCAATCATTTTAATCGGTAAAAAGTATGAGTGGAATTTGGCATCATTAGAAATAGAATAGAATGGGCTTTCAAACGATACTAAAATCCATAAAATTATACGAACACTAAATTCTAGGATTCGTGTTGAATGAAGCCAAAGAGTTTGAGTCGATTTTTTTGCTCATCATTATGAGGCGCTGCCATCGTCCTAACAGTATAATGAAGAGTAAATAATTGCTTCGAAGGCTTCATCAAATAATAGCTTCGGGTGAAAAGGCTTATGGCATTTGGAAATAAATTTGTTCGTTTTATAATGTAAATATTACATACAATGCTGGAAAAGTTAATAATTTTAGATATATGTGACTTTACCGCTTAAACAAGGGTGGTTTTAATTTTATTGGGGAACAAGCAGAGTTTTCTACGTAGTTTCATATACATTTTTTACATTGTAATATAAGTGTAAAGTCATTAATGAAAATTAAAAATATCAGAGGTTCCAACATGGATCCTCTGTAATTTTCGTAAAAATATTCAATTTTCACATTTATGCAAGAAATTCTTATTACATATAACTGCTACAACAAAAATCTATTTGTAACCTAAAAAATGCACGGGGCAGTTCAACGAAGAGCCCAGTCACAAGCTTTCATTTATCAATAATTTTATGAAATATATTTGGAAACCCACAGGTACTAAATTGGTTTATGAGCTCAAGTGTTCTGTTGTATATTATTATAACATATAATATTTTGTCTACCGGCGATTACGCTTGCCCAGTCTAATATAGATCTCCTCATACTAAGCAGGTAGATATGACTTTGCATGAGATCTGTAGAATTATTACTAGTTGCATGAAAGCTAGGCAGCTAGATAAGGTACACAGAGCAGTAGAGTTTGAAGCTCCAGCAACACGCCGAACTGAGCTTTAATATGTAGAATAGATAGAATTTCGTCATTCCTTAGACATCTCCTCTCTAAAGTACAAATGCCACAAAGTTGATTGAAGTCCCGTAGAGGTTTCTTGAGCACTGTAAACGTTGAACGGTCAGACAACTTTCCTCTAAAGCAGAGGTTCCCAAACTTTTTTTTCTCGTAGACCACTTTCAAAATTTTACTGTTTTCGGTGGACCCCCTGCTGCTACATTTCTACCATATTCCCAAAACTCGTCAAAAAATGTAAAGATGGAAATTTGCGTCGTGGCTGAGTTCCAACCCTAAATTCGGAGTGGTAAAAATAAAAAGAAAAATAATATATTTTCTTGTGTTCTATTTATTAAAATAATATGATTACAGACTTAATAGAATTAAAATTAAACATTAATGACGTACCGTAACTTCAACAATGCAAATCAACAATTAAAAAAAAATAGTCATAATTTTAATGGGAGGGATGTACTTGATGGATTGACAGCAAATTATCAATATTTGGCTTCAGTTTTGTAAGGAATAACCGCAAATCTCCCCGTTCTGTGATGTTCAATCTTATCCTTTTTTCTGTTAATAGGTTTGTAACGACACTAAAACTTTTTTCGACAAGGTATGACGAGGGAAACGCTATCAAAAGTTTTCTCACAATTTCCCACAGCCCAGGATATTTTTCGGGTATTTCTGCCTGCAACCAAAATGTTTGATAGCCTTTTTTAAATTTCACCTTCAGCTCCTCATTGGTGCTAAGCTCGAGTAGCTCCTCTTGTAATACCACATTCGCCACTTCCGTTTCATCAAATGGATTTATGATTCATGGTGGTATTTCCATGGTCAGAATATCTTCAAATCTATTTTTGAAGTTATCATGCAGGCCATTTAAATGTTGAACGTATGTCTGAATATCATAAAGACATTCTACCTGTGACAAGTTTGGAAACTGGGAGAATTCGCGCCAACTAATATTTTGCTTGATAAATTTCAAATTTTCAAGAAAAGCCGAAATTACACCCTTTGTTTGTATTAAATTTAGGCTGTCCCCTTGTAACTGCAAGTTAATGTCACTAAATTTTTTGAACAAATCTGTCAAATACGCGATGTCTGCTTTCAATTTGATCAGGTTTTCCTTTAAATCTGGATCTTTACTTTCCAGAAACTCTAAAACTGATTCAAAAAGTGAGTAAAATCTTGTTAAACATGCACCTTTCGGACAGCCAGCGTACTTCAGTATGTAAGAGCAATCGTTGAAAGTTGGTAAAGATTTAAAATATTTTCAAATATTGAAGGAAAAATATGAAAAGAGACCCACCGTGTACAGTATACACGGTGGGTCTCTTTTCATATTTTTCCTTCAATGTTTGAAAATATTTTAAATCTTTACCTATTTTATCAGGATGACACCTTCCTAGATGATCTTCGAGCTTCGATGGTTTCATAGAGTCATTGCTCAAAACTTTGTTGCATAAAAGGCATGGGCAATCGTTTGTCTGCCTTTGATGGAAGAAAACAAAATTTCAAATAATCAACACTGTACTGTCGACATTTCTTCTTAGATTCAGCCATGTTTCGTATCAGTTACCTACCTGTAAAGAAAAAAATGTTTGTTTAAGTAATCATAAGGCGACTTTAACAGGATATGGCTATTTTAACTGAATAAAATAGGATTAATTAATTATTGAAATGAAAAAAAAACCAAAATGCGGCGGAAAAACTGATTTTAATTATTAAAAGCAATAAACTGCTAAGGCCCATATAGAGGTTTTCACAAAACTGCTGAACCTATTTTAATGTAATATAAAATATTTTTTGATTAATTATATTTTGATACATTTCTGTAAATTCCTGAGAAAATACTTTTAAAGAATATTTTGACATCAAAACTCTGCGATTTTAATGATTTATTTATTACTTTGATGTACGTTACGAGTGGTACATAAAGACACGTACAATTTATGAAAATATTTTTAGTCATTTAGCATTAACAACTACGAGGGCACTGAAATATGTACAAACATGCAGGTCAATCATATATATCACCACAGTCGGGTAAATAAATAATTTTATAATAAAAAGTACTAAAAGTTCAATCTTTCTCGGCTTTCTGTTCTTTTATAGAAGTATCGAATAATGACCCTGTTCAGTATTTAATTTTTATTACGTACCTACTACATGCAAACATAACAAATATAATATTATTACAATATAACATAAAAGTATGAATAACAAATAGACAGGTACTTACTTTTTCCGGCACTGGCAAACACTGACATCGATTCACTCACACTTTTCTTTTCAAAGTTCCGGAAACAAATGAGTAACGTTTGTCTTTGGCATTCGTATTTATATTAATAAACAATCAAACAAGTTCATGCAAGATTGCAAGCGCAGCACAAGTCGTATTTCGTCCCTTTGCACGTCTGAACGGGTTGCGTAGCGGGCGGGCGGGCGGCGCTTTGCAAGTCTCGACGCGCGTTGTACTGAATATCGAATATACAAGTTTTTACAAGTAACAGTCGCTGACCTTCTTAAAATACACTACTCAAAAAAATTAAGGGAGGTTTTAAAACAAGGAAATTAATGCTAGATAAACAGGCTATCTAATCCATATGCCGGCTTAACTGAAAAAATTTTTTCAAGCCCGTGGACCAAAAAAAAAAAAGCAAAATATTTGCAATATTATTTTTTCGCACTATCTGTTAGGATTGCATGAGAACCGTAACCCCTAAAAAATTTTAGCCAAAAAATCTGAAAATTAGGATCTTAAAGCTTCAAAATGCTTTTTTTTAAGTCTCAATACGACCATTTTTCACCGAAATACAGCCTGTCAAAAATCACCGAAAAATGGAATATTTTTTTGCTCCCTTAATTTTTTTGAGTAGTGTATTATCTGCCTACATTGATAGGTAAAGCCAAGCCAACATTTTTGTTCTTTACTATCGAAACCAGATAAATTTTCATGGACCCCCACTTACAACTCGTGAACCCCCATTTTTTTTCACGCCAACGTAGACCCCCGTCGAGTCTCCCATGGACCCCTGGGGGTCCACCTGAACCACTTTGGGAATCACTGCTCTAAAGCAAGAACCGTCTGCAGAAATCCAGCTAGAATGGAAAATCTAAAGAATACCCAATAGTATTAGAACAGGCGTCGTCCCCGTGAAAACTAATTTAATACGATGGGGTATTCAACAGGGTAAAGATGTACTTTGCGAATGTGGCGAAGGGCAAACAATGGAGCACATTCTGAAGTGCAGAAAATGTCGATATACTTGCAGCCCCGAAGATTTATGGCTCGCAAGAGAGAATGCGATTAATGTAGCCCGATATTGGGCTGAACTAGTTTGAATCGGCACCCTTCAGAACCATATTTTGCATTTACCACAGTCAAAAAAGTCACAAAAACTAATTTTTACAACCAAATTATTAGATAATTAGAAGTACAACCAGTCTCTCTAAAAAATTACATTATGGCGGCTTATTATTTCGATCACAAGGGACGGAACAGCTTAAAATATAATCAATCAACATGTTACCATAATTTAGTAGGTAAGCTCCCTATCCGGCAACGAATTAACCAGCCAGTTCGTGAGTACATGTTAAATTCATGGTAAGTCTGGAGATGAGGCTAAATTTCTGCCTTCGGCTTATTTCCATTGTTGTTCTGAGACTAAAGGCGAGATGAAGAAACGTTTAATACAACAGTTGAAAAAATGAGATAATACGCGTTTTAATTATGACGGCTCCCGATGTTTTTGTGATAATTACTAGGATAGAAAACAAAAAATTCTACTTTTTAGAATCAGTAGTAATATACTAGTACAGGAAGGGGGAGAAGGGGGGATAGACTAGCTTTACCACTGAACCATACCTACTTCAATATTTAAAAAAACTGCTAGGCATACTTCCAACATTACAATATTTTATGACCTTAAATTACTATTTTTATTTTTTATATATATATATATATACATATATATATATATATATATATATATATATATATATATATATATATATATATATATATATATATATATATATATGTATATTTATATATATATATATATATATATATATATATATATATATATATATATATATATATATATATATATATATATAGATACATATATATATATATATATATATATATATATATATATATATATATATATATATATATATATATATATATATACATATAAATATATACATATATATATATATATATATACATATATATATATATATATATATATATATATATATATATATATATATATATATATATATATATATATATATATATATACCGGCCGTGCCCGCGGCTTCGCTCGCGTGGACTTGATTCACTATTCTCGTCACTGCTTATTCCTTATGTCATCTAACGTAATAAAATATATCTTATAACCTGGCCAGAGAACATATGTATTTTATAAAAAAAAGCATGTAAATCGGATAAGTGGTTCTCCAATGATAAACACACTAACGGACAGACAGGTGTTGCGTTTTATATATATATTATATAGATTATTATTACATAACCTGGCCAGAAAATAAATGTATGAATTTAAAAAACACGTAAATTAGATAAGTGGTTCTCGAGTCATAAGCGCACTAATGGACAGACAGACAGAGAGACCTTGCGTTTTATATATATTATATAGATTATTTTTATTATTATATAACCTGGCCAGAGAATAAATGTATGAATTAAAAAAAAACACGTAAATCGTGGTTCTCGAGTGCTAAGCGCACTAACGGACATACAGGCACACAGAAAGACGTTGCATTTCATATATCTCATAGATTATCATTATTATAATATAACCTGGAAAGAGAACATATGTATGAAAAAAAAAGTGGTTTTCGAGTGATAAGCGCTCTAATAAACAGATAAAGAGACGCTGCATTTTACATATATTATATTCTTTACTACATGATACTGTTCCAAATTTAATGGTTTAAGCAGTGTATTGCAACAGAACGCGCTAGCGGTAAATTTTTTGTCATCTGATTCACTATTATCATCGCTATTTATTCCTTATGTTACCTAACGCAAAAATATATATTATAACCTGGCCAGGGAACACATGTATGTTTAAAAAAAAAGCACGTAAATCGGATAAATTGTTCTTGAGTGATGAGCGCACTAACGACAGACAGACAGAGAAGTTGCATTTTATATATTATAGAAGAATAGAGATAACCTGCCCAGAGAACAAATGTAAGAATTAAAAAAAAAAAACACGTAAATCAGATAAGTGGTTCTCGAGTGATAAGTGCACTAACGGACAAACAGACAGACAGACAGAGAGACGTCTATATATATTATAGAAGAGCGATCGATAACCTGGCCAGACAACAAATTTATGAATTAAAAACAAAACACGTAAATCGGATAAGTGGTTCTCGAGTGATAAGCGCACTAACGGACATACAGACAGACAGAAAGACGTTATATATATATATATATATATATATATATATATATATATATATATATATATATATACAGTAGAACCCCGATTAACCAAGTTGCGATTATCCGTGCTCTGGATTAACCGATAGCCGAGGTACGTGCGTCTATGCTGAGTATTAACCGAGCTTCTAAAATATGTATGTACATATTTCCACTTAAAATCATCGGGGCCTTCGGGGAATCCTACTGGCCCGTGTGAGGGGTTCCCCTATTTATGTTTTTGGACTCTTTCGGCATGTAAATTTGCGTGAATGCATTGCGTTATAGCGTTTACTACGAAGAAGTACAAGTATACTCACATAATTTATTTGGTTGGAGTTCTGGTAGTTAAGTGTAATTAATACGAACTGCTTTGTTTGAATTTTTGTTTGTCGTATTATAATGGAGCAAAACAAGCGTAAAAGAATCGTCGTTCCTGTTGAAGAAAAATTAAAAGCTATCAGAACAGTTGAAGCAGGAGAGACAATTAAAGTTGTTGCACGAGATTATGGAGTAGGTGAGGTAATAGTTGAAAATTGGAAAAGAAATTGCACAAAAATAGAAGAGTGGTGTATAAATCAAGCCTCCTCGTCCCCAGGAAGAAAATCAATGAAAACCGGCGACTATGAAAAGGTTAACGAAGCTTTATTCATGTGGTTTAACCAACAGAGATCAAAAGGTGTGCCTCTGTCAGGTCCAATTTTACAACAGAAAGCAATAATGATTAGTAGGCAATTCCCAGAGATAGCAAATCGAAGATTGTGGATACTCATGTCATCAAATTTACAACTGTGACGAAACTGGTCTTAATTATAAAATGCTTCCATCAAAAACATTGGCATCTCGACAGGAAAAATCAGCTCCTGGGCACAAACGAAGTAAGGAAAGATTAACTATAATGGTATGTTCCAACGCATCTGCCAAGCACAAAATCCCACTGATGGTGATTGGCAAGTCTGCATGTCCAAAAGCTTTAAAAGACATTTCACCCAAAGCCCTATCAGTCTATTACAAAAGTCAGAAGAGCGCATGGATGGATGCGACCTTATTTACTAACTGGTTTGAAGAAGAGTTCATGCCATCTGTGACTAAATTTTTGAACAGAAACCGTCTTCCTATTAAACCAATTTTGTTAATGGATAACGCCCCCTCTCACCCTGGAGAAGGACTTCATGTAGGCCAAATTGTTGTAAAATTTTTTCCTCCAAATGTAACCAGCATAATGCAACCAATGGATCAAGGCATCCTCGAAAACATTAAAAAAAATTATAGGCGTTTATATCTTGAACATCTGTTAGAGTACACAGAAAAGGAGGATATTATCAATGGGATGAGAAAGGTTACACTGAAAACTGTTATTTACTGGATAAGTCAAGCTTGGGATTCTGTGCGTACTACCGCTATTCAAAAATCTTGGTCAAAAGTTATAGATTTTGAAGACTATAATGACAGTGAAGATGATACTCCATTAAATGAATTAGCTTTGAAATTGAGAAGCTATGGAGAAATGTCCTGTTCAAATTTTGACAGAGACATAGAAGAAAAAAGTTTATTTGAATTAATGCAAAAATTAAAAGGTTGTGAAAATGTGACAAGAGAAGATGTTGAATTGATTACAGCAGATGATTTAGAAGAAGAAATGAGTATTGAAGAAATAACGAATGCCTTTCAGGAAACCGGGAAATCAGATGACGATGACGATGACGAAGCGGCGATGGATGAACAGTCTCCCACTAAGATCTCTCATCAAGAAGGTTCTGCTTCTGTGGAAAAAGCTTTGAGGTATATCGAACAACAACCAGAGGCAATCCCAGCGGATTTGCTTCTTCTTAATAGATGGAAAAACATTGCAGCGAGAAAAAGAAGATGCAATATGAAACAGAAGCGCATCTATACTTATTTCACTGTTTTATAATGTATGTACCTATTTATATGTTAAAAATGTTAATACATCGGTTTAAAGTATTGGTGTTTATTTTTTGAATGAATAAAAAACAAATCCGGATTATCCGAGTTTTCAGTTATCCGAGGGGGTGTCCCCCACGTTACCTCCGATAACCGATATATATATATATATATATATATATATATATATATATATATATATATATATATATATATATATACATATATATATATATATATATATATATATATATATATATATATATATATATATATATATATATATATATATATATATATTTATGGTATATATAAAGTTTTGCGGACAATTTTGACACAAAATAGTTCTACTTAAATATTTTAAAGAAATATCCTTTTACTTTAGCATGCCAAGCTTCTTAGTTATAATGTTCCTGTATTTCTGCTTAGCATGGCCTCTTTTCTTTTGCAGGAAAAGCACAGGCTTTCGCTTCAATTTCAAAAATGATTAAAGGCCATATTGGACTGACATCACATGCCGAAACTCAACCATGAAACAAGCTAAGAAATATTATTTTAGAAAAACAGACGATTTAAAAAATATATTATAAATTCTAATTTCTTAATTGTTATTACTCGAATTATAAATACGGACAACTTTAATAAAATAAGAATAATTCATAAAAACTTTAATTACTTCGGAATACATCATAGTTCAATTGAATTATTTGTAGGTAGTCAGTTTTTAAAATATTCCAAGTGGTGAGGTTTGGTGGCACATTTTATAAAATGATGCGTAACACCTCACCATCAAATGTAGATTAATTGTGTGTGTACGTGAGCGGCTAAAGCATGGAACTTTTAAATCCAGTCCTACGCTACCAATCTTTAAAATAGAAGAACCACTGGGAACAGCATAATTCATTTATTTAAAATTTCATGATTATAGAAATATAATGTTCTTATTTTCTTTAATTACGCCTTCATTCTTGAACCTCGGCAACTTGTTTTGCTCGGGAAGAGCGCTTTGTCGCCATCATGAATATCCTGAATTTTCTTGTACTTCAAAATAGGACTAGATGTATATTTCGGTTACTGGCAACGATTTTAACAATCCTGCTACTTGTAACAATTGCTCCTCAATTTTTGTATTTTCCCTACTTTCACCCTAAAGGTAAAATACTACTCGTACCGCAGGTTTGCATGTAAAATTTCAACCGCATTGCGCGATCCACATATTTATGATAATTTGTAGCTTTAGGTTGGTACGTTTTGTTCATAAATCATAACATAATATATCAGTTTTAGATTGTAATTAAATTTTATTCTTCAGAAAATAAATAAATAATTAGAAATACCGAGTTATGATATAATAATATATTTAAACAAAAAAATTCCCTTCCTTCCTCCCCAAAAAATAATATCATAAAAGCTCACTTCTTTAATTACAAGGGGCGTAATGACATGAAAGAAAATCATAAAGTGTCGACTGCACCCAAAAAAAACTGCTGCAATAAGTTTAATAAGTGGACTCCACATGCGACGACGAATTATTTTGCCAATTCGTTGGCAAATTTTCGCCGGCAACCTGCCTGCGCATCGCGGAACTCCCAGCATTTATTTCGCACTCAGTTCGTCGCTTTGCTGCTACGCTGTCGGCGTCTCGACGCACCTCGATGCCCCTCATAGACGTTCCGGCTCGAATTTGATGCCGCTAAGTTATTTGAAACTTTTTCCAAAACTTTCGCTGTACTCCGAGTGATAAAATGAAGTGTTTGTGGCAATAAAAAAAACTAATCCTCCATTAGAAATGGTCATTTCGGGAATTGTTATTTTTCTCTTTGTTTTTCTTCTTAAAGGTAAGTTTTAAGAAGATAACAGAAACAAAATAAAGAGCGCTTTGTCTAATGTTTTAGGGAGACAAGCTTGTTGGTATTACATTTTTAAGACGATCAATGTAATTTGATTCTTGATTTTTCCTCATTTAATTTTTATTATTTCTGATAAGTTTTTTATTAACATCTTATAAAGTTTTATTTGAGAATATTTTATGTAAAGGCACATACAGATTAACATTAGTGTTTAAAATTAAAAAATAATCTAATTTTCTATTTGGCATCAAAGAGGAGTTTTTGGTAGGGATGCAATGAACAATCCGGCATAAGGTCTCCCCGTCGACACTTGGCTTGTTTATATCTGAAAAGTCCAAGACTAAATTAGTTGCGATTATACAGTTTTTTTTTAAATTTTAAGATAAATTATCTTGAAAGAAAATACTAATTTTCTTAGTATATATCGGCAGTGTGAAGGATTTGTTTTTCTTTTTTTGTTCTCATTTTTTTTTTGTTAAAAGCAAACTTTTAGGACAACACATCAAACTGAAGAACTCTTAATGTAATGATTTAGGATTATTAAATTTTTTACCATATTTATAAGCGAATGGAAATAATTCGAAATATTTTTCTTCTAATAATTACTATTTCTGATAATAATTAATATTTCTGACAATAATATATCATAATCTTTTATTTCTATTTAATTAGACCTTATACACATTTACTTAAAACTATTTAATTCTTTATAAAGTTACGTACAGATCAAAATTATTGTGTAAATTTATTAAAATAAATTGTATATTGGACGGCAAAGAGGAATTTGCTGTGTAGATTTAATAAAAAAAATCGGCAAAATCCAAACATCTTCCAGTTCGACAGTTGACCTTCCTATGTTTAGAAAGTGAAAGACTTGTTTCAATTAGCTTTGATTATATACTTTTTTTTTTAAATTTTAGAATCTTTAGCTTTAGGGATCTATTTTTAAATTTTAATTTTTTCTTTGTCATTTCTTTTAAAAGGTATAATTTGAAGAAGATAACAAAACAAAGTAAAGAGCGGTTAGTCTAAGGATTTAGGATTACACACTTTTTTCTCATATTAAAAATAAAATAGAAGTATTTGGAAATATTTATTTTTCCTGATATAATTACTATTCCTGATAACAACTCTAGAGAGTTCTATATAAAACAAATATTTAGTTCTTTATAAAGCTACATACAGATCAATATTATTGTATAAATTTATTAAAATAATTTAATTGTATATTTCGTATCAAAGAGCATTTATTCGTAGGCAGTCAATAAAAATTTTTGCAAAAACCCTAAGATTCTCTCATTCTACACTTGACTTGCTATGTTCATGGAGTCAAACACCTATTTATATTTGTTTCGATTTTACAATAAAAATGCTTGTTCAAATTTATCAAAACAAATTGCACGGCAAAGACGAATTTGTGTATAGATTTGATTAAAAAAATCGGCAAAGTCCAAAAATTCTCCCGTTCGACAATTGACCTTTCTAAGTTTAGAAAGTGAAAGACTTGTTGCAATTAGCTTTGACTAGACACTTTTTTTCTAAAACTTTAGAATAATTTATTTTTAGCTTGAGGGATCTATTTTTCATTTTTTCTTTGTCATTTCTTTTAAAAGATATAATTTAAAGAAGATAACAAAACAAAGTAAAGGGCGCTTAGCCTAAGGATTTAGGATTATACATTTTTTTCTCATATTAAAAAAGAATAGAAGCATTTTGAAATATTAATTATTTTTTTCTAGTATAATTACTATTTCCGATAATACTTATTATTTCTAACAATAGTTCTTTATTTTTTTAATCAGACTCTAAGAGAGTTTTATATAAAACAACTATTTATTTCTTTATAAAGTTACTTACAGAACAACATTATTATGTAAATTTATTAAAATAATTTAACTGTATATTTGGTATCAAAGAGCAGTTATTCGTAGGTAGACAATAAAAATTTTTCCAAAAACCCTAAGATTCTTTCATTCTACACTTGGCCTTCTATGTTCATGAAGTCCAAGACCTATTTATATTTGTTTCGATTTTACATTTTTTTTTTTAAATTTCATAATCAATTTTATTTAATGGAAAAAAATGCTTGTTCTCTTGCTTCATGTTTTACTTTTGTATTTTTATCATTCTTAGAGATAAGTTAAAGCTCGTACTCCAATGATTTAGAGTTATAAACTGTTTATTGATTCTTTAAAATAAATATATAAAGTATTATAGATCGTTTTTATTATTTTGTATGGCATTTTTATGGACTCTTAACTAGATCTCATGGAATTTTATTTGAAATTATTTAATTCGTTGTAAAGTTACATACCGATTAGCATTATTCTTTAAATTAATAAAAATATTCCATTGTATATCTGGCATCAAAGAGGCCTTTTCCGTCATCAATCAAAAAATTCCACAAAAGTCCTAACATTTTCACTAGACATTTGAACTTTTTTATGTTCATGACATTTAAGACCTAAATTGGTTTCGATTACACAGTAATTTTTTTAGGATAAAGTTATTGTCCATGAAAACGATATTAATTTGTTTGGTCTACCTCGGCAGCTTCAAGGCTTAATTTTATTATAAAGTTTTTAATTTCATATTTTTACAATAATAAAAATAATTGGAAATACTTGTATATCTTTTTCCCTTATTATGTGTCATTGTGATCATAATATTTTATCCTTGTTACTGGGTTTTATACAATTTTACTTAAAATATTTAATTTTCTCGCAGAACGACGTACATATCAACATTATTATCTAAAATAGTAAAAATGTATGTTTACTTGACACCACAAAGGAGTTTCCCGTGGGGATTTAAGAATAAATGCAGTAAAATACTTTAGGTTCTCTCGTTTAACACTTATTTTTATTTAAGAAGTCCAAAATTTATCCGACTTATTATCGATTACATAGTATTTCTTTTAAATTTTTGGGTAAAAGTCTCTTCTAACAACAGAACAAAAAAAAAATAGAACACTTGAACTAATGATTTATGTTATCAAGTTTTTTTTTAAAGATCTTTTGACATTTTCTTGAAATTTCTTTGTAAAGTTACATACAGATTAACATTAGTTTTACATTTATTGAAATAGTATAACGTATATTTGCCAGTAAAGAGGTGTTTTCCGAACTAAGAATCCCACAAAAAATCTAAGTTTTTTCCGTTCGATTTTTTTTTATGTTTGTGGTGTCTAAACCCTGTCTAAATTGGTCTAGATTGTTCAGCAAATTTATTTTTGGAAAAAAATATCTTCCATAAGAAATAAGGAAAAGTTTTAAGAGTATAACAAAACAAATCAAAGAGGTCTTCCTCTGACGACTTACGGTTATAAGCTTTTTATTTTCGTATTTTTAAAACAATAATACAATACAAATAATTGGGAACCATTGTTGATATTTTCGATTTATCCTGATAATACCTATTTATTTCATTAACTAGATATTATAGAGTTTCTCTGAAACTATTTAACCCTTTGTAAAGTTAGATACAGGTTAGCATTGTTAACATTTTTAAAAATAATTTTTGCAACAAACAAGTGTTTTGCATACCAAACTAAATAAGGAGTGCTTAGCTTTTTATTCACATATTTTTAAAACAATAATACAAGTAATTGAAAATAATTATTAATCTATTCCATATACATACTTTTAACTATTTTATTTGAAATTATTTATTTTTTTGTAAACTTCTTCATTCTTATTAACATTATTGTCCGAAGTTATATAGATAATCTAGATGTGTATTCGCCATTAAAGGTTTTTTTTTGGGATTCGATAAAAAATCGTCCCGTTGGATACTTCACTTCTCTAGTTTTAAGAAGTCGAAGACTTAACTAAACTAACTTAACAGTTTTTTTTTAGTTTTTTACGAGATCATTTTCCATGAAAAAAATTTGCTTAGTCTCTGAGTAGTGTAAGTGTTTCGTTTTTTTCTTTTTCTAATTTTCTATTAAAGGCAAAGTTTTAAGAGTTCGGAACTGGCATTAAACTGTAAGTCTTATTTGTGGAAGCACTTAGAAAAGTCAAGCCAACCACCGGCAAAGATAAGAGGGTCGTTTACATCCGTATCGGATATGACACTTCAAGAAGAAGAAGGAAACAATGACAAGAAGACGTAGTCTAGTTGTTTAAGATTACTTTTTTATCATATTTTAACATAAAAAATATTTGTATCTTCTTTTTACCTAATAATAACTATTTTTGATATTAATTAATATTTCTGACAATAACTCTTTCTATTTTAAATTATACTTTATATAGTTTTATCTAACACTGTGTAATTATTTAAGAAGTTACATGCAGATAACCAATATGGTCTAATTTATACTGGGCGACACTTAACTTTTAATGTTTATAAGATCCCAATCGTCCCAAACCTGTTTAATTTGGAATCAACTATCTTCCATGAAAATAAAAAAAAATAATTTGCTTGATCTTTGTCGGTAGCTTCAAGGGTTTGTTTTTAGCTTTATTTGTCATTTCTTCTAAGAGATAAAAATTTTAGGAGTACAGGAAAACAAAGTAATAAGCGTTGATTCTAATGATTTAGAATGATAACTATTTTTAATTTCTTTTTAAAAAATCATTTTTTGTCTATTACTTCTAATTATTTCTGATAATATTCTTTTAAATAAGTCAGTACAGTTTTTTTTAAAATTATTTATTTTTTTGCTATAAAAATTTTAATTGTGTACTTGGGGATACAGAGGTATTTTTCGTATGGATCCAATAAAAAATCTCAGACCTAGGATTCTCTGTTCAATGCTTCATTTTTTTGTATTTATAAAGTCCCAAATCTATTAGGTTGGGAATATGTGATATATACAGAGTAGTCCCAAATCTATCTATATTAGTATCGATGCTACAGTTTTTTTTTTTAATTTGTGATAAACCTATCTTCAGTAAAAAAGTATTATGTTCTCTGATCCATGTCCGCAGCATCATGAATTTATTTTACGTTTTCTTTTTCTCGTTTCTTCCTCAAGATAAGAACAAAACAAAATGAAACGGCGTTTAGCGTAGGCGTAGGATTATAAGCAGTTTATTCTTTCGAAACAATACAAATAATTGGAAAATATTGTAAATCGTTTTTCCCAAATGTTTTTAATTATTCCTGAATATAATTTTAGATCTTGTGTAATTTTATATAAAATTAATAATAAATAATTAACAATATTTTTAAAATTTGGCATTAAAGAAACGTTTTCTTTCAAAAGTTCGAACAATAGGTGTATGATGTCTAAAATCGATCTAAATTGGTTTCGATTATACAGTATTTTCTTTTTAAATTTTTGGGATAAAATTTTTTTCCCTAAAAAATATATTAATTTGCTTAGTCTACCTCGGTAACTTTAATGGTTTGTTTTACGTTATTCTTGTCATTTTAAAACAAAATAGAAAAGCATAGTCTAATGATTTCGGGTCATAAGTTTTCATTTTCATATTTTTAAAATAACTATACTAATAATAAATAATATTGTTAATCTATTTGTCCATTATTTTTGATTATATCCGTTATTAATTTTGTAATATATTATTTAGACCTTATACAATTTTATTTGAAATTAATTAATTCTTTGTAAAGTTAGATATGAATTAATAATAATGTTTAAATTTATAAAATATTCTATTTCATATTTAAAATCAAAGAGATTTTTTTTGGTAGGAATTCAATAGAAATGCCGCAAATATCCTAATTCTCCCATCCGCACTTCAGAGAATCTCGAGCGGTTGCTCTTGACATATCCAAGGCCTTCGACCGTGTTTGGCACGATGGACTGTTGGCTAAGCTACGCTCCTATGGTATGTCTGAAAAATTCTGTTTGTGGCTCTCATGTTTCCTCAGAGAGCGTTCTTTACTCTCTACAGATTTCTTTCTAACACCTTTACTCTTAACGCCGGTGTGCCCCAAGGCTCCATACTGTCTCCTACTCTCTTTCTTATCTACATTAACGATCTGCTGGAAAAGACCGGGAATCCAGTCTACAGCTTTGCAGATGACAGTACGCTTATCTCTTCACTCACTTTGAACGCTCGGACATCGGCTGCTCAGGCGAATATCCGCAGACAGCAGGAAGTCATTCAACTTAACAAAGACCTGGAAGAAATTCTATCTTGGGGGTGACAGTAACCAAGTGGAATTTAACGCTACAAAAACCCAGGCAGCAGTTTTTTCTAAAAAAGTTAACGTTGCTGAACCCGACATAGTTACGTCGGGGCAGTCCATTCCCCTAGCATCGTCGCTCAATTTGTTCCGCGTTAGTTTGGGAGCAAATATGTCCTGGCATGAACATGTTGCAGGTATAGCAAGGAGAGCTTCTCAAAAGTTGGGAATATTATTTAGAACCAGAAAGCTTTACACCCCACAACAACTGTTAATTCTTTACAAAGCCCAAATTCTACCAACTATGGAATACTGCTCCCACGTTTAGGGCTCCGCTCCCAAACATACACTGCATTTGTTGGACTCTGTTCAGAGAAGAGCGGTCCGTCTGATTGGGGACCCGGAATTGACCGGCGGCCTTGATTTGCTGGAACATCGAAGAGCGGTTGGCGACTTGAGTCTGTTCTACAAGTGTTTTCATGGAAAGTGTTCGAAGGATGTAGCCCGTTTAATTCCTCCCAAAGCGGTACATGTTAGAAATACACGTCGCGCTGGTGCTTCACATCCGTATGAGGTTCAGCTTGTTACTCCGCGTACAACGCTTTTCAAGCAATCTTTTATATGGAGAACGTCATCACTTTCTAATAGTTTGCCCAGCGCTGTGTTTCCCACCGAGTACAATTTACAGCTATTCAAGAACAACGTGAATCGCTGTTTCTGCACTCATGCCGCTCTTGGAGCGCTTTAGGGACTTCCCTGCAGCACGTGTGCTAGACCCATAAAAAAAAAATTCCCCAAAAAAAATATTAATTTGCATCCTCAAAGATTTGTTTTTCATTTTTTGTCATTCCAAAACGATATAAATAATCTTAATGTAATGAATTAGGATTATCAGCTTTGGTTTTCATGTTTTTGAAACAGCAATACTAATAATTGGAAGTATTTACTGGTGAATTTATCCACTATTTTTATTCCCTTCTGATAACAATTGTTTACTATCTTAATTAAATTCTATACAGCTTCATTTGAAATTATTTAATTCATGTAAAGTAACATTCAGGTATTTTGTTTATATACATAAATTACTCTATTTTATATAAGGCATCAAAAAGATATTTTCATTAGGGATTCAATAAGAAATCTCTGAAAAGTCCTAAGATTTTCCGGTTCGCAACTTGACTTGTTTATGTTTCTGACTTCCAAAACCTGTCTAAATTGGTTTCTTTTATACAGTATTTCTTCCAAATTTTTGGCATAACATTATCTTCCATAAAAAATATATTAATTTGCTTGGTCTACGTTGATACTGTCAAGGAATTTTTTAACTTTTTTGTCTCCATAGACGTAAAATTTTGAGGATATAACAAAACGTAATAGCGAGAGCCTGGGCTAATGGACAATATAAATAATTGAAAATACTTCTCAGTCTTTTTAGTGTTCCGTACGGAACACTTATAAGATCACTTCGGTGTCTGTCTGTCCGTCTGTCTGTCTGCCAGTCTGTGTGTCCGTCTGTCTGTCTGTCTGTCTGTCTGTCTGTCCGTCTGTCTGTCCGTCTGTCTGTCCGTCTGTCTATCCGTCTGTCCGTCCATCTTGTGTCCGTCCGTATTTTTCAGTATACAGGGTACTTCAAAAAAGCGTAGCCGAAATAACATATGCTTTTTTTCATTGGTAGGTCCTATTTTTCAATTTATTTTTCAATTCTGCATAAAATTTTATCACTTTTTTATTAATAATGTTATATATCTAAACCTAGTAGTTTTTCTAATATTTCATTTTTAGTGTTCCATACGGAACACTTATAAGATGACTTCGGTATCTATCTGTCCGTCTGTCTGTCACACTCGATTTTCTCCGAAACTATTTGTCATAGAAAGTTGAAATTTGGTAATAGTATAGGAATTGATGGCCTCATCAGAGCCATGTAGTTTCGAAAGTTAAATTTTGACTTAAGGGGTTAGTTTTGGGGGGTGAAATCGGAAGTGAAAAAAAAATTTTTTTACTAGGTAATCGAGTGTGGTGTCTAATGAAAGCTTGTGAAAACACGAGTAAAAAAAAATATATATATAATGTAATACTTGCGCGCACTTTTCTTTGTATTATTTTTAAAAAATCGCGAAAAATCGCTGTCCACCCGCTTTATCTCGAAAAGTACTTATCAAAAAATTTCGAAAAAATTCTGGAATATTCTCCACGGGGTGTAGATTGAACGAAAATTATCACGAGTGCATTGCCTTTAATAATTTATCTGGTATATAAAAAAAAACAAAAATTTCAAGGTCATCAGATTTCAGTAAAAATTGGAAACAAACTTTGTTGAAAACTCATTTGGGGTGTGTTTTTTGTGAAGTCACTGATCATTTTATACTTCTGTAACAAAATTTTTTATTTGAAAAGCAATCAACGTACGGAACACTAATTGCGCAAGTTCAACTTGCACTTGACCGGTTATTTTCCTATTATTTTTAATTGTTTATATTAATGTTTATTTTTCTTTGCGTATTATTTCTGATTATTTATAATAATTTCGATTTTTTTTTGTATGATGACTATTTATTTTCTTCTAATATTACATTACGATTTACATTACTGCCTAAAGTTATCAAAATAATCTAATTTTTGTACTTAGGATGAAAATTTTTCTCTAGTTTTAAAGATGCGTTTTTTTTGTCTCATTTACTGATAAATAATTGAGACGTAATTTGGCGCTTAAAAATATGAAGAGTCACGACAATAATGATTCAAAAAATATAAATATTTTAGTTTGAATATGAGATGAAACAGAAATTTTACAAAAACATTACGTCATTTTATGTGAGTTGAGTATGGTCGATTAAACAATTGCTTGTGGAATATTTTGCTTGCAATCTTTTATCTGATTAATTCAAGATTAAACGAAATCATAATTATTTTAAGTTAGAACCAAGAACACAAACAAATTACTAAACCTGCTGGGGTTCCACAAAAGTGTTTAGTTTCGAAATACAGTTTATAGTTATAAGGAAAAACACCACCTACTATTTCCATAGTGCAGTCAAGGATGCCCGATGTTGTCTTCAGACAGCGTATCATAAAACGTATTCTGATGAAGCCAGACACCAAAAAGGCTTCTGGCGCTGACGGAATACCTGCCTTAGTGTTTAAAATCTGTGCGAGGGAACTAACACCAGTTTTCTTAGACTTTTCAACCTATCCTACAGAAAGGGAATATTTCCTTCCTGCTGGAAATGTGCTACAGTTCAGCCGATACCTAAAAAAGGCAAGAAGACCTTGCCAAATAACTACTGACCAATCGCTCTGCTTTCAATAATATCGAAAGTCATGGAAATGGCTATCAATCAGCATCTTCTAAAATATCACCAATATGGCTTTCGTAAAAATAAATCAACAGGAGATCTTCTGACTTATGTAACACATGTTTGGAAGAATGCAATTGAACACTTTGGAGAAACTCGAGCGGTTGCTCTTGACATATCCAAGGCATTCGACCGTGTTTGGCACGATGGGCTGTTGGTTAAGCTACGTTCTTATGATATGTCGGGAAAGTTCTGTTTGTGGCTCTCATGTTTCCTCAGAGAGTGTTCTTTACGAGTGGCAGTCGACGAATTTCTTTCTAACACGTTCACTATCAACGCCGGTGTACTCCAAGGCTCCATACTGTCTCCTGCTCTCTTTCTCATTTACATTAACGATCTGCTGGAAAAGACCGAGAATCCAATCTACAGCTTTGCAGATGACAGTACACTTATCTCTTCATTCACTTTGAACACTCGAACATCGGCTACTCAGACGAATATCCGCAGACAGCAGGAAGTCATTCAACTTAACAAAGACCTGGAAGAAATTCTATCTTGGGGTGACAGTAACTAAGTGGAATTTAACGTTACAAAAACCCAGGCGGCAGTTTTTTCTAAAAAAGTTAACGTTGCTGAATTCAACATAGTTATGTCGGGGCACTCCATTCCTCTAACATCGTCACTTAATTTGTTGGGCGTTAATTTGGGAGCAAATAGGTCGTGGCATGAACATGTTGCAGGCATAGCAAGGAGAGCTTCTCAAAAGTTGGGAATATTATTTCGAACCAGGAAGCTTTACACTCCACAACAACTGATAATTTTTTACAAAGCTCAAATTCTACCAACTATGGAATACTGCTCCCGCGTTTGAAGCTCCACTCCCAAACATACACTGCATTTGTTGAATTCTATTCAGAGAAGAGCTGTTCGTCTGATTGGAGACCCAGAACTGACCGGCGGCCTTGATTCGCTGGAACATCAAAGAATGGTTGGCGACTTGAGCCTGTTCTACAAGTATTTTCATGGAAAGTGTTCCAAGGATGTGGCCCGCTTAATTCCTCCCAGAGCGGTGCATGTTAGAAGTACACGTCGCGCTAATTCTTCACATCCCAGGCGGCAGTTTTTTCTAAAAAAGTTAACGTTGCTGAACCCGACATAGTTATGTCGGGGCACTCCATTCCTCTAACATCGTCACTCAATTTGTTGGGCGTTAATTTGGGAGCAAATATGTCCTGGCATGAACATGTTGCAGGCATAGCAAGGAGAGCTTCTCAAAAGTTGAGAATATTATTTCGAACTAGAAATATTCGACCAACTATGGAATACTGCTCCCATGTTTTGAGCTCCGCTCCCAAACATACACTGCATTTGTTGGATTCTATTCAGAGAAGAGCCGTTCGTTTGATTGGAGACCCGGAACTGACCGTCGGCCTTGATTCGCTGGAACATCGAAGAACGGTTGGCGACTTGAGCCTATTCTACAAGTACTTTCATGGAAAGTGTTCGAAGGATGTGGCCCGCTTAATTCCTCCCAGAGCGGTGCATGTTAGAAGTCACGTCGCGCTAATTCTTCACATCCGTATGAGGTTCAGCTTGTTACTCCTCGTACAACGCTTTTCAAGCAGTCTTTTATATGGAGAACATCATCCCTTTGGAATAATTTGCCCAGGACTGTGTTTCCCACCGAGTACAATCTACAGCGATTAAAGAACAACGCGAATCGCTTTCTTCGCACACGTGTCGCTCCTGTAGTGCTTTAGGGACTTCCCTGTAGCACGTGTGCTAGACCCATAACAAAAAAGCAAACTAATAAACAAAAAATAAATCTTTATAACACATCAAGCTACAGTTACAATTTATTTTAAAAATAAGTTCGCCTAAGCAAGCGTTTAATTTAAAAAAATTATTACTTATTGATCGAAACGTCGTTTCTGTGTTTCAATTAATTAAAACAGGCTCTCTAATTATAACTATCAGAAATTTGTAAAGCAGGTGTTTAGAGGTTCTCCATTATTTTCACATATTGCAAATTATTTACAATTGTCGCGTGTTATTCTCAAAGCAGTACTGACCAGTTATCATTTTCGAGGAATGCGAGGAAAATACTTACTTTAGTTTAAGACTTGTCGGACTCCAAGAACGGCAATTTTTGTTTTTTACCTAGTCGTTAAGATGGAAACATGCTTTATCCGAGAAGAAAATGTTGGTAAACAATGAAAAAATTTCATTCATTCAACGCTTGGATAACAAAGTGGAGCCCCTAAACCGTATTAGATGCGTTTAATTCTTACATTAGTTGTATATTGCAGGTGTGTAGAAATACATTTTTTCGAATAATGCGTTGTAGCGAACAGTTGCACTCCACAATTGTTTTGCTCTTATTATTAATATAATATAAAAATAATAAAACGAATTCGATATAATTAAATACAATTTGTTGAGTTCATGGTTAAAAATTTTGTTTCTGTCCTTGAAGTAAGTTAAAAGTCCAAATAAAACTTTAGTTGTAAAAAAGTATTTACTGATAGAACATCCAGATTTATGTTTTTTCATCTATTAATTATTCTGTAGTATCAACAAGATGATCAGATGGAACTACTAAGGCTGTTTTTTTTTCAACATCTGATGGAATAAAAAAGCACAAAAATTATTATTTACAGAACTTTTTTACACCAGCAAGCTATTCTTCTAAGTGATCATCTTAAAAGTTGAGGCCCCTATCATATCGGTATATTAGGTTTGCTATACCCACCTCAAAGAAAGTTGTCTTCTGTATATTGAACTATCCTCCTAACTGCTTCTTCATCTCATGGAAAAGCTAAAGGTCTAGTGCTAAGTTTAAGTTATAGAGAAGATAAGTAAACACTTTTCGATTAAATCTTACTAGAAATTCATTAGTTCGTGCAGCGCTATGTAGTCGGGTAGAAGAGAACACCTGAAGTTTGTTTTTAGACAAAGAGAGCGACCCGAAATTTTAACCTATCAACTAACCGTCTGCCTAGTTGTTCGTTCTTTTGGACGAGTCGAATAAAAGCGTTTAACGTTGATTTTGTTGCCTCGTTGCCCCGGAATGACCAAAATGCTACATCCAGAAATGGACTGTCGTTTAACCATTTGAATCAAGTACTATAACATTTGTTGACACTAAAAAATCGAGCGCCCCAAAGAGCAGACGCTGCCGAGTCCGAACCCCGTTTTAGAACCCAGAAAACGTCGGTCCAAAAATGGACTGTCATTTAACCACATAAAATCAGTAAATTTAGTATTGTTCTTGATAAAATAAGAGGGAACCTGCAAAAAGCAGATGCCGTCAATACCGGACGACGAAGCTGGACCCGCTCGTTCCAGTCGAGTTTTTGAACTCGAAAAACGACCGTCTTTGCCTGAAAATAGCGGGTCCAGCTTCGTCCTCCAGTATTGGCGGAGTCTGCCTTTTGCAGGTTCCCTCTTATTTTATCAAACACAAACTAAATTTATTGATTTTATATAGTTAAATGACGATTGACGTCTTTGGGCCCTAAGCTGGGTCCTATCTCGGCGGCGTCTGCTCTGGGGCGCTCAACTTTTTTAATGTCAACAAATGTTATGTTACTTGATTCAAGTGGTTAAACGACAGTCTATTTTTGGACGTAGCATTTTGGGCCTTATCTAGGCACTCCAGGGCACGGGGGCGCGGCTTTTATTCGACACGCCCGATATAATGAACAACTAGACAGGCAGTTAGTCGACAGGTCAAAATTTTGGGTCGCCTTCTTGGTCTATTTGGACAGCTGCATATTTTGCTTGCAGTACGTTTTTTCATTGATTGTTGTTTCTTATTCCATAAAGTAAACCAACAAAATGCATTTTTGATTCTAAAACCCGTGGCCATGAGCTTGTTGCTGCTGAAAGTTTGTTAGAATTACTTGGGCTTGTTTGAGAGCTGCTAGGCCTCTATTTTTGTGACTTCTATTTGGTTTCTGGATTGCCATCACAGATCTAAAGATTTACCCCCTCTCATAATTGTTTTCGTTAATTTTTCGCCCTTTTTTTCCTAACGCAACAGAAATGTTAGGGCTGACGCCATTCGCCCATTTTTATGGTTGTCAATTAGGTGTTATATCACAATGTTGTAGAGAAATAATTTTTAAATTTCCGAAATGTTGCGGAAAATTGAGTAATCGTAATGTTACACTTTCCTCAAATCACTTGATCTACTCGCTGCACGAGATTTACCCATAACCACCATCATCATGAACGTCACTTCGGTCTCCTGTAAATTTTCTGCCGTACCTTCACACCACCGAATTTGTTCCCAATACGGCTGTATTATTTTCTTCTACCTGTGGAAGTCTTGTACCACTACGTACCTCGCACTTGGCAGAAGAGTTAATTGTAGCGAATATATAAAACTGTGGTGGTTGTTTAGCTTCGACAACCAAACTTGAACTAGAAAAGTGACCTTGGCGGGGTGGTGGTGGCAAGCAGTGCAGTAGATTTAGTTATCCTCAACGAAGATCCGCCTCTAAAAGGCTAAAAAAGAAGCAGCCCCCGTATATACCTCTAATATGTCAATTATCCTTAAAGATATTAAACTGTATGTTAGGTATAAAATTCTAGCGACTTTTTTTTTAAATCAGATTTTTGTGAATATTATTCAACAACGAACGAAAAGCGATGTGAAATCAAGCAAACTGTTTCATTTAATTCTCCAAGTGGTAAAGTTTTATGCTAAACAGATAATTTAAAATGAATTAAATAAATAACTTAGGTTCGATTTAATTTATTTATAATCCAGTTGGAACGTCACTTTGAGCGTAGTTAAATTCTCCGGCTGATGATTTAACATTATATAGGAAAATTTTTGAATATATTGAAATAGGTCATTTATTGAGCTAAACTGAGATACACGACAATCGGTAATATTATATTTGTGATAAGATCAGCCGAAGATTCACTAAGTTACGAAATATATAGGTTATAAATTCCGCCGTTCTGCTAGATTTTTTCTGTTTGTTACCATGATAACTCCAACCTGAACGAAATAAAATATTATTTTTCAATTTGGACAAAGTACTTTAAATTTTAAAGAACGTAAGTTGATCAAATAATAGTTTTAATAGATGCTAATAATGAAACTATTATCGGAATCGAAGCCAAGCTTAGTAGGTGGAAGGATTATGTCGAAGAGCTTTTTAACGACGATAGACCAAACGAATCACAGTCCGCACACAAATAAATGAAACTACCTATTACCAAGAATGAAATTATTCATTCACTACGGGCCCAGAGGAACAAAAAAGCTACTGGCCCAGAAGCATTCGCGCCGAACTAATTCAGATCACTGTAGAACAAAAAGGAGCAGGTCTTGATATTTTAACATCGTTATTTAACGCCATTGATATCTCGGGCCAGATACCATCTGATTGGCTGGAATCCGCGTGTATTACCATTTCGAAAAAAGTCTAATTCGTACTACCGTACGATTAGTCGTATGTCGCACGTATTAAAGATTTTTCTCCGAATAATTCATACACATGTACATAGAAAATGTGATTCTTAGGTGGGCGATACACAGTTTAGTTTTAGCACACGAGAGATGCTTTTTGCTTTTAATGTTCTAACACAACGATGCAGAGACGTAAACGTAAATGTATTTGCGTGTTTCATTGACTATCGTAAGGCCTTTGATGGTGTCAAACACGCTAAAATGATATAAATTCTATGTGCCTCTGGCGTCGACCGTCAAGGGTATAACATCATAGCCGGTTTGTATTGGCATCGGACATCGAAAGTAAAAACCTAACAAAGCCTCTCGGAGGACGCTTCTACCAAGAAAAGAGGGCGACAGGGTTGTATTTTGTCTCCAATCTTTATTCGGAGGCTGTTTTCAAAGCAGCTCTAGCCCATATTACAACGGGAATTAAAGTGAAAGGCATGATAATTAACAACTTAAGATATGCAGATGACAGCGTTATTGTGGCTGATAATCTACCTGATCTGCAGCGCATGATGAGTCTTATAGTTCGTCGGAGCTGATTATGTTTTTAAAATCACACGTTGATGCGAATCTTATTATTAATGGACAGAGAATTCAGCAGATTTTGTCTTTTAAATACCTGGGAACATTAATTAATAGCCAGTGTATTCCAAAAACAGAGATTAAATCGAGCATCAAGCAGGCCCGTGGGACCTTCATGAACATGAAAAATTTTTTCACTAGATCTGATCTGAGTCTAGAATGCATATGATTAGATGCTATGTTTTTAGTCACAGAGAAACAACTGGAAGCTTTCGAAATGTATGTTTATAAAATCCTATGTATATCATGGGTGGATAGAGTAATATATGCTAAAGTACTTAGGCTAATGAGCAAATCCACAGAACTGCTGCTGACTATAAAGGAAACAAAAACTAATTATATCGGTCACCTAATAAGGGGAACAAAGTATGACTTGCTGAGATTGGTCATCGAAGGCAAAATACAAAGAAGAAGGTCGGTTGGAAGACGTCAAAATTCCACATCTGAAGATTGTTTAATTGCTCATCAATAGATATTTTTAGAGCTGCAGTTTTCAGGACCATGTTAGCCATTTGGATCGCTAACCTCCGTCAGGAAACGGTGAATTAAGAAGAAGTTTTTAATTATATTGCTTTAAAGAAGTTTACGTAGTATCATTGAGATTGTTCTTTTATTTTAGTTAAGGTAGTGACTAAATTTATAGCCAAATATTAGATCCGTAAGGGTGATGGGGTAGAGTTAGAGGGGTAGCTTCTAATATATCATATTAGACCTTTTTTGGTTTTTTTTCATAATCTTAAATTTTAACTGTAATAACGTGTAAAGGAAGTCGGATGTAATTATGCTAAAAAAAATTCAACTACATTATTTTACGGTTTTCTTAGGAAAAATAAATTGTAAGTTTAATTATCTAAATATTTATCATATATAGCGGTTTTCAAGATGAATGATGTAGATCAAGTTATATGTTGTTTTTTTAATGTTAGTAAAAAATTGAAACTCACATAATATTTTTACTATTTTCAAACTAATCTGAAACAGTATCCAGTAGTAAAATATTAATTGGAAAATAATTTGAGTGTGGAATATAGAAAATTTTAGAAATGAAAATTTAAAAGACAGCTGACAGATACGGAAAAATTACACAAATTTACAAGCAAAAGTTCTATCAAAAATTAAACACAGTATGGGCAAACCAGGAACAAATTTTCACAGATGAATCATTAAAGAACAAACAAGCGGGATGTGCTTTATATCATCCCAATAAAAATGATTTTGGTAAATGGAAATTGCCAGGAAATTGATCAATATTCACGGCTGAATTAATAGCTATCCTACAAGCAATAAGATATTGCATAAATTAAATAGAAAACAAAAATTTTATAATTTTTTCTGATGGCAGAAGCGGGTTGGAGGCAGGCAAAATGTGGCAACTAATTCAGAACAAAACCATATATTAATTAATATTATAAGATTTTACAACCCGCTACTCGACGAAAATAAAAATATAAAGTTGGTCTGGATAAAGCGCCATGTACGAATTCCCCCACATGGAATATGAATTAATTAGCCAAAGAAGCCACCGTCTCTGGGGACAGTGTTCTTGGGTGTTAGATACCTGTTACAAATTGTTTCTAAATTACAAAAATTAGAATCGACTGAGACTAGGAAAAAAAAATTCAGGAATCAATAACCGATTAATTCTTCAAGGCAATGTTCCCTCATATAAACAAAAAGCCTTAATTCTACAACCAATATAATAGAAATTTAATACAGGTGATAAGTAGAATGAGGAGCAATCATACATTGTACCCGATATAAAGAAATAGAATAGGCCTACAGCCATTTCGATTGTGGGGATGTGGGAACACAGGAGATATGGAACATTGTATGTTAGATTGTAAATTGAAAATGTCAAATTTTTCAGAACAATCAAATCTCATGCTCAATTGCCGATTAATCTGCAACATCTATTAAGTTTGAATAACACTCTTATCTATATATATATATATATATATATATATATATATATATATATATATATATATATATATATATATATATATCATCATAGTGGAAGAAAATAGAAAAAAAGAAAAAATAATAATAAGGTTATAAATATAAATAATAAAAAAAAGAAATCAAATAGGTAAATAAAATATACTTGAATACAATGAGGGAATAGTCGAAAATTTCTTTTTGTCTTTGATTCTATTTACAAAATGTGGCAACTAATTCAGAACAAAACCATATATTAATCAATATTATAAGATTATACAACCCGCTAATCGACGAAAATAAAAATATAAAGTTGGTCTGGATAAAGCGCCATGTAGGAATTCCCCCACATGGAATATGGATTAATTAGCCAAAGAAGCGTCTCTGGGGACAGTGTTCTTGGGTGTAAGATACCTGTTACAAATTGTTTCTGAATTACAAAAAATTAGAATCGACTGAGACTAGAAAAAAAAATTCAGGAATCAATAACCGATTAATTCTTCAAGGCAATGTTCCCTCATATAAACAAAAAGCCTTAATTCTACAACCAATATAATAGAAATTTAATACAGGTGATAAGTAGAATAAGGAGCAATCATACATTGTATCTGATATAAAGAAATAGAATAGGCCTACAGCCATTGCGATTGTGGGGATGTGGGAACACAGGAGATATGGAACATTATATGTTAGATCGTAAATTGAAAATGTCAAATTTTTCAGAACAATCAAATCTCATGCTCAATTGCCGATTAATCTGCAACATCTATTAGGTTTGAATAACACTATTATCTATCTATATATATATATATATATATATATATATATATATATATATATATATATATATATATATATATATATATATATCATCATAGTGGAAAAAAATAGAAAAAAAGAAAAAATAATAATAAAGTTATAAATATAAATAATAAAAAAAAGAAATCAAATAGGTAAATAAAATATACTTGAATACAATGAGGGAATAGTCGAAAATTTCTTTTTGTTTTTGATTCTATTTACAAAAAAAAACAGGTAAGCGGGGCAGTTGTTACAAATTGTTTCTGAATTACAAAAATTAGAATCGACTGAGACTAGAAAAAAAAATTCAGGAATTAATAACCGATTAATTCTTCAAGGCAATGTTCCCTCATATAAACAAAAAGCCTTAATTCTACAACCAATATAATAGAAATTTAATACAGGTGATAAGTAGAATGAGGAGCAATCATAAATTGTATCCGATATAAAGAAATAGAATAGGCCTACAGCCATTGCGATTGTGGGGATGTGGGAACACAGGAGATATGGAACATTATATGTTAGATTGTATATTGAAAATGTCAAATTTTTCAGAACAATCAAATCTCATGCTCAATTGCCGATTAATCTGCAACATCTATTAAGTTTGGATAACACTCATATATATATATATATATATATATATATATATATATATATATATATATATATATATATATCATCATAGTGGAAAAAAAAATAGATAAAAAGAAAAAATAATAATAAAGTTATAAATATAAATAATAAAAAAAAGAAATCAAATAGGTAAATAAAATATACTTGAATACAATGAGGGAATAGTCGAAAATTTCTTTTTGTTTTTGATTCTATTTGAAAAAAAACAGGTAAGATGGGCAGTTGGTTACAGCAAGTGCCAAAATACTCACACACACACACATACACAAAGACATTGAAACCTAATCACTTTGCAACTTATCTGAACTTATCTAGTATTTTACTTACTAAAACACGGAAATATAAAAAGTGTATTGAGTACATTTTCTTTGATATTTTAAACTGTATTCAGTCTTCATATCTTTGGAGGTTTTCAATGCTTAACTTTTTTAAAAGTTGTGTAGTTTTATAGTAGATATATATTTTTCATTTTAGCGCGAACCATAGATGACTAAAATATAATAAAAAAAATGTTATTGTAGAAATTATACTGTAACATAAATCCGTTCTTAAATTTGACGGAAACGGCACAGAAATATTCAGATATAGGCAATTTTTAAATGACATAAACATTTTTTTTTGGAGGGAAAAGGACAGTCTTAATACGATGAGAAGAATAATATCAATTCGAATATCACAAAAGGTTCAATAAGTTCGTAAAGTCGTGAAAGATGATCGGAATGCATCATTAAAAATCACGATAGAAGCAATTAAGGAAGAAATAATTCGAACGATTTTAAAAGAAGATCTAAGTAAAACAGAGGAATATTCAAAATTTGTTGTATGCAATTTAAATCATGATCAAAAATTACATAGATTGCTATATTTCAGTTGGATCACACTCACCTTTAAAAATATTCTAAATTTCCTAATATTAATGAGTACTGTCGACGAGACCGCCGTTTTTAGTGTGACCCACAAATAAGGTGTCAGAGTGTAGAATATATGTCAATATATGTCAATACCATTCTCACAAGCTAAAGAAAGTCGCGAAAAATTCTCGTATCACGAATTAAAACAATGATTGTTATTCTACGAGAGTCAAGGTATTATATTCATCATGAATTCCTTTCAGCAAGTTCAACTATCAGTGGCAATTGTTACTGGGAAGTATTAAAACGTTTAAAGAGTAGAGTTCATCTTTTTCGATCTGAATGATCCAGGCAGTTGGTGCTGGTTACACGATAATATACCAAGTTACACGCTGCACTCACTGCTTGTCATTTGTTAACCCGAAATGTGTTAAAACTTTCGCCGTATTCGCCTGATTGAACAACTTCTGGGTTTTTATTATTCCTGAAAATTAAAATTAAGTCAAAATTGTATTTTTTCGATGAATTAGAGAAGAGTCAAATACTTCTACGTATTTTGCAGATACTCCTACAACAAAGGGTAGAAAACTGTTTTAAATCACTATTAAATCGCTACAAGAATGAGAAGAATATATTGAATAAAAAAAATATATATTTTATTGGATTTTTTTAGCTCAAGTTCAGAGAAGAAATACTTTGACTTTGCCTATATTGATTTAAAAAGATAACAAAAATGAGTCAGCTGGCTGGATTGCTCTCATCACTATCGGTAATTAGTTCTCCAGTTCACAGTCAGTTAAGAAGTGGCAGCATTAATTTTAGATTAAAGTTTGAGGTTTCTCTTCGGCCTAAATTCCCCCACTGATTATTGAGGGATAATATTAGAATTTATTACACGAGAACATAAATACCTATTATCGACATTATTGTTCATTTTATCTTCGCAAAATATATTATCTGACTTTCAGCTTCTAGACTGTTTTTGACAGCCTGAGCAATAAAGGTGATTACAGCACATTGAACGCCAATCGAAAAAGATATAAAGCTTTTTGGTATCGTTACTTATAATAATAATAATTTTATACCATTTCTGCTGAGGTAAACATTACACTGTACCAAAAAGAGAGGGGAGGGGGGAGAAAAAGAGCTTCTCAGGTGAGAAGAACAGAAACAATACACCGGCCAGGGTAACTATGGAAGATCGTATTTTTTATTTACTGTGTGAAACCTGCTAATGAAAAGGAGGAACTACGTTTTTTTTCTGAACTTTCAAAAAAATATTTTAAGAATTTTAATTCGGTAGCTGGAAACTTAGTCATAATTTGTTTCTAGTTTGCTGGGGTAAATAGTAGTGATTTTGTCGTATTGCTGTCTTACCTAGTGTGTTTGTGTATTTGATAATTTGTTTTGACAATTTCTAATTTTAAATGAGAAACCCTTTGTTATTTCCCTTGCTAAAGGAAGAATTTTATTAGCAAAAAATCACTCTCTTTTCACATTTCTTGATATTCCAGTATCCTTAGATCATGAAAAATATAGATTTCAATTTTTGTCGTTTGTCTGACTGTCGATCTCTATATCTGTTGACACGATAACTCTCGAGCGAAATGGGATATCAATTTCAAATTTAACAGACATAATTAATTGAAGTAGGAAAGGAATCTATAGCTTTTAGAAAATGTAGCTATAGCTTTGTATATCGTTTATCGGTACAGTTCTTTTTATCGTTCATCTCCCTGCCCGTATAAAGATTTTCCCTTTCTTTCATATCCAAGTCCCAAAATATACATTTCTGTATTTCACAGCATCTTTTAGACAACGCCGTAGTGCTGCCACGATTATTTGTGGTTTTACAACAACTACTACCTATGCATATGTAAATAAGTAAAACGACCTGCCGGGATTTGAACCCGAGACCATATCTGCACCGTAAACAACAATTACATTTCAAAACTCGTTTATTAATTACAAAGTTTATATAGCCTTTTGTTCGTATATACTAAGTCAATAAATTGACGCGTAGTCGTTGAACAGGTTCACTACTTTTGAAGGAACTTAACTGAGTTGAGCCAGTCGCTTAGGGAGAAGAAGTCATCATCATCATCATCAACAGCTGGACGAAAGTCTTGCCACCTTTTTCTGTTCTGGGCCACTTGTACCCAGTTTTCAGCCACTCTCTTCAAATCATTAGTCCACCGACTTGGTGGTCCACTTCTACTTCGATAGGCTTAGGATCTTGGTCACCACTTTGTAATTTTTTTGTTCATATCTAATAATATATATACGTATATATATATATATATATATATATATAATATATATATATATATATATATATATATATTATATATATATATATAACATATAAGCCAGTATTCTATATTTATTTACAACTCCCATCTCAAGGTGAACTCCTCTCAGTCCTTAAGGAATTCGTGTTGCAATTTCTTGGTTCATTTTCTCTTTTGGTGTTTGCTTATAATTAGATTACTGTGAATTGAAGTTTGTTTTAGACGAAAAAAAACATCGTAAGCAATTACTAACCTGCGGAGCTAGAACTACCACCAAAGTGATAAATGGATTATGACAATAGAAAATTTTTCTCATTTTCTCTTGCGGATAATAGGGTTCAGCTGTACAGCTTTCAAACAACATAGTTTATATTCGTTTTATTTCCTCACTAAGGAAAAAAATATTCTCCGAGATTTTCACTTTACATTTCGTAGCGTCTTAGGGTTCTCGAAGTCGAGAAATCTGTACACTATGTTATTTTCTCACTATTTGTCAGTTAAACAGAATGGGATATAGAAAGAAATATTAAGTTTCAGTTATAAATATCTATGGTCAATTTTTCTTTTGTTGTTAACATTTCACCATAAGGTGCTTATTATTTAAAAATTCGAGTTGTAATGCTGGGATTTAGTTATCTTTTTTTCTGAGAAGGTGAAATTCAGTATTTATTTTAGAACAGCGTTTTTGTGAGGAAAGTGCTAATCACTTTACCGATTTTTTTACTTATTTTAACACATTCGTAAACAAAAACTAATTAGCCGGTTGGATTACCCAAATCGATATCGGTAATTAGGTTTCAAGTTTAGTGCCACTTAAGCAGTAGTAGCGGTAATTGTAGACTTGACGTTTGAAGTCTTTTTGGGTTAAAATTTCCTCGTAATCATCGAATGCTCCTAATATAATTTGTCACACTAAATACCTATGGTAAATATTACTTTTACTTTATCTTATGCATGCTAACTTTTAACGCCTATTCTGTTAATGTATTGTGGTAGCTCGGGCAATAAAGATGATCTAAATACGAGGGTTGTATGATAAGTGCCTAGCCTCGGTCATAAATGGCGCTACTGCTATTTAAAACATTATATTTTTCGTAAACATAATCTTTCACAAGAATCCTATCAAATTTTCAAATCACTACGTGATTAAATTTGTGAGTGGCAGCCATTTAAATAGAACAACTTTAGTGATTTTATAACAATGGAAAAAATTGAATATCGTGCAGTGATAAAATATTTGTTTTTGAAAAAGAAATCAGGTAAAAGCGCAACTTAGCGAAGTTTATGAGAACTCTGCACCTTTGTTATACACCATAAAATATTGGACAGCTGAATTCAAACACGGCCCTACAAGCATTTTTAATGGAGGACATCCAGATCGTCCAAATGAGGTCATCACATCAGAAATGATTGAAAAAATCCACGATATATTGATAAATGATCGAAGAGTGAAAATGCGTGAGATTGTTGAAACGGTGGCTATCTCAGCTGAACGGGTGCAGAACATTTTAATAACTCATTTCGATATGAGAAACCTTTCCGCAAGATGGATGTCGCGATTGTTCACAATTGACAATAAACACGCACGTGTGTCAACTTCAAAAGAATGTTTGGCGGTGTTAAAGTGCAATCGGAATAATTTTTGGTATCAATTCATAACTGTTGACGAAACATGGATTCATCACAGCACACCAGAGACCAAAGAACTGTCCAAACAGTAAATTTTCCGTAGTGAACCGGCCCTAAAGAAAGCCAAAGCGACTTTTACGGTCAACAAAAGGGCAAAACGATTAACGGAGAGTATTATGTCAACTTATTGGATCGTTTCAACCATGCTGTGAAAGAAAAACGTCCGCGTGTTCCGAAGAAAAATTCTCTTTCATCAAGACAATGCACGCGTTCACACTTATGGCATCGCCATGACAAAATACCATGAGTTAGGATACAAATTGCTTTCACCATATTTGCCAGATTTAACTTAGCGATTACTATTTCTGAATATCAAAAAATAGCTCGGCGGAAAAAAATTTGGCTCAATCGATGAGGTGATTGCTGAAACAAACGTCTGTTATAAAGGGTTGGAGAAATCGCACATTTTAGATGGGATACAAAGATAGAAAAACGTTGAACTAACGTGTAAGCTGAAAAGTTTTGGTCTGACATATAGATGTTGCCATTTTCAAAAAATCCGTCTGGTTTTTAGGAAGTGCCAACCTTCAAACGATACGTGTTAAAATTTCATGACATTTCAATTATTAGTTTACAAGTTATAGTGGTTTTAGTGACATTACTTTTGATATTCTCGAAACAATGGAAAAAATCGAATTTCGCGTGTTGATTACTGACTGTTTTTTGATGGGAAAATATACCGTTTAAGCAAATCAATCGTTAAGTGTTATGGGGCTAAAATTGTTTGGACGACCGTCTAACTTGCGTGAGATAGCTGACACCCTAAAGATATCAAAAGAACGTGTTGGTCATATTTTGCATGAACATTTGGGCATGAGAAAGCTCTGTTCGAAATGGGTACCGCGTTTGCTCACAGTGGACCAAAAACAATGTGTTGATTATTCTGAGACCTGTTTAAGGGCAATAAAAAGGATTTTTACTTGCGATATGTGACAATAGAAGAAACATGGATCCACTTCTGCATACCATAACCAAATCGGCAGTCAGCTAAGTGGACAGCAGCTGGTGAAAGCAGCTCGAAGCGACCAAAGACACAAGAGTCGGCTGGGAAGGTTTTGGCCTGTGTATTTTGGGATGCGCATGGAATAATTTTCATCGACTATGCTGAGAAGAGAAAAACCATCAATAGCGAATATTATATAAAGTTATTGGCGTGTTTGAAGGCAGAAATCGTATAGAAATGGCCTCAAATGAAGAAGAAAAAATTTCCCTTTCATCAAGACAATGCACCGTGTCACAAATCAATGATTATGATAGCAAAATTGCATGAATTGAGGTTCGATTTGCTTCCTCATCCGCCATATTTTCCAGATTTGGCCCCCAGCGACTATTATCTATACGCAGTCCTCAAAAAAATACTCGCGGGAAAAAGATTTGGCTCCAATGAAGAAGTTACCGCCGAAACTGAGGCCTATGGCAAAGACAAATCCTTCTACAAGAAAGGTATAGAAATGTTAAAAAAGCGTTGGACTGATCGTATCGCTCTTGAAGAAGACTATATTGATGAATAAAGTCGAGTTTTGCAAAGAAAAATGTGTTTTAAGTAGCTAGACCAAAAATTTTTTAGCCTACGTGTTAAGTATATCGAGCTAAAAGGAGACTATGTTGAAAAATAAAATAAATTTTACATATAAAAACCCTCGTACATGTAATGCCGGTTTTTACGAAAATCTTTTTGACACTAATATAAGTATTTTGTACCATAGAATGTAGAAATATTATGTTGAGCCCACAAAAGAAAGTATTAAGTGTGATTTAAGTCGTCATAAAAAAGTAATATCTTAATAAAAATTAAGCCGTAAAACTTTTATGGAAACTACTGATAATTTACAGCTATAAACGAATTTTAACTTAACTCTAGATCGTAATATTTTGAATATTGGTTTGTAGAATCTTAAAGTCTATTTTAGTGGCAATTAAAGTTTTTTATTGTTCTACTAAAATTTATAAAATAGATTTTTTCGAGGGTTTGATACTCATTATACGCTCAGAGTTTTGTCTGTTTTAGGTTGATTGCCTGTAAAATAATGTAGCTTCATTTATTGAAAATATTCAAATATTCAGTAAAAGTACGGGTGCTACTTAAATTAATTGTTGAACAAAATTATAGGACATTATTTCCTCATTGTATGTACTACCTGCTTTGTTATAGAGTTATGGAATCCTTTAAAAAGACAGTATCTTTCCAAATTAAGTCCCCTTTATTCACTCCTGGGCCAGAATTATTATATATCTCAGGTGAGCTGTGTAGCTCTCATAATTGCTGAACAAGACATAATCAGATGAAGACCGTCTCTTCCTCCTCCAAGCACCATCTGCAGACTGGATTATTTTTGGCCTTAATGCGACTGGGGTGCTCATCTAGGCGTCAGTATCCTGTAATTCTGTGACCATCCTCAGATGGTATTTCAAGGTTAGGATACCTGGGACACTTTTTGTAAAGAATATATTGAAAGTAAAAGTTGAAACATATTTTTACTGAACGTAACTAACTTTTATCGGCAGGGAAGTTCAACGTGTCGAAATATCACATGAAAGTTTTTATTCTAATAACTTATTTATAGGGTTATACGAGGCAAATCATAATTAGGGATAGATGAGAATAATCTTACACCATTGCATATACTCTGTATATATTATAAGAATGCTCAGACAATAATATTCAAACAACAAAATTTTATTTATATTCATCAAATCAATTCAGAGTAATCCATAAAAATGCATTAAAATGTACAAGAACAATACAAGAAAATCTATATCTCCAAAACTAGGAATGACAAAACGATGATTTAAAAAGAAAATCGTGTAACTAAGAGTTTCTTTAATACATAACAAGAAGTTATTGTCTTTATTTTGGAACTTTTCGTGCAGTAACTAAAAGCACCCAAAAAAAAATATTTTTATGTTTTGCATTGTATATATTCTTAATCCGGCGCCTACCACTCATACTACTTTAAGAGAAATTAAAACTAGGAAGATAAAGCTTTAATTTAAAATAAAATCTTTAAAATTGTGTAACTAACTAATCACAGTTATTCGAAATGTGATAAAAAAATTCAATATATCTAATTTATTCCAGCAGCGTACTTCATTTTTACAGCCAGATTCACTAATAGAGTCTAAAACTTAGATTTTTTGATTATGAAATCGGAAATTTGAAGTTATTAAACTACAGTTTGGGACGCTATCCCGCTCTCCCACGAGGGCGCCTCACTCGTGGGGGAGCGGAATAGAATATCTCCCCCGGTACGTTCTGCCTGTCGTAGGAGGCGGCTTAAAGAACAACCTAGATGGTAGAAGCCCAGATCCCACCAGCATGGCCCAATGTGATATCATCGCATCGGCTTAGGCTGCGTGAAGTTGCTTAATGTTTCGTGGCTGTGCCGATGTCCCGGACTGTGGGACCAAATAGCATGATGAGGCACCTGGATACAAAAAATTCCGAAGGTAAAATAACACTCCGTTCGAATCTCCGGGTGGGAGCTGGTTCAGGGGCGTCGACATGCAGAGATCAGAATTTTAAAATGGATTTTTGCAACATACGAGGTTTAAACTCGAATATAAATTCAGTGCACCAACACCTGCAATCAAATAAATTTCATGTACTCGCTTTCTGTAAAACCAAGGTCAGTTCAACGACCAGCACAGTCAACTATCTTTATCCTGAGTACGACTTCTATTCCTGATTTGGGCGTAACTTTGGAATCCATCTTTTTGTCAGAAGCGACCTCTCTTGCCAACGAGAAGAGGCTCTGGAGCCCCCAAACTTTTATGTTATGTGGTTAAAAATAACGACTCAACCAACCAGAAGGTTTATCTGTATCCTCTATCGACCACCAGGTGATACTAACTTTAGAATACTTTTCGCTTCTCTTGCAGACACCATCGATCATTTACAAATTAACTATCCAAATGCCGAAATTGCCATCCTGGGCGACTTTAATGTCAACATCAGCTGGCTTAAATATTCAAATACTACCGACGAACAAGGCCATGAAGCCGAATCATTTTCCATTAGTTGTGGCTTAACTCAGTTTATTGATTGATTGACCAACATGGATCCCTAATCGAGACGGGGAGTTCGACCATAAACTACTTTCGACATCGAGTATCCTACCAATCAGTGACAGAGAGGCGCCTAAACCGCGCAAGATTTGGCACTACAGATCTGCTAAATGGGAAAATCTTATGGAATATTTTCGAACTTTCCCTTGGTTAGACGTTTGTTTTCGATCCGACGACCCATCTGACTGCGCCAGGGATGTTATTTTGGCCGGTGTGGAGGCTTACATCCCTTTTTCGAAGAAATGCCCTTCCAACGGCAACCCTTGGTTGCCTACCGACAATGGCGTGAAAATCACACCATAAATCGTAACACCTTTGCTCGTACCAGGAACAGATGCAAAAAAAATATCGACGAAACCAAGGAGGCACACAATCCACGGATTAGAAACAAGCTTCTCGCTTATCCCAACAATTCCATGTCCTTTTAGTCAGTCGCTAAGGCAGATAGTCGAAATTTCACGAAATCCACCATACCACCACTCACACGGCCAGATAATTCTATTGCAACGACACCTGTTGAGAAAGCGAACTTGTTGGCTGAACTCTTTGCTTCACATTCTACTGTCGATTTTCAAAGAAAAAGACCACCTACTATTCCCATAGTGCACTCACGAATGCCCGATATTGTCTTCAGACAGCGTATCATAAAACGTATTTTGATGAAGCTAGACACCAAAAAGGCTTCTGGCGCTGACGGAATACCTGCCATAGTTCTCAAAAACTATGCGAGAGAACCAACACCAGTTTTCTGTAGACTTTTCAAATTATTCCTACAGAAAGGGAATATTTCCTTCCTGCTGGAAATATGCTACAGTTCAGCAGATACCTAAAAAAGGCAAGAAGACCGACCAATCGCACTGCTTTCAATAGTACCGAAAGTCATGGAAAATCAGCATCTTCTAAAATATCCTGCAGGATTCAACCTTATTAGCGATCACCAATATGGCTTTCGTAAAAATAGATCAACGGGAAATCTTCTGACTTATGTAACACATATTTGGAACAACGCAATTGAACACTTTGGAGAATCTCGAGCGGTTGCTCTTGACATATCCAAGGCATTCGACCGTGTTTGGCACGATGGGCTTTTGGCTAAGCTACGTTCTTACGGTATGTCTGAAAAGTTATGTATGTGGCTCTCATGTTTCCTCAGAGAGCGGTCTTTACGAGTGGCATTCGACGGATTTCTTTCTAATACCTTCACTATCAACGCCTGTGTACCCCAAGGCTCCATACTGTCTCCTACTCTCTTTCTCATTTATATTAACGATCTGCTGGAAATGACCGAGAATCCAATCTACAGTTTTGCAGATGACAATACACTTATCTTTTCATTCACTTTGAACGTTCGGACATCGGCTACTCAGACGAATATCCGCAGACAGCAGGAAGTCATTCAACTTGACAAAGACCTGGAAGAAATTCTATCTTGGAGTGACAGTAACCAAGTGGAATTTAACGCTACAAAAACCCAGGCGGCAGTTTTTTTTCTAAAAAAGTTAACGTTGCTGAATTCAACATAGTTATGTCGGGGCACTCCATTCCTCTAACATCGTCACTTAATTTGTTGGGCGTTAATTTGGGAGCAAATATGTCCTGGCATGAACATGTTGCAGGCATAGCAAGGAGAGCTTCTCAAAAGTTGGGAATATTATTTCGAACCAGAAAGCTTTACACTCCACAACAATTGATAATTCTTTACAAAGCTCAAATTCTACCAACTATGGAATACTGCTCCCGCGTTTGAAGCTCCACTCCCAAACATACACTGCATTTGTTGAATTCTATTCAGAGAAGAGCTGTTCGTCTGATTGGAGACCCAGAACTAACCGGCGGCCTTGATTCGCTGGAACATCGAAGAATGGTTGGCGACTTGAGCCTATTCTACAAGTATTTTCATGGAAAGTGTTCCAAGGATGTGGCCCGCTTAATTCCTCCCAGAGCGGTGCATGTTAGAAGTACACGTCACGCTAATACTTCACATCCGTATGAGGTTCAGCTTGTTACTCCTCGTACAACGCTTTTCAAGCAGTCGTTTATATGGAGAACATCATCTCTTTGGAATAATTTGCCCAGGACTGTGTTTCCCACAGAGTACAATTAACAGCGATTCAAGAACAACGTAAATCGGTTTCTCCGCCCACGTGTTGCTCCTGTAGCGCTTTAGGGACTTCCCTGTAGCACGTGTGCTAGACCCATAAAAAAAATTATATTTCTTACAGTAAATGTTAACAAATTTCCTTTTTTTAATACAATTTAAAATAAAAATCAGGAGTAAGACCTTGAAATAGTAAAGTTATTAGTTTTTTTAGAATTTTGAGATAATTTTTCATTTTTATAGGTTTATTCATAAAAAAAAAAACTAATTTTCTGTTCAGATTCATAATTGTAGTTAGCTTACTGGGCCTTATGTCAACTTAAATCCCTAATTTGGACCAGTTTTAAAGTTAAAAATTTTTAATGAATCTAGCAAGTACAGTCAGCTTTGTTGGAAATGATGTGAAATTTTTGGCACAATGACACTATTCAATATATATCACCACTACACCAAACACTTTATTTTTACACTAGACGCGCGTTTCGCTAACCATATTAGCTTCATCAGAAGCGATGATTGACAATCATCGCTCCTGATGAAGCTAACATGGTTAGCGAAAAGCGCGTCGAGTGCAAAAATAAAGTGTTTGATGTAGTGATGATATAAACTGAGTAGTAACTACAGTCAGAATTACTCACAAGTCCAAATTTAAATACGGTAACCGAAACCTTTCAGTTGTTCAGTTGAGTTGTTTCTTGACACAAAACAACAAAAACGACAGTTAAGAACTTGGAAGAAGTAGAATAGTTGATGTTTGGTGGAATTTAAACACAATTTTTCGTCTTTATGGATTTATTCTTAATAATAACGAATTTCCTGCTATTGAACTATTTAACTTCACAATTTTAATTGCGTGATTGTGAATCTTAATTCTTAATTATAAAATAAGACTAGTTTTAACGTTGAGTTGTTTTTAGTGAATGCGACTACTTGTCGTTAATTAATTCATTTTCTACAGCAATGTTTGAAACCTGTAGTAACGATTTATTACTAGTTGCAATTTTTTGACGGAATCTAGGACTCGCATAACATTTTCAACAGACGTATCTTTCATTTGTCCTTCCTTAAAATATCAGAATCAGGTGTTCATCTAGTGGTACTAACAAGTTTATAACATTTTTCATCTCTCTCTTTATGCAAGGAATGGGGTATTTTTCGCCGAACACATAAATGTCAGTAAAGAAGTCTGATAGCATGTTCTTGTAGAAAGTTTACCCTTTCAGTAAAGTGACATTAAAAATGTAAAAATTTACGGATTTTTAATTGTTTAGTCTAACTATATCAGTAACTATAACTCTACCCATAAAAAAAGTTAATAGATTCCTATTTGCATTTTATGGCCCTTAATTCAGCTGTTCGAAAATGTCAAAATCGGATATTTTTTACTTTGCCAGATCTATGCCAAAGGTCGTTAAACCACAAAAGTAGTTTCTAGTTTCCATCCTTTAATATGTCTCTCTTACAATTGTCGCGATAGCTTTCGAAAGAAATTAGATATTTATTTCAAATTTAGTTCACATATGGTATTTCAAGAAGAGAAGAATTCCATAGTTTTTGAGCAATATGGCTTGCGGGAAAAGTGGTGGTAATCGTCAAATTTTTTTGACATTCAAGAGTCTAGTTTACTCCAACATTTTTTTCATTATTTCCAATTTGATAGAATTAGATGTGGCATAGGATAGTTTTGGAAAAAAGTAGCTTAGTATCTTTTTATTTTAATTTATTTTCTTTTTTCTAAATTTTCTAATTTACTTTTGACAATTGCATTTTATCTCTATTTATGCATTTCCAAGTTTGGCGACAAGAGCAGCGGCATTGATTTTTGCTAATATTTTTTTAGCGCCAGAGAAATTGGTATTAAAATAAATATTAATTTACTTAGAGTGAGTAAAAAAAAATCTAAACCTTTTTCCACTATCAACTCAAAAATTTCATGATTTCAAAAACAATGAATATTACAGATTAATACCATCTACTACGAGGATAAGGTGTGTGTCTATTTGGTTTGGATAGTATTGTGACGGAAATTGAGAACTATATTTAACATGATGAAGAACGCTGAAAAGTAAAGAAATGCAAAATTTTTGCAGGGTGATTTTTTACCATGAGCAAGGGTATTAAAAACAATTAAAAGGCTTTCCCTCATTTATTTCATAACTGTTTGATTTATCAACTACTCTTCAGTAAAAGAAAAACTTGTTCTGTAGACCATTTTTAGTAACTAACGCAAATTGTCATAAACTATGTCCAATTAGAGGAACTATGTTTTTAAAAAAAAAAAAAAAATATGTGCGCTACTGTCATATGTTAACAGAACTGGTATCAAGATCCGACAAAATTTTTATGAAATTTTTTTATTAGATTAACAATAAAAACTTGTGAGAATCTCCTGTTGGCAATTTTTGAAATAAATAAAAATGAGCAAAGAATTTGCCTTAAATTTTGTCTTAAAAACGAAACTTTCTGAACTAATACGTTAAAAATGTTAGAAAAATGTTATGGTGATGAATGTTTAGCAAGTTGTAACGTTTTCAAGTGGTACAACTTGCTTAAAGAAGGTAAAGGAGTAGTTGTATACGAATCGCGTTCTAGACGTTCTATAAGACCCTTCACCGCAATCACAGAAGTAAACATAAAAATTAAGGATCTTGTACTTAGTAAACGCTGTTTAAATATTAGATAGGTTGTAGACCTTATAAAAATATCAATTATATCAATATAATTCATTTTGAAGGGCGATTTGAGCTTGTCTCGAGGGGTATCTCATCTTGTTCCAAAACAACTAAATTTTGTTGAAAACATTATCATTTCGAGGTTGCTACAGAGAGGCATTCTTCGGATTACTCCACTTTAAAATGCATAATTACTGGTGATACTAGATCTATACCCGAAAACAGCGCAACAATAAAATTAATTAGGTTACATTAATTGTTTTCTTCGATTACCTTGGTGTTATGCACAAAATTTTGTTTTAACTAGCCAAATAGTTAATAAGAGGGAAGATCTAATCGTTATGCTTCATTTACATGAATCCATTCGTATACAGGGTACTAAATTGTGGGAAAACAATTCATGGATTTGGCATCACGATAACGCACCATCATATAACGCAATTATTATTTGTAATTTTCCAAGTAAAAATGAAACGATGGCTATACCACAAGCATCGTATTTACCAGATATAGCACCGTATGACTTTTTCTGTTTCCAGAGCTGAAATTAGCACTCTTTGGATACCATTTTAAATCTATAAAAACTGTCTTATAAGCAATATTTGATACCGGGTATTTTGTAGATTGGAAAAAAAAAAACGCTGACATAAGTATGTTCCAGTGGGAGGAGATTACTTTAAAAGGGATGAAATATAATTTGATGATTAAATTACTAATGTATGTTGTATTTATTCAGTACCCTTAATTTTAAAACATATCGGTGTATAAGATTTAATAAGAGCCACTAATTTTTATTGTACTCTCAAACTCTAAACTTATTTTTTAATAAAGCTATACGTATGCTTACGCCGCAAAGTAATATTTTTTATTTTTCTCGCCGCAATGTAGCTTTATTAAATTTATTAGCTTAATTCCAGCCTTTTATATTTAAGTGGCTTTTATCTTCACTCGTCTGGTAATATATCTCTTTAATAATACTGTGAAGAAAAAATTTTAGACAGGTTGGTAATAGGTTACCTTAAAATACTGTTATGAAAAGGTTTACTTTTACTGCCGCTTTAAGCATGCAAAAAATGCTTCGTAAAATGAAATATAAGACATTTTACGTGTACATACAATTAAAACTGAAAAATCTCAAAAACCAACGAGGGTTACAAAATCAAGTAAATATAGAGAGAGAGGTTTGAGTTTTTGTTTTAATATTTTTAAAATTCTTGCTAAGAGGATTCGTGAAAATTCAACTTCTGAGATTCTTCACTTTTCAGGGTCCCTAGATTATAAAGATTATAGAAATTGTATTCAAGTTCCCTCCGGTTTACTAGTTTATCTGTCTGTCAATCTAACTTTCTGCCATCTGATGGAGCAAAAAATATATATGTAATTTCAGAGTTGGCATACTACTGTGTTTAAAAATTAAGACAAGTATTGCTACCTCTTTAAGTTTTTGTTTTTTAGGTTGATAGAACTATTACTAACATCGGAAAAATATTTTCATTATATTTTCTTTATTAGATTATAAATAAAAACGTGTTTTGTAATTGTGAAAATTTCCTGTTGATGATTTATAAAGCGAATAAATTTATTGAGCAGAGAATTTGCATTCAATTATATTTTAAAACGAAATTTCTTGTAACGATAAGTAAATATTTGAAAAGTGATAAGGTGATGAACGTTCAGCAAAGTTTTCTAGTAGTTCAAATGGTTTTTAGAGGGCAAAGAAGCATATAAAGGAACCAGACGAACCTCGTTCTGGAGGATCGTCCACCATATCCACAGAAGAATAACTCAACAAAATCAAAGATTCTATACTCAGAATAACTCCTTTCTATACTACTTAGGGACAAGAGTTCCTGTAGATATTGCTGAAATATCAAATAGATCAATACAATGGATTTTGAAGAACGATGTTGTTGGTTCATCGATAAGCTGAATAAAGCCAGAACTGACTGAGAGTGATTTAGCTTTACAGGCTTGTTCATCAATCGTATTTGAATGCTTAAGATCTTGTGATCTTTAAAGATACACAAAATGGAAATTTTGACACTTGAATAATTAATCCGTCAATGGTCGATGGTATCTCCCAGAGGGGCAAAAAGTGTTTTAAAGTTAGTATGGTCGGTGGAGGCTGCAGGTAAACCTTGTGGTTTGTTGACTCGTTATTTTTAACCGTATGACATCAGTGTTTTGGAGCTCCAGAGCATCTAAATCGGGAATAGAAGTCGTAATCAGTGTGTGCGGGTCCATGAACTGTTTTGCAGAGAGGCTTATTTGATTGCAAGTGTTGGCGCACTGAATTTATGTTCGAGTTTAAGCATGGTATATTGCAAAAATCTACGTCTGGCATGATTAGGTTGCATTCATAATAAAACATCTCAAGAAAAGGAAATGTTATTTCTTACTAGCATTATACTCCACTACCACTTTCAGCCCTTACTTGACACAAGAATATTGCTCACATATTTGGGCCTCTGCTCCCAAAAATACTCCACATTTATTAGATTATATCCAGAACTCATATCTGTCTATTCCTTAAATACTTTCATGGGAAATGTTCGATGGACGTTACCTGCTTGGTTCCTTCCAGCAGAATCGTAGAATACACGTCGTAGTAATTCCTCGCATATGTACATGACTAAGCTTGTGGCTCTCTTCTTGTACCACTCTCTTTAAGCCCTGTTTTATATGAAAAACCTCATCCCTTTGGAATAAACCATAATTTGGTTCAATTTACAGCGAAGTGAAGGCTAACGTGAATCGGTATTTTCGCTTACGGGCTGCCTTTATAGCGAAACAGGTACTTTCTTCTAACGCGTGTGTAATACTTATAATAAAAAACAACAACACTTACCCTTTAGCTGGTATCGAATCAGCGACCTTTCAATTACTAACTCAATCAATTTAAAAACAATTTATTTACTAAAGCTGCAACCTGCATGTCGTAACTAAATACTACATCAATAATACAAGTTCACTAACAAGAAAACAAATTAATTAAAAGTTTGAGGAAAGAAGATGTTCTCTAGTTAAAAACGAATAAAGGTTGTTATATTGGACAAAAAAGAATGCTTTGAACGTATAGATAACCTAAATTAAACGGGTCCCCATGACAAGGTGAAAAAATCCATTGCCTAAAATGACGGCAAAAGATTTGAAAGCTTTGAAAAATATAAGAAGTTTATTTCCTACTCGCTAAAATTTAAACTAAGTGTGAATAATCCACCGAGACCAGTCATGAATTTAAGTACTTTCGAAGGATTAATGGGTATATGAATAACGTATTCGCGTTTTTCGAGACAATAAATCAAATGTATATGATTTTGTTTCTAACATTAAACAGTCGATTAAACTTCATTAAATTTACTTGTCAAATTGAGAACAAAGGACAATTACGATTCCTGAATATAATAATTATTAAAAATAATATTAAATAAGAATTTGAGATCCGTGGGAAAGATACCGTAACAAATCGATATAGTCCTAACGACTTATTTTATTCTGAACCACAGAAACTTACTGCACTCACTCTCTTTGAATGAAGTCAAAACTGAAAATAAAAGAGATTTTATTAAGAATATAGATCCATCATTATGACGAAAACTCAATAAACAAGTTACTAAATATACATAAGTTTGGGTTAAATATTCAAATTTCTACATTTTTACATGTAAGCAAAATAAGATGACATATGTTTCAATACAAAATAATCTAGATATAGCAGGGTATTGAATAACACAATTTGATAAGGTAGTGTGGCGATCCTAGTTCAGTAGGATACTTCCGGCTTACGGTACTCAGGGTTTTAGGTTCAAAACTCTGCAAGTCAGTGTAATTATTGCTTAACTTATTGAAATATGTTTGACTTGGCCACACACATAGGTAGTAGTTATTGCAGAAATGCACACTATCAACGCCGGTGTGCCCCAAGGCTCCATACTGTCTCCTATTCTCTTTTTAATTTACATTAACGATCTGCTGGAAAAGACCGGGAATCCAATCTACAGCTTTGCAGATGACAGTACGTTTATCTCTTCATTCACTTTAAACGCTCGGACATCGGCTACTCAGGCGAATATCCGCAGACAGCAAGAGGTCGTTCAACTTAACAAAGACCTAGAAGAAATTCTATCTTGGGGTGACAGTAATTAAGTGGAATTTAACGCTACAAAAACCCAGATGGCAGTTTTTTCTAAAAGAGTTAACATTGCTGAACCCGACATAGTCATGTCGGGGCACTCCATTCCCCTAGCATCGTCACTCACTTTGTTGGGCGTTAAATTGGAAGCAAATATGTTCTGGCATGAACATGTTGCAGGCATAGCAAGGAGAGCTTTCGAACCAAAAAGCTTTACACTCCACAACAACTGTTAATTCTTTACAAAGCTCAAATTCGACCAACTATGGAATACTGCTCCCATGTTTGGGGCTCCGCTCCCAAATACACACTGCGTTTATTGGATTCTGTTCAGAGAAGAGCTGTTCGTCTGATTGGAGACCCAAAACTGACCGGCGACCTTGATTCGCTGGAACATCGAAGAACGGTTGGCGAGTCTGTTCTACAAGTATTTTCATGGAAAGTGTTCGAAGGATGTAGCCCGCTTAATTCCTCCCAGAGCAGTGCATATTAGAAATACACGTCGCGCTAATTCTTCATATCTGTATGAGGTTCAGCTTGTTACTCCACGTACAACGCTTTTCAAGCAGTCTTTTATATGGAGAACATCATCCCTTTGGAATAATTTGCTCAGGGCTGTGTTTCCCACCGAGTACAATTTACAGAGCTTTAGGGACTTCCCTGTAGCACGTGTGCTAGAGCCATAAAAAAAAAGTTGTAATGAATGTGATATATGTTGGGCAAACTAAAAGTTCGATTTAGAGAAGATTTAAAGAACATTAAACTTTTTTGAGTTACTGTAGATCATAATCATTTAGGAAGAATAGGTAATTTAAGGGAGAAGAAGAAACTATAATATTTATACAAAAAAGAAAAAATACATAAAAAAGAACAATTCTTTAGCTTCAAAAATAAAGCTTCAACTTCATAAAAAAATTGAAAATAACGGAGCAGCAGCTGCTCAAAGTTGACTCCTTGAATTTACGCCGTGCAACGCCCAGGTCGCTATAGTGCATTAAAAAAAATTCACTACAGTATTATTATACGTTTTGCATGAATTTAAATTTACCGGAAAAGAAATCAAAAATTGCGAATTTGGAATCGTTTTGAAAAAATTGACCCTTTTTTATAAACAATTGCCAAAAAATAATGTTTATTATTAACTTTTTATAATTTTTGTATATTAATAAATATGTGTATAAAATTTTAAGTAAATTCATGAATTACTTTTTGAGCTACATTGCACGGCGTGCAAAATCTTACCCTTTGACAAAAACGCGATTAAAATTTTTGGTAAAGACTCCGTCGCTTTCAATTTCTGAGCCGATGCACTTGGTCCAACTTCTTTTTCTTTTGCTTAGTATATTGCATGTCTTTAGGCTTATTAGTTGTGTAATGTCGACGGCGAGAGCGACTTGGACGATATTTAGGTTCATTTTTATCAATTTTTAGAATCAACACTATAAACAAATGAAAAGCCCAACACGTGAAGCGACTGAACCAATTAGAGGCGGTCTCTTTCATAACACGATAGGTGCATTTAGAGTTCGAATTTCGATTTAAAACTTGGTGAGGACATTCTTCAGATGTTAAGTTAACTTAACTTAAGGTTAATGAGAAGTGTATTTGATAAAAGATTAATAAAAGTATTCGAAAATATTGTAAAATATAAAAATAGTCTGAATGAAGACAGAATACCAATTCCTTACAATTCTCGGAACTGGGAACTTGACCTAAAATAAACTGTGTTCTGTCTGCGAATACGAGTCGGGAGCAAAAATAGAGTATATTGGTGATTTCTGTTCTGTAGTAATCTGTTTTTCTTTTTATACCTGGTTCAACTTATAAATTTAAATATTTTTTGACATGTTCTATAGAGCACATATTTCTAGAATATGCAGAAACATTAAATATATACCAGTTTAAAACATTAAAGCAAAAGAGCTTCCATATTTAAGTTAGTTAATTAAATAAACTTTCTTCCAAGAAATACTACGAATGTCAACAGTAACTAAACACAAAGAAACCTGCCAAAAACATTTTGATAATTTCAGAGTACGAATTTGTTGTCATTTAGATTCTTGAAATTTTCCTTGTTTGGGGAAACCAAGACTTTAATTTGCTGGGGTAAGATAATTAACTCAAACGAAACCTAGGTTACGTAAAGTTAAAATGACTTAAAAAATAATATCTTCTTGTTGATATAACTTGATTTACTTATTGTGGAAATGAATATTTTCTTTGTTTTATTTATTTTCAATTACATATTCGGATTTGTCTTTTAAGGCAAGAGTATATTTAGTGTCAAATTTAATTTCAATTTTTAATCAATAGGAAAAAAAGTATCCCTTTTATTAAAAGTTAATATAACATTATATTTGTTCTGTAGAGATCACATGCCATATTTTAAAAAAAGAGGTCAAGCTGTTTAGTAATATTTTTTACACAGTGCCTTTTGCCAACTGCAAAATACAATTTAAATTTTCATATATTTTCCTGTTTATTTCTCACGGACGCTAAACACATATTTCGTTGTCAGCTGAGGTTGCTATGTTTATCATTAAAACATTAATATTTTATTAATTTATTTCATTGTGAGCTTCTAAATATTACTTTTTTAAATCTGTTTTTAGATTTATATATATTTATATATATGTATGTATATATATATATATATATATATATATATATATATATATATATATATATATATATATATATATACATAAATCTAAAAACAGATTTAAAAAAGTAATATTTAGAAAATATATATATATATATATATATATATATATATATATATATATAAACAGAGTTTAAAAAGTAATATTTAGAATATATATATATATATATATATATATATATATATATATATATATATATATATATATATTTATTTATATATATATATATATATATATATATATATATATATATATATATATGTATATGTATATGTACATATGTATATGTATATGGCATTTTTAAGTGTTTTCGCTGCTGCCGCTACTCGATACTGTGATCTTGCTACTGCTGCCGCACGAAGTTAACTGACAAACCGAAGTGCGGTCGCTGTCTTTTATAGTTCGGCGTCTACGCAGATTATAGGTGGGGGTCAGAAGTGTTCATCTGGGCATCAGTGTTTGCCAGCTGAGTGCCCATATAAGTGATAATTACTGTTGCTTTCTCGATGTTTTGGTTATTCCTTGGTTCAGCTAGGAGACCCTTCCATGTAGTGGAGATATTCAGTGCATCATCCCACTTATTTAGCTGTCCATTCTTTTCGATTCCTAAAGCTTTTCTAACTATGCGTGTTTTATAATATGAAATCGAGGCTATTTGTTTAGATCCTTCAAAATTGATGTGACCAATTTCATGATGATGCTGAAATAGAGCTGATGTTGTTTGTTTGTTTTTGATACATATTTTATGTTCTTTTATGTTCTTGTATGAACCTAATTCATAAAATAATAATAATAATTCCAAGACCTGTATAAAAAGTATATCGAAACCAAAATTTTCTAATGCATAAATACAAATTTTACAGTTAACCTCATCTAGTGCATATAAAATAGTAATGTTACAAACAATATTTTTCAATTTAAAAATGAATGCACCTAGAAATTTAAATCTATTACAACCTAATGCACAAAGCAATTAAATTTTATCTAATAATTAATGATTTACAAAACTACAAAATAAGAATGATTACCGAATAAAACCTAACCCATAAATATAAATATTTTTAATCCTGTCCCCCAAATTCAGGAAATAATAACGTTACGAATTAAATCTTTATTTGACAATACTGTATATCTAATGCATGTAGATACAGAAATTCAAATCAATCTAAATGTTTGAATACAAGAATCTCAAAACTCAATATATATGACTAGAAACTATATATCCAGAACTTCGAATCTAAAACCAAAGTTACATAACCTAATTCTAGAGAATTTACACCAAGAACACCAAATATAGCCTAATCGGATAATTAACCAGTACAATCCAAAGAGCATTACACCATGATATCCAAACCTAACATATTCTTATTCTAGAAACTATACAGCAGGAGCTCTAAATCTAAATATCCAATCCTAGAAACCTTTTACCAAGAACTCCAAAACTAACAAAGCCTAGTCATAGAAAACTTTTCCCGATGTCTAAGGACTGTGCACTGAAAACTCTGACCTAAATATATTATACGAGTAGCTTAAACTTAAAAAATTTACATTAAGAACAACAAAGCTAACATTACCTTAGTGATTTCTAAAAACTGTGAACTGAAAACTCCAACCTAAATAACTGTATCTTAAAAAATTGAACCCGAGAACTCTATAAGTAACATGGCCCAATCCTAAGAATCTTAAATGAACAAGGCCAAACTTAACATAGCTTTATCCTAGAAAATTCAAGCCAAAAACTCCAAACATGTCCAAAACCTAGAAACTTTACACCAAGAACAACAAATCTAACATTAGGTAATCTAATCTAAAGAACTTAACACTATGATATAACACCTAACTGATTTCTAAGATCATTAGAACAGAAATACTGAAGCTAATATAACCTGATTCAAGATTCTTAACCAAAATCGAAACTAGCTTAAGAGTAGAAAATTTACTTCCAGAACATTGAATCCAATGTTACTTAACTGAATTCTATGAACTGTAGACTACCTCAAACCTACCTAACTAAATTCTGAGAAAAAATGGAGTTGTTAATATATAAAAATCTTCAGATTATTAAACTTATATCTACAATAATAATATTTTACATTAAAAACATTATTATCTTAAGAATTAAGTTATGTTAGGTTATATTTGGATTATAAAACATTATTTATAAAATCATTATTAATGACAAGGTTATTTTCAAAGTTCTTGATGTGAAAAACCTAAGTATTTGAAAATTGTTCTTCTTTCATCTTATGTTAAATATTATTTTATTACATCTAGCCTGCGTAATCTAATGTATAAATTACATTCCAGAAACATTTATTTTAAATATACGACCTGTAATTTAAAAAATACCTAAGATAAAAAGCTAATTTTTTTCACGTAGAAAAGGAAAAATAGGTGTATTGAAATTTGATAAAATTAGACTTCTACACCAAGATAATAAAATATAGCACAATATTTTCATGCGGAATGGAATGACTACCATATTTGTAGAAGTAAAATAAAAATGAAAAAAAAAACCAAAAATTAAAATTGTTCTTTTTTCCTATATCAAGTTAAATTTCCTGATTCCTACTGTAATCTAATTTAATAATTTCTTTCTACAAATCTTACAGTCAATAGTTGTAAAAGAAACAGCATTATTTTGTAAATTAAGAACATTTACCTTCAGCTTGCATTTGATTTAAATATTTTTTACGCTTATCTTATTTTTGAGTAGGTAAAATTAATATAATACCCAAATTTGAAGTTATAAAATTTCAGAAAGTTACCCTTTCTTTATGAAGTGTGTCTAATTATAATTTTATAATTGTTTAAAATTTTTTTTTTCTTTACTTATAGTTTAAACAATTTTATGTTTATAATCTTATTTTGATATTTTTTTCACAGTTACATATTCGTTATCCCTGTGATATTATTTTGTTATTTTAATATATAATTGTTGTTTATACTTGTATTATTTTAACATTATCATTCGGTTCTCATAAAGTTCTTGTTAGTCTAAAAAATAATAAAACATTTAGAAAAATATTTTTTTTATATATTTCTGAGTACTCAGATGTTAGTTTTTCTTGCACTGTTGTTACTTAACATATATTTTTTTACTTTACCATACACGTCGTAACATCTCTTATGCATTTTAACACTCAGTTTTAGGCAATATCATTTGGGATTTAACCAATTATAATAACAGAATTGATAAAATAATGTCATATATTCGGTCAACTAATTTTTTTTTTTTATAATGTAATTACAGACTATCAAGAGAAAATTCTCCTTGAACTTCGTGCCAGTATACAAAAGGAAATGGCAAGATGTTTCTCGCAAAAAAGATTGACTTTGAAGTAACATTTGATGAGGAACCAAATGTTGAAATGCAAAATAATAGTGATTTAAAGAAGTCAAATAACAAAAATAAAGAAAAGAAATATCGTGGTCGTCCTCGTTTGTCGTTTGAAAAGGGTTCAGAAAAACTAAAAAGAGACGAATTGCAGAATTTGCTTGTCATCACACCAAAGAAGAATTAGAGGAAGCTATAAGATTTCTAGAATGAAAATCAGACTGCAATATTATTGAGGAAATATTTGATAATGATATTGATAGTAATAATTTTTTTTGGCAGTGGATAATGATATTGATAGTAATAATTTTTTTTGGCAGTGGATAATGATATTGATAGTAATAATTTTTTTTTGCAATATACATGGATATCGATATCGTAGAAAGAACGAGAAGTTAAGACTTCACATTAAAAATAAAAGGTTTCCTCTTTATTCGGATATTGCTAAAGCTGAATCCAGCTGCTATCCATATCATATTGGAGTTTCAGAGAGCAGAGCAGAGCAGAAGTGCATTTTATATCATTACTAGCTCATACAAGTAAAAGAATACATTTACAGACTTTTGAACTAGAAAAATTACGTGGTAAAAAATTATTACTTGTTAGAAAGTAGGATCTCTGGACAACAGACTACTAGACAAAAATGGAAATCCAGTAAATCAACCGAAAATAATATGCCCGATAACAATGATGATCGTATAGAAGGGTCAAGCTATGTTAATAAATGCGATAGTACGAATCTTACAGATAATTGTACAAAAGAAAAAGGATATGTCACACCTCAATTATTAGACGCAAGCATTTTTATTGTCTCATTTGTACCTCTTCAATTAAAAACTGGGAATGATGTAATTTGGACTAATGAAACACCATCCTCAGTTCATTGCTGTCGTCCAGTAAAATTTGAATTTCCCAAATAAAAAAGACGTGATGGTAAAAAATATTTATGATCGTTATATGAATCTTTTGAGAAACGTTCAGACGTATAATCTGGAAATTGAAGAGATAATATTTGATACAAGTTTTGAATTGTACTGTACAATGATGGAAAAGTTTGTAATCACCTAACTGATTAAAGGGCCTCTAACTCCTGCATTATTTGGGGAGTTGGAGCAAAATTTATGAATGACTTGCATCTTATGAAAAATCGAACATGTAATCAGGAATATTACAAATTTGGACATTCGACATTACATTATTGGATTAGGTTTTATTACATATTTCATATAATTAAAACAAGCCTTAATTTAAAGAAATTCCTATTCCTCTCATCTTGTTAGTGTTCCGTACGGAACACTTATAAGATCACATCGGTGTCTGTCCGTCTGTCTGTCCGTCTGTCCGTCTGTCCGTCTGTCACACCCGATTTTCTCCGAAACTATTTGTCATAGAAAGTTGAAATTTGGTAGTAATATAGGAATTGATGGCCTCATCAGAGCCATGTAGTTTTGAAAGTTAAATTTTGACTTAAGGGGTTAGTTTTGGGGGGTGAAATCGGAAGTGAAAAAAAAATTTTTTTACTAGGTAATCGAGTGTGGTGTCAAATGAAAGTTTGTGAAAACACGAGTAAAAAATATATATCTATAATGTAATACTTGCGCGCACTTTTCTTTGTATTATTTTTAAAAAATCGCGAAAAATCGCTGTCCACCCGCCTTATCTCGGAAAGTACTTATCAAAAAATTTTGAAAAAATTCTGGAATATTCTCCACGGGGTGTAGATTGAACGAAAATTATTACGAGTGCATTACCTGTAATAATTTATCTGGTATATAAAAAAACAGAAATTTCAAGGTCATCAATTTTCAGTAAAGATTGGAAATAAACTTTGTTGAAACTTATTTGAGGTGTATTTTGTGAAGTCACTGATCATTTTATATCACCGTAAGATAAATTTTGACTTAAGGGATTCGTTTTTGAGGGGTGAAATCGGAAGTGAAAAAAAAATTTTTTACTAGATCATCGAGTGTGGTGTCAAATGAAAGCTTGTGAAAACACGAGTAAAAAATATATATATAATGTAATACTTGCGCACACTTTTCTTCGTATTACTTTTAAAAAATCGTGAAAAAATCGCTGTCCCCTACCTTATCTCGAAAAGTACTGATCAAAAAATTTTGAAAAAATCCTGGAATATTCTCCACGGGGTATAGATTGAACAAAAATTATCATTACCTTTAATAATTTATCTGGTATAGAAAAAAACCAAAATTTCAAGGTCACCAGTTTTCAGTAAAGATTGGAAATAAACTTTGTTAAAAACTTATTTGGGGTGTGTTTTGTGAAGTCACTGATCATTTTATATTACCGTAACATAAATTTTGACTTAAGGGATTCGTTTTGAGGGGTGAAATCGGAAGTGAAAAAAAATTTTTTTTACTAGGTCATCGAGTGTGGTGTCAAATGAAAGCTTGTGAAAACACGAATAAAATATATATATATATATATATATATATAATGTAATACTTGCGCACACTTTTCTTCGTATTACTTTTAAAAAATCGTGAAAAATCGCTGTCCCCTATCTTATCTCGAAAAGTACTCACCAAAAAATTTTGAAAAAATCCTAGAATTTTCTCCACGGGGCATAAATTGAACGGAAATTATCATTACCTTTAATAATTTATCTTTTATAGAAAAAAAAAAACAAAATTTCAAGGTCACCAGTTTTCAGTAAAGATTGGAAACAAACTTTGTTGAAAACTCATTTGGGGTGTGTTTTGTGAAGTCACTGATTATTTTATACCATCCTAATAAAATTTTTTATTTTAAAAACAATCAACGTACGGAACACTAATTGTGCAAGTTCAACTTGCACTTGACCGGTTTTATATTTATATATTAAGTAACAATGTTTAGCAAGTGTAAGTCCCTCCCGTTTGGCAATGAAATGTATCCATCAGGCAGTAAGTTTCAACTGGTTTCAAACCAGAAGTTATAGCCTATGAGCTCTACAGGGGATGAGTAGGTTTACACTTTATATTTTTCATTGAATCAACTTTCGTAGTATCGAGAAAAAACATACTTATTGCCAGAAGATTTTTAGTGTTCCATACGGAACACTTATAAGATCGCTTCGGTGTCTGTCCGTCTGTCACACCCGATTTTCTCCGAAACTATTTGATACAGTCGAAATTTGGCACTAATATAGAAATTTATGGCCTCATCAGAGCCGTGTAGTTTTGAATGTTAAATTTTGACTTAGGTTAGCTTTTGGGGGGTGAAATCAGAGGTGAAAAAAAAATACCAGGTCATCGAGTGGGATGTTAAATGAAAGCTTGTAAAAACTCGAGTTCAAAAATATATATAATGTAATAATTGTGTACACTTTTCTTTGTATTATTTTTGTGACCCAAAAAAAGTTCAAAAATCATTGTTAGCTCTATCTCTCCCAGTAGATATCGTTAGGTAAGGATCCGGAAAAACGAATACAGGAAACGTAGCTCGAACTTTTTTTTGCAGAAGCAGAATCTGCTTCTATAGCTACTGGACTAGATGCAAAATTAATCGAAGGACTACATAACATTTTACAAGCTCTTACTTGCACAAAATTGGAGAATTATTGCCGGGAGACTACAAAAATGTGATACAAAATGCCACCAAGCGTGCATAAGCTATTAATTTATGGAAGCAAAATAATTGAAACAATTAATGTTCGAACTGGTTGGCTGTCAGAAGAATCCCAAGAATGCAATAATAAAATATTCCGAAAAGTTCGATCTTATAAAAGCAGAATGTGTCATAGAATGTTGACAAATACAGATATCATCTCATGATGATATCATCAGACCCGTTAATAAGCTCCTGAAGAATTCATGAGCCGCGAAAAATAAAAGCACTTTTTAAAGAAGCTGAAAACCTGCTAATATCTAATAACTAATTTTTTTATCTATTCAAAACAAAAAAAAAAACAAAAAATCTACAATAAAATAACCAAAAAAACAGAAAAATAAAAATAAATACAGAAAAAAAAAACAAAAAAGAAGTTGGAAAAATACAAAAAAATATAATAAATACAAAAAAAAAAAATAAAAAAACAGAAAAAAGACAAAGAAAAAAACAAAATGTTATGAATAGACTCTACCTTGTGGTGTAATCTGGATAATACTAAAATTATCTGGTAATAATGTATGTAAAACATATAAGTACATAGCAGAATAATGGTTTCAAAACGAAATTTTTTATTTTCTGAATCAAATTTGAATAAGAATAAATTATAAAACACTATTCCTCATAAGACTTTTGTTTACATGCATTAGATATACAGCACTGTCAAATAAAAAATTTAATTCGTAACGTTACTATTTCCTGCATTAGATTAGGACACGATTGAAAATATTTATATTTTATGGGTTAGGTTTTGTTAAGTAAAAATTTGTTTGCAGTTCTGTAAATTATAAATTATTAGTCAAAATTTAATTGTTTTGTGCATTAGGTTATAATAGATTTAAATTCCTACGTGCATTCATTTTTAGATTAAAAAATATTATGTAAAATGACTATTTTATACGCACTAGATGATGTTAATTGTAAAATTTATATTTCTGCTTTAGAAAATTTTAGTTTCGATATGATTTGCATACAGGTCTTCGAATTATGGTTATTATTTGGTGAATTAGGTTATGTTAGTTTTATTACTAGTAGTGTGTAATTTCAAGAATTATAATATCGGTTAATAATATCCGACTATTGAAAAATTATTCATAACAACTTTGCATTAGAAAATGAAAAGACCGAGAATCCAATCTACAACTTGGCAGATGACAGTACGCTTGTCTCTTCATTCACTTTGAACGCTCGGACATAGGCTACTCAGACGAATATCCGCAGACAGCAGGAAGTCATTCAACTTAACAAAGCCCTGGAAGAAATTCTGTCTTGGGGTGACAGTAAGCAAGTGGAATTTACCTCAACGAAAACCCAGGCGGCAGTTTTGTCTAAAAAAGTTAATGTTGCTGAACCCGACATAGTTATGTCGGGACACTCCATTCCTCTAACATCGTCGCACAATTTGTTGGGCGTTAATTTGGGAGCAAATATGTCCTGGCATGAACATGTTGCAGGCATAGTAAGGAGAGCTTCTCAAAAGTTCGGAATATTATTTCGAACCAGAAAGCTTTACACTCCACAACAACTGTTAATTCTCTACAAAACTCAAATTCCACCAATAATGGAATACTGCTCCCATGTTTGGGTCTCCGCTTCCAAACATTCACTGCATTTGTTGGATTCTATTTAGAGAAGAGCTTTTCGTCTGATTGGAGACCCGGAACTGACCGGCGGCCTTGATTCGCTGGAACATTGAAGAACAGTTGGCGACTTGAGCCTATTCTACAAGTATTTTCGTGGAAAGTGTTCGAAGGTTGTGGCCCGCTTAATTCCTCCCAGAGCGGTGCATGTTAGAAGTACACGTCGCGCTAATACTTTACATCCGTATGAAGTTCAGCTTGTTACTCCTCGTACAACGCTTTTCAAGCAGTCTTTTATATGGAGAACATCATCCCTTTGGAATAATTTGCCCAGGTGTGTTTCCCACCGAGTACAATTTACACCGATTCAAGAACAACGTGAATCGCTTTCTCCGCACACGTGTCGCTCCTGAAGCACTTTAGGGACTTTCCTGCAGCACGTGTGATAGACCCATAAAAAAAAATAAAATTAGGTTTTCCTAAAATATTGTAAGGTTGATAAAAATGTGATTTCGCTTAATTTATACATCTAAAAATATTCATCATTAAACGTTTAGATTATTCAATAATAAACTTTCAAAACTTTTTTTCTGAAATATTTTATTGAAATTTATCTGTTAACATAAAGATGTATTGTTTAGTTGTTTTGTTCATTTTTTTTATAATTACAAATATGTATATTCTAGGGAATTTTTTGTAGGTTATGTTGATTTTAATCTTCCTTGCCGCAGTACTATCTTAAAGTACAATATTTTACTAGTATTTTACTATTTGCTTTATTCAAATGCCGATCAAATGCCGACTGTCAACAGATTTTTGTCCAAAAAATGGCACTTTTCTCACACGATAGCATATAAGTAGCAGGTACAAGTCACAAACTTTTAATTTACCCTCAACTATTAGCTGATAAGCACACATAATACTGAATGAGACTTTTGTACCACGTTTGCATCATCAATACAACACTGATCAATGCATTCCCAGACATATAAAAAAGAAAACAGATTTCTCCATCCGTGAACCCAAATGACGAAATTAACTTATTTTCTCCTAGATAACTTACCCATGACATCTACCCTCCCGAATGAGAGCTGACTTCTAGAATTGATTGAAGTACATATTGAATATCTTCTAAAAAAGTATAAAAATTTAATATATTACCTAATAAATAAAAGAATATCAATTCGTTTCAGTAAAACATTGGTAATAAGTTGTACCATTAGCAGGTATGAACATAGTACACGTGCTGCAGGAAAATCCCTAAAGCACTACCAGAGCGGCCCGTTTACGGAAAAAGCGCTGTAATTGTACTCGGTGGTAAACGCAGTCCTAGACAAATCTTTCCAAAGTGATGAGGTTCTGTATATAAACGACTGCTTGAAAAGGGTTATATGAGGAGTAACAAGCTGGAATTTCTACGGATGTGAAGTGTTAGCGCAACGTGTATTTCTAGCATGTACAGCTTTGTGAGGAATTAGGCGAGCTACGAATACTTACCATGAAAATACTTATAACACAGACTTAAGTCGCTCACCGTTCCTCGATGTTCCAAGGAATTAAGGTTGCCGGTCAGTTGTTGGTTTCCAATCAGGTGAAGAACTCTCCTTATAATAAAATGCAACAAATGCAGTGTATATTTGGAAGTAGTGCCCCAAACATGGCGGCAGTATTCCATCGTTGATCGAATTGGAGCTTTGTATAGAATTAACAGTTATTGGTGAGTAAAGCTTTTAAGTTCGAAATAATATTCCCAGCTTTTGAGAAGCTCTCTTTGCTATGTTTGCTCCATGTTTGTGCCAAGACATATTTGCTCCTAGATTAACTATGTCGGGTTCAGCAACGTTAATTTTTCTAGAAAAAATTACCGGCTGACTTTTTGTAGGGTTACATTCTATATGATTTCTCTCACCCCAAGATAAAATTCTGTAGATATTGTAATAGCCGATGTACGAGAGTTCAAAGTGAATGAAGACATAGCGTACCATAACAGCGTAGCTTAGCCAACAATCCATCGTGCAAAACACGGTCGAATGCCTTGGATATGTGAAGTGCAAGTTCAAAGTGTTCGATCGCTTGTTCTAAACATAAGTTAGAAGATCTCCTTTTGATTCTTGCTTACGAAAGCCATATTGACGGTCGCTAATAATATTCAATCCTTCAAGTTATTTTGTCATATGGTGGTTGATCGCCTTTTCTTTGACTTTCGATATTATTGAAAGCAGTGCGACTGGTCGGTAGTTGTTTGACAAGGTCTTCTTGCCTTTTTTAGGTATAGGCTGCACTATAGCGCACTTTCAGCAGAAAGAAAATATTCCCTTTCAGTAGAATAGGTTGAGAAATCTACAAGAAACTACTGTCAGCTCGATCGCGCATTTCTTGAGTACTATGGCAGGTATTATTCCAGCGCTGTTTTATGATATGCTGTCTGAAGACAATATCAGGCATCCTTGACTACACTATGGGAATAGTTTGTGGTCTTTTTCGTTGGAAGTCGACAGTAGAATGTAAAGCAAAGATTTCAGCGAGAAAAAACTGGTGTTAGTTCTCTCACACAGTTTTTGAGTACTACGGCAGGTATATCGTCAACGCCTTTACAAAACACACCCCAAATGAGTTTTCAACAAAGTTTTTTTCCGATCTTTACTGAAAACTGATTACCTTGAATTTTTTTCATATATACCAGATAAATTATTAAAGCACTTCTGATAATTTTCGTTCAATCTACACCCTGTGGAGAATATTCCAGAATTTTTTCAAAATTTTTTGATCAATACTTTTCGAGATAAGGAGGGGGACAGCGATTTTTTACGATTTTTTAAAAATAATAAAAAGAAAAGTCTGCACAAGTATTTACATTATATATATTTTTGAACTCGTGTTTTTACGAGCTTTCATTTGACATCCCACTTGATGACCTGGTAAACACTTTTTTTTCCGATTTCATACCCCAAAACTAATCCCTTAAGTCAAATTTTAATTTTAAAACTACACGGCTCTGATGGGGCCATCTTCTATGTCAAATAGTTTCGGAGAAAACCGGGTGTGACAGACAGACGAACGGACGGACAGATGGACAGACGGGCGGACAGAGGGACAGACGGGCGGGCAGACGGATAGACGGGCGGACAGACGGGCAGACACCGAAGTGATCTTATAAGGGTTTCGTACGGAACACTTAAAATACAATATAGCTGAGTTATTGAACAGTTATTTTTGTGTTTTGTTTTTTCCAGTTTAGGCGATGTATTTATTTTTGTAACGTTAATGAGATAGAAGTAAAAGAAAGTATTTTCGTAACGTTTATACGATAGAACTAGACGAATTATGTTTTTTTAATCTGTTGAATTAATTTGCTGGTGTCTGACAATTAATTTAAAAGAGGCCAACGTTATGTGATACTAAAAGAATTCAAAGGTTAGTAATCCAAGTTCGATTGTTTTCCTTCCTAATGTCTATTAAGGATTTTATTTGGAATATTGTTCATTTATCGTGCGACTGAATTTTTTTTTTACTGTGTTTTATGGCTTGGCGTTTTAACCAATTAGCCAGCTTTCTCTCTTTATTTTTCAGACACACAAATTTATACATACATGTATGTAGATACATGGGACAAATCACAAACACCCAGGCAGTCAGGCGGAATCGAACGGCCGACCTTCTGATCAACAATAGGATGCATTACCTACTACTCCAGGGGTCCTCCCACTACTGAAATTCTTTCCTTGTTTTATACATTTCTTAGCAATTGGTACTATACAATTGTTTAAAACTTGAAAGATGTATCTATGGGGTAGCGAGGGAATTGTAGAATACATAAGAAAGACCACAGAACCGACAACCATCAAAATTAGACTCCCGTTACATTTTTTAGGTAATTTGGGAATTGAAAAGGAAACAAAGAGATAGAATAAAAGTAAAAAAATCTGATTGAACAAAAGAGAAAATTTTGATTTCATTTCATATAAGAAGATAGGCAAACTTTTAAGGAAGTCGGGCCTAATTTTTGCCCGTTTAGGAAATGGAAACAAACATTTTTTAACAATTTTAAATGTTGTTGAATTGCGAATTTATAATAAATCGCTAAATATACTTATTTTCAATAAAACAACCGATTGTTAAATCGATTATGTTGCATTTGCCGATGCTCTCAGCAATCAATAGTAAATAATTTCCAAGTGAGAATGATGGACCACGAAACCTTTAGCTGGACTGCTGTAATCCAGTTGTTTATCACAGCTGAAGTAACCCAATATTAGCTTATTTAGATACTTCAATGGCGCTTAGAGTAAATATTGATGTTTCTAATTGTTATTTAATATACGTATATTATGCATAAATTAATATACTCGTACTAACGAACTTAGTGATAATAATAATCTCAATATTAAAATAGAAGTGAATAAAATAACTAGACTAATAAAAAGGTATATCGTGATAATAATTTTTATAATATGAAGTTGGAGTCGTACAGGGTGAGTCAACGATAGAGTAAAGTTCATTATCTCATTTGTTTCCAGAATGACAAAAAAATGTTAAATGCAATAGTTTTAGGGAATGTTAAGATGCACAGTTTAAAATTATTTTTGAGCATACAGGGTACTTCAAAAAAGTGTGGCCGATATAACATATGGTTTTTTTAAAATGGAACATCCTATTTTCTAATTTAATTTTAAATTCTGCGTAAAATTTGAAAACTTTTTTATTAATAATATTATATAGCTAAAGCTAGTAGTTTTTCTAGTATTTCAATTTTTTTTTAAAAATACTAGTTTTCAGTTTTGTTAAAAATTGCCAGTAGCGCCATTGTTTCTGAAGGTGGAATATTCATAATTGGTACAAGCATTCTATAGAGATGAAAAGAAAGATATATGTAAAGAAATTTGTGTTAGATGCTACAGGGTGTTCAAAATAAATTTATGCATTTCGACTATTTTAAATTGAAAAATCTCAAATTTTTTAAATGGCACGCCCTGTATATAATTATTTTTTCTGATAGATTTTACAAAACCCTCCAACTTTTATTAAGTATGTCATATACCTATTTCTAATAGTTTTCGATTTATTTTGAATTTTTCAATTTTTACCCTTGTTTTTAATATACTTACGCTATAACATCATAGTTGCCAAGACAAAACAAAAATGTAGGCATTGTCAAATTTTGGACATGTCTATTAAGCAAGTAAAAATAGTTTAATTTGTTGTAGTAAGTGACGTATAAAGGTAGTAGTTATGGATTTTCCTAAAAATGAATTAATTGATATGGTTTACATACTGGGCAAGGCGGGAAAAAATGGTCTTTTGGCAGTAAGGCTTTACGGAGCGAAGTACCCTAATAGACGTATACCATCTAGAAAATCTTTTCAGTTCTCAATGGAACGGTTTGATGGTAGTGGTAGCATTGAGTATACGAAACGGAAAGTAGTAAACCAGAATGCTACCAATGAGGAAAAAGAAAGGGAGATTTTACTTCATGTTGAAGCTAATTCCCAGGTCAGCAGCCGTCAACTAGCTGACTTATCTGCCACATCCCATTCTACGCCTAATCGCACCACGAGAAAATACAAGTATCATCCCTTTCATATGGAACTACACCAAGAACTTCCGACACAAGACCGTGATTTTAAACGACGAGTAAATTTTTGTACCACCATGAATGGAGCAATAGAGGCCGATCCAAATTTTTTATCCAAAATAATGTTTTCTGATAAAGCTACTTTTCGCAGTAATGGAGCAGTTAACAGCTATAACATGCATTATTATTCAACAGTTAATCCTTTTTATGTCCGGGCAGTTCAAAACCAAAACCATTGGTCGCTTAATGTATATTGTGGAATATTAAATTTTCGAATTATTGGTCCATATTTTTTCCGCGAACCGCTTAACGGGCTGCTAAATGTGGATTCAACAAGACGGAGCTTCTGCTCATTACCACCGTAAAGGATGTCCGATATTGTCTTCAGACAGCGTATCATAAAACATATTTTAATGAAGCTAGACACCAAAAAAAACTTTCGACGCTGACGGAATGCCTGCCACAGTACTCAAGCAATGCGCGAGCGGACTAACACCCGTAGACTTTTCAACTTATTCTGCAAAAAGAAGATATTTCCTTCCTGCTAGAAATGCATTACAGTTGCAAAACAACTACCAACCAATCGCACTGCTTTTAATAATATGGAGAAGGCTATCAATCAACATCTTTTAAAATATCTAGAAGGATTCAATATTATTAGCGACCATCGATATTGCTTTTGTAAGCAAAGATTAACAGAAGATCTTCTAACTTAACACCTAGGCAGAAAAGTTTTTAGTCTAACTACTTAAAACATATTTTTGTTACAAAATTCGACTTTATTTATCAATATAGTCTCCAAGAGCGATACAGTCAGTCCAACGCTTTTTTAATATTTCTATATCTTTCTTGTAGAAGGATTTGTCTTTGTCTTCAAAATAGGCCTCAGTTTCATCAATAACTCCTTCATTGAAGCCAAATCTCTTTCCCCCGAGCATTTTTTTGGGGTTTGCGAATAGATAATAGATGCTGGGGGTCAAATCTGGAAAATACGATGAATGGGGAAGCAATTCGAACTTTAATTCATGCAATTTTGCCATCGTAACCATTAAGTTGTGACATGATGCATTGTCATAATGAAAGGGCACTTTTTATTCCATGCACATCCCAAAATATAGAGGCCATAACCTTCCCAGCCGACTGTTGTGTCGCTTCGTGCAATTTTCACTGGCTGCGGTCCACTGAGCTGACTGCTGATTTGATTCCGATTTCTAGTGGTGGATCCATGTTTCATCCATTGTCACATATCGCATGAAAAAATCCATTTTATTGCGCTTAAATAGGTCCAAACAGCGCTCAGAATCATCAACACGTTGTTTTTGGTCCACTGTGAGCAAACGCGATACCCATTTCGAACAGAGCTTTCTCATGCCCAAATGTTCATACAAAATATTATCAACTTGTCTTGTTCATATGAGGCCGTTTCATTGCGATTTCTGCCTTGAAATACACCAATAACTTTATATAATATTTGCTATTGATGGTTTTTCCCTTCTAAGCATAGTCGATGAAAATTATTCCATGCACATCCCAAAATACAGAGGCCAAAACCTTCCCAGCCGTTGTTGTGCTGACTGTCGATTTGATTCTAGTGTATAGTGGTGGATCCATGTTTCATCTATTGTCACATATCGGTCTAAACAGCGCTCAGAATCATCAACACGTTATTGTTTATGGTTCACTGGTACCCATTTCGAACAGAGCTATCCCATGTTCAAATGTTTATTCAAAATCTGACCAACACGTTCATTTGATATCTTTAGGGTGTCAGTTATCTCACTGAATTTCACTTTGCGGTCATCCAAAACAATTTTGTGTGTAACCACCTCCTCAGAACATCTCAAAACGGTTGGCGACTTGAGTCTATTCTACAAATATTTTGAAATTGTTGGATGGATGTAGCTTGCTTAACACGTAGGCCAAAAAGTTTTCGGTCTAGCTACTTAAAACACATTTTTTTGCAAAATTCGACTTTATTCATCAATATAGTCTCCTTCAAGAGCGATATAATCAGTCCAGTGCTTTTCTAACAGTTTTATACCTTTCTTGTAGAAGGACTTGTCTTTGCCTTCAAAGTAGGCCTCAGTTTCGGCGATAATTTCTTCATTGGAGCCAAATCTCTTTTGCGCGAGCATTTTTTCGTGCTTTGCGAATAGATAATAGTCGCTGGGGTCCAAATCTGGAGAATACGGTGGATGAGGAAGAAATTCGAATTTCAATTTATGCAATTTTGCCATCGTAACCATTGACTTGTGACACGGTGCACTGTCTTGATGAAAGAGCACTTTTGTCTTGTTCATATGGGGCCGTTCGCTATTGATGGTTTTTTCCTTCTCATCATAGGCGATGAAAATTATTCCATGCGCATCCCAAAATACAGAGGCCCAAACCTTCCCAGCCGTTGTTGTGTCTTTCGTCGCTTCGGGCAGCTTTCACCGGCTGGTGTCCACTCAGCTGACTCTCAATTTGATTCCGGTATATAGTGGTGGATCCATGTTTCATCTATTGTCACACTTCGCATGAAAAAGTCCTTTTTATTGCGCTTAGACAGGTCCAAACAGCGCTCAGAATCATCAACACGTTGTTGTTTTTGGTTCACTGTGGGGTACCCATTTCGAATAGAGCTATCCCATGCCCAAATGTTTATTCAAAATATGGCCAACACGTTCTTTTGATACCTTTAGGGTATCAGCTATCTTAAGTAATTTCACTTTATTGTCATCCAAAACAGTTTTGTGGATTTTTTTTTATGTTTTCCGGTGTAACCATCTCATTTGGGCGTCCAGAGCGTTCAGCATCATTTGTATCTGTACGATCGCGTTTAAATTCAACATACCAGTAAATGATGAGTGATTTTCCATTGGCAGAGTCGCCGTAATACTTATCAAGCCATTGCTTTGCCTGAACGGTATTTTTTCCCATCAAAAAAACAGTGTTTAATCGACACACGAAATTCGATTTTTTCCATTGTTTTGAAAATATCAGAAGAATCGTCAATAAAACCACTGTAACATGTAAACTAATTGTCGAAATATCGTGAAATTTTGACACGTATCATTTGGAGGTTGGTACTTCCTAAAAATCATATGGATTTTTTTAAAAGGGCGACACCTACCAGGTGTACAAATATGAAATGCGGATTTCAGACAACAGGTGGTGCACCAATGCAGTTTGTGCTATAAAGATTTGACATTGCGCCATTTTGTTGTGTCATCAACAAGTGTCAGACGCGCACGAGTGATAAATTGGAAAAGTGTGTGCATAGTGTTGTGTTGTTGTGTTCAATATGTCAAAATTTATACGGAACAAAGAGCATTCGCGGACAGCATTAATTTTTTGTTACCATTTGAAGAAAACTGCTGTTGAATCATATCAATTACTTCGAGAAGCTTATGGTGAACATGCTCCATCACAAGCTACGTGTGAACGACGGTTTCGGCGTTTTAAAAGTGGTGACTTCGATGTTGCAGACAAGAAACGTCGAAAACCGCCAAAAAAATACGAAGATGTGGAATTGCAAGCATTGTTGGACGAAGATAATTCGCAAACACAAAAAAAAACTCGCCGAGCAATTGGGCGTTAGTCAACAAGGTGTTTCCAGTCTGCAACGAGAGATGGGAAAGATTCAGAAGACCGGTAGATGGGTACCACATTAGTTGAACGACAGGCAAATGGAAAAGCGCAAAAACACCTGTGACATTTTGCTCGCTAGGTACAAAAAGAAGTCGTTTTTGCATCGTATAGTTACAAGGGATGAAAAGTGCATTTATTTTGAGAATCCCAAGCGCAAAAAATCATGGGTAGATCCAGGCGCACCATCCACATCGACCGCAAGACCTAATCGCTTTGGCAGAAAGACGATGCTCTGTGTTTGGTGGGACCAGAGGGACGTCCTCTATTTTAAGCTGTTAAAATCTGGGGGAAAACGGTTAATACTAAACGTTACCAACAACAATTGACCGATTTGAACGGTTCGCTGCTTGAAAAAAGGCCAGAATACCGAAAGAGGCAACACAAAGTCATTTTTCTTCATGACAATGCTCTATCACATACGGCAAAACCAGTTCGCGACACGTTGGAAGCACTCATCTGGGAAGTTCTACCCCATGCGGCTTACTCACCAGACTTGGCTCCTTCCGATTACCAGTTGTTTGCATCGATGGGTCACGCACTTGCTGAGCAGAACTTTGTTTCGTACGCAGAAAAAAATGGCTCGATGAATGGTTCACAGCAAAAGGGGAAGATTTTTGCTTCCGTGGTATTCACAAATTGCCCGAAAGATGGAAAAAATGTATAACAAGCGATGGAGCATACTTTGAATAAAGCACTTTTCATCATTCTTCCGAATTTAACATGTTTTTTAGAAAAAAAAATCCGCATTTCATACTTGTATACCTGGCATGTGTCAGACCAAGAACTTTACAACCTATTTGTTAATTCCTCCCAGAGCGGAGCATGCTAAGAATGGCAGACATCTATGCAAAAAAAGGGGCTGAGGGGACCTTCATTGGACCCTCTCCATCCTTTGGATTCAGCAGGGGTCTCCTTAAAGAGGAGATGATGAAATGGACAAAATCCATAGTAGAGAAACATTGGAACGACACTAACGGTCTGGAACATTCTAAAAAGTTTCTGAGCTTTGATGCAAGGAGGGCGGATCTCGCCCTAAAAATGGATAGGAAAAGCCTAAGATTACTGGCGGGGCCACTCACAGGCCACCATACCTGCAATAAGCACCTATACAGAATGGGTCTATCAACCACGTACACCTGCAGATTCTGCGGTGAGGAAGAGGAGTCCATGGAACACTTGATTACCAAGTGTGCGGCATTGGGACACAGGAGACATAGGATACTACATGCCTATACGCTGGGTGAACAGGATCTGCTAACGCTCCCATTGAAGGAGCTGGTCCTGTTCCTGGATGTATTAAACCCGTGAGGGATAAGGGGAAGCACAATAGATCAATGATGGTCGCAGTGCAAAGGGCCATTTTGGGCCACACTCCCCTCTACACATTACATTACATTACATGCTAAGAATACACGTCTCGCTAATACTTCATATCCGTATAAGGTTCACTACTCGTACAACCCTTTTTAAACAGTCTTTTATTTGAAGAACCTCATCCCTTTGGAATAATTTGCCCAGAACAGTGTTTCTCACCGAGTATAATTGACAATTATTCAAGACCAATATGAATCGCTTTTTTGCACGCGTCGCTCGTGTAGCACCGTACTGATTTCTCTGCTACGCGTCTGCTATGCCAAAAAAAGCGCATACTGCCTCCTTCTTCATTCATCTACTTTCCCTTTAAGGTTATATCTTTTATATTGAGTTCTATTGCTGTTAAACATAAAACTGATAGTACAGCTGTTTTAAATAGTTTCTTTTATTTGGCGTTTTTATGTGGTGTTATACGTATGTTAGGCATCCTACGGCCAATACCTAACATACGCATTAATCCTTAGTTTATCGTTTCTGAAATGTAACATTTGGCCCGAGGACGATATGCATTTTACTATGCGAATCTGAAGGATGGCGCCCAAGATTTAACCGTTAGATAACTTTACCCAAAGTCAGTTGACCTATAGAAAACCGATGCATCCTACGTCAACACTGAAATGCCTATGTTGAATAGTTTTATATTGAGAAAAGTCCATTTTGTACCCTTAAGTCGCCCTTTCGTCCCAAGAAGATATAAACTTCCTTAACCTGTTATATACATGATATTATTTTACAAGATTTCGTCTAAAATACATCAATTTAAAGATTGTGTTTCCCAAAAGCATTTTAAGACAGTTATCTTTCTCTGACAACACAATGGACGATATCTCGTTTTGGACAAACGAGGGTAATTTTAAGACGTTAGATAACACTGCGTGGATGGTTTTGTTTGCTAAAAATCTCTGTCCTAATATAGCATAATTTATTTTGTAATTTCTTGGGTTTAGTTATTTGGATAATTTCAAATATATACAACAATGACATCAGCCTCCCGCCCTAATTGATGTGGAAACAGGGCTTTTTACTGGGGGGAGGGGGGGGGGGGGGGCTAGTTTAAGCTTTTTTAATTTCCACTTTATGTAAAGGTCAACGTTTTTGTATACCAATTTTTTTCATTTGTGTTTGCAAGGATTTAGGCTTCTAAAGTGTCACCGCATGAAACTGCTCTCTCTTTAAAAAAAACTTTGTACAAAATATGCACAACAAATTTTAGCAATACATGTTGTATTATTTTAAAAACTTAATACTCTAACGATATTTTAACCCTCTGTAATGAAATTATATTGAATCTAACTTTCACCCAACATTATCAAAGAGATATTTGAATATTACTAATTATAACAAAAAAGATTTCGGCCCATTGCAGCTGTAAAAAATACTAACTACAAAAGATAACCGGCCAAGGACAAGCCGGATTTGTGAAATTAGTGTTTCGTCCGTTGAATGGTTTTAAAATAAAAATTTTTGTTACGGAGGTATAAACTGATCAATTACTTCACAAAACACACCCCAAATTAGTTTTCAACAAAACTTGTTTCCGATCTTTGTTAAAAACTGATTTTTTTTTATATACCAGATAAATTATTAAAGGTAATGCACTCGCGATAATCTTCGTTCAATCTACATTCGGTATAGAATATTCCAGAATTTTTTCAAAAATTTTTTGATCAGTATTTTTCGGCTACTTTTACAAAGAAAAGTGTACGCAAGTATTTTATTATATATGTTTTTGAACTCATGTTTTTACAAGCTTTCATTGGACAACCCATTCGATGACCTGGTAACTTTCTTTTCCGAATCCACCACCCAAAAAACACCCCTTTAAGTCAAAATTTAACTTTCAAAACTACACTGCTCTGATGGAGCTATCAATTTATATATTAGTGCCAAATTTCAAATTTCTATGCCAAATAGTTTCTGAGAAAATCAGGTGTGATAGACGGATAGACACCAAAGTGATCTGTCCGTAGGGAGCACTAAGAAAATAATTATGTATCAGTAGTTCTGTTAAAATGGTATTTGCCTGTGTGTTTTTTGGTTTTTCTTTGTGCATCCGTAATGTACTAATTGTTTTTTTTTTAATTCAATGGAAATTTATAATTTATAATTAATATAAAATATTTAAATTGTAATATTATTTCTGAGGAAGTTGAAAAAATGGCGAAATATAGAGATGTAAAAATACATAAATATAAATAAAATATCAGGAAGTGCCATCGGCTACTCCATTACGCAGAAATCTAACCAGATGTCGCTCAAATCTTTTGAGTTTCATTGGAATTAAAATTAATTGTATATAACAAAAAAAAGACTACTGCCCCTGAGAAAAACAAATTATTACCAATAGATATAGCTAAACAAAAGAGTTGATAGAGGAAAAAAATAGAACAGGGTTGCCTTCATGCTATCCATTTATTTTATAAATATTATATCGTTTCTTTATCAGTTCTTTAGAGGAGTAAAAGAAGTGGTATATAAATGCCGTGTTGACATAAATACCTGTTATATTCTTACTGACCTGCTTTCAGTCTCCCTGAAGTTTTTAAGTATGGTCGCCCTAAAAGTAAGCAGTAAAAATGTATCACGATTCTGAGTATCAAATCAACTTACCTAGCCCGCTCTTACATAAACTTAATTAGTCGGGTTGTCGGTGTGACTTTTATGCGGGCAGCTCTACAGCTCCCAGTGGTGTTGATCGACCAATCCCAGTACAGAAAAATTACTAAAAAAAAGTTTTATGAGGCAACCAGGTAGACATTACTTCAAGTAGTCGTGTCTAAAATCTCATTATAATACACAGAAAAAAGTTTAACAATAAAGGTATATTATGTCCACCATGGTGTAGGAGGTCAAGTTAGACCGGACAATTATTCAACAGCTCAGTCTGAAGGTACTGTAGTGTTCAGTAAATATCTTAAATAATTTAAAAATTAATAGAACATAATTTAAATTTAGAAAAATTCAGAGAAAAATTAAATTAAGGTAAGAAAATAATAAAAGAATTTTGCATTTAAAAAAGCTACAATTAACTCGCCTACTTCCACCAGTGACGTGAATAGTTTGGCTAAAGTTCTCCAACCAGCAGCTGTAAAATATACTTCACATTTGATTGACTAGACACCCAGAAATTTAGTACACCAAATATTAGAACCAAAAAAAACCAAGTACAAACAATACTTCTGTCAAAAAACTTCCCCAACATAATTTAAATACAAAAATTGGTGCTCGATACTAAAATTCAATCGTTCAGGATTCTTCTCAAGCAAAGTATATATTACTAGTAGTTCAGTTTTCAGTTAATTTGACAAGACCAAGGTCACTTACCAGCATGTATAAATTCAAAATGATAACAAAAATAAGCCAGATGAAAGGAAAGTCAAAATTTCTTAAGTCTCTTATTTTTTTTTACTGCAAGGTTATGCAAGGCAGGAAAACAGGTTACCTTATATACCTTATATATTCGAGACCAAATGCTCTCCGCCGTAAATTCTACTATCTAACCGACAAACTGTCATATGACCAAAATTCTAAAAATATACGAAATTAACTAGTAGGAATTTAAATGTAATTGTAAACATTTTGAATTAAACCAATAATTTTATCTCAGAATAATTAACCACTCTACAATTTTACACTTACACGAGTTTGTCATCTTTTTTGCTTACTAATAATAAGTCTAACTGTAATTTTATACTAAAAGTACGTTATTACAAAGCCCTCCTAACTCTGTAAATCTCTTTTACATAAATTAAAGTATCACTCCACGTTAAATCGAATTAGCTTACTTCTTACCACATTACGTCATTTACGAGGTCTCTATCTTTCTTCGTTTCGACTAATGAGCGTAATTTCAGAAGGTTGCGTAATACTGACAGATTACTTTCTGTCGCAAGATCATAAATTTGCTACCACATTGGGCTATTTTTTTTCAAAAAAATCATAGGAGTATACGGTATATACAAACGAGGGATTAACTGACTAATCCTGATTTTATATACTGTTTTTAGTGTTCCGTACGGAACACCTACAAGATCACTTCAGTGTACGTCAGTCTGTCACACTCGATTTTCTCCGAAATTATTTGCCATAGAAAGTTGAAATTTGGTACTAATATAGAAACTGATGGCCTCATCAGAGCTGTATAGTTTTGAAAGTTAAATTTTGACTTAAGGGGTTAGTTTTGGGGGTGAAATCGAAAGTGAAAAAAAAAAATTTACTAGGTCATCGAGTGGGGTGTCAAATGAAAGCTTGTAAAAACACGAGTTCAAAAATGTATATAATGTGCTACTTCAACACAGTTTTCTTTGTATTATTTTTAAAAACTCGCGAAAAATCGCTGTCCCCCTCTTATTATTAATTTTGAAAAAATACTGGCATATTCTCCACAGGGTGTAGATTGAACGAAAATTATCATGAGTGCATTATCTTTAATAAATTTTATGGTATATAAAAAAATAAAAAAAGTTCAAGGTCATCAATTTTCAATAAAGATCGGAAAAAAAACTTTGTTGAAAACTCATTTGGGATGTGTTTTGTGAAGTTACTCATCATTTTATACCTCCGTAACAAAAATTTTTATTTTCAAAGAGATCAACGTACGGAACACTAATTGCACAAGTTCAACTTGCACTTGACCGGTTATTTATTTTTCTTTCTGGTGGTATGTTTGAAATGCGTGATTTTTTCCTCATTTACAATATTTAAAGCGGAGACAATATTTTGAAATTTCACTAAACTGAACTACAAAAATTAAAACTTTCTCTGACTTGAGGCTCACCACAAAAATCTGTTGCAGACTGATTAGTACAACTGGTTTCTGTCACACTGAAGATTCCTGGACTCTACTGACGGTTCAATAAGGAAGCCTAAGTACTCCAGCTAGAATTTTATATCACTCGACTTAGTCATTACGTTTAGCCCCTACAAGAAACACAAAACTGGCCAAAGGCAGTTACAGTTAATCAAGAAAAATCACGAAAGTTAAGCTTTAATATATTTATATCTTCTACGGTTAATTGAAACAGTGTCATATTCAGCGTTTCGCAGATAGATAATCACAGGAGGAGGAATCCCAAAGCCGCATGTAAACCTATATTCCTTTGTTCATCCCGAGTTAAACTCGTTCTTTTGTTGTTCTCACTGTTATCAAACACTTTATTTTTGGTCTCGACGCGCGTTTCACTAGGTATGTTGGCTTCATCAGAAGCGATGATTGACTGACTAGTCAATTAGTAAAATTGATGTCTAAGAATAAAATTAAAATTTTATTTGGTATGAGAGAACTATTGAAAGAAAAAGGATAAAAATGAGAATGATTTTCCAAAGTTAAGATACAAATTTGTACCCCAAAAGATAATTATGGGAAATGTCGTCTGGAAGAGGATGTATGATAAACCTACTATATTAGAGAAAAACATACTAATTTTGCTTATGCACCGTTGATGGCAGAATTTTTCCCTTAAAGAAGATTCCACCTAAACGGTATCTATAATAACCAATATCCTCTAATAGATTCCAAGTTCCTATTAAGCCAGGAATGTATACGTAGAGAAAATCAAATTTTGATAAAATGGCGAAGAAAAATTGGTGACAAAAAAGAGAATGAGGACAAAGAAGAGGATAAATGGATATTTAAAGGTTATTTCGGCACTTCATATGGTAGCACCTCTCAATGAGGTAAATCGTGCTATCGCAAAAATTACTACATACTCCGTGATTACATAGATAAAGAAACTTATAAACACTGAGTTTTCGAAAATCTTTGATGCCTCAAATGTATATATATATATATATATATATATATATATATATATATATATATATATATATATATATATATATATATATATATGTGTATATATATATAGATATATATATATATATATATATATATATATATATATATATGTATATATATATATATATACATATGTATTAAAATTAATAGCGCTACGTAGTGCCTTACAGTATTTAAGATGTCATCAAGCTTGACTTCAATATAACAGAATAAAATTTAAATGGTAAAAATTACAAAAAATCATTGGAGATCCCTTTGCCCATAAAGTGAAAGAAAGCTATGCCTTCCCTTCCTAATCTTTAAAGTAAGAAAAGGTTAAATTTAAAGCTTATAAAAGAAATAGTTCCTTAGTTCTGCTGATTTGGGATATACCTAAAATCCATATATTTCAAAAATAAAAATTTTCTGAGTATTAAAATCCCTTACAGGGGAAAATACATTTTGTACTCTAGTACTGAGCTAAATTTCTATAAGTTCAATCGGGCAGTTGATGGAAATCTCCAATCGAATGCATAGTGAAACCAAATAGCGGTTTGGACCAAGAAGAAACTCCACATAAAAATTTGCAATCTTAATGTGAACATAAAGCATAACCATAAAATCCAAAACGTGACTTTGAAACTTGACATTGAATTAATGTTTGAAACTTGACGTTGTACTCATACTTGAGTCTAGACGAACGGCCAATGCCTTTATTGTACGAAAAAAAAATTTAATATCCTTATCGGCTGACAGGTATTGAACTAAATAAGCCAAACGTTTAATTTTCTCTTAATCGAATGTGCCATTTTAAAAGACTTTCAGTTACTTTATATACCTCCTCCATCGCCAATTGTCAGTTATTAAAAAGAGAATCCATAACTCCAAGTTATATTCTAACTGTTCCATGTATGCAAGTGTATTCGGTAACACCACTCCTGTCACACAATGCAGTACGCTATTGCATATACGATTTTGGTTATTTTGAAGGAAGGTTGTTTCATGGCTTTAAGTTTTGAATAAATCGGTTTTGATGAATGTAGTTCCATACTTGAAGATTTTTGAGTTCGTGTTTTTTATATTTGCAAAATTTTCACATATTTTTTGGGAATATATCCAACAAAATTAAAACGAATTAGATTTCTAAGATTTGTTTATGAATATTTCCTGTCAAGACTCGAAAAATCGAGGTAATTTTATTTTATTTATGTTTTTTTATGTTTTCCTTATGTGTGCGGGGGTGGTCACGTTGGTTGGCATTCAGCAGAATACAGAAAAATAGAATCTCTGAATATTTTTACGAAGTTATGAGAGTATTCATGGTCATATATAAAATTTTAATGTTAAAGTTCATGCTACATCATATCGAAAAAAAAAAAACAATTTTCGATTTATCAACATTTAAGGAGTAAAATATGTAAAGTTAATAATTCCAAACGCTGCATTTTAGAGCATTTTTTTCTTAAAAAAAATAAAAGTCTTTACCCAAACATATATCTTTTCACTTAAATAGATACACGCTAAAGAAAGACTGGCAAATTCCGTTCCAGAAATTATTATTCTCTTCAACTTTTCTTCTTTTTTTTTTCACTAAAACAAATTTTTAACGTGTATGAATTTTGGACCAAAAAATACACTTTGATTTAAATCTACTAATTAAAATAGTTATTTTCATAATTTTGTACTACAATAACAAAAAATCAGCAATTTTTTTAATACTTTGTTCGTTGTAAAAATTTTTTACCATACAATAAACTTCAACAAATTCAGGTGATTTCAAAAATAATAATACAATTTCAGACTAAGAATGTTCAAGCCTGTAAGTTTTGTAGCTACGCAGGACCCTCATGTAGCAACGTTCTCATCATCCGCATCGCCTGCTTCTCCCTCATCGTCCACTTCTGAGACAGCTCATCTAACTCTCCTTAACTAGGCATCTAATACAACAAACGCCATAAAACAGTCCACTTCTGAGACAGCGTTACCTCTTTAACTAGGCATCTAACACAACAAACGCCATGAAACAGCTGACGCAATGCTAATTGCAGTTGAAAGATTGGGTTAGTTTTTATCATAAACATAGCGGATGGACTGAGTGTTCCGTATCCCGCTGTGAAGTAAATACGGACGCAAAAGTGTGAGAGAGACAAACCGCATGAGCGGCCAATAGCTGTCTCTTTCTAGAATGCCGCTAAGCTACGGCGCTCTTGAGAATAATATTTCTAAGTATTCTATTTGAACTAAAATCGGATGAAGGCTTTTCTCGCCTTGAATTCCGTCTCGGGGTACTGCGCCTTGTTTATTATAGGCCTACAGAAAAGAGACAGGTATTGGCCGCACAGTCGCTTTGTCTCTTTCTAGAGAGTGGTCAATTTTGTGAGGTTAATGCTCAGTCCATCCTCTATGTCTATGGTTTTTATTGTATACAAAGGCAACTGAGTATGCAAGAGTAGTTCCCTAAAAGTGGCGACACTAGCGTATGGTTGAAAAATTAAATATCACAGTGGATGGCAATTTGAACGAACAACGGTTCGTCTAAAACGCTTTTTAAATTCTGAATTCAAAGTTTTTGTATCGGTAAAAAGACTTGAGTTCAAATATATCGATATTTTCGAGTAAAAATACTTATTATTTACAGAGTAAAAATATTTTACATACAACAATAATTTAAAGTAAAACATCAGCATTTTTTTAAAAAAACTTTTACTAAACTTACGTTGGTAAAATAATACAATAAATCATTATAATGTAAAAAAGTAATATAGATTGATCATTTAACATTTATTATAGCTTAGTCTCCTAGAAAATGTTTGATCCTCTATACAGAAGCATTGTAATTTATGTAGCTTGTAGCAAACAGCAGTTTATAATTGAATTTGCAGTAAACCTTACAATGTTGTTTGATGCTGTTATATACAACCTAAAAAAATACTTTTCATAAAAAATTTACAAACCCTTTCAACAGCTTCAAATGAAAAATAATTGCAAATATATTTTTATTATTTATACTATTATCAATGAAAATTATAATAGATCTTTATAAATAAATTAAATTCTCGTCTAATAAATTTACTATAGTATATCCCATAATACTTTTTAGAATTTTTTTTAATCAATTATGAAGTTAAAGAAATATTAATAAAAAATGGAGCTTGGTTTAATGTTTTAAATATTTCTAGATTATGTTTTTGGTTAACAATTTTTTTAACCCGATTTGGGTACCTGCCACTTCTAACACACTAGTAAAGTTAACAAATTATTTATTATTGATACTGAGTTCTTCGAGATGTTGTGAAAATATTTTTTGTGAGTTCTGGTTGCGCAGTCTATAGTCACATTTGTAGATTCTAAAACAAAATCTTAAAATTAGGTCTGGACATTGACATTTTTAAGACAATTAATAATAAAAACAAAAAATGTAAAGAACTGTAAAAAATCTACAAATACTTGCCTCCTCTGAAAGTTGTAGGTATCTCAGAATATGAAGTTAGTATCGTAGCTGACAAAACATAATATTGTCAGGTTTGATTTAGAGTCTGAAATAAATTTTTCATATTAGTACCATTAAATTTTTAAAATTTCAGTGTTTTCATAAAGATAAGTTAAAGACTTTAAAAGACTTGTCTAAGTCATACATATATAAACATAAATAATAAATGACATCAAACATAATGACAACTTCCGATCTTTGATGTTAAATATACGAGTATTATTACCGTAATTGGAACAAATTTTGTCTAGTGAGCAATAACAAAAAGTTGTAGGTGCCTCAAACTTAGCGACTGATTTCAAAATTTCAATAATATTTGTGATTTTAAATTATTTTGAATTTGACGAAAATAAAACTAATATACAATTCTTGTATGGAAAATTAAAATGTTGAACTTTTCCGTACAAACTGTTCACAATTCAGTTTACCAACAATATTTAAAAGTTCTTCTAATATTATTACAATCTATCCAGTACTTTAAATAAATTATTTTAACTGGCAATTCAAATGATAAATGAAGATTCTGCTCTATATTATCTCACTAGGTATCAAATCCCCGTCTCTGCTTTAATGTGTATGTATGTTAAAGCCAGCTCGTAAAATAAGTATTTATTGTATAATTTCTTATCTTGAGATTTACGAATACTTAAAGTTGAGATAGCATTCGATTTCAGCTTTGTATCTCTTCTACTAACTCAATAAGGTACTCTGACCGTAAATGGTTATGATACATTTTAATACTTTTGGATCTTCGCCAACGAATAAAGGATTTTGAATAGCACTCATCCTCCGTAAATCTAAAAGAAATATGTTTCATTACTTTTTAATTAGCCTTTAAAAAACGTATTTTAAATTTGTATATATTTTTAGATTATTAAAAGTAAGTTTAGTATTTGTTTGGGGGCTCGCTCGAGCTACTGTCAACTCTTTATACTTGGTTGTCGCTATGGGTATCAAAAATATACATGAAACTATTTTTTTCTATTTTATGAAAGTCGGTTTATTGTCGGACAGAATGTAAGTAGCCAGCTTAAATCATGTTACTGCTTCTAAGCGGCGCAACGATTCTAAATCCACTCTTGAAATTATCCATTACATAAGGACAACTAGTTTCTCAGTTTGACATTTAGCTTTATATGTATGAAGATAACTCGGGACTGTAAAACTCATTACTATGTTATTCCCCTAAACTCCTTCCAATCGTTTCAATAATTAATTTTAACAAAATATTCTATCAAAAGTTCTTGTTATCAGAAAATGTGTCAAAACTCCAATTTACAAATTCCTTCCACTATAAACCTTTTATAACAAAATTAATTCACCATACTACATCTTTTCCGAAGTATTTCCAGTTCAAGTTATTCAAGGCTTGTTTAAGTCAATTACCTTGTCCCGACAACGTAATGTATAACTCCTCGGTTTTCGACAAATGAGCTTAGTTTCAAAAGGCTGGATAATACTGACAGATTGTTGTATGACAGAAAACCACGAAATTTTTTTGATAAAGTTTCCTTCTTATTGCTCGGCTACAGTCATATTTTTCAATTTCTACTCAATTTTATGCTAAATGTTGCTACTTTGTTATAGTGCTTTTTCTTTACGGTTCTGAAGGAAAAATTGTATTTATGAAAACAGTAATAAATGTCTACACTGTTAAAAATCTATTTAAAATTGAAGTAATGTCAAATTGAATAGTACTTACATCGATGTGTATGCAATTAGAAATTTAATATGATCTAACTGAATCATATAAATAATTAGTGTTTCGTACGGGGATGAAGTCGGATGTGAAAAAAAAATTTCTTACTAGATTATCGAGTAGGGTGTCAAATGAAAGCTTGTAAAAACACCAGTTCAAAATTGTACATAATGTAAGACTTGTGCACACTTTTTTTTTGTATTATTTTTAAAAAATTACGAAAAATCGTCGCCCCCCCTTATTTCGAAAAATACTGATCAAAAAATTTTGAAAAAACTCTGGAATATTTTTCTACAGGGTGTAGATTGAACGAAATTATCACGATCTTTAATAATTTATCTGGTATGTTAAAAAAACAAAACTTCAAGGTCCTTAGTTTTCAGTAAAGATCGGAAAAAACTTTGCTTTAAACTCATTTCTAGTTTGAAATCATTGATAATTTTATACCTCCATAACAAAAAATTTTATTTTAAAAGCAGCCTCTTAAGTCAAATTTTAGCTTTTGAACCTACACGGCTCTGATGAGGCCATCAATTGTTATATTAGTGCCAAATTTCATCTTTCTATGTCAAACAGTTTCGGAGAAAATCGGGTGTCATAGACAGACAGACAGACAGGAACAGTAAAAACAAAGCATTTAAGACTTACTCAAAAACAAAAATATTTAATCAATGTGTTATCCCACTATTGTTATGTGGGGCTGAAACTTGAACAATCACAAAAAAAAAAACCAATGAGTAAAATGGAAACTACTTAAAGTCATAGTTCATTTTATAACTCCATAACAAAAAATTTTAATTTTAAAAGCAGTCAACTTACGGGACACTAACTGCGCAAGTCCGACTTGCACTTGGTCATGCACAGGTATTTGACAATTAAGAAAAAAACATGAAAACTGGTAATTTTAATAAATTTATGTAGTCACCTAATATTCACAATCTGGGAGCACGGCAGTGCCCCCGCCAAGTCGAACAGACAACACAGCCGTACCATCCTTTTCTCGAAGCCACTCACGGCACTTTCGACCTCCCTGTAACTTCGTTGTGGATAAAGCTAGAAGCCTGAATTTTCAGTGACCAAGAGAACATACTATACTAGCTATACTCCTAAATTACCTACTATTTATACCTTATAATTTATGAACTATCGCCAGTCGAAGTTCTTTAATTTTGTCACTGACACACTCACCGATCATCAAAATTCTAAGGTACTTCTAGCAGACACACAAACTTCAAATTTTGAATTTAGTTAGTGTTTAGCCTACAAAGGAAGGAAAAACTGAAACATCCTGAAATTTCAGTCCCGTTTTCTAAACTGCCACTGTCACTTAAACCGAAAAAAGAGGGTCAACCTCGGAATGAGAGATAATAAGCTGTAAACTTGTACGAGTACAAACCTTTATTTTGGCATTCTAAAAGTTGTCTCAAAAGTCTCATAAAATCTCGTGTCCGCGTCTTAAGATATTCAAGGTTTTTCGCAAACATCTTGCTTCCTATGGTTTTTCGCAAACATCTCGCTTCCTATGGTTTCAATGATATTTGCATCTATTATAGAAATTATAGAGCATAAAATTCTCTATAAATTTTTTTCTAAACATTTTTTTATACGCTTAACCGTTTTTGAGTAGAGCATGGAGAGCGCGCAGCGCTCAACCATACATAGCATAATGCAAGGTCAACCGTGAGTCCCGGTAAATAATACGTCCTATAAAGTTAATTAACCACTAAAAAATTCATAATTATGAATAATTTGTATTATTTATTAATTAATATATTATATTTAATAAAATTTTTCATTTATCAAATATATTCGTTTAATAATACTTACCTACTTCGTGTAATTAAAAAAATGTTAAGTGAAATACTTTAAGTATATTTTAATTATAAAAAAAGTATGAAGATGATGCTTCCATGATAGTAGGGCTAGAAGAGAATATAGTTATTAAAATAGCAGCAAAAGTCATGTTAAGACGGAGTATTGACGTGAGTCTTGGCTTAGTCAACGGTTCTATCGGTATAATACAAGGAGTAAAGGTTGATCCTGAAAATACAAATAAAATAAAAAAAATACATATTACATTTAATAATGAACATATTTATGAGCTTGGTCCAGTCAAAACTAAATTTGAAATTATTAATAGAGCTTATGTTCATCGCGAACAGTTTCCGATATGTATAGCCTATGCTATTACCATACACAAAAGTCAGGGGCTAAGTTTAAACAGTACACTGATGGCCATGGGTTCTACAGTGTTCACATACGGTCAAGCATACGTGGCACTTTCGAGAGTGACAAGTCTGGGCGGATTACATCTAATTAATGTCGACTTCGGTAGTATCAAAGCTCAAGAGACCGCAATCGTTGAATATAATCGACATAGAAGCACTTATCGTCCAGACTTGTCAAAAATTGTTATATCATAACCTTTGAGAAAAACCAATAGAGACAGGGAGTGGGCTTTAAGAACATCCATAGCTGACGTGCAAGAAATATTACCCGAGAAGGAAAAAAAGAGGACTACCTACAAAAAGAAATGAGATCCCATCAAAAACATAAAATGTAAAAAAATGTCTGCCACGCAGTCCCCTCCACCACAAAAAGTTGTGAGATCTCATGTAAAACCAAGTCAGTTATTTTAGTTAGTAGCTATGAAAGCACCAATTCAACAACTTTGTCATAAATTCTTATCTATTTAGTTACCTACCAACATTTATAGTGGCCGTATCAATATTAGACATCTTTATTTCTATAATAAATATAATGACTTGGCAATCGCACGGCAACATAATCACATAAGAATAATCTACTATTTAAAATTCTTTATTCTTAGGTGCACTGTTTAGACTTACTTAGCAATCGAAATAGTAGATTATTCTTATGTGAATATGTTGCCGTGCGATTGCCAAGTCATTATATTTATTATAGAAGTAAAGATGTCTAATATTGATACGGTCACTATAAATGTTGGTAGGTAACTAATTAGATAACAATTTATGACAAAGTTGTTGAACAGGTGCTTCCATAGATACTAACTAAAATAACTGACTTGGTTTTACACGAGATCTCACAACTTTTTGTGGTGGAAGGACTACGTTGCGAGACTTGGCATTTTTTACATTTTATGTTTTTGATGGGATAAAATTCACTTCTATAAGATTTTAAAGTTTAAATAAAATTGTTGGAAAATGTATTAACATTCATAGATTTTTAAAGTGTATGGCGACAGGGCGTTGCCAATCGGAACGATGGTATCTATAGTGCCGTTTTAATGTGTTGTTGGTTTGGTTGGTGGTGAAGCATTCATTTAGTAATGAAAGTAATTTATAATGTGATAAATGGGTGTACATAAAGAAAATAATACATTCTTATGTGCATTGAAATAATTGGTGACATTAACTTTTTAATTTTGAATGAATGAATTTTCTTGTAGTATACACTCTTAAACTGTTAGTATAGTTGTATCTCATATTTTAAAATATAAATGTATAAATTTGTAAAATGTTTAATAAAATTTATAATGATCCGTTAACAGGCTACAATTTATGACATTAAGAGACTGGAGCATTATCCAAAACTCGGAACTCCAACGAAATCGAATCGATATAGAATATGCTAAGAACTTGCATTTAGCATTTATAGACTATTGACTCGAACAAAATAAGGCCAATTATAAATACATAACAAAATTGCCGTGTATTTTTTGTTATCGTTCGCTTTGTTAGGGATTTACCCTTTTTGCTACGTATTTTACAAATATACCAATGCCGACGTCATGATCCATATTGTTCCATTAATTACTACCTGAGTATATACACATCTAGCTGCTGGCTGGAATCGAGCCGACGACCATCCGATTAACAAGCAGACTCTTAGCCCACTGACCCACCGAGACCGGCAGATTCCACATCTATTGATCTCATTGAAAACATATAAAGAAGCAACCAGCAGAGTGAAACTACATTTAGAAACAGAAAAAAAGATTTTCACGTTGACAATTGAAGATGTATTAAAAAAATTAAACTAATAGAATTATGGCATACTCTTTTGTGGAAAGAATGTAACAAACTAAGATATGCTCACGATGTAGTGTTTATTATAGAAGAACTATAGGAAATAATAGAAGAGCTAAAAGAAAGATCAAAAACTGTGTATAAAAATGAGTATAATAAACATAAAAGAAGAGATCATCAACACATACCGAACAGATCATACTAAACAGGACCAGGATAGAAGAAGTAAAATAATATATCTACAAACATAAGACGAAACATGAGAATACACAAAAAGAGGTAAGGGACAAATTTCAATAGAAGAATCAGACTCATATGAATATCTTTTAAAAAAATAAAAAATATACTATAATACAATAACCAGTCAAGTGCAAGTTGGACTTGCACAATTATTGTTCTGTACGTTGATTGCTTTTAAAATAAAAATTTTTTGGTTACCGAGGTATAAAATTTACAATGACTTCACAAAACACATCCCAAATGAGTTTTCAACAAAGTTTTTTTCCTTTATTTACTGAAAACTGATGTAATGTACTCGTGATAACTTTCGTCCAATCTACACCCTGTGGAGAATATTCCCGAATTTTTTCAAAATTGCTTGATCAGTACTTTTCGAGATAGGGGAGGGCAGCGATTTTTCACAATTTTTTAAAAATAATACAAAGAAAAGTATGGGCAACTATTACATTATATACATTTTTGAAGTCGTATTTTTACAAGCTTTCAGTTGACACCCCACTCGATGACCTAGTAAAAAAAATTTCTTTTCACTTCCGATTTCACCCTCCAAAACTAACCCCTTAAGTCAAAATTTTGCTTTTGGAAATACACAGCTCTGATGAGGCTATCAATTCCTATATTAATGCCAAATTTCATCTTTCTATGTCAAATAGTGTAGTAGTAGTGTCAAAACATTTAAGACATACATAAAAACAAAAATATTTAATGAATGTGTTATCCTAGTACTGTTGTGTGGAGTTGAAACTTGAACAATAAAAAAAAAGAACCAATGAGTAAGCTGGAAACTACTTAAATCCTAAGTATAGTGCTAAAGGCCAAAAATATATAGAATGGATTAGGGAACGTACCAAAATAGAGGCTATCAAAAATACAATACTAATGGGAAAATAAAGAAAGAAAAAACTAGATGTACAAGAAAAATGACGGAATGGAAACCATGAGGGAAAACGAAATCCAGGACGACCCATATGAAGATGATGGATGGTGAGAGTGGATAATGATAATAAGAACATGGTTGGGAGGCGATGGACGAATGTATCACAGCACAATATCAAAGGAAGGAAAAGGAGTAGTGGGATCTTACTTGTGGGCGGAGCCTACTATGATTATTATTAAGTTGGCTGAAATATGGGTGTAGATTCAAATTTGTAACGTGTGAAGCATAGGGAGTGTGATAATATTTTTCAAAAATATTAATAATAATTTTTGCAAATAGGCCGGTACGAATCCTGCCAAAGGAATTTCACACTCGCCGAAAAACTTTTAAAATCAAATCTTTTCCTTGGATGTGGAATAATCGATGACAAAACTGTCGCGCCCAATATAACGAAAATTCAAGCAGCATGGCCCAATTGCGAACAGTAGTGTTTGAGATAAATGGCACATTCAACAGTAGAACACAGGAAGTTTCATGTATGAAATGCTCTTGTAAAGCCGGTGAAGATGAAAAATGCAAACATATCTTCGCAACTCTTTTGTATTGTTACCGGTAAGATTCTAACTTAGAAATGTCTAATATTTACATTTCAATTTTTAAATGACATTTTTTTTTACAATGATTGTAGTAACGAGCTAAGTGTTTTAACCTGCACTGATATCAAAGTGAAATATCAAGAGGTATTGGAAACATTCGAACCGGAAAAATTTTAACTGGTTTCAAATCAAATGCCAATTCTCTTCGGAGGTTAATATTTATTAACTATGTATGGTTTTAAATGAATT
>CM032447.1:168982885-169072885 GCA_019049505.1 Pachyrhynchus sulphureomaculatus | reverse complement strand
GGGGTGTCAAATGAAAGCTTGTAAAACACGAGTAATATATATATATATATATATATATATATATATATATATATATATATATATATATATATATGTATATATAATGTAATACTTACGCACACTTTTCTTTGTATTATTTTTAAAAAATCGCTCAAAATCGCTGTCTCGAAAAGTGCTGATCAAAAAATTTTGAAAATATTCTGGAATATTTTTATGGGGTGAAGATTGAATGAAAACTATTACGAGTGCATTACCTGTAATAATTTATCTGGTATATAAAAAACAAAAATTTCAAGGTCATCAGTTTTCGGTAAAGATTGGAAACAAACTTTGTTGAAAACTCATTTGGAGTGTGTTTCGTGAAATCACTGATCATTTTATACCTCCGTAAGAAATTTTTTTATTTTAAAAGCAATCAACGTACGGAACACTAATTGCGCAAGTTCAACTTGCACTTGACCGGTTATTATTTTTTATGTATATGCCAATACACACACAATCATCATTGTAATTATCTCGATTAATAATACCCCTTTCATGTTTCTGAATTCACACACAATTTATCCGTCAGACATACCCCTCAAAAATTGGGAATTCGTAAAAAAATTTGATAAATTTAATTATGTCAAAATTCTTAAGTAGTTTTTTACGAATATTCTTTACCAGTTTTTTGAATATGATTTTAGGCTACTTCCTTTTTTTCCAATTGCTATTGTGTCCATCATTTCATTATGTCTTTTGGCTTTTGCTAATTTTTCTTTTGTTGATTTTGCATCTCTGACAACTTTTCTAATGCCCGCAGCTCTTCCTTCAAGAGCGACGATAGCTGACAAACCAACAAATAAAGGTATCAATGGTAGAAACCCTCCATTCTTGGGAATTGGTATTACTCTTTCTTTAAAATTCACTGCTTTACCACTACTCCTTATCGACTTTAATGTAGTTCTAATACTATCTTTTAAGCTTCTAAATTGTTTTCCTATGATTCCCTTTCTAGTTTGTGCGATAGCTTGAGATAATGATATTCCATTACCCACCCGATTTTTTCTTGTAACTTTCCTTCTTTTTGTAAGCCCCATACCTATTTTTTTTTTTTAACTTTCATTGCAGTACTTATTCTTAGAACAGCTACTTTTTCCCCGAAGGTAGTATCGTTAGCTTTGAATCTAGCTAAAACTTTTTTAGATAATAACTTATCCACAATGTCTCTTCTGTCTTTTCTAATTTCCTTCTAGGTCCACACAAATTATAACCTGGTACATATAATTCAAACGGTAATTTATTTATTAAAGTGTTTAGAAAACCACCATCTTTTATGATATGATTTAGACATAATATATATTATGAATGGTTACGTCAAATGACTAGTGTTATTACAAAAAACAACTGTATCTATAATGATAAAACCCTCTAAAATAATACTTTAGAGGGTTTTTGCTGTATAACTTTTATGCAAAACAAATTAGAAATAAACAGAAAAAATATTGAAAAAAATTAGGGTTTTCCAATGCCGTTTTACAAAAAAGGTATGTCGATCGAAAAAAAAAATTATTTGGCGTCGCGGCGCCCAGCGTGGTTCTCATTACCAAATATCAGATATGTTAGTATACTCCTTGACATGCACTATACCATTTTACATTTAAAATAAAAAAATAAATATCAAACAATTTTATATAAATTGGGGCCGGGCACATACATTATGAGAAACGAAAAATAACCCTTTTCTATAATAACTAAAGATCATGACACTACAGTAGAAAATTTTAGAAAACATGGAAAATTGTTTAACGGAAATAGCAAAAGAGGTTTAATTGTTGGACCATCAAGTTGTGGCAAAACCAATATTGTTTTTAGCTGAAGAACCTATTGGATTTATTCAAAATCTTTATATCAACCTAAATATGGATATTTAAGAACACTTTATGTTAAATTTATTATTTTATTACAGTTTGATTATTTCAATTAAAATTTGATTTAATTTAATTTCGTAGTTATTATTATGTTGATGAAGAACGACTTCTGATTTATTTTAGCTTCCTCATGTTTTTGTAAAGCTACAAAAAAAAGTAATTTACATATTATATATCTACAATTTTCCGGTGAATTATCGAATTTTACCTAAACTTGTAGATTTGATGACAGTACAGTTGTATATGTTTGTGTAATTTTGTTGTTATGGTTTTATAGAAATTTACACAAAAGCTTGGAAGATGAATAATTGACAGTTATAATGGATTAAGAATTATTTATGTAATTGTTTTTTATCATCTACGATAAATAAGTCCTTATATTATTAGACGATTGATACAAAATAATTTTAAAATTTTAAAATTAGACAACAGTTAATGTCGACTCAAAAAATTCTGAGTGGTGTAGGATATAAATTTAGCAGCATTCCAAATTCATGGAGGCAAGCTCTCATCTACTCCACTTAATGTTAGCGCGTTAACCTATAGATCTCATTTGTCTGTTATTTTAACAAATCAAATTCAAGAACCTTCAGAAAAGCTTTTAAATTAAAATTTATTTAATATTCTAAACCCCAAAACAAAATAATATTCTATACCACAAAACAAAAGGATAAAACACGCTTAGGTTTCATTATTATGCAGGTCGAATTTAATTAATATTTCAAAAATAAAGATGTCTCATTAACTAGCTTTTGTCAAAATATAAAGGGCAAGAAGGAGAAGTTAAATAAGACAATTGAAATTAATGAAAAAAAAAAAGATAAGTTAGCTCCGTTTCTTTCGATAGGAGGTGTCCCATAAGAGTTTTTTTTTTAATGAGAATAACCTCTGCTGTATATTACAGAGCAGTTGTCGGAAAATTATTCGTTATTAAAAATGTAATGTAAATGTGAGCCCTTAGGATCCTGGAAATTTTCTAAGGAAGAAGTGAAATTATTGATCAGTGCTATACATGTCGTTTCCGTGATCGCTGCCATTTACTTTCTTTTAATTGTCACCGGAGTCACTGATTAGTAATACGAAATTTAGTTTTAAAATAGTCCCACAAAAAATTCAGCGCCGAAGAGTCAGGCTTGCGTAGAGGACAACTTCTTTTGAAAATTAATTTATTTGGATTTGGAAAATTAATTCTTAAAATTGTTGATATCTAAATGTAATGTAAAATTATATTCTCAGCACTCTCCTAAGGATGAATTGAAATTGTTAATCACCATTGGGTACGTGGTTTTTCATGGTTACTGCCATTTTTTCCGTACGCTTTCTTCTAATTATTTCTTACTCCTGTGGAACTCATTTTATTCAGAAAAACTTCTGGAATGACTGAAAAGTCTTTGGTTGAAGTATATGTGTGCGTATGTCACTCCATCCTGCTGAAACTAGATTTTCTGGTTATAAATATCAAATTATAAACATAATGTATTTTTAGCGTCTAAAATAAATGTTAAATTCACAAAGCTAATACCTGTAGATCGAGGAATTCGCTAAGGAAACCTTTTGAGCGCACTACTTTTTCAATATAATGGTGGAAGACAAGTTCGTAAACTCAAAAGTTATAGAATGGGAGGTAAAAAAATAAAAATATTATGTTATACTAACAATGCCGTAACGATAGCGGAAAACGACATCCTCGATGATATCCTTCATCAATCATCATCATCAATTAGCCCTTTGTGTGCACTGCTGAATATAGGCGTCCCCCATCTCAGTCCACTCTCTCCTCTTCTGGGCTTTCCGCATACAGTTACCACATAGTCTCTTAATATCGTCGATCCAGCGTGTGGGAGGTCTACCCTTACTACGCCTATCGCTCCTTATGTCCCGCCCAGTTCCATTTTCAGTTTCGCGATGTATGCAATTACATCAGTAACGCCGGCTCTTTGACGGATAACTTCGTTTCTAATACAATCCCACAGTGACACTTCAATCAGTGATCTTTCCATCTTGCGCTATGTTATTCTAAGCTTTTTAACGGTTGCGACAGTTAAGGTTACAGGTTCCGCCCCATAAGTCATCATTGGAAGCACACACTGAACAAAGACCTTCCTTTTTAGGCAGATAGGAAGATCATTCCTAAAGACACCTTTAAGTCGTCCATAGGCTGCCCAAGCGAGCGTTATTCTTCTCTTAAATTTGCACGTTTGGTTGTTCCTTGTGATGCGAATCTCATGATCAAGATAGGTGTATTTTTCCACTAGTTCTACCTCTTTATTGCCGACATTAATCTGTTCGATTGGAACCGAGTTCGTCATATATTTTGTTGTAGAGTCATTCATTTCCAACCCCACATCTGCACATACTTCTCGAAGTTCTTGAAGCATTACTGCAAGCTCTCCAAAACTCTCAGATATTAGGTCTATATCATCTACAAAACGCAGATTTGTCAGACTTTGCCCATCTTTGTTAAGGCCTTTTCTTTCCCAGTTAAGTTAAAAGTTTCTTGAAAGCGTGTTCCAAAACTGCGGGGAATAGTTTAGGCGACATCGTGTCGCCTTGTCTTACTCCTCTACCAACTGATATGGATTTGGTGTTTTCGTGGAGTTTCATCTTCATACAGGCATTTTTGTAGATGGTGTAAATCAACTTTGTATAACGATAGTTCACACGGCACTCTTGTAATGCTTCTAATACTGCGTCTAGTTCGACCCTATCAAAAGCCTTATGGAAATCTATGAACGCCAAGGCAGGTGGTCTGTTATGTTCAATGCTTATCTCATTTAATGTCTTAATTATTTGTAAATGGTCATTGGTTCCGAATCGGGACCGGAAACCAGCTTGCTCCCTTGGTCGGTTGAAGTCCAAGTTATTTTCAAGTCTTGCTGTTATTATCCTAGTGAACAATTTGTAGAGAGGGCTCAGAAAGCTTATGGGCCGGTAGTTTTCTAGTTCTGCTGCATCACCCTTTTTGTGAAATAGTATGATGACAGAATTATGCCACTTATCTGGTATCGTGCTATTAAACAGGGAAAGATTGAACATGGATCTTATTTTTCTTAGAAGACAAGGTCCACCGATTTTGATGGCGTCCGCAACTACGTTATCGTTTCCAGGGACTTGTTGGACTCTTCGTTTTCCTTAAGGTCAACTCTATCGCGTACAAGGTGATATCTGGCAATGATTCCGATCTCTGGTTTACAATACTTTTCTTATTTGAAATTATATCGGGTTCTGAGTTTAGAGAGATATCCCTAGGATATGAAAAAAGAGTAAAATCCCTACTTAGGCGAGGAAGTGAATGATAAAATAAAGCGAAGCAATGTTTATGCCAACTTCCAGATCATCATTAAAATTTAATCTTGTTGTTTAGAAACAAATTATATAATAAGAAATGAAATGTAAGTATTTTGAAGTTTTACCTGTTTGTCAAATTTTGATGTTATCGAAACAGAAGTGAGAATCCAAGCCGTAAAAGCGATGAAAATTACAACATGCTTAAAGGACTCAATACGGTAAAATAAACCCTTAAAATTGAAACGAGGTCTCTACAAAATAACATAATTAGATCTGTATTAACGTACTCAAAGGAAACCCGACCCAAAACACTAAATACAGTCGAAAAATACTCGAAATAACAGAAATTAAAAAATGGTGCGCAGAATATCAGAAAAAATATACACAACAGATCATATGAATAACTAGATGTGGAACAAACGTATAAATAGAATGATAGGGGACAGAATAGTTAGAATCACAACATACAAGTCACCATTAGGAAGGAAAAGCATGGGTAAGATGTTAAATAAGCAAAGATGAGATGACATTAAGGTTTATTAGGTACTGATAACTTAAGATATATGCTTTTTATATCTTTTGTGGTGTTGTGATTATTTTGTGATTCCTCTTTACTTAGGCTAGTTGAGAAACTTCTAAATGGAGCGAGACATGTTATATCTTAACTTGGTGTTTAATAAAGTGTATGTCAGGGTTGTCTATAATTCTCGGACTCCTGTACTTTTAAAGCGATGGAAAAACTTATTGATGATCTTCGTCCGATAAACAAATATAATTTTTTCTCAGCCTAAAGGAATTTTATAGAGTACGGATTGATTAGTCCACGTGCTGACATTGCGACAAAGAAGTCACTTTAGGAAAATGTCAAGGATCTTGATGATGATTTAAAGTGGCATTTGACGGACATCAATAATGACAACTAGTAGCCATGTGTTTTACTGGACAATAAGATGTTGGCAAATATTGAAAACAGTTAATTAAGGAAGTTAAGCGGCGACAAGCAATACCAAATGATTTAAATTGTCGAAATAGCTGTATCTTGTAAGGTGAAACACATAAACTGAAGATTTCGTTTTAATAAACTCTCGAGCACGTTGACGATACTTAATCGCTATATATTTTCGATACCTTTAATGTCGTTGCACTAAAAGGTTCCATACTGTCTCCTACTTGTTTTTCCTCGTTACGTAAACTATCCTCTATAACCACCTAATAATTATTTCTATAGCTTAACTAATGACAGCATTTAGTTTGTTCATTTACTTTGGACAGCAATTTTTCGAAAAAGATTAATGTTACAGAACCAAACCTGGTCTCGAGGATCACGATCTTACTTGGATAGTAACTCGATTTCCTGGAAGTTAACTTAAATGCATTTATATATATTTTGGTCATGTTGTGGGTATAGTAAAAAATAACCTGCCAAGTGCAAGTCGGACTTGCGCAATTAGTGTTCTTTACGTTGATTGCTTTTAAAATTAAAAAATTTGTCACGGAGGTATAAAATGATCAATGACTTTACAAAACACACCCCAAATGTGTTTTTTTCCGATCTTTACTGGAAACTGATGACCTTGAATTTTTTTTATATATCAGACTAGCAGTACCCGAGGCTCCGCTCACGTGGACTTGATTCACTACTATCGTCACTGCTTATTCCTGATGTTACCTAACGTAATAAAATATCTGCCATTATTTCCCCTTATCTCCCATTATCTTTACATAATTTCCATTATCTGAGCTTATCTCTGCTCATCTCCCATTATTTCTCCTTATCTCCCATTATTTCTCCTTATCTTCCATTATCTCACCTTATCTCCCATTATCTAGGCTTATCTCGATTTATCTCGCAATATTTCTCCTTATCTCCCATTATTTCTCCTTATCTCCCATTATCTCACCATAACTCTCATTATCTAGACTGCTTATCTCCCATTATTTCTCCTTATCTCCCATTATTTACACTTATCTCCCATTATCTCACTTTATCTCCCATTATCTAGGCTTATATCGATTTATATAAAACATATGTATAAATTTATAAAAACACGTAAATCGGTTCTCGAGTGATAAGCGCACTAACGGACAGACAGACAGATAGAGAAACGTTGCATTTTATATATATTATATTCTTTGCTACATGATATTGTTCCATATTTAATGCTTTAGGCAGTTTATTGCAAGAGAACGCGCTAGCGGCAAAGTTTTCGACTTGATTCACTATTATCGTCACTGCTTATTCCTTATGTCACCTAACATAATAAAATATATCCTATAACCTGGCCAGAGAACATATGTATATTTAAAAAAAAAGCACGTAAATCGGATAAGTGGTTCTCCAGTGATAAGCGCACTAACGGACAGACAGACAGAGAAACGTGGCATTTTATATATATTATAGATATTCTTTGCTACATCATATTGTTCCATATTTAATGGTTTATTATGTTTAAAAAAAAAGCACGTAAATCGGATAAGTGGTTCTCCAGTGATAAGCGCACAAACGGACAAACAGACAGAGAGACGTTGCATTTTATATATTGTACCCTGCGAAAATTGGTTTTGTCCCTCGCTTGAGCGCAATTTTGCAACCTGTTTTTAATTTCTGAGAATGAATTGAGTGAGTAAAGATTTTAAAAGAACTAAAGAAATTAAACAAACACTAGCTCAGTTTTCCTTGGTAGAGAAATATGGGTAAGAGATAATTGTTGTACGTCTTTTTGGAATTATTTTTTTTTTTTTTTAAGTTTTATGGTTAAAAAACTTTAGTTGTACTATTTTTTGGGCACCATTCATTTTAAAAATAGAAAGGATCTAATTTCAGCTACAAAATTGAAAAAATACTGAAGTGTTATACAGTTGTTAATAAAAAGAATCAGTTTGGTACAACCCTTCTTATCCTGAAAAGAAAGATAGGTGTACAGTGAAACACTAGCTTTAATCAACAAAAAGAAAATTTATTCATGATTTTAAATTAAAAGTTCTAACCCTTGCAGTTCAAGAATTACAAAAATTCTAGCCTAAAAAGTAGTTATTACTAAGTAGAGTTCCTAAATCAGACATTTTACTTCTGAAACTTTACTACACCCGAAATCGAAGAGTCGTGATATTCACTTCACGATTTATCAGTTCAAATTGATGTTAAAACACTTATTTGCGGGAAATAGATCTACCGATGTATGTTCTGGTGACTTACGGTTTTCCTACGGGCTTCTGGGCCTTAAATTGAACACAAAACCGCTTTCACACATTCACTTATTTTTCAGTATGACTTCACGATGAGAAGAGCCTACTTCGGCTACTCCATGTAGAAAAAAACACACAAAGCCCACTACGGCTTTACGTTAAAAACTCGTACTTAACTTGGCTCTCGAAAATACTGTCAGAAGCCTCTACTGCGGCTTGATGGACAAAGCCTGGCTGCGGCTAGGTCGGAGGAAAAGCCTACTCGGCGGCTAGATGGAAAAAAGCCTAGATCTGCGTTCTCCGGACCCTTAAATAAGCCGTGAGAACTCTGTCTCTAAAATGGCCTACTTCCGGGAAACAAACATTTCACCAATCGCGGCGTACTACGAATTCGATAGATTCGGTCGGAAACCCGCACTGCACGCTGTACCACGAGCGGCTAGAAAATTCTGCGAAATACACTGCTTGATACAAAGATGAAAAGAAGTACAATATAAAGCGAAAAATCAGTAACATTACATGCTCTTAAAATCTAGGAAAAAATGAATGTTACATTTACCCCCTTCCAAAAAGAAATAGACTACACTAGTCTATTAAACTAAGCCTATTCATCAAAAAAAAGGTACAAAGTGCTACATTGTCACTTAATACTAAGGTCAAAACTTAAAACAAAATTACAATCTTCGGACCTTACTACTAGACTTAATTTAATTAAGCACTAATATTAAGTACAATGAAAACCAAATGAAAGTCTTTGCATGTACACAAGAATCTTATAACTAGACTTAACTTAATTAAGCACTAAGGTTAAGTACATCAAAAAGTAAATAAAAATCCTTGCATGAACATAAGAAATACCTTTCCAAAGTAACAATCGCGGTCTTCTTATATAAAAGAATCAGCTCTGTTATTGTTACCAAAACAAACAAAAAATATAACTTTGTCTAGACTCTTGTCTAAATCAAAAAAAGTGAACTGAAACAAAATATGAACACCCCCCTTAAAATAGTTTAAGGATTGTCAGAAAATTTTCTATTTCAGCAAAAGAAATTTAGAAAAATTCTTAAATAAAGAAAAATAAAAAAATAAATGATTCTAGTGCAAACACTAACACTAAAAGGAAAAAGTCTTGTAAGACCATTTAGCTCTAGGCTAAGAAAAACATCTGGATGAAACTCCAGACAAACGCTCGGGAAAAATCGCCATCAATGCTCTAGCTCACCGCTAAGAGAACATTCCAAATCTAGTATCACTACTAGTCGGACTCAGAAAATAATCGCACTCTACAGCGCAATGTCGACGTCCTAAGACATCCAGACATGCTAAAATCGCCAGGGAAAACGCTCTGGTTGATCGCCAGAAAACACGTCAGCTCATCGCCAACAAAACACTCTGGTATATCGCCAGAAAAAACCTCGGCTCATCGCCAAGAAAAAACACTCTGGTATATCGCCAGAAAAAAAACCTCGGCTCCTCGCCAAGAAAACACTCTGGTATATCGCCAGAAAAAACCTCGGCTCCTCGCCAAGAAAACACTCTGGTATATCGCCAGAAAAAACCTCGGCTCCTCGCCAAGAAAACACTCTGGTACATCGCCAGAAAAAACCTCGGCTCCTCGCCAAGAAAACACTCTGGTATATCGCCAGAAAAAACCTCGGCTCCTCGCCAAGAAAACACTCTGGTACTTCGCCAGAAAAAAACCTCGGCTCCTCGCCAAGAAAACACTCTGGTACATCGCCAGAAAAAACCTCGGCTCCTCGCCAAGAAAACACTCTGGTATATCGCCATTAACATAGTGAGCAGCTATAAAAGCTAACAATATCACTATAGGCACAGTGAATAGCTATAAAAGCTAAAATTCACTCTAAACACAGTGAATAGCTATAAAAGCTAAAATTCACTAAACTGTATGATCCTGCTTCAAAAAGCAATGTTCACAAAGAACAGAATGATTAGTCCGCGCGCAACTAACATTCAAGGAAACATTCCCAAAATAACTATATGAGACAGCAAGTCTCGAAATAGGACCTCCCTAAAATCACAATTTTATATATAGGAGTCCATAAGCAAAACGACTCAAAATCACTCATTTTGAGCACATGCCCCCAGGCAACCAATACACACCGAAACATATACAGAAAAATCATATACAGGAGTTCAAATCCCAAACTCTTGGTCATGATAACTCCATATCAAGCTTGGTGAAAGCTCTTAGCAAAAGCTAATCTTCGGCACATCGCACCAAAGTGGCAAATCTGCCTAGAAACATGAGCCGGAAAAAAACGCCCTCCGTCATTCTTCAGGATGGCTACACAGAGACATTCAACTTAACCAGCATGGCGCCTCTTCAAGTTGCATGAAGAACCCTCGTGTACTGGTCTCGCCCTAGAACAACAACGAAAAAAATTTAATCCATCCCACATAACAGGAGACAAAACACCTCACCACGATATACTGAAAGGTGGAGACAATAAAATACGGAATTGGTGACCCTGGTGTCCACCAACAAAAGGGAGTAGATTATAGCATCCACTAAACTAAAACGGTGTCTACCACACCACCATAAGTCAAAAAAATTAATCAATAGGGTGTTCCGAAACACACTACTGCCAACAGCCTGTCACCACTAATAGGCTAATTGGAGCTGAGGTTGACTACAGTAGCTAGGCTCTCTTTTGGCTCAAATAGAAATAACCATTGGGTAACAAAACCTCTAAAGGTCCCAAAGGTCAAACGTGCGCCCCCCATAGACTACCCTTCCAATCAGTCTGTTCCTCAGGAAGACTAACTCCCTGCCAAACGTCGTAACGGCATCTGTTAGCACCCGGTGCATCACAGCCTGTAAAAACAGATTACTCATGGGATACAACCTAAAAGGTTTACAAGGTTGACTTAACCAAGCTTCTAACGGAAATTTCCAAAAAACGAAAATGAGCTTAAAAAGCTACACGAAGCAAAAATTTCTCAATATTTCGGTGGCAATGCAACAAAACTTTTGAAGACGACAAGAGCTTTTCCAGCTTAATCAGAAACAAGAAGAAAACATCGTTGACAGCTAAAATATTCGATCATGGTGTTAATCGTCTCCCTAGACAATAGCCTCTAGAAGAAACTGCTACAGGTATCAGGCATAACCGTTTTCTGTCAGCCCAAACTTCTAGATTACCTCTTGGAAATCTAAAAATTCGGTTAGGAATCTTCCTTCACTGCGCTTAGCCACTCTTGACAAGGTTCTCATCTCGGTATCAGATTTTGATCATTTCTTTGTGAAACTACTGTCTTACTCTGCTCTCATCTCCTGTAAATGATCAGCCTTTAGTTCTCCTGCAGGACTTCAATTTCCTATCAATCTGATAGTATACCGAAAAAACTCAACATACGCCTATGAGTCTATGCAAAAAAAATTTTAAAAAAATTAGTGACTCAAAGGTAACGTTTAAACGGCCCTGAAAAGAATAGAAGATACCCTCAGTTTGTCAATTCAGAAGAAGATCTAAATCAAATTAATCCAAGTCTTAAACTTACTGGATAAACCAAAATCAATTTACTCTTAATTGCTCCCAAAATATACCACTGAGGTAATAGAAATACACCCACTCGGGTAACAAACTTTGAAATTGCTCATAAAAAATCTTTTGACTCAACATCATACCACGCGAGCTCCATCTTGCGCTTGTCCAAACTCAAGATCACTTTGGATTGCCTCTAATCAAAATTTCGCTTCCAAGTGTCAAGAACTGGATATTATTTGGGGTCATAAGCAAATCAAATCCCGCGACCACCGACATACCAGTCTTATGATATATCCTGAGTGTGACTCTTTCGCAAGCTCGCAACAGCTGAGTCGATGCTAAACGTCAACCACCATCAACCTAAGTTTGGATATGATCAGTACCCAAAACCTTAGCAAAAAAATAATAAAAGTAAGCTATACTCTGCTCAACTTTTATAACAGTCAAAAAAAACGAGGTCGTCACCTCTACAGAGCAACATCAAAAAAAAATAAAGTAAAGCAATTAAGATAATGTAAATATAAATTATTCTTCTTCTGACAAACTTTCACTAGGGTTAGGTCCATTGAATGGTTTTAAGTCTTTAATATGCCATTGTCCTACTTTAGTCCCATCTAAATTAACCAAACCATAAACTAAATCTGAAATCTTTTCTCTTATCACGCAATGCACATACTTAGGTACCAACTTAGGTGTGAATTTATCAGCTGCACTGGAAAGAATTTTATTTTTTCGCCAAACGTGATCACCTATATTAAAGGAAAAATCCCTTTTTCTAAGGTTGTAAGACTTACTGTTCCGTTCATAAGCCTTATGTATCCTACTACGCACGTCGGCGAAAATATCTTTTAAACAATTTAATTTTTCGGCGTACGCACCCCCTGTTACCCGGAATTATTTCGCTGTCAACATTGACATCCAAATCTAAATTTTTATAATACGATCCAGATAGAGGTATATGTCTGCCGTAAACTAAGAAAGACGGTATGAACCCTGTTACTTCGCGTCTTGCGGTATTTATTGCTTGTTGAATTTTGGAAATGTCGCTATCCCAATTGTCATGTGAATCAACGTAACATCTTAAAGCGGTCCCGACTGTTCGGTTATTACGTTCAACAAAATTACATTGTGGAGAGTACACGGGATTAAAACGGATGTTAAAACCATAAGTTTCACTTAAGCTCTTAAAACTCTTAGAGGTAAACTGAGTACTGTTATCGCATATCAAGAGCGATGGAACACCGTGGATTAGAAAGACATTATTTTCCAAAATTCTCTCTATGTATTCTGCTTTATAGCTTTTCAAAGGAAATAGCATGGTATACTTTGTAAACCAGCAAGAAACCACGAGAAGCCATTTATTTCCCTTTTTTGAACGTGGAAATGGGCCTACTAGATCAGCTGCTATGACTTGAAAAGGGTAATTAACCGTTTTCTCTTTTCCCATCAGTCCCATAGGTAGTGTATTTGGAGATTTCTGCGCTCCACATACTTCACAAGTCCTCACAAACTTTAAGATATCAAAACGCATTTTTGGCCAATAATACTGTTCCTGAACCCTGTGAAGAGTTTTATAAAAACCAAAATGACCAGAAGTAGGAGGAGTGTGACACATGTCTATAATTTCCTCTCTCTGTGGTTTAGGAACTAGTATTTTCCACTCGGGTACATTAACCTTTAAAGGCAACTGGTTTGGGATAAACTTGTACACGAAATCATTTTCCACCTTCCACTGCGGAAAATTTTCAGGAAATTCTTTAATTTGCTGCCGTAAATTATCGTACCATGGATCAATGCGATCTATATCAACTGTATCAATTCTTACGCCAATCTGTGCATTAAGACTGTTTTCGTCCACTGTATGATCTGGGATTCTTGACAAAGCGTCAGGAATAACATTGTGGACTCCTTTTCTATGAATTAAATTAAATGTATGTTGTCTCAGCCTAATCGCCCAACGCGCTAGTTTGCCACTAGGGTTTTTAATAGAATTAAGCCACAATAAACTATAATGATCTGTTATGACCGTGAAAGGAACACCTTCTATGTAAGGTGGAAACTTTTCGATATTAAAGAGTACTGCTAAACATTCTTTTTCAACAACCGAATAGTTACGTTCAGCCCTTGATAAAGTTCTACTGGCATATGCTATCACTCTTTCCTCACCATTGATTTTCTGTGTTAGGTCGCCCCCTAAACCGGTATTAGAAGCATCACTAGAAATATAAAAACTGTTGGGAAAAATTTGGTTGGGATAAAATGGAGCTGAAACCAATAGCTCTTTAATCTTTATAAAAGATTCTTCTGCTGCCTTTGTCCAATCTATCGATTGTCCTTTTTTTCGTCCTTTCAAAAGATCATTAATAGGTGACAACAGGGTAGAAAAATTCTCAATAAAACGTCTATACCATGAACACATTCCTACGAAACGCTTAACTTCCGTAGTATTAGTAGGTCTCGCATAATTAACCATGCTTGCTACTTTATCCGGATCGGTACGCAAGGGATTTGAGCCTACAATATAGCCTAAAAACTTTAGAGAAGTTTTGAAAAAATCACATTTGCTCAAATTTATCGTCAGTCCGGCCTCTTTCAATTTATTTTTTACTTCTTTAAGTAAGCGAATATGCGATTCGAAGTCTTCCGATGTTACTAAAATATCATCGAGATAGGTAAAAATATGTGGCTCATATTTTGGACCAAATATAGCGTCCACTAAACGTTGCTGAATTTGAGCAGCGTTCTTTAGACCAAACGGCATAGTGACGGACTGAAATAGACCTCGGCCTACTACTGCAAAAGCGGTCTTTTCCTTAGAGGATTTGTCCAAAGAAATTTGCCAGAAAGCCTTTCTAAGGTCTATCGAGGATACATACTTAGCATTCCTGAGTGATGTCAAAATTCTGTCGATGTTCGGTAATGGATAGTTATCAAATTTGCTGACCTCGTTGAGCTTTCTTCCGTCAAAGCATAGACGATACTGTCCATCGGCCTTTTTCACCAATAAGATTGGAGAACACCAAGGACTGTTTGATTCTTCTATCACTCCGAGTTTCAACATTTCGTCTAAACTCTTTATTTAATACTTTTGACATGTACGGAGACATGGCGAAGGGCCTTGTCTTTACAGGACTGGCATCAGCCGTATCTATAGACATGGTGATTTTATTCGTTCGGCCTAACCTATCTTTACTACTTATTTCCTTGAAAGAGCTTATTACTTTTTCTGCCTTTAAGCGTTCCGTCCGCGAGAGATCATCTAGGGTACATAGACGCGAGAAAAGGTTTTCTAAAGAACTTTCTGAATAACAATCTTTAAAACTTGTATAAGAATTGACTTCTAGGGACTGTGGATACCACGAATTATCTTTAAAATTTACTAAAATTCCGAATTTTTGTGCAAAATCACATCCTAAAACCAAAGTATGTGATAGAGAAGGTACTACTAGAGCAGAGATTACTAAACAATGACCATTGCAGACTAGCGGCAACTCAACCGTACCTAAAACTTTTAGACGGCTGCCATCTGCAGTGGTAACACTTCTATTTTTGACATGGCATATTTTTATACTTAAACGACTTAAGATTTTAATACCATTCTGACCTACAACGGAGGTATTTGCACCAGAGTCAAATAAAGCCGAGAAATGGACACCTAATAGATTTATCTTGATATGCGGTCTGTTATCTAAATATTTATGCACGAATAAAGGAGACATGTGACCATTTGGAGAAGCAGGAGTTTTAACTTGAGAAGGAGAACTTTTATTAGACTTAAAAAAAAATCAGAAACTTTTTGTAACCATTTAGTCCAATCTGATCTATTGGAATTTTTCTGTACTTAAGATCCTCGTTAGAATCTTTCTTTTATCCGCGACCGGACGTTCTGAGAAAGTACGACGGATTTTCAGTTCATAGTCTAATTCATATTCCAGTAGGTGATTGACTTTAAAATTGAAGACTTCCATGATAACTGTATTTAGATTATAAAATTTAAAAGAATTGTTTAAAAAGTCGTAAAAATATTTTTCCTGTGCTCCCAATAGTCAAAATAAAAAATATGTAAAGACAACTAATATATGTAAACTTCTTTACCAAACATTTAAAAAAATCTTCAACAATTTCAAAAAAATTTCTAAGTATTGCCTTCTATTAAAATTCCTTTACTAAATATGTTAAGAATTTTCAACAAAAAAATCTCCAAATACCGTTTCGTATCAGCAAAGTATTTTTAATATTCATGCAAAACATAGGTGAGAAAAAAACGTACAGTTTTTTCTTCAGTTAACCGCAAAGTAAATAAATTCAACAGTGCAAAATTAAAGTAGACCAGCACATCCGCCAATCTGAACTATAAAGGTAGCTTTTAAGAAAAAAGTAGGAATCACTTAAATTAGAGTCAACTAACAAAATTCAAATATCTATACCACCATCAGATAAATTGAAATAAATAATTCTACAAACTTCCTGCTTTTGTCTTATTGCTATAGTGTAGTTTCGTTTAATAAACCTTATGAATTAAAAAAAAATGTCTGAAAAGTTAGAGCTTTTACTTTGTTCGAAAGCTAGTACACTGAACCCCTTAAAAAATAAAATTCCAAAAGCCCCGCGTTGACAGCGTCATTTTGTACCCTTTGAAAATTTTTTTTGTCCCTCGCTTGGGCGCAATTTTGCAACCTGTTTTTAATTTCTGAGAATGAATTGAGTGAATAAAGATTTTAAAAGAACTAAAGAAATTAAACAAACACTAGCTCAGTTTTCCTTGGTAGAGAAATATGGGTAAGAGATAATTGTTGTACGTCTTTTTGGAATTATTTTTTTTTTATGGTTAAAAAACTTTAGTTGTACTATTTTTTTGGGCACCATTCATTTTAAAATAGAAAGGATCTAATTTCAGCTAAAAAAATGAAAAAATACTGAAGTGTTATACAGTTGTTAATAAAAAGAATCAGTTTGGTACAACCCTTCTTATCCTGAAAAGAAAGATAGGTGTACAGTGAAACACTAGCTTTAATCAACAAAAAGAAAATTTATTCATGATTTTAAATTAAAAGTTCTAACCCTTGCAGTTCAAGAATTACAAAAATTCTAGCCTAAAAAGTAGTTATTACTAAGTAGAGTTCCTAAATCAGACATTTTACTTCTGAAACTTTACTACACCCGAAATCGAAGAGTCGTGATATTCACTTCACGATTTATCAGTTCAAATTGATGTTAAAACACTTATTTGCGGGAAATAGATCTACCGATGTATGTTCTGGTGACTTACGGTTTTCCTACGGGCTTCTGGGCCTTAAATTGAACACAAAAACCGCTTTCACACATTCCATCACTTATTTTCAGTATGACTTCACGATGAGAAGAGCCTACTTCGGCTACTCCATGTAGAAAAAAACACACAAAGCCCACTACGGCTTTACGTTAAAAACTCGTACTTAACTTGGCTCTCGAAAATACTGTCAGAAGCCTCTACTGCGGCTTGATGGACAAAGCCTGGCTGCGGCTAGGTCGGAGGAAAAGCCTTCTCGGCGGCTAGATGGAAAAAAGCCTAGATCTGCGTTCTCCGGACCCTTAAATAAGCCGTGAGAACTCTGTCTCTAAAATGGCCTACTTCCGGGAACAAACATTTCACCAATCGCGGCGTACTACGAATTCGATAGATTCGGTCGGAAACCCGCACTGCACACTGTACCACGAGCGGCTAGAAAATTCTGCGAAATACACTGCTCGATACAAAGATGAAAAGAAGTACAATATAAAGCGAAAAATCAGTAACATTACATGCTCTTAAAATCTAGGAAAAAATGAATGTTACAATATATTATAGATATTCTCTGCTACATAATATTGTTCCATATTTAATGGTTTAGGCTGTGTATTGCAAGAAAACGCGCTAGCTACAAACTTTTTTCCGACTTCATTCACTATTATCGTCACTGCTCATTCCTTATGCTACCTATCGTAATAAAATATAGCTTGTAACTTGGCCAGAGAACATATGTATGTTTAAAAAAAAAAAGTACGTAAATCGGATAAGTGGTTCTCCAGTGATAAGCACACTAACGGACAGACAGACAGACAGAGGTAAGTTGCATTTTATATGTATTATGGATGTAATAAAATATATATCTATAACCTGGTCAGAGAACATATGTATGAAGTTAAAAAATCACGTAAATCGGATAAATGGTTCTCGAGGGATAAGCCACACACTAACGGACAGACAGACAGAGAGACGTTACATTTTATATATATTATAGATATAGATTATTATTATTATTATTATATAGCCTGGCCAAAGAATATATGTATGAATTTAAAAAAAATACACGTAAATCGGATAAGTGATTCTCGCGTGATAAACGCACTAATGGACAGACAGACAGACAGAGGGACATTGCATTTTATATATATATATTATAGATTATAGATTATGGATATTCTCTGCTACATAATATTGTTCCATATTTAATAGTTTAGGCTGTATATTGCAAGGGAACGCGCTAGCGGCAAACTCTTTTCCGACTTCATTCACTATTATCGTCACTGCTCATTTCTTATGCTACCTATCGTAATAAAAATATGGCCTATAACCTGGCCAGAGAACATATGTATCTTTTTTAAAAAAAAGTACGTAAATCGGATAAGTGGTTCTCCAGTGATAAGCGCACTAACGGACAGACAGACAGACAGACAGACAGAGAGACGTTGCATTTTATATATATTATAGATAAATTATTAAAGGTAATGCACTCGTGATAATTCTCGTTCAATCTACATATTGTTTAGAATATTCCACGATTTTTTCAAAATTTTTTAATCAGTACTTTTCGAGATAAGGTGTGGGACAGCGATTTTTCGCAATTTTTTTTAAAATAATACAAAGAAAAGTATACGCAAGTATTACATCATATATATTTGTGAACTCGTGGTTTTACAAGCTTACATTTGACACCTCACTCGATAACTTAGTAAAAATTTTTTTTTCCTATTTTACCCTCCAAAATTAACTTCTTAAGTCAAAATTTAACTTTCAAAACTCCACGTCTCGGATGAGGCCATCGATTCCTAAATTATTGCCAAATTCCAACTTTCTATGTTAAATAGTTTCGGAGAAAAAATCGAGTGTGACAGACGGACAGACAGACACCCCAGTGATCGTATAAGTATTCTCTACGGATCACTAAAAAGCAATAACTTTATTTGTCTTAAACTATATACTATTTTTTAAAAACAATATTATCATTTTTCATTTATAACCACAGACCTTGTACATGTTTATATACTGCACAATAAAAAGTAAATATCCTGAAAAAGACTAACCTTTCTTCTCCCAAGAGTAAAACTGTACTTGCAAATAGCAACAAAAGTGTTGTACGGCTAGGTTTTTTTAAATTATCTACCCAGCTATGAAGTAAAATTCGCAGGGCATAAAAAATATACTTTTCTCCATTTATGCCAGAATTTATTCAGTTACTTTAATCCACCAAATAAAAAATCTTCTATTTGCGTCTCAAGAAACAACACAACAGCAACTTTTAACTCATAATATAAGGAAAATTTTCGAATCCTGAGATCTTTCTTTAGATGTTTGAACCAGAAGAAGTTGCGGGGCGCTAAATTAGGGTTATTGCGTGGATATACTAACTTGATGAATCCACAACATTCCGCAGTGGCTTGAACTGTACGAGTCGCAGTATTGGAGCAACAGCAAAATTTTGGTACTCCATAAATTCGGAAGTTTTTCTCTAATAGCCTGCTTCAGGTTTTTGATTGCCCTTCGCAGTCCCAAAATACGGTCATTATTAACTTTTCAAAAGGCCACTAAATATTCGCCGTCTTTCGAGATGGATAACCTTAATAAACCAATAATAAACCAATTGCATTTACTGTTGCTCCATCTGAGGTTCCCAATAGAGCACATAAGTATCGGCTTCTGTGACAATATACGAGAAATTACTGCCTTAGTTCTCTAAAGTGACCGAACGTTCATAAGAAATTTCTTTCCTCGTTGGTTTCTATTCTGGTGTAAAAAAATTTTGGATCCACCGTGCAGGAACTTTTTCATCCTTAAATCTTTATGCACAATCCTAAATACATGTAATACATGTTTGGAACAACGCAGTTGAACACTTTGGAGAATCTCAAGAAGTTGCTCTTGATATATCCAAGGCATTCGATCGTGTTTGGCGCGATGGATTGTTGGCTAAGCTACGCTCTTCTCGTAAGTTTAGAAAGTCCTGTTTGTGGCTCTAATGTTTTCTCAGAGAACTTTCTTTGCGAGTGGCAGCCGACGGATTTCTTTCTAACACCTTAACTAACAACGCCGGTATGCTCCGGGGCTCCATACTATCTCCTACTCTCTTTTTCATTTACATAAACGATCTACTGGAAAAGACCAGGAATTCAATCTACAGCTTTGCAGATAATAGTACGCTTATCTCTTCGTTCACTTTGAATGCTCGGACATCGGCTACTCAGACGAATATCCGCAGACAGCAGGAAGTCGTTCAACTTAACAAAGACCTGGAAGAAATTCTATCTTGGGGTGACAGTAGCAAGTGGAATTTAACGCTACAAAAATCCAAGCGGCAGTTTTTTTCTAAAAAAGTTAACGTTGCTGAACCCGACATAGTTATGTCGGGGCACTTCATTCCTCTAGTATCTTCATTCAATTTGTTGGGCGTTAATTTGGGAGCAAATATGTCTTGGCATGAATATATTGCAGGCATAGCAAGGAGAGCTTCTCAAAAGTTGGGAATATTATTGCGAACCAGAAAGCTTTACACCCCACAACAACTGTTAATTCTTTACAAAGCTCAAATTCGACCAACTATGGAATACTGCACCCCATATTTGGGGCTCTGCTCCCAAACATACACTGCATTTGTTGGATTCTATTCAAAGAAGAGATATTCGCCTGATTGGAGACCCGGAATAGGCCGGCGGTCTTAATTCGTTGGAACGTCGAGGAACGGTTGCCGACTTGAGTTTATTCTACAAGTATTTCCATGGAAAGTGTTCAATGGATGTAGCCCGCTTAATTCCTCCCAGAGCGGTACATGCTAGGAATACACGTCGCGCTAATACTTCACATCTGTATGAAGTTCAGCTTGTTCCTCCTCGTACAACTCTTTTTAAGCTGACTTTCATATGAAGAACCTCATCCCTTTGGAATAATTTACCCAGGACCGTGTTTCCCATCGAGTAAAAATTACAGCGATTGCAGACCAACGTGAATCGCTTTTACCGCACACGTGTCGCTCCTGTGGTGGTTTAGGGATTTTCCTGCAGCACGTGTGCTAGACCCATAAAAAAAATTCTAAACAAGCCTGATGGTTGCATCAGTTCTTTCCTCAACCGGTCTTTCTGATCTGCGGTTATCCTGAATTGAGTACCCATCAACACTGTTTAGATAAAATTTTACAGGAAAATAAGATCAGCCGATATTGCATACACCCGAAACGTTTTTTCATGACTAACCCTGGTTCATTTACTTGTTTAGTGAGAAAGTTTATCAGCGCGATGCTCCAAATTACTTCCGCCCATTGTTCTAACAAAAATCGTCGAAATTGTAAAACGCAACGAACTCGTACAAAAGTACGAGAGTAATTTGACAACGAAGCAATTTTTTGTATGACATCATTTTCATGGCTAGGTAGATTACTTAAAATCACTCTCGTACTTCTTAAGTCGGTTCGTTATCCTAGTCATTTTATATACGTATACTACTTGTCATGTCATTTTACATAATTCTTGAAATAAATTATGCTAATTTAAATAATCATTATTTTTAAAGACAAAACATAGTTTTTGTATGTTATAGAATATCCTGGGATTTTATAAAAATTACTTATTTGCAATAATTTTGGCGAAGAATTTTTTAAAAATGCGATAAATTTGAATATTCTCTTGTAAGTGTTCTATGTAGACATTTGTAAAAATGTTTGTTTTAGTTAGAGAATATTCTAGAACTTATAAAAACGTTTTGACTAATTATTGTATAAAATGCATCAACAGTTTTTATTTAGACTTAATATTGACCTAGAGCTTCATAATTTTTTTTTTCCAGTTTAGAAATAAAATAGCATGTTCGAGATATTTTTAAAAATGTATGAATTTCATCTGATCCGGTAAGAGACTGTTCCAGAACTTCATAAAAATATGTTGTTTTTATCTGATTTGCTAATAAAATACTCAAGAACAATATGTGCGTGTAGACTAATTTTCACATAGAGGGTCGTAAATATATGTGGATTTTGCCTAATTTGTGAGTTGAATGTTCGAGAATATTCTATTTTGACTAATTTTTACATAGTTTTACAAAGTTTTGATAATTTATAAAATCAGTTTTGACTTCTTTCCACCTAGAACCATGTACAACTGGTCCATATGATTTATAAAAATATCTTAGAATTTGGTAAACAATTATTTATTTTATCTATACCTCAAATTGTTTTTAGCCTTCTTCGAATACAATGGAATGTGCTCGTTAATATTTTTGTCCAATTGATTAGATGCATTATTTGTTTCTGGAAAAGTTTATAGAGGTGACATTTATCTGTATACTTCCTAGTATTTATGTTATGCCTCAAAAATTGCCGGGGTCTTTGTATGAACTATTGAAATAAAATTTAATAATTACGAGTATTTTATACTTGCTTTATTCTTGTGAAACTTGTTGTTGGAAAAGGCAGATATGATTATCCCGAATCAAGTCATACAGAACAGAGTTTTATGAGTTGAAAAAGACTTAACATATAAAGCACTAAACATAACTATTTCCCTAGCGCTTTAAACGAGTTTACAAAATGTTAAACCACCGAAGCATGCAATTTCAGTCAAGGTTTCGTGGCGTAAAATTTAAGTTAACCCATAACACTAAGAGCCTGTACTTTAAACTTTAATTAACAGCTTGTTGTTTAAGGTAACGTTTTAACTGTTTATAAGGCAATTGAATTAAGCCTGCTAAGCCATAATTAAAACGATAAGTGACCTTACGTAGAAATTAATGGAAACTTTTAAGTTATTATAAATTAGAAGGGATAAACTATAACATATAAAAATATGTGTTGTAAAGAGACCTTCTCATCAAACGGGTTAAAGGGTGCAAGCCATTTCAAACAAATTAAAATGTATGTAAATTTTTGTTAGGATTTAACATACACTACCGTCAGAAAGTATTTGCTCACCTAGAAATTTCAATGTAACTGCCAAAATTTAATACCTAATTAAACCTTTTATCATATTAGGTAAACTCAATTGTTCTTAACAAGTGCCCATCATAAAATTGTTTAGATAAGCCCTTTTGGTGAAATCACAAATTAAGAACCAATTAGAACCAATTTCAAAGTTTTGCATGATAATTGTTTTTGAGGCGATTTCTGAGAAATCCAGTTGAAGTAAGAACTCATTTCAAGTTTCTAGTGATTATGGAAATTCCTAGTGGCCTTTTATGATAAAAACTATGCTATAAATACCATTTCCCTTTTGGAAATTAACCACTGGCAAAAAGTATTTTGTCATTGATACAGGCTCAATTGTTTTGTGAAAATGTTAAAAACAAAAGAAGTTTCCGTTGAAAATCGGGCTCTGATAATTGCAAGATTATCAAAATGGTCACTCGAGTCGGCAAATCGCAAGTGATATGCGGATGCCAAGGAGAACGGTGAACTACATCGTAAAAAAATTTTCTGCGGGACATGGAATTCCAACTAAAAACGTTCAGGAAGGCCTCGAAAAATGATTCCCGCTGAAGATAGAGCTATAACAATGTCCAGCAGACGTAATGTCCGCCTAACCGCACCAGAAATCACGGCTCAAGTAAATCTGGAGCGGCCCATCCTCATCAGTGTGACAACCGTGAAGAACAGGTTAGCAGAAGGTGGACTACACGGGCGGGTTGCAGTGAAGAAAACCACTTCTTAGGCAAGTGAATAAAACGTAAACGATTAGAATGGGCCCAGAACATGAAAATTAGACATCAGAACAATGGAATTCCGTCCTTTGGAGCGACGAATCTAAATTCAAAATTTTCGGTTCAAATAGAGTTTACGTGCGGCGGACAGCTGGAAAGAGGATGTTGGAAGCCTTACAGTTGCCTACAGTAAAACATGGTGGAGGTTCCGTAATGGTTTCGAGTTGTTTTGGCAACGGTAAAGTTGGAAAAATCTTTAGGATAGAAGGAATCATGCGAAAAGAACAGTATCAAGAAATTTTGCTAACTCAAATGCTTCCTTCTGGAAGAGATATTTTTCAGGTGAAATTTATTTTTCAGCATGACAACGACCCTAAACATTCTGCTAAACAAATTAGAGAACTTTTGGACCAATGGAAATCCAGTGACGTCCTGGAAGTGATGACTTGGCCTCCACAATCACCCGACTTGAACCCTATCGAATTGCTGTGGGACCATTTGGACAGGTGTGATCGAAAACTCAATCCAATATCAGAAATTCACTTGTGGGAACTTTTACAAGCTGAATGGGTTAAAATAACCGAAGAAATTACTGGACAGAATGCCAAAACTTTGTAAAGCGGTAATTAAAAACAAAGGAAGTCACATAGATGAGAAAAATCCTGTAAAGTCATGAATATTTTTCTGATTTTCTAGACTGTAAATAATGTGAAAATAAATAGTAATTCATTAAAATGTAAAAAAATATGTATTATCTGGGTTTTTGTTGTCTTGGGACTGAAATAACTAGGTGGGCAAATACTTTCTGACGGTAGTGTACTTGACTTACTAGCCCAGTCGTCAAAGACAAATTTCTACGAAAAATTATCATTAAATATTAACAGGCTACATTTTGGCATATAGGTAGTGTTTTGGACGTAGAATACGATAAAAAAAAACTTTGCTGCTCTAAAGTGTACGCTAAGCTTATAAAATCCAAAATCAAATGAAAAATTCGGTTTTTTGCAAAAAATAAAAAAAGACACCGAAGAACTAATAGCACCACGTGAAAGAACGACAAATTTTACAAAAATGTAGCATATAGATTATTTTTTTTTAGTTTTACCGTAATTAAAAAAAAATATTTAAAATAAAATATCTGGTTTAAGCCCTTCAGTTGTAGTGGGAATCATGCTACCAACCTCATTTATGATTAAATTAACGATTTGCTGCTGATTAAGAATTCGATGACAGATCTGAAAAATTCAAAATGGCGAATCTAATATGTCGGCCAGAGACTACGTAATTCATCTAATTATCCAATTTTCTTTTTCAAGTGTCTACTAAAGGGTTTTTTGCGGTGCTGATTAAAAACCCGAGGACAGATTTAGAAAATCCAAAATGGGTGATCCAAAATGGCCGCCAGTATATATTAAAAAAACAAAAATATACTTATTTATATAAAAAAATGAATATATTTAATAATAATTTTATAAATACAATACAATAAAATAAAGAATAAATTACAAAAAATGTATAACAGAAATATTTACATAATAATGAACATTATTTTTTGGTCACCTTCTTCTTCTTCAGTTTGTTCACAATGTTCATCATCACTATACTCTTTTAATGATGGGTCGCCATTAACAAAATTTAGAATTTTTGGATTTCAATAACTGTTTCTTTGCACCTAGATGTTTAAATGAAATATAAATACTTTGTACTTAAAGCTTAGACTATTATCTTTCCCACCTTTAAATATTTTTTTGTTTTATATTTAAGTTGTATGATTAATAATAAACAAAAAATACGTGTATCATAAACATTTTTTAGGAGCAAAATTACAAAAAAAAGATAAAGTTTTTTTAAGTTTTTAACGATTTTCCAATATCAAATATACTTTTAACTGTAACTAAAAAAAATTTTCCGATTTTTTTTTTGACCATTTCTTACTGCTTTAAATTAAAATTGCCGACGACGCACTACAGCGGGCAAATTTTCATATTTTAAAACTCAATTTTTAAATAACACTGACAATGTCAGTATTAATAACTACTCTTATATTGAAACTTAAATTATAAATGATATATGCAGACGAGTTTTTTTTAATACTATATTATATTAAATATTTGTAATTTACTGTATGCTCGTTAAAATCATGCAAACAAAAATTTCGTGTTAAGTTTTATAAATTATAAAGCAACAAAAATTTAAACTATTAGTATCATCGGAAAGTCGAAAGTCTCCTCTTCAAAAAGCTGTCTTTTAATTTTTTTTTTTACACTCTGTAAACAAGTAATATCGATTAAATTTCAAGAGGTGCGCACAGACTTTAAAATTAACCTGTTTGGCGCGCTACAATTTTTGAATCACCTATCCGAATTTTTAATAAATTCTTACGCTAATAAAAAAAATCTGGAAAAAAAATCTATATACCATTTTTTATAAAATTTCCCACTCTTTAATGTGGTGCTTTTTGATATCTTTTTTATTTTTCAGGATATTACCGGAAAACAGAATTTTTGATTTTAATTGGATTTTGTGGGTTTAGCGTACGTCAAACTTTAGCAAACTTTTTTTCTATCGTATTCTACTTCCGAAAAACTACCTGTGTGTTAAAATGCAGCCTGTTAACATTTAACGAAAGCTCTAAACCTCTGGCGACTGGACTATACAGTTATTTTCATGTTACATTTTAAACTAAAAAAACTTATGCAATTACGTTCTAAATCTTAGATAATTAAAACATCGTCCATCCATTTACGTGCTATGCATATTATAGAAACTAATGCTAGGAACGAAAAAGGATATAAACTCTAATTTTATTATTTTTAGTGCAATTAAATAGAGTGTACGCCTAAGCTCTATATGATCTTTTTGGGACTTTTGATGTTTAAGGAATGTTTAGAAATATTTTTGTATATTCTGTCCTTGGAAACTTTTTTCCCTACGTAGTTAATATAACTTTCTTTCTGTAATCTGCTTTTATTAAAAGCGACAAAAACGTCGCAGAGTACCTAATACAAGCAACATTAAAAGCAGATGAAAATATTTTATTGGATGACAGCAAAAACTCATTCTTTTTCAGGTATCGATTTGTATAATATATGCAATTGGACTAGGTGCCTAATACTGCAGATGGTTATGCAACAAGGATTAAATAGGGAGCTTTTCTCAACTACGAGGCTGGTTTGAAAAGTCCGTGCAAAGTCCGAGAGATGGCACCACCGAGGTCATGTTTAGTTAGTATCATCTCTTGAATGAACGCACACCAAGTTTCAGCCATATTGGTCTATTTCTTTGTGTTTGGCATTCGTGGGAATCAAGAAAGTCGAGTGATTTTCAAGAAATGGACGAAAAAGAATTTCGTGTGGTGATTAAACATTACTTTATGAAAGGCAAAACGCCTCAGGAGACTAAAGAGAAGCTTGATAAACATTATGGTGACTCTACACCTTCGATTAGAACAGTTTATAAGTGGTTTCAAAATTTTCGGACTGGCCATATGGGCACAAGTGACGCTGAACGTTCTGGACGGCCTGTGGAGGTTACGACTCCAGAAATCATTGATCAAATCCATATGGTGATCGATGACAGAAGAGTTAAGGTGCGTGAGATTGCTAGTGCTGTGGGCATCTCGACTGAACGGTTACATAATATTTTGCATAAACATTTGGACATGAGAAAGCTATCCGCAAGATGGGTGCCGCGATTGCTCACGCTTGACCAAAAACGGAATCGTGTGAAGTGTTGCAAGGATGGTTTGCAGCTGTTCCAGAAGAATCCGGAGGACTTTAAGCGTCGTTTCGTCACTGTGGATGAAACATGGATACATTACTATACTCCTGAGACCAAACAACAATCTAAACAATGGGTTACCAAGGGGGGATCTGCACTAAAAAAGGCGAAGACCGTTCCTTCGGCCGGAAAGGTTATGGCGACTGTCTTTTAGGATTCGCAAGGGATAATCCTCATCGACTATCTGGAAAAGGGTAAAACTATTACAGGTGAATATTATTCATCGTTATTGGACCGTTTGAAAACCGAGCTGTAAGAAAAAACGCCCGCGATTGGCCCACAAGAAAGTCCTTTTCCATCACGACAACGCACCAGCACACACCTCAGCAGTTGTGGGTAACAAAAAATTAATGGAAATAGGATTCCAACTCGTTTCACATCCCCCCTATTCTCCAGACTTGGCTCCCTCGGACTACTATTTGTTCCCCAATTTGAAGAAATGGCTGGCGGAACAAAGATTTTATTCAAACGAGGAGGTGATTGCAGACACTAATGGATATTTTGCAGACTTGGACAAATCCTATTATTCGGAAGGGATCAACAAACTAGAACATCGTTGGACGAAGTGTATAAGCCTAAAAGGAGACTATGTCGAAAAATAAAAAAGGTTTACCCCAAACACATAAGTAGTTTTTATTTTTGCACGGACTTTTCAAACCAGCCTCGTACTTATGAAAATATAGCTTAAATAAAAATAAAAATATTTTTCTTACTTTTTGTATTTTTTTGTATTTGTTGCGACAGAACCTAAGGGGAGGCAGGTAAAGATAAGACAATTTTTATGATTTTTTTTATGAGAACGCTTTATATAACATTAATGGAATTTTAGGTACGTGTTACACACGACTAAATTAACCACAGCTTTTTTTTTAAATATTGAAAAATAGTAGAGTAAGCTACTATCTTCCGACAAGGTTGAGCAGCGAGTTGTTTTAAAATTTATTATTAACATTTATACGGTGTACGTGAACCTCACAAAATTAAAATTGTGAATATAGCCTGCTTTAAAAAAGAAATTTTTATAAAATGTTTAAGTTATTTTGTCATAAAAAATACTTTTTTAAAGTGATTTTTAAAAATATTTAGGTTCCTGTACAAGATAAGACTGTTACATAGATGTATACAAAATTTCAAGGTAATCGATCAAATATATTTTAGTTATTAATTTTGAAAATATAGTTTTGAGAAAAAAAAGGTTCTAGGTTTGAAGAATATTTGATCGATTTAGTTGATATTTTTTATAATCTCGTACTTGAATCTAAATATTTTAAAAATCTTTAAAACAATATTTTTTTTACAGCAGAAAAACTCAAAAATTTTCGGAAAAATTCAGACATGCCATTTTCGAAAACTTTAACTTTTTTCATTTTTCTTTTGGGGTTTACGCACATCGTGTGAATGACAATGATTTAAAAAAAACTCTTTTGTTTGATATTAATACAGCAGAAGCTAGAGGTTGCACCATTTTACACTCGCCGCACAAACTTGGTGGCTTATCTCTGTCATTTTTAAATATTCTATTATGTATTAATTTTAGTCTTGAATAACAAGAAGTCATACCTAAAATTCCATAAATAGTACATAAAATATTCACATAAAAAAATGTCATAAGAATTGACTTTTTCCCCTGCTTAAATGTATTTCCCCTCATGGTGTATCTTATTTTGCCTCAAAATAATAAAAAAAAATGCAACACATTAACATGTATAATTAATTCACTCTTTGATCTGTTGCGGTGGTGTTATTTAAACACAAAAAAAAAGTGACGCCTATGGTCTTACTTTTGCTTTAACTTCTCGATGTGAGCTTTTATGTACTGTCATTGGTGGTGTCTTTCCAAATAATAATTTTTTATTTTATAAAGTAATCATGTTTTTTTTATTGCTTTTTTAGGTAACTTTATTCATATTGATCAAAGGTCTTTTATTACAGCTTCGTTTTTTAAATTTTTACACAAGTTGCGTTCATGCACTAACTGACAGTAATGTTTATGTTGGTCAGAAACACATGACAACTGCATTGTATAAGCAAGTGTCTGGAAGAAGATATTTTCACAAATTACAAATAGTCTTCGTGTTATTTATTATTGGCTAGAAGAGAATTTGGAAGCATTTTTATTTTTATTTTTGAACTTATAATTGATACTCTAACAAATAGTTGCTGCTTTTCCAACTAAATTTGCCATTGAAACTGATTTAATTGAGTTGTTGTCTAAGTATTTAATCCGTATTTTTTTTGTGCTAGCGGGTTTATCTTGTGTCGCTTTAGTTCCTTATTAACAATAGGTTATTTATTTATTCAATCACATCTGCAGTCTACAAGAGGTTTATGTATATTTAAACACTAAAATAATATATCACAGAATACAACTATCCTTACACTACAATATGTGAAATAAAAAAATTATTACCAACAAATATTAAACTGTATAAATCAATTTCGAATCAATATACACCACTTATAATTACTTACTTAATAATTCTTTGAAACTACCTAAGCCTTTAGTAAATAGATCACAATGTTCAGGGTGTTCCAGTTTCTGAGGCTGACGCCAACAAGGTTTATATATATATATATATATATATATATATATATATATATATATATATATATATATATATATGTATATATATATACATATATGTATATATATATATATATATATATATATATATATATATATATATATATATATATATATATATATATACGAGTATATATATATGTAACAAAAAATTTTTTCACAGAAATCCCACAATCTCTAATGACCACGAAGAGCTAGACGAAGAAAACTTTTCAAGTATGGTTATCTTTCACATCCAAATAAAGATCTGTCCAATAAAATTAACCTAATACAGTTATTTTGTCAAGAGCATGACTCGTTATGTTTTAATTGGTTAAATAGTGATAAGTTAGGTAACTGAAAAGTAATAATTATCATTTAGTTCGTCATGTTTCTAGGATTCATTCATCTAGGAGCCCATTTTGTTTTCTAGAGAAATTAACTACAAATTAAAAAACAGTTAAATAAAACTCTTTCCAGAAACGTTTTTTTTTTCATTTTCAGGACTGAATAATTAAATGATGAATCTAGTTTTATTTTTTGAGATGTATATATACTCTTATTAGAGAAACTGATTTTAATCTTCGGTTGTTAAAACTTTGTTAGATATTTTTCCTTTATTTAATTAACTAGCCGTGCCCGCGGCTCCGCTCACGTGGACTTCATTCACTGTTATTATAACTGCTTATTCCTTCTATTACCTAATGTAATAAATGATGAATTAAAAGAAAAAAAAACAAGTAAATAGGATAAGTCGTTCTCGAGTGATAAGCATACTAATGGACAGACAGACAGATAGGGAGCCGTTGCATTTTATATATACTGTATTCTTTAATATTGTTCCATATTTAACGGTTTAGGCAGCGTATTGCAAGAGAGTGAGCTAGCGGTAAACTTTTTTCCGACTTCATTCACTATTATCGACACTGCTTATTTCTTATATTGCCTAACGTATTAAAATATATCTTATAACCTGGTCAGAGAACATATGTATCCATCTAAAAAAAAACACGTAAGTCGGATAAGTGGGCCTCGAGTGATAAGCGCACTAACGGACAGATACACAGACAAAGAGTTGTTGCATTTTATATATATTATAGATTATTATATAACCTGGAACCAGAACATATGTATGAATAAAAAAAAAACACGCCAATGAGATAAGTGGTTTTTGAGTGATAAGTGCATTAACGAAGCGACGAACAGACAGGTAGACGTTGCATTTTATATATATTATATTCTTTGCTACATGATATTGTTCCATATTTAATAGTTTAGGCAGTGTATTGCAAAAGAACGGGCTAGCGGCAAACTTTTTTTCGACTTGATTCACTATTATCGTCACTGCTTATTCCTTATGTTACCTAACGTAATAAAATATATCCTATAACCTGGCCAAGGAACATATGTATGTTTAAAAAAGACACGTAAATAGGATAATTGGTTTTTGAGTGATAAGCGAACTAACTGACAGACAGACAAACCTACAGACAGAGAGACGTTGCATTATATATATATATATATATATATATATATATATATATATATATATATATATATGTATATATATATATATATATATATATATATATATATGTATATATATATATATATATATATATATATATATATATATATATATATATATATATATATATATATATGTATATATATATATAGAATAAAGAAAGAAAGCAAAAGATTGCCGTATCTACTAAAATTATTAAAAATACAATCTTAGTTGGGGAACTTGGCAAAACAGGGCGTGATAAGAGATCACACAATTTTCATTAAGGCAATATTTCGGTCCTGGATTGGGACCTTCTTCAGGGCAGAACTGAAAAGAAGAACAAAGCGTATTCACTGATCGTGTCTGGGACGGTGGCCATGTGTGGTTGGTCACAGGTGAAATAATTAACAATGTTCTCAACATCCAAGGTTCCCAATTACATCCATGTTTTAAATTTGGTTTTTAGAATTTTGTCTACACTGTTTTAGTGTGTATTTTATATATTTTATGGATTAACCAACTTTTATATTTAACAACTTTTTTATGTATAAGCTACTTACGGCCATTCAGGCTAACGAAATCTTTGCACTTCTCATGTGAGTTTTTTATTTATTATGACTAATATCTTATTCTTGTTCTACACTAATTTTATTTATTATAATAACCTAACAATTACATCATTAATTTAAAGTTGTCCCAGACACGATCAGTGAATACGCTTTGTTCTTCTTTTCCGTTCTGCCCTGAAGAAGGTCTCAATCCAGGACCGAAATATTGGCTTAATGAAAATTGTGTGATCTCTTATCACGCCCTGTTTTTGCCGAGTTCCTCAACTAAGATTGTACTTTTAATTATATATATATATATATATATATATATATATATATATATATATATATATATATGTATATATATATATATATATATATATATATATATATATATATATATATATATGTATTATAGAAGATTATAGACAACATGGCCAGAGAACAAATGTATGAATTAAAAAAAAAAAACACGTAAATCGGATAAGTGCTTCTCGAGTGATAAGCGCACTAATGGACAAACAGACAGGCATAGAAGATTATAGATAACCTGACCAGAGAACAAATGTATGAATTAAAAAAAAAACATGTTAATCGGATAAGTGGTTCTAAAGTCATAAGCGCACTAACGGACAGATAGACAGAGAAAAGTTGCATTATATATATATATATATATATATATATATATATATATATATATATATATATATATATATATATATATATATTATATTCTTTGCTATATGATATTGTTCCATGTTTAATGGTTTAGGCAGTGTATTGCTAGAGAACGCGCTAACGACTTGACTCACTATTATCGTCACTGCTTATTCCTTATGTTACCTAACCTAATGAAATATATTCTATAACGTGGCCAGAGAACATGTATGTTTTTTCTTAAAAAAAAAAGCGGGTAAGTCAGACAAGTGGTTCTCGAGTGATAAGCACACTAACGGACCGAGAGACAGTCAGGCACACAGAGAGAGAGACGTTACATTTTATATATATTATAGATTAAGTGCGATGTACTTTTCAATGTATATATACATATATATTGACATCTTGCATTCTACATTGTAGTTCTCGAAATGTAATTTAATTTATATATATATATATGTATATATATATATATATATATATATATATATATATATATATATACATATATATATATATATATATATATATATATATATATATATATATATATATATATATATACATATACATATATATATATATATATATATATATATATATATATATATATATATATATATATATATATATATTGTTATTGCTAGCATTACCATTGTTTCAAGTGGTTTTTAACCAGAATAATCATTGTGTATACTATATTTGGCTTTTCTTTACCTTGTGGGTTCTTGCTAGCATACAGACTAATTAATTTATTTTATTAATATTTTCAGATTTAACAATGACTGGCACTACTATTTGGCCCTAAGCAAAATAAAAGAAACTTAATAAACAAACACGGAAGTCCTATTAGCTACTGTTAATACAAAACTAACCTCCTGGAGCTTTTCTATTGCCGTATTTGCAAAAAACCTTTCACAAGCAATTTTCTACAACGGAGTACAAATTAATCAAGATAAACTTAGCTGATAGACTTGATCTGCGTCGTACCCGATTAATTGTTTTTTTGTGTATTTTTAATAGTAATATGGTTTTCTGATTTCTTATGAAGATAACAAGGTGTGGGTTAGGAGGTTCGAGGGATTGCCTCTTAGATATCCTATTTTAGCGTTCTTGAAGTCGAGAAATCTAAAAATTAAGTTGTTTTTCATTTCTTTCATTTTCAACTGTAGATTGGGGTGAAAGTAGTGGGAACCGGTAACTATTGTTTATTTTTAGTAGTATTATGAGAAATTTTGATTGAGATAATGGACAAATTTTAATTATGTATCGTAAATGATGCAACCCGGGCTGGGAAGGAAGCTAAAAGGTTAGATGGGTGGTTGTATAAAAGTATATAATGATATTATTTTTCATTATTTTCAATTTTGTTCAAAGCTGTTTCTCTGTTTACCTTGCTTTTATTAATATCTCACTCTAAAGTGTATTACGTAAAATATCAAGTTGTAATGCTTGAATTAAGTTATTCTTTAGTATAAGAAAGTAAAATTCAGGGTTTATTTGAGAACTTATTAATTTTAGAAAAAAGACAAAGAATTATTTTTAATTTATTAAAACCTGCCAATATCACGCATCTTATCTTTGATTGAGGAAGTTTGTGGGATTATTTACTTATTTACCTAATTACTTATTAAGTTGAAGATGTTATTTCATTTTTATTAAAAAAATAAAATGGTGTATCTGCTGCTGTAGTCGTTCCGAATAAACGTACAGAATAAAACAAAGATTAATTTGCCTGATAGCTCTAATGAAAGTAAGTGGTGACAGCCGAAAATTAAGGAAGAGGAAAGAACCATCCCAAAAAGAGACTATCTTTTCGTGATTTTAAATTTTAATGATACTTAAATAGAACTCCAAGTAACAATCACTCGCTACTCGAGCCATAACTTGAGTACTAAGTATGTTAGTTTTTTCTCAACAGTGATCTTATAAGTGTTCCGTACGGAACTTCGGTGTCTGTTCATCTGTCTGCCAGTATGTCTGTACATCTGTCTATCACACTCGATTTTCTAAGAAAACTATTTGACCTAGAAAGTTGAAATTTGACTCTAATATATGATTTGATGGCCTCCTCAGAGCCGTGTAGTTTTGAAAGTCAAATTGACACCATCTGTGACATATGATGGGTGGATTGAGTAATCCATTGGTAGTCACTGCCGGTCCCAAACTCGAAAATGGGGAAAGGTTAGATGCCAACTCACCTAAAACATCTTACCGCTCACAGAAATGGTATCGTTGCCTCGGATGATAGGACAGACTTAAAGATGGCGAACACTGCAATAAATAAGGTAAAACGCAAATGGAAAAAGAAAAATATGTTACCAGTAGGTTGCTGGACTATTAATTTTTGGAATAAAAAGACGAAGAAGTAATCACAGAATTAGAACAACACCAGATCGAAATTTCCGCACTTGCTGAAACAAAGAAAAATGGACAGGGGTCTTACAAAGCTGGAAGATATATTTTGCTATATTCCGGCAAGAAAAAAGCAGAACGAGCATCATCGGGAGTGAGAATACTGGTGCATGACAAATTCAAAAAAAGTATTAAAGTGAATTATGTTAATGACAGGATAATCGAAGTAATATTGCAACTTGGAGAAATAAGTTCACATATAATTTCCGTGTGTACCAGATACTAACCGACCAGAAACAGCAGCACTAGACTTCTATGAACAATTACAGCAACAGATAGATAAAATAACACCCACTGAAAGGCTGATTTTGATGGGAGATCTCAACGGTAGAATTGGTAACCATATAATTGACGGAGTGAAGCAAAGGTTTAATGAGGAAGTAATTAAGGAGCGGGGACAAATGTTGATGGAATTTGGCACAAAAAATGAACTTAGAATTAATAATACCTTTTACCCTCACAAACAACATCATTATACGTGACAGGAATCGAGAGATAGGAAATCAACGATAGATTATATAATTACAAATGAAACTATACATCCTACCCAAATACTCGACATAAGGAGTTTAACATCTGCCGATATAGGATCGTATCATCATTTAGTGTTAGGAAAACTACGATTTAGTACAACACTTATTAAAAAGGGTCCACCTAATACATCGAAAAATTAAACATAGAGTCAATAGAAACTTCAAGTACACAGATGTTATACCAAAACAGAATAAAAAAAAAAAAAATAACAATCCAATAAACACAGAAGACGATGTAGAAAGAAGCTGGTTAAAATTATTCACAAATATAACGCACGCGAAAAAGAAGCCATAGGAAGTCGTAAAGTGAATATAAACGCCACTTCGAAAGCCTACAAACCGTGGGAAACATCAGAAATAAAGTATATTATCGATGAACGCATGGAAACATTAGAAACAACTGATTTAGAAGAACAAGGGATAATAATATTAGAAGATGTAAACAAGGCCGTATTGAAACTAAAAAATCGAAAGACACCAGGGGAAGACGAAATTTGTTAGCTGCCAAAATATGGAGGACAAACATTAAACATCGAAATACCCAATCTATTTGAAAACATTTACAATAGAATGGAAGTACCCAAAGAGTGGAATAAAAGCATAACTGTGCCGATTTTTAAAAATGGTAGCAAAAAAGAACCTTCAAATTATCGCGGCATAAAATTACTTAACTCCATAATGAAGCTATTCACAAGTACAATACCAAAGCATATAAGTATAACCATACCCACTAATGAGGAACAACAGGGGTTTAGGAAAAACAGATCTACAACAGACGCGATATTGATAATAAGACAAATTGCAGAGAAAGCAATAGAATACAACAAAGTAGCGTACAGCTGTTTTGCACATCTAACGAAAGCATTCAACAAGGTAAAACGAAAAGACGTAGATATACTAATAGGAAAAGAAGTCAATGAACAAATAATACGTATCATTCATAAGTTAAACACCAACAACACAATGAGAACAAAAGTGAATACAGAATTATCAGAAGAAGTATATATCTCATGTGGCATAAAACGAAGTGACAGTCTGAGTCCTAGACTCTTTAGTATAATAATTAATGGACATGATAGTAGACCTAAAAAAAAACGACAGTCATGGATACCGCTTAGAAAAGAAGAGAATTAGTATGGTATGTTATGTAGACGATGTCGCGCTAATGGATAAATCCGAAGACAACTTACAAAGGCAGTTGCAAAGTTTCAGAACTATCGCAGAAATATACAACGTGGAGATCTTCGTAAAAAAGACAAAATGCCTTACAATCTCTAGAGAACTGACTAGATGTAAGTTAGTAATAGACAATCAGCCTATAGAACAAGTAATGCTGTTTAATTACTTAGGAACGACGATCTCAAGCTTTGGAAACCTAACAACAAAAGTAAGAAATCAAATCACAAAAGCAAATCAAATATCCGGATGCCTACGTGATATTGTGTGGAAAAACAAAAACATGACAACAAAAAGTAAATCACGCATATATAAAACCTTCATCAGACCTATACTTACTTACACAGCCGAAACTAGACCCGACACCATAAAGACAAAAAGTGCACTACGAACCAGTGAAATGAGAATTTTAAGAACTATATCTGGAAAAACACTATTCGACAGGATACGAAATGAAACAATAAGAACGGAATGCGAAACAGAAGACATTGTAAAATGGACAAGAAAAGGAAGCAGGATGTGGAACGAACACATAAACCGAATGACAGATGATAGCCTAGTCAAAATCGCACGGAGTGGAAAACCGAAGACCAGAAGACCACAAGGCAGATCACCAAAACGCTGGAGAGATAGCGGGCAGTCAATCCCACAAGAAGACGGTTGAATAATAGACGAAACCAAAAAAACAGGTCTTAGACCTAAAAATAAGTCGAAGAAGAAGAAGAAATGAACTTAAGGGGTTAGTTTTGGGAGGTACAATCGGAAGTAAAAGAAAAAAAATTAACAGGTCATCGAGTGGGGTGTCAAATGAAAGTTTGTAAAAACACGAGTTCAAAAATATATATAATGTAATATTTGCACACACATTTCTTTCTATTATTTCTTAAAAATCCTTCTTTCGAAAAGTATCGATCGAAAAATTTTGAAAAAAATTCTGGAATATTCTCTACAGGGTGTGGATTGAACGAAAATTATCTTTAATAATTTATCTGGTATAAAAAAAAATCAAGGTCATTAGTTTTTAGTAAAGATAGGAAAAAAACTTTAGAAAACTCATTTGGGGTGAATATTTCTGGCTGCGCAATTTACAAGGGGAGCTGGTGCATTTATGACTGGAGTTACAATTGGCAATTGGTGCAACTCATGACCAGGAGCTATCTTTTCTGCAAGATTTGCTTCCATGAGCACACACGTAGCTACTGTTTCTTGAACATACTTGGAAAACTTCGACGCTTCCACTTCATCATCCGGCATTGGAATCCTCTGTACGCGACCCGCTACATGCGATAAACGTGACTTAACCCGGTGTACAAGTGAATCATCTGGAACCCCGTCATAACTGTCAATTAGGTTTTGAGAGTTTAAACTCTTTTTGATTCCAGCCGCTTCTTCTTTAATATACAGAGTGTCATCCCCTATCTTTATTGTTTATACGGGCTCATTAATTTCTTTACTTAAGATTCTCGTTAGAATCTTTCTTTTATCTGCGACCAGACGTTCTGAGAAAGTATGACGAATTTTCAATTCGTAATCCAATTCATATTCTAATGGGTGATTGATTTTAAAATTGAGAGCTTAAATGACGAGGTATTTAAGTTATAAAATTTGAAAGAAAAATGTTTAAAAAATCGTGAAAATATTTTTCCTGTGCTCCGTAATAGTCAAAGTAAGAAACATGTAAAGACACTTAAAATGTTAAAACTTCTTTACTAAAATTTTGAAAATTTTCAACAATTTCAAAAAAGTACCGCCCTGTATAAGCAAAATATTTTCAGCGTTTGTGCAAGTCCTGAATAAACAAAAAAATCAGTTTTTGCTAACACCGGATTTTTAAGATAAAAAATAAATACACAAGTGCCAATAGTGGGTAGGCCAGCGCATCCGCCAATCTGGACCACTTAAAGCCTAAAATTTTAACTCTTGTCAATAAACAAGAAATTTTTAGATCAGGAACAATTAACAAAATTTAAATATCAATAACTCAATCATCAAATAAATTGAAATAATTAATTCTTCAAATTTCCGGCTCTTGTCTTATTACCATAAACTACTATACTTTAATAAACCTTCAGCAATATAGAAAAATAATATGAAAAGTTCAAAAAACCTTCAAAGCCGTTGCGCGCTATTTTTGTAACCGCGGAACTTTTCTTTATTTTAATAAATACTTTATTTATTAAATCAGAACCACGTTTTGCCCCTTGAGTGTCTTCTTACTTTTGAGAATATATTGAGTGGATATTAATACTTAGTTTGGAGAAGAGAAGCAAGATACCTCTCAGCTAGCTCGTCATTGATCATTTTATACCTCCGTAACAAAAATGTTTATTTTAAAAGCAATCAACGTACGGAACACTAATTGCGGAAGTATAACTTGCACTTGAGCGGTTATTTTAGGTTAGGTTCGGTTTTAAGCATTATATTGTAGCTCATAAGTCTAAATGGTTAAAGTAAATCCCAAGATATAAGAGCCTGCCTTTTTACTTTTTCAATGGGGAAATATATGACCCTATTAGGGTTTTGGGCATAGTTGCCAGGTATTACGATAAACGTTTTTTTATTTTACCTGCTTTGTATACCGCCCTCACTTGCACCTGCAATCATATTGGATCTATTTTTGCCTATATATTTACTACCTGGTAATCGGTTTGGAGCCCTTTAAGTATTTGATAATATAGGCCTAGTGACCACAGGTCCCCATTAAGATTCGAAAGATACTTTTTACTATTTTTATTTTTACTTACAACTTACAACGTAACGGTTCTATTTTAATTATATGGCGTCCGGGGGGAAATTGTAATAGTGGCTATCGCAAGAGAAAACATTTATCACTTGACGCTAAACAAATAGTGAAAAATGTTTACGACAGTTTGGTAAAAGGAAAACCACCACTCAGGAACAGGAAAAAACGGAAAGATTTTCAAATGTATTATGTAGACGATTGTGAAAAAGACGTCATCAGGAGAAAAGTATATTCTATGTATGAAGAGCAGTTGGTGCCGACACTAGACATAATAAAATTAAGACTGGTGCAGGACGGGCCAATATATATTGTGGCCGATCAACTCTTCACAGAATTCTCTAACCATTTTGCATGCTGGATCTGAAAAGGGCCGGGTTTCAAATTGTCTACTATTATCTGCAAAAAACATAAAAGATTCTAGTTTGGACTATCACGAAGACACGACCGCAGAACTTTTTGAAAATTGGTTTCAAAATTCCCTGTTGCCAAATATTCCCGAACATAGTGTTATAGTTATGGACAATGCCAACACCAAATCGGAAATACAGGAATATATGTTAGAAAATGACATTTATTTTGACTTCAGTTATAAAAAAAGTGATCTTTTGGAAGTTTCAAAAGATTATAAATTGAAAGAGAAATATGTTTGTGATAGTATGGCTGAGAAAATGGGACACACTATTTTGCGGCTTCCTCCGTATTATTGTGTGTTTAATCCAATTGAATATATCTGTAATCAAGCTAAATTAAAAATAAAAGCCCAAAATGTTTCTCCTACTTTAAGCGCGTCAGTGGTTGAATTAATAAAAAAAGTTATAAATGATATACCTTGTGAAAGCTGGAAGAATTCCATTTAGCCCGTTGTTAAAGTTGAAGATTCATATATTTATGTAAATAATATAAAACCACTGATAATTACCTCAGCTGATGACAGTGATAGTGAAACCGAATTAGGCTTAAGTTAAAAATATATTTTTATTTATACAATATGTCCCCTCTTGTAAACCCCATTCATTCAAACTGTATATTTGTACTCTTATCCATTTGTTTTTACATGCATCTGTAAATAAACATCTCCAAAAATACTTATAATTTTATTTATTTGCACTATTCTTCAAAATTCTTAAGTCCATCTCTGCAACCTATCATAAACGAAAGGTCCGAATTTTTATATTGCCCACTTAAAACGGCAAAAATCAGAATCTTATATTTTGGGGCAGGCTATACCTAACGTGCATTACTCACTGCGTAAAATTACTTCTCAAAAAAGACAAAACGAACTCTAAAATATTCATTGTGCATATACTTTAAACTTTAATTAACAGCTAGTTATTAAACGTAGCATATTCAGTATTTATTAGGTAATTTTATTAAACCAATAAAAGTGTTATTAAAATGGTAGTAATATTGTATTGTAGTAAATGATCATTGTCACATTTTACTAAATAATTTCGAATTTAATATTGCTACTACTAATACTGTTATATATTATTAATATTTGTTGTTTAAAAGGGTGTAGCGGAATTAATAATTATTAAAAACATCTAATTTATAATTATTTTGATAGTAGGCAGAATAAAGGAAGTAATCTTCCAATAAAGTCTGATAAGTAAGAAAATTGTTCTTACGCTGTATTAAAATTTTTTCATTGTATAGGAGATTTTAGCCGCATACCGAATGTACTTTTTTACACAAAAAGATAACCTAATCCAACCATTATAACCCAATATGTTAAATGGTAGGTACTTTATGGTAAGCCAGCGTTTCTCAAACTTTCAGTATTTACGACCCAATTTTCAAACATAATTTTCATCGCGCCTCCCCCCCCCCTCTCATACAATAATAATGTATTTTCAGTATTTTGATGCTAAAGCTACACTATGACCTTAATTACAAACCTTACAAACTATCAAGAATAAGTGAATTTATTCATATTTGACAACACATATCTGCTGTGTTAACAAAACTAGAATGGATGCCTCTCTATTGCTCTCTGTCACGCCCACCATATCGGTAGCGGCTTCGCGAGAAGTTCCGAGTTGTCTCGAACATTCGGAAAGTCTGCCTAAAATGTATAAATGCTGCACCTCGTTCAATTACAGCCCGTCTCAGTCGAGTTGATCCTTCTATTGCTATCCGATTTATCGTGAATGTGTATGTTGTAATTTACGTGTTAATTGAAATACAAGGTATTAAGTAGTCACGGCAGTAAATTTATACAGAATCATGGATAAATTTTTAAGTGGGCGTCAGCGAGCATTGGACGATAGTGAAGCATCAACAAGTGCACAGACAAGCGTGATTCCGAAAATAAAATCAAGAAAATATTCTCAAGAATACTTAAATTTAGGGTTTACCAGTGCTGAAGTAAATGAAGAAGAAAGGCCCCTGTGTGCTATGGTATTTGCTCAAAAATCTTGGCAGCAGACAGCATGAAACCAAATAAACTTAAACGACATTTGGAAACGCTTCATAGTGAGTACCTTAACAAACTCCGAAAATTCTTCGAATTAAAATTAAGTTCCTATGTAAAGCAGAAATCATTTTTTAAAAAAAACTTTGTCTGTGAATGAAAAAGCTTTACTTGCCTCTTACAAAGTTTCATATAAAATAGCCAGATGTAAATAGCCTCACACCATTGGCGAAGAGCTTGTTTTGCCAGCAGCAATTGAGATTGTAGAAACTATGTTTGGAGATAATTTTGCCAAACAATTACTGTCCATACCTATATAAAATGATACTGTTGCCCGTCGAATTGGTGATATAGCTGAAGATGTACATCATCAGCTTTTCGGGAAGTTGCGTGATAAATTGTTTTCAATTCAGCTTGATGAGGCAACAGATAGCAATAAAGATGCTCATTTCATTGCCTATGTTCGATTTTGTGATGGTATGTCAGCAGTAGAAGAACTATTTTTCTGCAAACCAATAGAACTTAAAACAACATCACTCGCATTACTTGCTATCTTAAACGATTTTATAAACGACGCAAATATGGAGTGGCAAAAATTGCGTCGGAATATGTACCGATGGTGCTCATTCAATGTCTGGAAGATTTCAAAGTGTACAAGCACTTGTGAAACAAAAATCTCCACTGTGTGTGTGGACACATTGTATGATCCACAGAGAAGCTTTGGCTTCCAAAGAAATAAGTCTTGCTCTGAATATTGTGTTCACTATAGTTGTAACCGTAGCAAATTATATTAAAATGAGACCCCTAAAATCTAAAATTTTTCTTGCGCTTTGTAGAGACATGGCTGCCGAACATTCAGCGTTACTATTTTATTACGAGGCAAGATGGTTATCACGTGGGAGATGTTTGCAACGTGTTTATGAATTAAGAAATGAAATCGCTATTTTTCTAGAAGAGGAAAACCGACCGGATGCCGAGAAGTTTCGAGATAGTTTTTTTGTGATGAAATTGAGCTACTTCGAGAAACTAAATACCTTAAATCTTCAACTTCAATCTTCAAATACACGTATATTCAATATAAGTGATAAAATTAATGCTTTTTGTAGAAAGTTGGAATTGTGGAGCAAAAATGTAAAGCAAAAACACCTAGAAATGTTTGCAAATGTGGGTGAATGTGTTAAAACATAAAAGATTGAAGGAAAACATGTGAAATTTGTTTTCGTAAGCATTGAAAATTGTCTAGCAGTGTTGACAAAGAATTTTAAAAAGTATTTTCTTACTGACGACAACTTGGTAGCAAGTTACGAGTGGGTTAGGGATCCATTTCAAAATACTCCCGAAGGGCTCTCAACTTCCGAAGAAGAAATCTTCATAGACTTCACGGCAAGTGGCGAAATCAAAAGTCAGTTTAATAATAAATCACTCTTCGAAGTTAAAATTTAACTTCCAAAACTATACCGGTCTGATTGGGTCATCAATTCGTATATTTATGCCATATTTAAACTTTCTATCTCAAATAGTTTCGGAGAAAATCGGATGTGACAGACAGTCATACAGACGGACAGACAGACAGACGGACACCGAAGTGATCAAATAAGTGTTCCGTATGGAACATTAAAAAGCTAAAGACATTAATAAATGAATAGATTGAAAGAAAAAAAGGAAACGCTATTACTAAAATAATACGCATGAGCGATCGGAATTTCTTTCGACACGGCGCAAAATTTGCATATACTAACTAGCACATAGCAGTAGAAAAAGGTGAGAAAATGGCCGAAATTGGCCTGATATTTCGGATTAGACGTTAGACAACGTTCTTGTTACATTTTTGGTTTACATTCTTGAGATGATATGGGAATAGCTAAAAAGTATTCATATATTCATTAGGAAAATTCGAAAAATGTTGACAAATGACCATATTTGGTCAATTTTTTTAGGTCCAACCATTTTGAGTTTAGGTTTATGGTAGAATTGGTAAATTTAAACTTTAAATAATTGTCAAACATCTCAAATGTCTCATATTCACTAAACAATCTTGAAAAAGGCGAAGAATGGCCAAAATTGGTAAATAATTGACAATCCTACACATTAAAAATCGATTACTTTATCGTAATCTGCGACTCCAAACCAACTACAAATTTAGAAAATTTCAACCCCAAGTAAATGTACAGGATCCGTAACTATCCAAATATCTATTTTACGGAAAATTTATAATTTTTTCATTAGAAATCAGCTTTTATTAAAAAATAAATAAAAAAAGCAAAAAACTTTACATTTTAAATTACTATTAAAAATTATCTTCCTGCTTGAAAAACTGAGCAAACTGTTGATCTTTTGTTCTATAACAGTAAATAGATGTTCTAGATTCCAATAAATGTTTTTCTTTCATTTCTACTTTTTCCTTAGTCAAACCCAAATCTCTCACTAAATCATTTAACTCAACTTATGTAAACAACCGTGGTTTTAAATTTTCTAGAGAACATTGAAACTCATCATCATCCGGTCAACTTTCATTAAATTCGGGACTGGACTGTAAAACGTCATCAATAGACTGAGGTGGCTCATGTCCTATCAGCCGATTAGCTGAAGTAAAGTTGGGATAGACAATTACTTTCTTATTTATGGAGTTATACCAGAAACATCAACGCTGCAAAAATAACAATCGTTTGAATGATTTTCTTGCTCTCTCCGTACCACGGGTACTGTAAGTCTAAAAGCTCTCTTTTCTTTCTTATACCATTTCCTAAGATCCTCGACACACACATAACATACTTTGTGAGGAGCCCAACATTTTTCTTGATTACCGATTTTTTACACCAAAATATGCAAAGTATACTTTTTTTACAATGTCAGTAATGTTTCTTTGATGTCTTTTAACTACAAACTCACCACATATATAACAAAAAGTGTTGGGAGAGTTTTTACAACCACGATTAGATATACTTTCAGTGTGAATTAAAGCACATGGATTAAACACTGCAATGCGAGGTTATATTAACTAGAAGAAAACAAACAGCTGTGATATTTTTCGGAACTGCTAATAACATTTGATTTTACTGCCAACCTTATAAGATTATGATTTTATTGCCAACCTAATAACATTCGAATGATAAAACATAAACTTTTCACATTTTGAATATTAAAATGTGAAAAATTGGTGGGTGGTACGATTTTTTTATTCTTATTTTCGGGCTTCGCACACCACAAAACATAGGAATAAGGTAAAATTGTTTTAAAAATTTTCATCCTTGGCCTGTGTAATAAATAAAATTTTAGCGGACGATAGAGTTAAAATTTTTACTTATTAAAAACTATATATTGAAATGGAAATTTTTAGTGTCAAAGAGAAATTAGTTGAAAATGTAACAATTTTTTATATTAGGTTTTTATTATTAAATGTGTTTAAAAAAAAAACTTTTCAAATGTGAAAAATAATGTAGTAACTGTGTAACCTTAAATTCTCGTCCAAGATTGTTTTTTTTTTTAAATTTACCCCCAAGATTGAATTAAAAAATCATAATCAAAGTGCCTTCATAAAAAAACACAAATAATAATAGTCATTAAAGATAACCACCCGGAAATGACTGAAAGATTATCGGGTACATAAGGACTGGTATAACAACTATACCACTAGAACACTCGCAAGCCGCAAGGCTATACAGTGGGTAAATGTAGTAAATAGCACAGCGTATCCACTGAAATCAAAAACTGTAAACCAACCTTGCAAATTTTATTGAGTATTAGTAAAGCATTTTTGAATTTGAAATTGACGTTCTGGTTAAAATTCGCCGATATTGTGCAGTTGTATGGTAAACCAGTGGCAGCGTAAAAAAAATAGTCATGAAGTTATTTCTTAAGGATCGATTTTTTTCTTTTATTATTGAGATATGCTATTTAAGATTCAATCGGCGCGGCGTTGCTACAAGGAGGCGCCAGCTTGAATATATGTAGTGAATTCCATAACATCTGGTATATATATATATATATATATATATATATATATATATATATATATATGTATATATATGTACATATATATATATATATATATATATATATATATATATATATATATATATATATATATATATATATATATGTATATATATATATATATATATATATATATATATATATATATATATATATATATTACGAGGCTGGTTTGAAAAGTCCGTGCAAAGTCCGAGAGATGGCACCACCGGCGCGTATCAAGGTCATGTTTAGTTAGTAGCATCTCTTGAATGAACGCACACCAAGTTTCAGCCATATTGGCCTATTTCTTTGTGTTTGGCATTCGTGTGAATCAAGGAAGTCGAGTGATTTTCAAGAAATGGACGAAAAAGAATTTCGTGTGGTTATTAAACATTACTTTATGAAAGGCAAAACGCCTCAGGAGACTAAAGAGAAGCTTGATAAACATTATGGTGACTCTGCACCTTCGATTAAAACAATCTATAAGTGGTTTCAAAATTTTCGGACTGGCCATATGGGCACAAGTGACGCTGAACGTTCTGGACGACCTGTGGAGGTTACGGCTCCAGAAATCATTGATCAAATCCATGATATGGTGATGGATGACAGAAGAGTTAAGGTGCGTGAGATTGCTAGTGCTGTGGGCATCTCGACTAAACGGATACATAATATTTTGCATAAACATTTGGACATGAGAAAGCTATCCGCAAGATGGGTGCCGCGATTGCTCACGCTTGACCAAAAACGGAATCGTGTGAAGTGTTGCAAGGATGGTTTGCAGCTGTTCCAGAAGAATTCAGAGGACTTTAAGCGTCGTTTCGTCACTGTGGATGAAACATGGATACATTACTATACTCCTGAGACCAAACAACAATCTAAACAATGGGTTACCAAGGGGAAATCTGCACCAAAAAAGGCGAAGACCATTCCTTCGGCCGGAAAGGTTATGGCGACTGTCTTTTGGGATTCGCAAGGGATAATCCTCATCGACTATCTGGAAAAGGGTAAAACTATTACAGGTGAATATTATTCATCGTTATTGGACCGTTTGAAAACCGAGCTGCAAGAAAAACGCCCGCGATTGGCCCACAAGAAAGTGCTTTTCCATCACGACAACGCACCAGCACACACCTCAGCAGTTGTGGTCGCAAAATTAATGGAAATAGGATTCCAACTCATTTCACATCCCCCCTATTCTCCAGACTTGGCTCCCTCGGATTACTATTTGTTCCCCAATTTGAAGAAATGGCTGGCGGGACAAAGATTTTATTCAAACGAGGAGGTGATTGCAGACACTAATGGATATTTTGCAGACTTGGACAAATCCTATTATTCGGAAGGGATCAACAAACTAGAACATCGTTGGACGAAGTGTATAAGCCTAAAAGGAGACTATGTCGAAAAATAAAAAAGGTTTACCCTAAACACATAAGTAGTTTTTATTTTTGCACGGACTTTTCAAACCAGCCTCGTATATATAATACGAGGTTGGTTTGAAAAGTCCGTGCAAAGTCCGAGAGATGGCACCACCGGCGCGTATCGAGGTCATGTTTAGTTAGTAGCATCTCTTGAATGAACGCACACCAAGTTTCAGCCATATTGGCCTATTTCTTTGTGTTTGGCATTCGTGTGAATCAAAGAAGTCGAGTGATTTTCAAGAAATGGACGAAAAAGAATTTCGTGTGGTGATTAAACATTACTTTATGAAAGGCAAAACGCCTCAGGAGACTAAAGAGAAGCTTGATAAACATTATGGTGACTCTGCACCTTCGATTAGAACAGTTTATAAGTGGTTTCAAAATTTTCGGACTGGCCATATGGGCACAAGTGACGCTGAACGTTCTGGACGGCCTGCGGAGGTTACGACTCCAGAAATCATTGATCAAATCCATGATATGGTGATGGATGACAGAAGAGTTAAGGTGCGTGAGATTGCTAGTGCTGTGGGCATCTTGACTGAACGGGTACATAATATTTTGCATAAACATTTGGACATGAGAAAGCTATCCGCAAGATGGGTGCCGCGATTGCTCACGCTTGACCAAAAACGCAATCGTGTGAAGTGTTGCAAGGATGGTTTGCAGCTGTTCCAGAAGAATCCGGATGACTTTAAGCGTCGTTTCGTCACTGTGGATGAAACATGGATACATTACTATACTCCTGAGACCAAACAACAATCTAAACAATGGGTTACCAAGGGGGAATCTGCACCAAAAAAGGCGAAGACCGTTCCTTGGGATGGAAAGGTTATGGCGACTGTCTTTTGGGATTCGCAAGGGATAATCCTCATCGACTATCTGGAAAAGGGTAAAAAACTATTACAGGTGAATATTATTCATCGTTATTGGACCGTTTGAAAACCGAGCTGCAAGAAAAACGCCCGCGATTGTCCCACAAGAAAGTCCTTTTCCATCACGACAACGCACCAGCACACACCTCAGCAGTTGTGGTCGCAAAATTAATGGAAATAGGATTCCAACTCGTTTCACATCCCCCCTATTCTCCAGACTTGGCTCCCTCGGACTACTATTTATTCCCCAATTTGAAGAAATGGCTTTCAAACGAGGAGGCAGACACTAATGGATATTTTGCAGACTTGGACAAATCCTATTATTCGAAAGGGATCAACAAACTAGAACATCGTTGGACGAAGTGTATAAGCCTAAAAGGAGACTATGTCGAAAAATAAAAAAGGTTTACCCTAAACACATAAGTAGTTTTTATTTTTGCACGGACTTTTCAAACCAGCCTCGTATATACAGATAATTATATATATATATATATATATATATATATATATATATATATATATATATATATATATATATATATATATATGTGCATTTCTGTAAATTGTTGGTATGTTAGCGGTTCAAAAAAGGGAGAATTTTTTTTGAAAGTTACACTCATCAGACTCGAATTAAATCGTTCTTTTGACCCCCAGAAACAATCACTTACCGCTGAACACGACTTTTTAAGTATCTTTTTTTTACAGCTCAATATGCAAATTTTTGCGGAAAAAATGAAAAACATCGCTAAATGGCCGTAAAAGTGTCAAAAATCAATATATAATGTACCGTATTATAAGTTTATCCATGCGATTTATTGAAATTATTTATCGTGAATCCTGATAACGTTTTCCTATTTTATATAATGGCCATTTTTGCCCATTTTATATATTTTAGTCAAATTAACGTCCAGGTACACTTTTCTTATGTTCTTTCACGTGTTGACTTCGAATTTTTATGTACTTTGTTGATATTAGGATATCGTTTCCAAGTTATGGTCAGATTTTAGCCACTTTCTGGGCAGAAATAGCTGTAAATTAAAAATGGCGATAGTAAGATCTTACAGCCAGTGTATTTATACTGCCATTTAAAACAAATAATATCCGGAAGTTATCGTATTAACAGTCAGATAGGCTGACATATAGATGGAAAGTGTTTTTCGTGATCTAGGGACCTATAAACTTAACGAAATACAAGAATGTTGAAGTGTGTTTTCTCCCTTAGCCGGAGAAGTAAAATGTTTTCATAAATATATTAATATTTATGTAAAATATTCCTAACCATTTTTATTATTAAGACAAAATCTGTAAGAACCAAGCAACGCTATATTTTTTTTTGTGTACATTATTGAACGACCAAGTAATGTTATTTTCAGCAAATGTAGAATATATGTTTAAATTTAAATCTTTATTATTAAAAGATAGATGAAAATCCCTTGACAAAAATGAAGGAAAAAATTGACAAAACGAAAACATAATACCTTTTTCTTATAGAGGAAAAGTATGGCCTTTGACATTTTTTCTCCAGAGCATAAAAACTTTTAATGGAATACTAGAGACTCAGAGATATATGTAAATATGTTTGAAAACTAAAATAAAGGATTTTGATGTTTGACCTAAACTTGTCGGGTTATAAGGTTAAATAATGTATCTACATATAGGGTGGTTAGTGATAAATCCGATATGCAGCACGATGCGTTTTCAGCTAAACAAATTACTTTAAGTATACTGTAATAGAATTTGCTAATGAAAAACTTAATAATAACAATATACATACATAACAATACAGACAGACAGATAAAACAGTCCCCGCCAATAGACTCGATATTACTTTTTAGTACAACAAAAGGAAAAGTCACCTATCTAATTGATATAGCTGTCCCTAACGACACAAACAACCAAACGAAATACACAGAAAATATCTCCAAATACACAGACCTTGGAACAGAAATAAAAAGGGTAGGAAAACAAGAAAAGTCCTCATTGTCCCCATTATCATATCAGGCCGTATACCAACAACATTCACACCACACCTAGTACAACTAGGACTCGACATAAACATACACAGAAACATTCAGATGTCAGTGATTTTGAAAACATGTAACATTGTCAGGTCACTCCTTAATACACAATGGTAATAACGTTTATGCTGACTTGGCTTGGGCCCGTCAGCCAAACATGGAATCGCATTGACCAAATGTGAGAAAGAAGAACAGAAAAATTATAATAATAAAACCCTATACAAGATCATCACAGCCACAATTTTCAAGAAAATAGAACAACACCTAATAGACAACAATATACTTACAGAAGAGGTGCAGGAAAAATAGCTGAGGATGCAAAGAGCAACTGATCATAGATAGCCTTCAACTCTATACCCCACAGCTGGTTAATCAGAGCCCTAGAAATCTACAAAATCAACCAAAACCTCAGGCAACTTCTCGCACAAATTATGAAAACATGGAAAACCAAAATCCACCTAAAACACAAACCGAACGCATCCAAATAGAAGAGCTGGACATCAGACGGGATATATTTCAGATAGACTCGCTCAGCGCTCTATGCTTTTGCCTCTGTCTCAATCCACTCTCAAATACACTAAACAGAACAGACCATGGCTTCTGCATCAGACAGCAGAAAAGGATCTAAAATAAAATAAACCACTTCCTATATATGGATGACATAAAACTCTATGCTGCCGCAGAAACAGAGCTGAAAGACCTCCTCCAAATCACAGAAACATTCACCTTAAATATCAATATGGAATTTGGTATAAGTAAATGTAAATTGTTCCACATCAACAAAGGCCAATGGAAAGGCCACCATGAGATAAAAACCATCAACAATGAAACACTCGATAACATGCTCGACAAAGAGACACACAAATATCTAGGCTTCCATCAAAGCACCAAACTTAATCACACTCACATCAAAACAGAGCTCAGAACCGAATTCAAAAACAGACTCACGAAACTTATACCAGGCCAGAAACCTCACTAAATTCATCATAACGTTCGCTATACTCACATATTCATTTTGTATCATCAAATGGTCACACATAGAAAACCTTCACACTCTTATACGTTCTCCATACACTAAATATAGGAATTTACACCCCAACGCATGCAAAGAAAGAGGAAGGCAGGAGGAAGAGGAATCATAGATATAAGATCACTACACACAAAACAAATACAAGCACTTAGAAATTTTTTTCACAACAAGCAAACCTGCCTCCAAACAGCAACAGTGAAAACAGATAAAAACTACACACCTCTCGACTTATCTCAGGCAGACCACCCAGCAGACACACACAGTCACACCCCAATTACAACATAAAAAGATGAAAACGTGGTCAGGAAAAATACTCCACGGTAAACACAGATACCACCTAGAACAAGACCACGTAAATAAAAAACAATCATACACCTGGTTACAGGATGGGCAGTTATTACCTGAAACAGAAAGCTTCTTACTTACCATCCAGGATAAAGTCATATTAACCAGAAACTATCAAAAGGATTATCAAAGACCCAACAGTTACAGAAGATAGATGCAACGATAGAGCACATAAAAAGCGGATGTAAAATATTAGCCGAAACGGAATACACAGCCAAACAAGACTCAGCGGCAAAAATAGTTCACCAAGCGCTAGCCATAACATAAAAACTCATAGGAAACAGAGATCCCTACTACAAATACACACCAACATCCATACTTGAAGATAAAGATTACAAGCTCTACTGGGAGATCAGTATCCATTCAGATAAAACAGTCCCCACCAATAGACCCGATATTACTTTTCAATACAAAAAACGAAAAGTCGCCTATCTGATTGACCGACAACGACACACAAACATCCAAACGAAATACACAGAAAAAATTTCCAAATACACATACCTTGCAACAGAAATAAAAAGGCTATGGAAACAAGAAAAAGTCATCATTGTCCCCTCGTCATATCAGCCACAGGCCTTACACCAACAATATTCACACCACACTTAGTACAATTAGGGTTCAACACAAACATACAAAAAACATTCAGAAGTTAGTGATTTTGAAAACATGTAACATTGTCAGGTCATTCCTTAATACACAATAGTAATAGCGTTTGTGCTGACTTGGCTTAGGCCCATCAGCCAAACATGAAACCACATTAACCAAATGTGAGAAAGAAGAATAAAAATATAATAATAATATTCATACATACTTTATGTGCATAGATCTCCCGAATTCTCATAATCTGCAAACAACGTGGATTGAGAAAATAGCAAAATATATATCTCTCTCTGGAGAAATTAAAACAATATGGAAACAAAATGTGGTCCATGTGGTACTTATCATCATATCTGCCACGAGTCTCATCCCAAGAAAACGACATTGAAGTCTGAAGAAGATCGGTCTTCCCCTTATTGTATACATCCAACTCCAAAAATCGGTCACACTACGCACTATAGTAATAGTTAGATGACACTTTAATATGCAATAGTTAAGAAAGGAACTTGTACTGGTACCGTTCCATTCTCATTTCCCTGTCGGAATAGGGGACCTACAGAAATAATAAGTAAAAAATTGTCTGGCCTGCGTTTTTCTACTTGGTAGGGGTTCTGAAGGTTGCAAGGAGAATCTTCTGATTGACAGATATGTCATCCAGTGCAATGTAAAAAATAGTTGGTCCATGGGATGAATTGACTATTTAAAAGTATTCGACACGTCTCACGCACTGATTCTTCATCTGTTAGGTAGACTATCTCTTTTGACTAACTACATAGAACGTCTGTGGCGCTCTGGAAAATTAAATTTACCATAACTTTAGGCATCCAAAAGGTAGAAACTAAGCCGGTGACTTTTGGAAGCGGAGTCTTTCAAGGCAACTGATTAAGCCCACTTTCATTATGTATTTCGCTGTTTTGTCTTTATGCTGCTTCAGAATGAGACTTAAATCAATCTCAAGTAGAATAAACGGCATACGGTATCAGGAGTCTCGAGAGCCTATCTCGACAGGTCAATGTAATGATTTATTAATTTATTTAAATATATTAGGCTTGACCACATACATAGGTAGTAATTTTTGCAGAAACGTAATAACACCCGTGGCAGCACAACCGCGTTGTCTAAAAAGGTGCCGTGAAATACAAATGTATGTTTCGGAACTTGGATAACATTGACGGATATTACGATATCCTCGCCAATATACATCCAAAAAGGGTTAGGTATTTCCCTTTTAGGCTGGGAGGTGACCGATAATAAAAAAATGAAATTTTGATTGGATAAACGTGCCGTTGTCAAGCTCGATAGAGAACGCTATTGTGAACATCCAGAGAACATGCAGTTATCTGATGGCCACATTCTACACCATATCGTTGCCGATGCCTAGGCATTGCACAACATTGCATGCAAGGTACAGCAACTATTTAAACAGAATTTCGCAGCCAGTATAGTAAACAGCTAAAAAAGATTTGGTCGTCAGAACTCACAGGACGTAATATAGTTGCTGCTACCAATATGCTGACTTTACCGGTGGATTTACCGTTACGATTAGTGAAGGGACGCAGGAATAACCGATAAATGTAAATGTTAGCACATGAGAAATCGTGCACAGAAGGCTGTATCCTCGATCCTCTGTTCCCCGAATATACCTTCCACCACATCAAGGTGAGAGAAGACTTTTAAGCCTGCAGTATCTGCATAATCGAATTGTCGTGGAACGAACGTGTAAAGTTATAAACAAATCCGATTTTATCTAGAAGTTGGTTTGCGGCCTTAAACAGAGAGGAGTGGAAACCTTTCTATTTAGAGCTGCGGAAGCCGCAGTTTAACAGCTTGATCTGGAAGTAAGCTTCAGCGACGTCATTTAACTATAAAATAATGGGATTAACATTATATATTTATAACCGCCTAGACTCAAGAGTCATCAAAACAGCAGAACAACAACAATTTGATACGCAGCATTCAGGAAAACTCCAACTATTTTATAGAAACATCGACTCGCTACAGCTGTCGAAAACACTAACATTTAGTTTTCTGCAGTCCGGAAGTCTTAAGTCAGAAACCAAGGGATTTTTACCAGCTTATCAGAATAATGTGATTTATTGTATCATAGACGATGTTCCGAACTAGCAACATTAAGTATCAGGCATATAATGAAGAACCAAAATCACTAATATATTTACTTGCCCTGTTCACTTTCAGCGTCTCTCGTCCTATATTAGCATCTTAGACATTCATACGGTATTGATGACGATCCAGGACTGCCGTATCTTTCGGAAAAAATCGAGTCGGTTGTAGGAAATGACAAGTTTGTAAGCCAACAAACCTCATATGTATATTATTTTGCGTTAAAACGACAAAGAAGAAGAAAACCTCCTAACAGAATACAGGCCGGAATACATTCAAAGATCACCAATTCAAATACAAATGGAAGGCAAAGTCATATATATAGATAAAAGTGTAGTGAAAATAACAATACAAAAATTGAAAAATGGAGACTCTCCAGGTCCAAGTGGAATAAAAGCGGAACTACTGAAGTGTGGGACAGATAAATTATACACATCTCTAATACATTAAATATATTAATGGAGAAAACATACCCGAAGATTGAAAAATGGCTTACATTACCTCCATACATAAAAAAGGAAACAAACTGAACTGCAATAACTATCGCGGTATATCAGTAACTAGCTCAATTAGTAGAGTGTATGGGAGAATCATAAGAGATTTGATTGAAGAGGAATATGAAAACTATGAAGAGAAAGAACAATGCGGCTTTCGTGCAGATAGATCATGCACAGATAATGTATTTTGCTTGAAACAGGTAATAGAGAAAAAATTGGAAAGAAACAGGGCAACTCATCTACTATTTATAAATCTAGAGACAGCGTATGACAATATTCTTATAAGTGCACCAAGATACTAACATAAATCATACAGTAGTGAAAGTCGTCCAAGTCCTATATAACGACATGAAATCCATCATAAAAATAGGAAATAAAATACCAGATCCTTTTATTGTGAACAAAGGCTTGTGACAAGGGTATTGTATTTCGTCATCCCTATTTAAGACTTATGTCGGAAAAGCACTCGAAAGGTGGAAAAAGAAATGCAATGATATGGGTATCCAAGTTAATGACAATACCTGCTTATATACCCTACAGTTCGTAGATGATCAAGTAGTATGTGCTAATGACAGAAAGGATTTGGAATATATGGCAAGGAAACTGAAGGAAAATGTGAAATATGGGGGTTAGAAATAAATACGGAAAAAACACAGTACTTACGTATAAGTGATGAAACAACAGATATAGAATTAGACAATAACGAAACAATAAAAACATGCCAAGAGTATTCATCTTTGGGGGTAAATTTTAGCAAAAAGGGGAAAGATGATAAGGAAATAAAGCTAAGAATAAACAAAGCCAGACGGATCACTAAAGCATTAAACGGGATATTATGGAGTACAGAAATAGGCAAAGAGAGAAAGAAAAGAATCTATGAATGTATGATAAAGGGCACGTTGATGTATGGAACAGGCGTATAAAGAACATATAAGGAGAAAATTAGAAGCCACAGAAATGGACGCCCTAAGACGTTCAACGAGAACATCAAGACTAGAACTTATTAGAAACGAAATTATTAGAGAACAAATAAATGTGGGGGAAACAATTATGGAAGGTGTAGAGAGGAGACAGCTTGTATGTATGGGCACGTTCAGAGGATCGGAGTAGAAAGATTGCCGAAGAAGGTGCTGAAGTGGATACCGCCTGGGAACAGAAGGAGAGGAAGACCAAGGAAATCCTAGACCCAGGGTATAAGAAAATCAATGAAGGATAGAGGCTTGAGTAACGACGATTGTAACGATAGACAACACTGGCATTTAGGAATCGAAGAATGTCGCCGGACGTTATAAACCCGAATTGATGATCATGAGTTTTCGGAGCCTATAGAAATAAATATTAAAGAGGCGAAAAAACGTTGTAAGTACAATGATTTAAACTAGTAACTTTGTGTTTGGTTTTCACGACATTCAGTAACAATGATGGTCCTAGTTATTAAAGTTTTCAAAGGAATTAAGAACACATTCCTCAAGACCTTAAAAAAGATGCCAGTTTGCCATACCTCAGTTGATTCACCTGCAGTGAAGATTCAGAAGACAGTTATTCTTGGTTCTTTTAGATTGCTCAGGCAGAAGAATTTGGTCGATGATCACTCGCCGAACAGACGTGAGGCATGATCATTATTTTCGAACAATATCGTGTGACAGCCTGTGTGGGTCGGAGGCTCAAGATTTGTCGCGTCGGATTTTTTTCTTTTAAATTAAGAGTAGGCAGATGAACATTTATAGGAATTTTTCCTTTTCGATCACCCACGTGTTTGCAAGCCACCAAAACTTCATATAGGTAGTACAACAATTTACGTAGTTAAGTTGACGGCAACTGCAGGAAGAAATAAAGCGATCAAAAAAGAGGAAAAGGGGTCTAAGTAATTTTTAATAAGTACTTTGCGCTATATGTCTTCGGTATTCAGTTACAATGGTCGGCCTACTCATCGGAGTTCTAGGAGAAATTAAAAATACATTCTTAAAGAACCTGACTTGTCTCGAATAATTACGATAAAGATGCAGAGGGCAATTATTCTAGGTTTTCTAAGATTGCTCAGGTCGATGTTCGCTAACCGATCGGACATGAGATGTGGTCATTATTACCGGACCATACTGCGTGCTATCATGTGTGGCTCGGAGCCACAGGATCACTAACTTTGATTTTTTTTCTTTTCTTTCATGTAATATTAGTATTAGTATTAATTAATTATAACGACATAGCATTACATTAATATATAACGTCTAATGTCGCTCTGAAAAACTAAATTCACCATAATATCAGAGACTTGATAAGTAAGAACTGAGCTGGTGACTTTTAAAAGAGGAATCGTTCAAAGTGATTCATTAAACCCATTTTTACTCTGTACTCCGCTGCCATCTATGCCAAACCTATGGGTATATCCGTTCACCAGCAAATCGCACACATTGCGTCACTCATCTATTTTATATAGACGATATTAAATTTTATGATGCTTTAAAATGAGACTCAATCAATTAATCAATTACTTAGAGTGATTAAAGAATACAAGCAATAAATTAAAATGTAATTTGGATTAAATAAATATGTCTTTGTCAAGCTCGAGGGAGGAACTTGAACATCCGTACAGTAATAGTAACTTCTACATCATGTAAATCCTACAGAAATATTGCCATTGCACAACATCGTGATACAAATATCACAACTGCCCTCAATAGCAAAGCATAACAAACGACTAGGATTTGGTCATTGGAACTCTTGGGAAGTAATAAAGTTGCTGCTACCAATATTCTGGCTGTACTAGCACTTCTCTAATCCTTTGGATCGGTGAAACCGACGAAAAAGAGCTGTCAGATTCCGACATTGATACACGAAAAATCATGCGTATGAATCGAAGTCTCCATCCTCGAACCGCTGTTCCTTCAATAGATTTTTCACGTCACGAATGTAAGACAGGTGTTTTTAGCTAAGAATATCTGCATAATCCACAACACAAGAACTTAGTCAAATAGTATACTTTGAAAACAATAGAACAGCAATTTTATAGACAGTAATAAAAAAGCTTCAACTTGGAGTATTTTACGGAAACAACGATTCGCTGCAGCTATCGAAAAAACTAATATTTAGTGTCGTACAGTCAGCAAGTCATAAATCAAAGATCGAAGAATTTCTTACTTTTTTATGGATCACCTCCCCGCATTTTTCATATGCTAAGGATATCGGCGAGGATGTCGTAATACCCGTCAATGTTGTCCAAGTGCTGAAACATACATTTTTGTATTTTACAGCCCCTTTTAGACAACCCGGTAGTGCTGCGACGGACGTTATTGCATCTCTTCGAACAACTACTACCTTTTAATAAATAAGTATACCGACCTGCGGAATTGAACCCTCAACCTTCTATACTGTAAGCAAGGTACTACGCTATGGAGCCACGGACCGCCACTTGTATAGATGGTTTAATTAATACATTATTGTATCTTAGTCAACTTATTGACTTGGCGGAGATTGAGTGTAGAACATGCAGCAGAAAGTCAGAATAACTTATAGGTCTATTAATTCTACTAGGATCATCTCACGAAGTAGGAATCGATGCCAAGAGTTCATAGGTACTCTCCACCAAAGAAGTCGCAACCTCATACGTCTTCTGGAGAGTTAATGGCGACCGTTCTTTGAAACTGCAAAAGAATTTTGCCTATTGAGTAAATGCAAAAGGGCCCACAGAGATTGGAGAGGCTGACGAATGACAAATCAAATCCTAAAGCAGGTCATTAAGCAAATATGTTCAAATTTATGGAGACCTAAACCATTGCTGTTGTACGACAACTACAGGGTTCATAAGGCTCAAACAGTCAAGCCATTACCTAAAGCTGTGGAATCGTTAAGTTACAACATCCACTTTATAATAAATATCTAAATTTCATTAGGTAATGAGTTGAAAGTCATTGTAGAGTCGTTTCCAAAGGCGCAAACAAAGGAATTTTTTTAGGTGGAGTGTTAGAACACGAGATACGCTGAAGTAAATGTATTGGTATAGACGGTCGATATATAGAAAAGCAAGTATATTTTTTTTTAAGTTCTGAGAGTTTTCCTTCATATTTTGATACATAACTTAAAAATACCCTTCTACTAAACAAAGTTCTCTGTAGAATATTTGTAAAAAATATACAGAGTTTATTTGTTGCTTTCATTTCGACTTCATTAAGATAACAAAAGATAAAGAGGGCGCACATTAACTTTATTACCTGTATATCTACTTCTAACCCAAGGTAATATCTTGACCAGATGTGGTACCCAGGGCCGTGTAGAAAAAATTCGAGCCCTTGTGGAGTAAATTCTTGTTTTTTTTTCAAAACAATTTTCTCTTATTGTCGAACTTGGAAAGAATAACTGACAAGAATACTTTTCCAACTTTTCTTTGCAAAAAGTCTCCTATAATATTACAGTGGAAGTGACGAGATTTACATAAAAAGAGCCCTATCTTATAAAGAAAAAGAACCCTTTTTAACGTTGGAGCGCCAATTATTACTTTCAATTTTTTTTGGGATATAAATAATCCAGCTCGGCGTTATTTTCTTATGATAATTTTAATGATCAGCAAAGGTTATGCAAAGAAATACAAAAACTATATTACTGTGGTGTACAGTTTCTAATAAAACGAAAAACTCTTAACCAATTTTCTCGTACTAAAAACGTTTGGCTAATTTGCACCTAAAACCTTACGCTAGTGGCCTGCCACAAAACTGTTACAGGTGTCGAGTATAACCAGTTTCTGCCAGTATAGGAATCCACCCACCCCTCACTGCGTTTGGCCTTCTTGTTAGGAACCCTTCGCGAGGCTAATGACTAGCCAAAACCCCAAACTAGAAAATTGCTGAAATTTAAAGAACTATCGGCACAGACTAAGGCCCAGACGCCCCGCTAGGTTCTATAGGATGTCACATACCAGTACCTACTAACTTAAAGCTGCTAGTTCTATCTCAGGTCAGATTCGATCTTTTTGTTTTCCCTACTAGTTTGATCTATACTTCCTGATAAACTGGAAGGCGCCACCAAAGTTTATTTATTTACGAAACCGGCCCTGTAGGCGTGTTATCTGGGCCAGAGTTAAAAAAAAAATTGGAAAAAAGATACAGCGTTTCTAATCTAATCGCTGGATAGCTGTTATTTAATCCTCCCTAGTGGAAAGAAAAGTCCAGAAGAACTGTTTAGTGTATTTAAGAAAGATTAAATTAGAAATTTTACAGAAAAAAATATTACTAACAAAAAAAAATTGAATTTAAATTAAAACTATCACAAAATGGAGGAAGGCACTTAGTCGTTATCCAACTGAATCTCTACCAAAAAATTTACTTTCACAATTATAACCTTAATTTGAAATAAAATACAGTAAAACTGTTTCACTGAATTTATTCAGGTCACTCTGACACGTGTTTCGGTCTCGCGACCATTTTCGAAAAGGTTTACAATAAGACTAAACTTAAGTTTACATTACATTTACACGTGTCTGAGTAATATGAGTAAATTCAGTGAAACAATTCTACTGTATTTTATTTCAAAAGTGTAAATATTAAGATGTTTCACCTAGAACAGACCGCAAACTCCGTAAATTTATACTTATAAGGTTACAATAAGAGAAACTGAAATTGATAATTCTTATTCTAGAGTAGATGGTGACTCATATACAAATTTTTACCAACGTTACTAAAACTTATAGCTATAGAACTAAAAGTTTTTATTTTAAGATCTAGACTTTACCTTCTACTTAGTATTCACGAGGTAACGATCTTAAATCTAATTATTATGCAATACATGTGATCAAAACAATAGGTACGTTAGACCTACAACGACTCCGAAACACTGTATGTCTTATACTTATGACTTAAGCTAAACGTATGAAGCAGTAGCTTACCCTGGTGATTCGTAGCTTTGCGAAATTTAGATTGGTAAATTCTACGATATAGACTTACCTGTAATTTTTCCAGTTTAAGCCTGGGATGATGGTAGAGGTCATAGTGTTTGGGGGAGACACCAAGACGTTAACTAGGACAATATTATGTCCTACTCAATAGACAGTGCCAGAAACTGGCGACTCAAACTATGTCCAGCACGTGGTAAGCTTCCCTGCATGGACTGGAATTCTTTGATTGCACGTGGGCTGTACAATACCAAAATCTTCTAGTACTGAGACTAGAAATACTTTTAGACCAAAAAGTAATGAAAAGGAAAAAACCAAAAAAAAACCTCGAGCATTGGAAATGGTGTTTCGCTACTGTGAGAAGCAAAATAAATTGCCAATATGTGTCTGGTTAAGTATTTTGTCCAATTAACTACCAATGATACCGTAAGCCGGAAACACGTGGGCCACTTTAAAACTTTGTTGAAAAACCGAAATACTTCTCGAAATTTCATGGCAGAAAAAGCTCAACTAACGTCCCTAATTTCTTCTCTCCTACCACGGAAATTAACTTCCGCTTCCTGGAGATAAAACATGTGTATTTTCAAAAACTAACCAAAAAATTACTAAATCACGAATGTCAGTTTGCGTTGATACTTACAATACAAAAAAAGAAAATTCGATACATAACTCTCTCTACCTTAAGGGTTATAATGAATGTAATGAAAGACTAATATTGTCAAATCTCCACTTTAAAATGATATTTTGTATCAGAAGAAGCTATAGTATAACGAAACGCGTCATACAGTTTCAGTGAAACTAAATAAAGTGGAAATTTGACAATATTAGTCTTTCATTACATTCGTTAGGAATTTCCATCAAGTAACAGCCACAACAATTCAAAGTTTAAGGGTTATATCTTATTCACTCTAAATCTCAAAGTAAAGTGAGTCTAATATCATCGGACTTCTAAATACCAGATAAATTTAACTAACGTGGGTGTGGAAATTATCCTTAGCCAACCAGGCATGTTTTAAGACATCAGATATCCAACTTTTCTTTCAGATGTCAAATTACAGTCATTTTTATAAAATATGATTTATTTATTAATTTATTCACGAAATTTAAGTTTTCCCATTTATTCCCAATTGGAAAACACGAGGGAACTATATATTAACTTCTTACATTTTATTGGTAAGAATTTAAAATATCTTGCCAAAAAGAAAAGGTTATGTACGTTTCAAGTAAATAAAACTGTGAATTAATTTCTATTTGAAAAATCGTTTAAAACGAGATGAAACAATAAGGTATTTCAATTTATAATTTTATTTTAAAATAATTTAATATTTAATTAATGCCAGTTTATCTCTATCAGGAAAATACATTTTTTCCTCAAAAAGAATAATTTAATATTTTTTTCTCTCTCTCTAGGAGAGCGAGAAGATGCCTTGCTCAAAGACAATGAAAGCTAGGGGTTTTCTCGAAGGCTAATTTGGATCATAACACCTTATACCAAAATTGTACTACTAAAATTGATGACCGAACGAGACGGGGGAGGGTGTGATTTAAAAAAAAACATATCACATTAAAAAATTTTACCAACCCGGAAAGGCCTTCTTAGGAAAACCAGAATCTTCTAGATAGACACAGAACCCCCTGAAATGGCCAGGTCCGTTAGGAATCACCATTGTTTCCCCCCCATATATATATATATATATATATATATATATATATATATATATATACATATATATATATATATATATATATATATATATATATATATATATATATATATATATATATGTGTGTTTATATGTGTGTATACACATATATGTGAGCATTTTGCATTCACATAAAATTTTAAAATTACTTAAAACCTGCATTTAATTCTTTAAAATGTTTCCTATTTAACATAATTTATACTACAAAGTTAGTATACTGAAAAAATACGAATTTTAAGTTAAGTTACATACAGGTATGTATTTGAATTTTGTTTTACTGTACACAAAATTTCCCTTAAAATTTTCAAACATCCAGTTTAAAATAAACTATTTCAGGCAATAGTTCCCTTTTCAAATAAAATCCACTGTTGAAGAAAAAATGTTGATTTTCGTTTTTTTCCCCTTTTTCTTCTATTGTTTCAAATTGTCCGTCAAGAGGTAAATAACGTGCTTATATTGTCTTGTATTTGGGATGAAAATAAACTTTTGGTGTTAACCTTTTTGCTGGCTTTGCCGGATATATTAAATTGAGAATAAATAAAATAAAGTAAACATTGAAACTGCCAATGTTCCATATAACTTTACCACTATTTCGTTTCTATTTGCTATAGATGATTTAACTCTTGTTTTAGGTTTTAGTAGAATGATTTTTGTTCGCAAGTTTCCGTACCTAATGGCAATAAAAAATAAACGGAAAAGTAATATATCAATACGAATGTTAGTTTCGCAAAACCATTTCAGGATCTGACCTACTTGAATATAAATTTTAGTAGTTTTTTATGTACGGAAATATGTAAAATAGCTTAGTAAAACAGAGATATGTCTAGAATAAAAATAATTTTCATTAAGATACTGCTTAGTTTTAACCGTTTCACTGATTTTATTTGTGGAAATTATCAAACACGTTGGAATTAACATAACTTTTTTTAAAAAATAAAAGTAACAGTATCAAGTGCTATAAGGCGGGACCTGTAAGGGTAATAATAATACCGGACTGTACAATACACCGAGGAGTAATAGCCACTATAAGATTATTTTTTACGGGAATAACATACGTGCTGCAGAGAAATTCCTACAGCGCAACAGAAGCGAGAAGTGTGCGAAAAAAGCGATATAGATTTGTCTTGAATCGCTGTAAATTGTACTCCGTGGAAAACACAGTCCTGGAAAAATTATTCCAAAGGGATAAGTTTCTTCATATAAAAGACTGCTTGAAAAAGATTGTACGAGGAGGGACAAGCTGAACCTTATACGGCTGTGATGTATTAGCGCGACGTGTATTTCTAGCATGCACTTCTTTGGAAGAAATTAAGCGGAATACATCCAACGAACACTTTCCATGAAAGTACTTGTAGAATAGAATCAAGTTGCCAACCGTGTTTCGATATTCCAAGAAATCGAGGTTACTGGTGAGTTTTGGACCTCCAATCAGGAGAATAGCATCGAATAAATGCAGCGTGTGTTTGGGAGCAGAGCCTCAAACATGGGAGTAGGATTCCATCATGCTATGCTATGCTATGGGGCACACCAGGGTTAATAGTGACGATATTAGCAGGAAACAAGGTATAAACAAAAACGTTCAGATATACCATTACATACTATAAGAGTGTAGCTTAGCCAACAATTCATCATGCTAAACACGGTCGAATGCCTGGGATATTTATAAGATTGGCAAGATCTTCTTGCATTTTTTAAGTATCGGCTGAACTGTAGGAGGAAGAAAATATTTCTTTTCTCATTGCTCATTTTTTAAGTACTAGGCAAGTATTTCATCAGCGCTAGAAGTTTTTTTCGTGTCAAGCTTCATTAAAACACGTTTTATGACACACTGTCTCACGACAATAGTTAGCGGTCTTGACTGTTTTCTGAACAGGTTTTGTTGATATAGTATGATCTTCGGTTTAGTGAAGTTTTAAATAATGGCCTTAGCGACTTAACAAAAGGACATGAAATTGTTGTTTCAATCGAACCAAGGCTTGCCGTTGGAAGAGCATTTCTTCGAGAAAGGAATGCAGGCTTCCATGCCAGCCAAAATGACATCAGAAACCTTCTCAGCGATGTCAGATGTGTGGTCGGATCTAAAACGTCTAATCAAGGGAAAGTTGGAAAATATTCCATGTATTTTTAACTTACTAAATTTGAAGGACTAAATCGTACGCTGTTTAAGCGCCTTTCTATGACTGATCGGTAGAACAATCGATGTCAAAAGCAGTTTATAGTCAGAAGAACCTAACGGCGGATTTACAGTGATGGCATAAATCTCTGGATTAGTGATTAAAACTATTTCAAAAAGACTGGCGAACTTTCGGCCACGATCAGGAATTCATGTTGGTTCATCAATAAGCTGAGTTTTTTTTTCTTTTTTAATTGGTCTAGCACACGTGCTGCAGGGAAGTCCCTAAAGTTCTTGAATCGCTGTAAATTTTACTAGGTGGGAAACACAGCGCTGGGCAAATTATTCCAAAGGGAAGTCACAACTAATGAATTATTTAGCTTCACAGTCTTGTTTATCGGTCGTATCTAAATACTTGCCAGCCAGTTGACGTAGTGGACATTAAAGTTGCCTAGAATGGCAATTTCGTTATTGAGATAATTATCTGTAAATGATCGATGATATGTGCAAAAAACGCGAAAAGTTCTCTAAAGTAGTTAGTATCACTTGCTGGTCGATAGCGGCCGCAAATATACGTTTTGGTTTGTTAAGTTGTTATTTTTAACCAAATAACATCAAATTTTATGGGCTCGAGAGCCTCTTCTCGTTGGCAAGGCTGGTTGAAGTCTTGCTATTTCTGTTTTCAAAAGTGTATTTTAGACTACAAATATATTTGAAAAAATGTGTTAATCATGGTTCCCCATTTTTCTTAAAATGAAGTGGTTTAAGTATTTAGTCCAAATATTAAAATTTGAATATAAATACTAATAATTTAATTATTCACGCAATCTGCTCTAATCCCGAAATATTGACAGGTATCTGAGACATAATATTTCATTAAATAATACAACAATTTCACTGTATAAATTATAACATGGAACAACGAGCTGTAATTAAATTTCACGCACAACTTGGCACAAATGCCACAGAAACATTCAAAATGACTAAGAGAGTATATGAAAAGGATTACTTGGCAAGAAATTGTAAATGGCATAAAATTTTTTTGGATCTAACTAGAAGACGACAAATACACGGGAAGATCAATATCAATTTAAATTTTAGAAATTATTCCATGATTTTGTGGCAGATGGTCGCAATCTATCATTGAAATGACGGAAGCATTAAACTTCAAAGGGAAATAATTAGAAAAATTATAAAGCCTCACATTTAAAATCTTTAATTTGAACAGAAACAGTTTGTGGAGGGAACGTTAAGTTTCAGTTGCAAATATCTCTAAAAGCCCCGCTTAACTGTTCTTTTACGGGTAATATCTCACCATAAACACTTAAAATATTAAGCTGTAATTCTTGGATTAAATTATTCTTTCGTATGAGAAACCCACATTCAATTTTTATTTTAGTACTCCACTTCACCTTTTTTCCAATTTTATTCGTTTAGGAATTTATTTTTAATTACATGAAAAACGGTAAATTAAAATTGTGAATATTTCTCTCAGCATCTGTCACCCCCATTCCACGTTTTATTTGCTTTACACGATTTAACCTTTATTTTAGCTTTTTGCAGTAGGTTTTTAGTCAGAAGTTTTCATTCGTAATAACAGAGAAAGCAAATACTAATATATTTATTTAAAAATATGTATTCCAGTGATTTTGTTACATCTTTCTATTAAATTTATACTAAATAAATATTTTGAATTTTAACATCACAAATATCTTGTAAAGGTATCTCGGTGTTGGTGCAGTAAGAATAAGCTTTCCTATAGGTCGGTTGACTTTCTGTTAAGTTATACTATACTTAAATCTCGAACGTCACCTTTTCAATTTGCGTGGAAAAGGGATCACAACCTCGGGCAACTTGTTAACAGTCCAGTGTTGAAACGGTCAGTCAAAAGCATTTAGCAGCCTTATATCTGTATACATAGTTGGAAATGAAACAATTGTTTGTACAATTATTGATATTGTGGACGATGACGTTAACACTAATGGTAGTAGTAACAATGTAATTGTCGACGTTTGACAGTGACTTCGACTTGTAGATGGCTCACGATAACGGCTCCCACAGCGGCAGAAAGTTTTAAAGGACGAACAAAAGATGGAATGACCTACCTTCTCTGACCTTATCCTCGATGTGATCCCTCCATTTTAATCCTCCGCCGTATCTTGACTTCCAGAAGTCAATAGACTAGTAGCAGGATCGAAGCGAAGTCTTGCAATTTTATAAGCTAGGTAGTTGGAAAGCGATAATGAGATAAGCTTGCGCCACGAAGTATGGTATCAGTACGACGTAACAGCTCACAATCTAAAAAAAATATTGTCTCAGCTTCAGGCGCCAGAACCTATTAAAGTAAGAACAGTTAGTTAAATAAGAAAGTTAGAACCAACACGCATAATGAAATAAATAAAATTATGTAATTTTATTATACTCTACTATTTATTATTATTAGTTTAATATTAGTTATCTAATATTTTGTACTTTGCGTTATTTCGCTTCAACTCTTATCAACAACATGCGTGAAAAAGCTTTTAATTATTTATTTATATATATATATATATATATATATATATATATATATATATATATATATATATACAGAATAAAGAAAGAAAGTAAAAGATTGCCGTATGTACCAAAATTCTTAAAAATAAAATCTTAGTTGGGGGAACTAGGCAAAAAGGGGCATGATAAGAGATCACACAATTTTCATTAAGCCAATATTTCGGTCCTAAATTCGGACCTTCTTCAGGGCAGAACTGAAAGGAAGAACAAAACATATTCACTGATCGTGTCTGGGACAAATTTAAATTAATGATGTTATCATTAAGTTGTTATAATAAATAAAATTAGTGTAGAACAAGAATAAGATATTAGTCATAATAAAGTCAAAAACTCACATGAGAAATGCAAAGATTTCGTTAGCCTGAATGGCCGTAGGTAGCTTATACATAAAAAAAGTTGGTTAATCCATAAAATATATAAAATACACACTATAACACTGTAGACAAAATTATAAAAACCAAATTTAAAACATGGATGTAATTGAGAACCTTGGATGTTGAAAACATTGTTAATTATTTCACCTGTGATCACCACACATGGCCACCGCCATATAGGAAAGATGACAAGGACGACAGGAGACAGTTGACCAACAGAGATAAGAGGTTTAGTTAAGAAAACTCAGTTAACCAGAATACGGGGTGGACATCCGGAAGGAACCGATCAAAATTGGGAAGTGCATGTATTGGACCTTTAAGCGAGAAAGAGATAACCAACTGAACAACCAAAAACCGGTATGGAGCCGAGGAAGTATAAATCATAACCTAGTTATAGGTAAAGGGTGAGCGAGGGAGCGAGAGAGAGAGAGAGAGAGAGAGAGAGAAATTAATGGGAGCAACAGAGAGGAAGATTGTCTAATATATTAATTATTAATTTATTAATTTCTTGTTGGAATATGATTGGAGGAAGAGATTGTTTACAGAAACAAATGAAGATTGAAAGCAGCAGGAGGTAATGAAGGGGTGACGCTAGGTACTGTCAATGGAAGGAAGACAGTAATCGATAAGTGCACAAGATGGCCCAGATAAAGTGGAAGGAATCTGTGGAACCCAGGATCAACGAGAACCGTAAACAAAGAGAGGAAGGAGGAAAGAAAACCCTGGAAGTTACACAGCTAAGAGAGAGAAGACTACCATTTCAATTCAGATGGATCATTAAAACACTTGAAGACAGGGAATTATCGTGTGGAGTTGATTTATCACAAGAGAGGAGGAAACTATATATGTTACTGAGACCATCTAGGTCGGTTCTTTTATTGATATTAAGGTGATTCTTCTGGATGTAACACATTTCAAGGAATTCTCTCTTAGAAAGATTGTTAGAGAAATGAAGAATTTTGGGTTCCCTGAAATTAAAAGAATGACCATTGTCAACAGAATGGGTCGCCAAAGCACATCTGTGTGGATGGCATTTAGTATCACTTTTATGGAGTGCAATACGACGATTCAAGGATTGAGAAGTCTGGCCAATATAGATTGATGGACAATTGAGGCAGGAAATCGAGTAAACTAAGTCTGACATGGAAAGAACTGGCAATCAATCAGTTGTGGCTTAACTCAGCTTATTGACGAACCAACACGGATCCCTGATCGAGACGGGGAGTTCGCCAGTCTTCTTGATCTGTTTTTAACCACCAATCCGGAGATTTACACGGTCACCGTAAATCCGCCGTTAGGTTCTTCCGACCATAAACTGCTTTCGACATCGAGTATCCTGCCAATCAGTGACAGAGAGGCGCCTAGGCCGCGCAAGATTTGGCACTACAAATCTGCTAAATGGGAAGATCTCATGGAATACTTTCGAACTTTCCCTTGGATGGACGTTTGTTTTCGATCCGATAACCCATCTGACTGCGCCAGGGAGGTCTCCGATGTTATATTGGCTGGTATGGAAGCTTACATCCCTTTTTCGAAGAAATGCTCCTCCAACGGCAAACCTTGGTTCGACCGAAAATGCAAAGAAGCTGTTGCTTCTAAACATATTGCCTACCGACAATGGCGTGAAAGTCCTAACACCTTAAATCGAAATATCTTTGTTCATGCCCGGAACAGATGCAAGGGAATTATCGACGAAACCAAGGAGGCACACAATCAACGAATTAGAAACAAACTTCTCGCTTGTCCCAACAATTCCAGGTCCTTTTGGGCAGTCGCTAAGGCAGTTAGTCAAAACTTTACCAAATCCACCATACCACCACTCACACGGCCAGATAATTCCATTGCAACCACACCTGTTGAGAGAGCGAACTTGTTGGCTGAACTCTTTGCTTCACATTCTACTGTGGATTTCCAAGGAAAAACACCACCTACTATTCCCATACTGCAGTCAAGGATGACCGATGTTGTCTTCAGACAGCGCATCATAAAGCGTATTTTAATGAAGCTAGACACCAAGAAGGCTTCTGGCGCTGACGGAATACCTGCCATAGTTCTCAAAAACTGTGCAAGGGAACTAACACCAGTTTTCTGTAGACTTTTTAACCTATCCTACAGAAAGGGAATATTTCCGTCCTGCTGGAAATGTGCCACGGTTCAGCCGATACCTAAAAAAGGTAAGAAGACCTTGCCAAATAACTATCGACCAGTTACACTGCTTTCAATAATATCGAAATTCATGGAAAAGGTTATCAATGAGCATCTTCTAAAATATCTTGAACGATTCAATATTATTAGCGATCACCAATATGGTTTTCGTAAACATAGATCAACAGGAGATCTTCTGACTTATGTAACACATGTTTGGAACAACGCAATTGAACACTTTGGAGAATCTCGAGCGGTTGCTCTTGACATATCCAAGGCATTCGACCGTGTTTGGCACGATGGACTGTTGGCTAAGTTGCGCTCTTATGGTATGTCTGAAAGGTTCTGTTTGTGGCTCTCATGTTTCCTCAGAGAGCGTTCTTTACGAGTGGCGGTCGACGGATTTCTTTTTAACACCCTCACTATCAACGCCGGTGTGCCCCAGGGCTCCATACTGTCTCCTACTCTCTTTCTCATTTACATTAACGATCTGCTGGAAAAGACCGGGAATCCAATCTATAGCTTTGCAGATGACAGTACGCTTGTCTCTTCATTCACCTTGAACGCTCGGACATCGGCTGCTCAGGCGAGTATCCGCAGACAGCAGGAGGTCGTTTAACTGGAAGAAATTCTATCTTGGGGTGACAGTAACCAAGTGGAATTTAACGCTACAAAAACCCAAGCGGCAGTTTTTTCTAAAAAAGTTAACGTTGCTGAACCAGACATAGTTATCTCGGGGCACTCCATTCCCCTAGCATCGTCGCTCAATTTGTTGGGCGTTAGTTTGGGAGCAAATATGTCTTGGCATGAACATGTTGCAGGCATAGCAAGGAGAGCTTCTCAAAAATTGGGAATATTATTTAGAACCAGAAAGCTTTACACCCCACAGCAACTGTTAATTCTTTACAAAGCCCAAATTCGACCAACAATGGAATACTGCTCCCACGTTTGGGGCTCCGCTCCCAAATATACACTGCATTTGTTGGATCTGTTCAGAGAAGAGCGGTCCGTCTGATTGGGGACCCGGAATTGACCGGCGGCCTTGATTCGCTGGAACATCGAAGAACGGTTGGCGACTTGAGTCTGTTCTACAAGTATTTTCATGGGAAGTGTTCGAAGGATGTAGCCCGCTTAATTCCTCCCAAAGCGGTGCATGTTAGAAATACACGTCGCGCTGGTGCTTCGCATCCGTATGAGGTTCAGCTTGTTACTCCGCGTACGACGCTTTTCAAGCAATCTTTTATATGGAGAACGTCATCCCTTTGGAATAATTTGCCAGGCGCTGTGTTTCCCACCGAGTACAATTTACAGCGATTCAAGAACAACGTGAATCGCTTTTTTCCGCACTCGTGCCGCTCCTGGAGCGCTTTAGGGACTTCCCTGCAGCACGTGTGCTAGACCAATAAAAAAAAAAAAAAAACGGGGCCTTCAGCTTGCTGTAAATACGTCTGTTTTTGAAGAAGTAATATTTAGCAATTTTAATGTTAGGAATGACGCGCAAAATATGGACCAATTTGTTTGTAAGGCCAGGAATGAACGGTAAAGAAAGCAGCGACCAATTTATTTCGACTGGGGGAGTTAGAGGGGGGGAGATATGCGGTAGGTAGAGGGGAGGGGGTTCTGGAGGAATTTAGTGGATATGAGTAAGCTTGTTGACTTCGTCTTTCGTTCTCAGTAAGATTGTAGATTGTATCCATTATCTATGAAAAGGTTTGTAAGTGTTTCTTGTGACTGGTGTAAGAAATCAGGATGGACTATTGTCTTCAGTCTTCTATATAGGCCTTTGATGACGTTGACTTTCACCTTCCAATCATGGCCAGAGTTTGCATGGATATATCTCCCAGAAGAAGTAGGTTTTCTATACCAATCAAGTTTGATGATGTTATGGGAGTCTCTAACGACTCTTGTGTCCAGAAATGGAACAGCATTGTTGGTTTCTTCTTCCATAGTGAATTGTAAATGTGGGTCGAACGAATTGAAAACATGAAGAACTTCTTCTTTGCCATCAGCTGGTATGGATAGAATTAAATCGTCTACGTATTGATATAGGAATGGAATATATATATATATATATATATATATATATATATATATATATATATATATATATATATATATATATATTAATTATGTGATTTTTCTATTATTGGGTATTTAAGTCAGGCAAGAAAACGATTATTTTTTTTTTTTTTTGGTTGACGTTTCTCCCAATTTTTTGGGCATTCTATTTTACATATCCAAAAACAAACAGAATTCTCTATTATATTTTCAAATTTTACTTATTCCTATATACGTTACTTTCTAAAAACACAAAATAACACTTCAAATAATTCTTATTTTTAGGGTTCATGAAGGTTTATTTAAAGTGTTATTATGTATTTTTAGAAAGTATATAGTAAATATATATATATATATATATATATATATATATATATATATATATATATATATATATACAGTAGAACCCCGGTTATCCGAGGTAACGTGGGGGGCACCCTCCTCGGATAACTGAAAACTCGGATAATCTGGATTTGTTTTTTATTCATTCAAAAAATAAGCGCCAATACTTTAAACCGATGTATTAACGTTTTTAACATATAAATAGGTACATACATTATAAAACAGTAAAACAGGTATCTATACGTTTCTATTTCATATTGCATCTTCTTTTTCTCGCTGCAATGTTTCTCCATCTATTAAGAAGAAGCAAATTCGCTGGGGTTGCCTCTGGTTGTTGCTCGATATACCTCAAAGCTTTTTTCAAAGAAGCAAAACCTTCTTGATGGGAGATCTTAGTGGGAGACTGTTCAGCCCCCGCCGCTTCATCATCGTCATCTGATTTTTTGGTCTCCTGAAAGGCATTCGTTATTTCTTCAATACTCATTTCTTCTTCTAAATCATCTGCTGTAATCCATTCAACAACATCTTCTCTTCACATTTACGCAACCTTTTAATTTTTGCATTAATTTAAATAAACTTTTTTCTTTTTCTTCCATCTCGCTGTCAAAATTTGACATTTCTCCATGGCTTCTCAATTTTAAAGCTAATTCATTTAATGGAGTATCATCTTCACTGTCATTATAGTCCTCAAAAATCAATAACTTTTGACCAAGATTTTTGAATAATGGTAGTACGCACAGAATCCCAAGCTTGACTTACCCAGTAAATAACATTTTTCAGAGTAACCCTTCTCATCCCATTGATAATATCCTCCTTTTCTGTCTATTCTAACAGATGTTCAAGATATAAACGCCTATAATTTTTTTTAATGTTTTCGAGGATGCCTTGATCCGTTGGTTGCATTATGCTAGTTACATTTGGAGGAAAAAATTTTGCAACAATTTCGCCCACATGAAGTCCTTCTCCAGGGTGAGAGGGGGCATTATCCATTAGCAAAATTGCTTTAATAGGAAGACGGTTTCTGTTCAAAAATTTAGTCACAGATGGACGAATTCTTCTTCAAACCAGTTAGTAAATAAGGTCGCATGGGTGAGATGTCTTTTAAAGCTCTTGGACGTGCAGACTTGCCAATCACCATCAGTGGGATTTGGTGCTTGTCAGATGCATTGGAACATACCATTATAGTTAATCTTTCTTTACTTCGTTTGTGCCCAGGAGTTGATTTTTCCTGTCGAGATGCCAATGTTTTTGATGGAAGCATTTTATAATTCAGATCAGTTTCGTTACAGTTGTAAATTTGAATCACTGTGATCGATTTGCTTTTTAAAGTTGTGCTTAAACTTCTCAATTGATGACACATCAGCAGAAAGTTTTTCACCACATACAGTCAGTTGTCGTTCACGGTACTGTTTTTTTTCCAACGGTCAAGCCATCCAGAACTGGCGGTAAACTGATCTATCTCTGGGAATTGCCTACTAATCATTATTGCTTTCTGTTGTAAAATTGGACCTGACAGAGGTACACCTTTTGATCTCTGTTGGTTAAACCACATGAATAAAGCTTCGTTAACCTTTTCCTAGTCGCCGGTTTTCATTGATTTTCTTCCCGAGGACGAGGAGGCTTGAATTATACACCACTCTTCTATTGTTGTGCGGTTTCTTTTCCAATCTAGAACTGTTACCTCACCTACTTCATAATCTCGTGCAACAACTTTAATTGTCACTCCTGCTTCAATTCTTCTGATGGCTTTTAATTTTTCTTCAATAGAGACGACGATTCTTTTACGCTTGTTTTGCTCCATTATAATACTACAAATAAAAATTCAAACAAAGCAGTTAGTATTAAATACACTTAACTACCAGAACTCCAACCAAATAAATTATGTGAGTATACTCATACTTCTCCGTAGTAAACGCTATAAGGCACTGCATTCACGCAAATTTACATATATATAAATATATATATATATATATATATATATATATATATATATATATATATATATATATATGTATATATATTATATATATATATATATATATATATATATATATATATATATATATATATATATATATATATATATATATATATATATATATATATATATATATATATATATATATATATATATATATATATATATATATATATATATATATATATATATATATATATATATATATATATATATATATATATATATATATATATATATATATATATATATATATATATATATATATATGTATATATATATATATATATATATATATATATATATATACATATATACATATATATATATATATATATATATATATATATATATATATATATATATATATATATATTTTATATATATGTATATATTTATAGCCTCTCCCAAAATATAAGATCCTGATTTTTGCCGTTTTAAGTGGGCAATATAAAAATTCTTTTGTTTATGATAGGTTGCAGAGATGGACTTGGTGCTGGCTGCATTAGGAACCTTATTTAGTAGGCGACTATGGTAACTTGCATTGTCCTTAACTATAACACTCTGTTCGGGAACATTTGGCAAAAGGGAATTTTCAAACCAATTTTCAAAAAGTTCTGCGGTCGAGTCTTTGCTATAGTGCAAACTAGAATCATTTATGTTTTTTCAGATAATAGTAGACAATTTGAAACCCAGCCCTTTTCAGATCCAGCATGCAAAATGGTTATTCGTTTATCTTTATTTGAAGGTGCGTTAGTCTGACATTTTGTACTGCTGTCAACCCACCCTTTTTGTACAGTGTCATGGGTATGAAACCATGTTTCGTCAAGGTAAATTATTGGCCAATTCTCTGATCGATACTTTTTAATTTCTTGTAAATAAGTTTCGTTTGTGACTCCATCACTACTTGCCTTTTGTTGATTTTTCGGAACATGAATCCCATTCTTAAGAGAATTCTGTGAAGGGTTGATCGGCCACAATGTATATTGGTCACGTCCTGCACCCGTCTTAATTTTATTTTGTCTCGTGTCGGCACCAACTGATCTTCATACATAGAATATATTTTTCTCCTGATGACGTCTTTTTCACAATCGTCTACATTATGCATTTGAAAATCTTTCCGTTTTTTCCTGTTCCTGAGTGATGGTTTTCCTTTTACCAAACTGTCGTAAACATTTTTCACTATTTGTTTAGCGTCAAGTGATAAATGTTTTCTTTTGCGATAGCCACTATTGTAATTTCCCCACGGACGCCACATAATTAAAATAGAACCGTTAGGTTATAAATTGTATGCAAAAATAAAAATAGTAAAAAGTATCTTTTTAATCCTAATGGGGACTTGTGGTCATTAGGCCTATATTATCAAATACTTAAAGGGTTCCAGACTGGGTTGCCAGGTAGTAAATTTATAGGTAAAAATAGATTCATTCAGGTGCAAGTTAGGGGGGTATACAAAGCAGGTAAAATAAAAGTACATTTATCGTAATACCTGGCAACTATGCACAAAAGGTTAATAGGGTCGTTTATTGTCTCATTGAAAAAGCAAAAAAGGCAGGATCTTATATCTTGGGATTTACTTTATATATATATATATATATATATATATATATATATATATATATATATATATATATGTATATATATATATATATATATATATATATATATATATATATATATATATATATATATATATTAGAGTGACCGGATCTCATAGAGGGGGAAAAAAAAATGTCGGAATCTTGTTCGTCTGGACCCCACAAAACAATTCCCCTTTCCAGATATTGAGATAGCCGAAATTTGAGCTCGATTTAAACGACGTTAACCCGTGCCGCTCGTCGCTCAAAGTTTGAAAAATCCAAATTTTTGGCCAAAAAGCTGACATATGGAGCCATAACTCCAGAACGGTAACTAATAGAAACACGCTTAATATCTCGAAAGAAAGCTAATGTTGTTCTTTAAAATTTATATTCTATACATAATTGTTGTTATTTTAAGTCAAACCGAGTTATAACAGCCTTTAGCCCCAAAAACGTGACCTGGTACCACTAGGAGCATACTTCGTATATTTTGTTAAGTGATAAATTTTGCTTTTTTTGGTATATTTTTGAGTTTAAAGTAGAAATATAATAAAAAAACAAGTAATACTGATAAGTCTAATGACATTTTTTTATTTTAAAATATAAAAATTAGGTATATAATACATACAAAACAGACACAGAAAAGATACAAACGTAGTACCTACATGAATTGATAATTTTACATAGTTATCTAATCTATTCTAGAGCTTTTGTTAAAGTAGTTTTTGAAACGTCAGGATATAATGCTCGGCATTTACTTACAACTTGCAGGACATATTGCTTTTGGTCTTCATCATATCATTAACTACTTTTAATGTTTTTTACAATTTTCAATCCTTGGAAGTCATTAATTTGAGGCCAGGTGTTTGGATGTTGTCTTAGGAAATCTGTTTTTATATTAAATTGGTCAAAGAATGTAAACGTTTCTTTGGTAAGTAAATTTACCAATCCTCCATCAACTACCTCTTTTAAGTTTTCTTTCCTAACTTTTGGATTTACAACCCTAGCGTGCTGTGATGGTTCATCTGTGCTACAGAGCAATTTATTAGCTATTAACAACTTTTCATCGTCTGTAATGGTGGGATCAAAAAACGATAATCCCACCAACTTTGCATTCAAATACCACAAATGGTTCGAAAATTTGGTCAGGGCTATTTCTGCAATGTCGTTGTCACATTCTTTATAGTCTAACAGACTATGCAAAATACCTAAATCTTGCTTTGGTGCAAGATGAGCTTTTGGAGCATTGAACAACCAAGCTTTACAATAAATTTTAACTAGGAAAACAGAAATGGCACGCCCAGAACTTTTTTCTTCTTTAGACATCTTAAATTGACGACGAAAAAATGAACATTTTTAAGCAGTAAATAGCCTTTGCCATCCACCTAGCGTGATGAATGGCTCCTGGAGTTCTAAAACCCACAACATTGCCGTCTAGTGATCCAACAAATACGAGAACCAACTGCAATAGCTCCTTGTAGTCATCTCTGGGGTGGCTCTCAGTTAATTTGGTCTTGAATTCAGCAGTAACATTTGCAATTACTTCTGGAGTTAGCTGCTTTTGTATTAGATTGTCACTGATACCTGTGTCGTATTTTCCTTTGTCTATCTTGGGCCACGCAGTGAGGAATCTCTTGAAAATGTCTGGATGAGGTCCAGTGGTTGATACCATTTTTGTGTCGAATACGCCTCTTAACAGAATTTCCAAGATATGGTGACGGCAAGCTAGTATATAACAATTCTCTTCCTAACATTTGCTCCAATATGACGCATGCTCCTTTGAGTCTTCCCGTGTTGGATGCTGTAGTGTCGAAGCACATCGCCTTGACGGTGTTGAGAAGACCCCATTCATGTAGGCATTCATATACGGCTACGGCTTGCTCCTCTCCAGAGCTGTTTGCTGTTACAGGAACTCCCAGCAGCTGTTCCTTTTCGCCATATGAAATAGCTATAGCTATTCGCTCACATTGTTCATTTTTTAAAACACCCCGGTAAAAGTTTACCGCCCCAATGGACAACCACGGGCTCTTTTTCAGGAATGTTTACTTTATCAAAAATTTTTTTTATTATATTGTTCTCTGAACATTTGCCTTCTATCATGTAATAAAGTTTTCGAGACTTTGTACTCAAGAGGGTCAAGGTTTAGTGCTTCTAGAGTAGCTATTAAAATTCTCGTGGCATTTCTGTCGGATACCTTACATCGATCTAATAAAATGGACAATTTCATGTTTAAAATCTATTTAACGCCCCTTGCAAATGAAACTTTCATCCTCTTGCTCTCAGATGGTCCTGGATCTTCTGCAGCTTCTTCAGGGATGTCCATTTCCTCCAAGCTCTCAAGTTCCTGGTAGATGCTGTCCTCTTCAGGGTCTTAAAATATCTTCACTAGATAATTGTTTGATCTAACCTGCTCAAAGGCACTTTAGAAACTAAACTGAATAAATAAAAGGTCGGTTGTACGCTGAAGTAAAATCACCATCCCTAAAATAGAAATTAGATTCACCCTCCTTTTTACCTGTCAAACGGGTCTTTCTTTGGTAAACTAGTCAGGTAATCCCCATATAATAAAAGATTAAATTTGAACAAAAGGCTCTTTATGTTTGAAAATTGAGTTCCAAAATACTTTTTAACAAAAAAATATTAATTCCGAGACACATTATGTAAAAACCCGTAAAATTCTTAGAATACTCCCAAACTGGCTCCTACTGGTACCAGGTCACGTTTTTGGGGGCTAAAGGCTGTTGTAACTCGGTTTGACTTAAAATAACAACAATTATGTATAGAATATAAATTTTGAAGAACAACATTAGCTTTCTTTTGAGATATTAAGCGTGTTTCTATTATTTACCGTTCTGGAGTTATGGCTCCATATGTCAGCTTTTTGGCCAAAAATTTGGATTTTTTTCAAACTTTGAGCGACGAGCGGCACAGGTTAACGTCGTTTAATCGAGCTCAAATTTCGGCTATCTCAATTATCTGGAAAGGGGAATCGTTTTGTGGGGTCCAGACGAACAAAATTCCCACATCGATTTTTTGCGGTCACCCTAATATATATATATATATATATATATATATATATATATATATATATATATGTATATATATATATATATATATATATATATATATATATATATATATATATATATCCCAAAAAGTTTTATACAAATGAAGAAAAAGTTTACCTTACGTACTACAAAAAAAATTTATTCTTGATAACAAGTTCTGCATCACATGAAAATCCCTAATCAAGCATCAAAAGTTTAAAATATATGATGGTATAAAGGGAAAATAAAAAATAATGATTTTTAATGGAGAGTAAAGTGTGTAAATGTAAAAGCAGAGCAAAATATTAATTGAAAATGTTAATAGGAACTAAGTTTATTGACAGTTGTTAGGTATTTCTAATGATATATTTTCATTTATTTTCAGCCTAAAATTTGTAGTAATTTTGTTTTCTTTTATTCAATAAATAATCCAACAATTAGTGACATGTTCACCGGATTTTTTTTAAATTTTTTACTAGGTAGACCACAGATCTAAACGTGAGCATAATTTTTTAGTTCCTATTAACATCTTCAATTAATATTTTGCTCTGTATTTAAATACACTTTAACCTTCATTATAAATCATAATTTTTATTTTCCCTGTATACCATCAAAAATAATTAAGTTAAACTTTTTCTTCATTTGTATATATTTAAATATATATATATATATATATATATATATATATATATATATATATATATATATATATATATATATATATATATATATATATATATATACATATATATAATATATCAAAATTTTGGGTTTCAATCCATTCGTCTAACAATGAATTTGCACGACGTTTCGTCAAAATCTCGTTTTCAAGTGCTCTTGCTGCTGCTGCCGCTCAAAGCTAACTGCAGTTGCCATATATATATGTATATATATATATATATATATATATATATATATATATATATATATATGTATATATATATATATATATATATATATATATATATATATATATATATATATATATATATATATGTATATATATACATATATATATATATATATATATATATATATAATATATATATATATATATATATATGTATATATATGTATGTATACAAAACTAGTGCATGAATATTTTATAAAAAGTTACAAGGGTATTGGCTATGCAGTATACAAAAAATAAATAACATACACACAAATTAAATAAACAAAAAACCATAATTCTATGCACCGAATTTTTATAATTCTTTTTAAAACATTTCTTAGCATGGGATTCTGATATTTACGCACTGCCTTATTGCATTTTTCAAATATTCAATATTTCTAAACCTTTTCTAAACATAAACTTTATTCTTGAGATAGTTCCACAAAAAAAGCGGAGTTAAATCGGGAGATCTCGCTGGCCAAGATTAGCAGAGTAATGTCTAATTTACTGGTTTTGAAATTGCTCATCCAGCTATTTTCACACTTGTAACGTACTGTGGATGGACGCATCATCTTGTTAACGAAATAATCCCCACGCTGCCGAAGTGAAAGCTCATGTAAAAAATTAAATATTTCTGTGTTTAAGAATTGCAGATAGCTTACCGAAGTTAAACTTTGTCGGAAAAAGAGAGGGCTAAGAATTTGTATGTTTCTGTAAAAATGTATGTGATGTTCCTTCTTTCCTTGTAACCAAGAACAAAAATCCATTCGAGCACCGTAATTTCTTGTAAAACGTGAATACATATTGGTTTGCACGTACGAAATTTATTTTGTACTCGCCTAATCGACTGCTCTGACATTCACGTCTTTGTGATAACGAGAGTTGAGGATATTCGATAATCGATAACGTTACATTAACATTTGCTTCTTCGTCAGTAACAGGCCTGTGGTGACTGACTTTGTATCTGCTATCTACAGAACCATTTTTTTAAAGGATATTTGAAAGCCTTGCCACATTCGAATGATAAATATTTTTACCAGGGTGCCTCTCATTAAATATTTTAGCCGAATTTCGCGAGCTTTGATGATTATCATCACATATTCAAATGATTTCAAATGTTTCTTGAAGAGGTCATTTTCCAGCAGATATTGTACACACATGTAATTTGACTGATACGAAAATTAAATGACATCCTTACTGAAGAGACAATACAAATATTCTGTTTCATGCATAGCTAACTTTATGAAAAGCTAAAGTAAAATTGCATTTTGTTATTTACGTCAAGTCTATAATAACTTATTAGGAAAAAAGGTTACGTTCGTTTAGTTCTTTGATTTTCGAGACTTAAAGAGATTTTCAATTTTTGAGGAAAAATACTTAGTTAAATATTGTGAAGGGGTTGAATGCTTTGTGTAATTGTATAGAAAGCATGCCAATATACGTGAATAAAAATTTGTACTGTAAGTAAAATTTCAAAAGCATTCAAAATATTCGTTTATCGTTCATTAATATTATTGTACTTTTTTTCCCTTGCAAGAGTGTCCTCTAAAAATAAAAACCTGTGGTCAACACGATTTTTTTCACAAGGAAACTGAATAGAGATCCTAGTTCAGTGTTATATGCTAGATGCAAATATGTTATCAGATTTCTTCTATCAGGCATAGTTTTTTTGTGACAGTCATTTGTGTGTAATATACTTCTCTATATTGGGATTTCATTGTTATAATGCTTGTAAATATAGAAGTGGGAATTTGTATTCAGAATAATTTGGCACCAGGCAGACGTATTCATGTTGAAATATGTTTTAACTCTATCCAGGCTTAATGATGTTCAAACCTGTCCTCTCTTGTACAAATATTTCACTTTTTAGTAAGCAGAGGGCCAGTAGCCAGTTTTTTTTTTGTAATGTTTTTGTAATTGTAGTGAGCCTGGTAACACATGTACCTACTTATTTTTGAACTGTTTATTGTTTTTTTATAAACGTTTCAAAATGCCAAGAAAGTGTTGTAAATCAACCAAACAATTTCTGCTACGTGTGTGGTGAACTGACCTTCAAGTCTCAGAGGCGAAATTTTACACCGCTTGTGAAAAAATGTTTATGAGCTTTATTTTGGGTGTAAAGTTGCTGATTTTGATAAAGACTGGGCCTCAAATTTATGTTGTGTATCATGTGTTAGGCTTCTCACTGATTGGAAAAATGGTACTCATCATATGCCGTTTTCAGTCCCTATGATTTGGAGGGAACAGAAGGACTATGATTGTTATTTTTGCTTAACTAACATTAAAGGAATTACATCTAAAACAAAATATACAGTTAAGTACCCCAATTTGGCATCTGCAATTAGACCTGTGCCACATAGTAAAGAGTATCCTGTACCAAAGTTTCCAGATTTCATGACCTTAAGTGATAACTCCAACTCCGACCCAGTTCATACTGAAGACGGAAAAAGCGAGAAAAGTGAAGCAAGTAGTCCATCAGAACATCACTTTTTATCTCAAGATCTTATACGGGATTTAAATTTGTCTAAACAGTTAGCTGAGCTTTTAAGTTCCAGGCTCAAAAGTTGAAATCTACTCCAAAAAGATAAAAAAAAGGATATGCGTTTATCGTAGACGCCATAGTGATTTCAGTGACTACTTCTCTAAAGAAGGCCATGTAGTTTTTTGTAATGATGTTTGTGCAGTAATGGAGGCTCTTGAACATCAACACCAGCCAGATGGGTGGCGAGTGTTCATAGACTCATCGGAAGTCAGTTTGAAGGCTGTACTACTCCATAGTGCAAATGAATTAGCATCAATACTTGTCGCGCATGCCAGTGATATGAAGGAGACATATGAAAATATGAAATTGATATTAGAAAAAATTCAGTATAATAAATAAAGGGTGTTTTTTATAGAGGTATAGAACTTTGAAATGGAATAAAACAAAGATGAATTTTTTAAATTGACATGAAATTTACTTTATTCGAAAGATAATCTTCTGGCATTATAATTTAAATATGACTTCTGGCATATGACCGCCACGGCTGGCTTGGACGTAGTCTAATCTGGAGGTCCAATTTTCGATGACTTTTTCCAACATTTGTGGCCGTATATCGGCAATAACCCGGCGAATGTTGTCCTCCAAGTGGTCAATCGTTTCGGGCTTATCGGCGTAGACTAGCGACTTCACATATCCCCACAGAAAATAGTCTAGCGGCGTTAAATCGCACGATCTTGGAGGCCAATTGACGGGTCCGAAACGTGAAACTATGCGGTTACCAAACGTTTCCTTCAATAAATCAATTGTGGCACGAGCTGTGTGACATGTTGCGCCGTCTTGTTGAAACCACAGCTCCTGCACATCATGGTTGTTCAATTGATGAAAGGAAAAGTCAGTAATCATGGCTCTATAGCGGTCACCATTGACTGTAACGTTCTGACCAGCATCGTTTTGAAAGAAGTACGGACCAATGATTCCACCAGCCCATAAAGCACACCAAACAGTCAGTTTTTTCTGGATGTAACGGTGTCTCAACGTACACTTGAGGATTATCATCACTCCAAATACGGCAGTTTTGTTTATTGACGTATCCATTCAAACAAAAGTGAGCTTCATCGCTAAACAAAATTCGCTTATGAAAATCGGGATCAACGGCAATCTTGTTTTGGGCCCATTCGCCGAATCTACGCCTTGCTAGGTGATCGTGTGGCTTCAATTGTTGCACGAGTTGGATTTTGTAAGCACGCAAACCAAGATCTTTCCGCAAAATCTTCCATAAAGTGGATGGACACATATTCAATTCCTGTGCACGATGGACTGATTCGGGTCTTCCTCTACGCTACGCTCTACAGCAGCAATGATTTCTTCTGTACGCACTGTACGACGTCTCTGTGGATGCGTATTATCATTTAGAGTAAACGTGGTGCGAAAACGTTCCATAGTTAATCGAATTAATTGCTCTGATGGACGATTATGTTGACCGTAAAATGGACGTAGTGCGCGATACGTATTTCGAACAGAATCATGATTTTCAAAATAAATTTGCACAATTTGGAAGCGTTGTTCAGGCGTCAGTCTATTCATGTTGAAATGCCAAACCAAACTAAACATAAATCACTTGACAGCTGACAAAATGGCCGCCAATTAAAAAAGTGTTGCCAACTTAAAGTTTTATACCTCTATAAAAAACACCCTTTATAACTGGAATATCTGTGGTAATTTGAAGGTTATAGTTTTATTGTTACACATAAAACTGGGGCTTATAAAAAATTTTGTAAAAAAATGGATAAAGGTTCTGCTGTATTTATGTATTTCAAATCTAAATTTCTTAAAATAAGTGATGCAAAATTGAAGGAAGGAATTTTTATAGGGCCCCAAATAAGATCATTAATATCGGATGATGAACATTTTGAGGAACTGTTAGATCCACCGGAAAAAGCGCGAAAATCATTTAAAAATATCTGTTGTGGATTTCTTGGCAATAAGAGAGAAGAAAACTATAGTGAAATAGTGAGTGATGTTCTGACTTCCTACAAAGAAATAGGCTGCAACATGTCCTTAAAAATTCACTTCTTGGACTTGCACCTAGACTTCTTCCCTGAAAATCTTGGAACTGTCTCTGATGAGCCTGGTGAGCGTTTTCATCAGCAGATTTCTACTATGGAAAAGAGGTACCAAGGCAAATGGAGTTCCAGTATGCTGGCCGACTACTGCTGGATCATGAAAAGAGACATCCCCAAGGCAAAATATGACCGAAAGTCATCATATAAAACTTTTTAGGTTAGACAAAATTAGCCGTGTATTTATTATTCAGTGTTTTGTAAGTATTAATTATTTTAAAATTTTAAACACGTGCCACAAAAAACCCTGCCTGATGTATAAAATCTGAGAACATATTTAAACTTAGCGTGGAAAAGATAAATATATTCCGTTAATTTAGCCTTTGTGAAAGAAAAAAAAAAATTTGTAGACTAGTGTAATTAATGTAATAATATGTCATAAAAAGTACAGTCACTTTTATGTCTTATTAAAAAATCGAAGCGATTATAAATATATCAACAACTTTTTCGAGAAAAGTAAAAATGATTTCCGTCGTTGCGTTTGATTGAACATGCCAAATATATGCTTAACATGTCGGATCTGATGTCACCGAAGCCCGAGAGGGTGTGGAAAACAGGTAATTTTTAGAGAAAACAAAATTTTATTAAAAAATATCTGTATTGTGGGAAGTGTTCAAAATTTTTAGGTTAGTATCAGCTTTATATATTTACATTTTTATATCAGCATCATACGTAGCGCTTGGGTATCATTAACAGGGTATAGGAAATAAAAACATCAATCTTTAATCTTCCCACTCCACTATTTCGATAGATTGTAAGTACGAAGTAACAATATTCTTTATTTTTTGTTTTGCTTAGTTGGAATTTAAAATGCAATTTTCGTCACAGTCATGAAAATATTTTTTTTCCAATTGAACATCTACTCTCAATATTTTTGCAATCTTCCAGTTCACCACTCAGTATATATCACCACTACACCACTTTATTTTTGCACTCGACGCGTGTTTCACTAACCATGTTAGCTCCATCAGGAGCGATAATTGCCCGCTGATGAAGCTAGCGTGGTTAGCGAAACGCATGTCGAGTGCAAAAAAAAAGTGTTGAGTGTATTGGTGATATATACTGAGTAGTGTCATTGTGCCAACGATTCCAAATTCCCAACATAATCTTTCAATTCATTTAAAAATTTGTACATTTATTGTAAAAATATGTTACTATATTAGTAAATGGAAAAATAGTATTGCGAAAGTATTAATAATGGAAACAGTAAATTATGCTACTGTTATTTAAATTTCTACAGTTAGCTTCAGTTATGTAATATTTACATTATTATCTTAATTAACAACAATATTAGAAGATAGTACTGAATCTGATTTTTACCTCCACCTTGACTGATTCAATAGGTTATATAATTTTCTCAGGCTAGGGCTCAACTAGTGAACTTACATGAGGTAAAGGTGCATACTGATATATTACGGTAGTAAAATGATAAGTACTTTGAATTCTACTCTTCTCTCTATCGATCCCAGCTCGGCCGGTGGCTTGTGATACGAAGCAACGTGCTCCGAGATGGCTCGGCAAATGAAAAAGCAGTAAATAATTGCCGAAATATCAACTTTGTTCAACTTTGGTAGTTTTTATTGATTTCTATATGAGTGAGTAGACTCGTAATCACAAATCTTTCTATCGGCTATTTTAAAAATTATGACTGTCACATGTGTCACGAATTACTGTGTGTGACGTAGTTTCAACGATGCCCTATCGAGCAGGTATGCTCGAATAATGAGCTTTCATCATTCATAGATAAACCACTTAAATCTTACTGGTATATTGCCGGTTCTAACGCCGCTAATAAGTTGTGATACGACGAAATGCATCCCAAAATGATTCTATAGATAAGAGCAGTAAATTGTCGGCTTTGTTAAATTTCGGTAGTTAATATTGATTCCTGAATATAAATGTACGTGGGTAGACCCGTAGTCATATGTAGCGATACCTAGCGGTTGTTTTAACAATTGTGATTGCCATATGCGTTTAGGTGAAAATGCCTCTGTCTTCCAAAAGAATTAGACATCAGTAATAAAACTATACAGTATTTTAACAGATCGTCGTTTTTAGGTTTTAATACCCATGGAAATCTAAATCAAAAAAACATATGGAACATATAAAAATAAGCAGATCACGATTAACTGGAATTTTATGTAAAATAAGACAACAGACCCTTATTAAATTTAACAATATTTACTTTTCATTAATTTATTCACAATTTAAATTTGGGCTTTTGCATCTTACATACAACACAAGTTACTAAATGTATTCATAAGGGGCCTTTATTAGAACCAGCCATAAACTCATAAATACTGAAATAAATAAACTTTATATATTAAAATATGCACTTTAATTTATCTTATAACGACAAATAAATTATATACGAGGCTGGTTTGAAAAGTCCGTGCAAAAATAAAAACTACTTATGTGTTTGGGGTAAACCTTTTTTATTTTTCGACATAGTCTCCTTTTAGGCTTATACACTTCGTCCAACGATGTTCTAGTTTGTTTATCCCTTCCGAATAATAGGATTTGTCCAAGTCTGCAAAATATCCATTAGTGTCTGCAATCACCTCCTCGTTTGAATAAAATCTTTGTCCCGCCAACCATTTCTTCAAATTGGGGAACAAATAGTAGTCCGAGGGAGCCAAGTCTGGAGAATAGGGAGGATGTGAAACGAGTTGGAATCCTATTTCCATTAAGTTTGCGACCACAACTGCTGAGGTGTGTGCTGGTGCGTTGTCGTGATGGAAAAGGATTTTCTTGTGGGCCAATCGCGGGCGTTTTTTTCTTGCAGCTTGGTTTTCAAACGGTCCAATAACGATGAATAATATTCACCTGTAATAGTTTTTACACTTTTCCAGATAGTCGATGAGGATTATCCCTTGCGAATCCCAAAAGACAGTCGCCATAACCTTTCCGGCCGAAGGAACGGTCTTCGCCTTTTTTGGTGCAGATTCTCCCTTGGTAACCCATTGTTTAGATTGTTGTTTGGTCTCAGGAGTATAGTAATGTATCCATGTTTCATCCACAGTGACGAAACGACGCTTAAAGTCCTCCGGATTGTTCTGGAACAGCTGCAAACCATCCTTGCAACACTTCACACGATTCCGTTTTTGGTCAAGCGTGAGCAATCGCGGCACCCATCTTGCGGATAGCTTTCTCATGTCCAAATGTTTATACAAAATATTATGTACCCGTTCAGTCGAGATGCCCACAGCACTAGCAATCTCACGCACCTTAACTCTTCTGTCATCCATCACCATATCATGGATTTGATCAATGATTTCAGGAGTCGTAACCTCCACAGGCCGTCCAGAACGTTCAGCGTCACTTGTGCCCATATGGCCAGTCCGAAAATTTTGAAACCACTTATAAACTGTTCTAATCGAAGGTGCAGAGTCACCATAATATTTATCAAGCTTCTCTTTAGTCTCCTGAGGCGTTTTGCCTTTCATAAAGTAATGTTTAATCACCACACGAAATTCTTTTTCGTCCATTTCTTGAAAATCACTCGACTTCCTTGATTCACACGAATGCCAAACACAAAGAAATAGACCAATATGGCTGAAACTTGGTGTGCGTTCATTCAAGAGATGCTACTAACTAAACATGACCCCGATACGCGCCTGTGGTGCCATCTCTCGGACTTTGCACGGACTTTTCAAACCAGCCTCGTATATATATATATATATATATATATATATATATATATATATATATATATATATATATATATATATATATATGTATATGTATATATATATATATATATATATATATATATATATATATATATATATATATATGTATATGTATATATATATATATATATATATATATATATATATATATATATATATATATATATATATATATATATATACATATACATATATAAAAATAACCAATTTTTGTTCGAAAGAAAGCAGAGCAAGGAGTAATTCCTTATCACTCTCCATGGCAAATTTATTGTGTAAGTCTGCAACCGAAGCCAGTCAAGAATTTCTTATATAATGGTATTGTCTTTGATTAGTTTTATATTTTTTGCGGGACCTCAACGGAAATAATAATCGTAAGGAGAGAAGTTCGGGGGCACTTGAGATTTTAAGACCTACCAGGGTTTGTCTGAAGAAGTACAGGGATCTGGCAGAAACTGGATATATATATATATATATATATATATATATATTTATATATAACATAATAAAAATTATTGAGGTGCAAAGTATTGGAATAGCGGCCTATGTAGTAAAATTATTCTTTTGTTGTTAAAAATTTCGCCAATCCTCCTGGGCTTCCTCAGGAGTATTACTAAAATTAAAACCGTCATGCACACATAGGTCGCTAAAAACATACAACATGAACTTACCAACTAGAATAAAATAGACAGAAAAGGAAAGCAAAACATCACACAACTGGACCTATAACTACACTAACTAAATTATAATTTCTAAGGTGTTTATTTAGAACTGATAGAGACTGATAGTGAATGTTATTCCATTCCTTTTATTTTTTTGTTTATTATCGGTGTGTGTACAGTGGTCAGGTGTATTGATTAATATAATTGTTTAGAATATCACAGTATATGTTGCTTAAATTATTAATGTCCATTTTGTAATTGATGGAGCTTTTTAGTGTTCCGTACGGAACACTTATAAGATCACTTCGGTGTCTGTCTGTCTGTCTGTCACACCTGATTTTCTCCAAAAATATTTAACATAGAAAGTCGAAATTTGGTACTAATATAGGAATTGATGGCCTCATCAGAGCCGTGTAGTTTTGAAAGTTAAATTTTCACTTAAGGGGTTAGTTTTGAGGGGTGAAATCGGAAGTAAAAAAAAAATAATTTTTACTAGGCCATCGAGTGTGGTGTCAAATGAAAGCTTGTGAAAACACGAGTAAAAAATATATATATAATGTAATACTTGGGCACACTTTTCTTTGTATTATTTTTAAAAAAAATCGCGAAAAATTGCTGTCCCCTTATCTCGAAAAGTACTGATCAAAAAAACAATTTTGAAAAAATATTCTGGAATAGTCTCCACGGGTAGAGATTGAACGAAAATTATTAAGAGTGCATTACCTTTAATAATTTATCTGGTGTATAAAAAAAAACAAAAATTTCAAGGTCATCAGTTTTCAATAAAGATTAGAAACTAACTTCGTTGAACACTCATTTGGGGTGTGTTTTGTGAAGTCACTGATCATTTTATACCACCGTAACAATTTTTTTTATTTTAACCGCAATTAACGTACGGAACACTAATTGTGCAAGTTCAACTTGCACTTGACCGGTTTTTTCTCTTTTATGATATGACACATTTCAAGGAACAAGCTTTTTTGTAGTTATTTTTCATATTTTAGGATCATAACATTAACAGAGTCAAATTTGTGTTGTTCTCAAGTGATGATCAACTGCAGCACAAGATTTTTTCCCTTTACATAATTAATTATATTTTGCTATTTTTATGTCAGCGTAGTCTTGGAAGGTCGAGACTATCTTGTTCGTCACACCACACGTATGTAGGGCAGTTTTTGTATTGGACTACATGTCTTACTTCTTCCGTGAGACCATCACAGATGTTGGAATTGAAAATCAATCTATCCAAAATATGCCTAGGATAATCAATCAATCGTTTTGTAAAATTGTTTTGTGAAAAGTATCGGCACTGATGTGAGTAACTCTATTCCTCATTGCCACCACCGTATTATACTTT
>CM032447.1:168941897-168982785 GCA_019049505.1 Pachyrhynchus sulphureomaculatus | reverse complement strand
ATCCGATTTACGTGTTTTTATAAATTTATACACATGTTCTATATAATTCGATATAAGCCTAGATAATGGGAGATAAGGTGCGATAATTGGAGATAAGGAGAAATAATGGGAGACAAGTCGAGATAAGCCTCGATAATGGAAGATAAGGTGAGATAATGGGAGATAAGTATAAATAATGGGAGATAATGAGAGATAATGGGAGATAAGCAGAGATAAGTCTAAATAATGGGAGTTATGGTGAGATAATGGGAGATAAGGAGAAATAATGGGAGATAAGGAGAAATAATGGGAGATAAGGAGAAATAATGGGAGATAAGTCGAGATAAGCCTAGATAATGGGAAATAAGGTGAGATAATGGGAGATAAGGAGAAATAATGGGAGATAAGTAGAAATAATGGGGAGATGAGCAGAGATAAGCCTAGATAATGGAAATTATGTAGAGATAATGGGAAATAAGGAGAAATATTGGGAGATAAGGAGAAATAATGGGAGATATTTTATCACGTTGGGTAACATAAGGAATAAGCAGTGACGATAATAGTGAATCAAGTCCACGCGAGCGGAGCCGCGGGCCCGGCTAGTATATATATATATATATAATATATATATATATATATATATATATATATATATATATATATATATGTATATATATGTACATATATAAATATATTGTATATATATATCATATATATATATATATATATATATATATATATATATATATATATATATATATATATATTTATATATATATTATATATATATATATATATATATATATATAATATATATATATATATATATATATATATATATATATGTGTATATATATATATAATATATATATATATATATATATATATATATATATATATAAATATATATATATATATATATTATATAATATATATATATATATATATATATATAAGTAGTATAACAAGCGGGGTTCTGGACCACCTCGATGGCCACTTTTTCCTTCAGCAGTGGTCCATGACCTCTACTTGACCTTTCTACAAGAAGTCCTGAAATCTAGAAGAAGTGCTGAAAGCTGTGCAAGAAGTAGTCGTCAATGACGTCACTCGTCCAGTGGTTGTTGAACAGTGCCCTTTTGGCATATTTCGTGAACCTCTTGAAGAAGTGTTTACCTGTTGTCACCTAATTACCTGTATACCTGTTTACCTGATTACCTGTATATCTGTACCTGTGTCACCTGTTTACCTGTATACCTGTACCTGTTTACCTGTAATTTACCTGTAATATCTGAAGAAGTGTTCAATGACGTCACAAGTCCAGTGGATGTATCTCAGTGCCTTTTTGTCATTAAAAGACCTTGAGGACTTGGTCTTTAGAATAAATGTGTGTTAAATGTTGTGTATTAAATGAAATAAGTTAAAAAAAGTCATGTCTGTAGTAGGATTTGAACCTACATAAGTTGGTTTCAATACTGCAAAACCTGGGGACTTATCCTACTTAACCAAATAGGATTCGTAATAGAGAATGCAATTGTTGGGATGCCATAAAAAAAGGAATGTTGAAAGCTGTGCAAGAAGTAGTCTTCAATGACGTAAATTGTCCAGTGGATGTTGAATCAGTGCCTTTTTGGTAAAATAAAATTTGTCTAAGAGATGTTTTAATGTTAGATGTGAATATGTGTAAGCTTATTAGTTAAGAAAGTGCAAGAAGTAGTCGTCATGAGTTAAAATTTGTCAAGTTTAGATGTTTGAAAATGTCTTTCTAGAGGTAGATAGTCTGCAAGAAGTGATCGTCAATGACGTAACAAGTCCAGTAGATGTGGAAACAGGGTATCTTAACTTCATTAAAAACTTTGTAAACTTTCATTTGAGGAGAAGTTGCATTAGTTTAGATGCTTATTGGTGTGGTCTTATCAGAGTAGGCGTAACTAGATAAGAAATGTTGTATTTGGTTGGTTGAATGTGTAAAATTAGATAAGAATCTGTGTATTTGGATAGGTGAGCTGTGAAAATGGGTGTTGTCTATTGGAAAAAGGCATGTATTTGATAGGTTGTTGTGTAAAAGTTGCTAATAAGAGTATAAATTTGATTGGTTGAAGGGTAAAAAAATGTGTGTTATCTATTCGAAATTGTGTCTGATAGGTTGAATTGTAAAGGCAAAGAAGTAAATGTATTAAAATTAGCAATGATACAATGTAAAATCTTGTAATTTGAGCGAAAACAGTAAATAACTGGCGCCGTAAAGTCGGTAAAAATGTCGAAGATAAGGCAAAATGTAAACAAAAAGTATGACTTATGCTAATTTCCTTGAATTGAAACCAAGTAAACACTTTGGCGAATTATTCTAAAAATAGAAATGACGTGATAGCTAGAATGTTCTAAATGGTCTGATAGGTCACAAAATAGATAAGAAAGGTCAAAAATAGTTGATAAGGATATGTTTTGAATGCATACAGTGTATTAAAATTGATGAAATTTGTTAGCAAGTAAAATAAGTATGAAATGAGCTTATTGTGAGCTCGTTGAAATGTTGTGAACTCGTTGGATTTTGCTATAATATGTTATATGAGATGAAAGCAAGTTAAATAAGTAATATTTGTCAAGAATCGTAAAATAAGTACGAAATGAGCTTAAATGAATCTCAAATGAGTTTTTTGATTTGTAATAATAATAATAATAATAATAGTAAAATATTAAATGAGCCTAGCCTTTTACCGTATAAGAGTAAAAGTTGTTGTTTGTTTTTTCACAAAGAGTTAGTTTTGTTGAGGTTAGTTTGGTCTCGTTGTATTGTAAATTTTAGTAAAATATATATGTAGAGAGAGATGATCCTAGCCTAGTCTGTACTCGTATTATGAGAGGAGAATAAAATACAAGTATGAGCAGATATTTAAGACAATATATTAATAAATTCTACAAATTGTTACTAAAATAAAGTAGATACAAGAAACTATAAAAATAATTCATTCGAGTCATCTGTTACTAGTTTTGTAAAAGGTTTTGTTGAGCCTAACAAAAGTATAATTTGGTCTCGTTGTATTGTAAATCTTAGTAAAATATTTGTTAAAAATGAGCTGAGCCTTTGACTCGTTGTGTGGGAACGAGAGGAGAATAAAACATACAAGTATGAGAACACAGATTTAATAAATATATTAATACCAATGAACAAAAGAGCCTCGTCTAATTTGTTTAAAAATCTTTACAACTATTCTTCTATACCTTGGAGAAAATTTGAAAAACTACTTACTTAAATACTTAAAAATATAAAATCTCTATAAAACAATAAAACTAACTAAAATCTTAAGATGTAAATGTAGAGCCTGGTACGAAATGATACAAAAACCTAAATTAAATGAGAGAGTTCAACAAATTTGATAAGAAAGATCAAATATTTGTCGATAAGAGGATGTAAAATGTATTGGATAAAATATAAATTGCAATGTTATGTTTTACTAATAACTATATATTTGATTAGAAATATTAAATAAATGCGAGAGAGAGTTCAACAAAAACAGATAAGAAAGGTTAAAATTAGTTGATAAGAGGATGTAAAATGTATTGGATAAATTAATATTTTAGATTCTTACTTAAATACTTAAAAGTACAAAAATATACAATAAAACTAACTAAAATGTTAAGATGTAAATAATATGTTGCCTGGTACGAAATGATACCAACAAAAACCAGTTGTTAAGAGAGTTCAACAAATTTGATAAGAAAGATCAAATATTTGTCGATAAGAGGATGTAAAATGTATTGGATAAAGTACAAATTGCAATATTATATGCTTTACTAATAACTATTTGACTAAAAATTATGAAATGCTTATTAGTATGTATAAATGAGAGAGTTCAACAAAAACAGATAAGAAATGTTAAAATTAGTTGATAAAAAGTAGATTCGAAAGCATTAAAAATAATTGAAAGACCAATAAATTTACGATATTTCGTTGTAGGTAAATGTAAACACGTAAAGGTTGTTTTGTTTGTTTTAAAGTTACTATCACTACTTAGTTGATATTTGTATAAATCAAAATTTGTTTCCAAAAGAACAAAGATTTGACTAATAATAAACTAAGAAATAGGTTGTGCTGTTTTGATTGTTTTAAAGTTACTATCACTACTTAGTTGATATTTGTATAAATCAAAATTTGTTTCCAAAAAGAACAAAGATTTGACTAATAATAAACTAAGAAATAGGTTGTGCTGTTTTGATTGTTTTAAAGTTACTATCACTACTTAGTTGATATTTGTATAAATCAAAATTTGTTTCCAAAAGAACAAAGATTTGACTAATAAGAATAAACTAAGAAATGGGTTGTAAATATAATATCAATATTATTTGTCTACTAAAAAGCAAATTGTTTTAAATTATTGACTTACTTAAATACTTAAAAAATACAAAATCTCTATATAAAATTAACTAAAATCTTACTACACTACTATTAAAATTATTATAATACATTAATCATCCTGGTGGGAACGTTTACGCATAGTGGAGGCTGCCATCTTCAGTTTAGCTGAATACGGACCGCTTATTCCTGCTATTACATTAATTCTATTCGTATATCGAAGACATTTGCGACCCATATGAAGTAGTGTGTCCCTGAGCCATTCATATTCTTTCTTGCCTATGAACAGATTTTCATGTACTGGTCTGACTAATGCACAAGGCTTGTTTTTATAATAAGTTTGCATAATTAAAGGTTGTAGACAATTTTTACACTTTGATTTACTTAATTGATTTAACATCAGGGACCAGCTCTTCAGTTGTACCATTTCAGCACTCCAACAAAATTTTAACGTTGCACCACTTCGTGAACATTTTAGTACTAGCTTATATGAACATTGAGAACTTGTCATCGTGTATGATTTGACAATTTTCTGTTTTTAACTCGATGAATTAGGAATTATGTAGGTGTAGATCTGAAGTGGAATTATTTTTTAAAATTTCCAAAGAGATTAAATCAGTTATATGTCACTATGTTGATAACTTGTAATTGATTCGACATAAGACATGTATGTGTTTATATAATAATAAATACAAATCATCCGATATGCATTTTTTAGAAACATATACTAATTACACAAGTTTATCAGTATAAATGCAATTTAAATTGGAAAATTACCACTTATCTAAATAATGATGTATGGAGTCGACTAGTCGCTATAGACAAAAATAACAAAAACAAATGAATTAATTTAAAGTGATAAATGTCGAAAACATGTTTATAATAACAAAGTGATTGGAAAATTTGCTATGACTTAATTAGCGCTATTACTTAAAAACAAACTGCAATATATAAAAATAATAATAACAAAATCTGGTGATTGTAAAAGTATCAGAGAATTAGTTTTATAAAATATATATTTAGATGGCAATATTATTTAACATTGTATTAAAATTTATTTTTTAAAACATCTCAATAGATTTAGTTTAGATAATTGTTCAATTAACTTATTATTCTTATTATGATTGCAATAAATACTACATTGGATACATTTGTTTGATGTCGACAACTCTGACAATTCTTCATTGACACGTCTTAGTACCATATTAACATGGAAACATTCACATGTATCGGGTCCTTCTCGAACTCCAGGATGTGACCATACACATGATACGTAATGTGTTTCTAAATTATTCGTAACTTGTTTGCGATCGATGAAAGGTGTTAAATATTCTCGATAAGATATTAGTCGAATCCTTGTTTCACAACAACATGCTAATTTCTTGACAAAATCATCAATTTTTCTACAAGTTTTATATACTAAATCATCTTGACTGAAATTCATTTTGCAAATAAGATGAAATCTTTGACAATTTAATGTGTTATACTGAGATTCTCCTATAATTCTTGATGATAAGGTTAAAAAAACAACGATTGAGAAGGGATAGGTATATTTAAATGGATATGTTTGGTTAATAGTCAGTATTTGATAAACATAAAATCAAATAAACAATGAGTGAAGATCGTCAACAATTATATGTAGTAACAAAAAGAAATGGACTTTGGATTAATCGTAATGCTGTCGAATTAACACCTGGTAAATTGTTAAGTGGAGTCGGTTTATATCAAAATGGAGGATGTATAGCATGTGGTGTTCGTGATAACGACCTATTTTCAGGGGACAACAAGGAATGCATTCGAAATGTCAGGATATCTGGAAGACTGGTACACATGATCTTATAGATAAACATGTACAATCAATAATTCCAAGACCGATTGGGGAACGAGAATACCAACAACGACAACGAGAACAAAGAGGCAACCATTAGAAACTCCTTGTTAATTTTTATTACCTTTTATTTATTTTTTAAGTAATAGATATATGTATATGTGTCTTAATAAAGTCCTTATATCCTTAAATATTTAATGTTTTGTTTTTCTAGTATAAAGTCCTTATATTCTGAATAGTTTTGGTATTTTAAATAGGAAATAATAAAACACACATGTTTGAAATTGAAAATATTTATTAAACTCGCTCTTTCAATAATTTTTCTACAAATTATTCAGTTAACATTTGGAAAAATTCCTTAAAAAATTTATTAAATACATATGATGTTGATATTATGGGATGAATATCGAAAGCCATGTCAATAGTGTCGTACAATTTGTAGTACTACATTGAACTTTAGCATTGTATATTATATTATGATCTAAACAGGAAGGTTTTATAGGATTAAATGTTGGCATGTTCCATACATTTAAAGTATCTATATCAATCATCTTGAAATTGGGATTAGTATGCAAATTAGTAGTAGAAGCAGCAATGTTGTCTTGAACGAATCGAAAAACATGTTTTCCTTTTACATACAATACATCAATATTGTCCAGTACTCTATCTAAAATTTCTCCAACTTGCTTGTAATCTACATAGCCGGAAGAATATCGTAAACCAAGTTCCTTTTCAGTCTTACAAACAGCTCTTTTATTGAGTCGAGATAATTGAGCAAAGGGTATTTTCGGTTTCAATACATAATGACTTGTCTGTAAACCATTTGATATCGTAATTTCTTTAGCATGAAATTCTTCCACATACACATCATGATTATCATCATCGCCAGCAAATAAAAAGTTAAATCCTTGAATATCGAGAACAGCCAACTTCATCGTGTCACAGTTACTTTACAACTAATAAAACTTTTACAAAGCAAACATATATAATATGACCTCTCCACAAAAATTGTTTACCTGAATTGATTTCAATATTAATCTTATTTTTGTATTTTTAGGGAATGGAATAAAAAATAGTTAGGTCTCTAGAAAAGTTTAAATTATTAAAACAAAAGTTTTATACGAGAGAAATATCTATTTTCTTCTTAAAGGTATTTTATAAAATATCTAACATCTAAACTATAATAATATCTATTTTCTTCTTAAAGGTATTTATAAAATATCTAACATCTAAACTATAATATCTGGTATCCTAATTTAATTATATCCTCCCAACTTAAATATTCATCATCATCATCATCATCATCATCATCATCCACATCCATTTCACTCTCTGTTTGTTCAATCATCTGTTCATCCTCTTCCATTTTCTCCTTTAACCATTTTTCCTTTAATTTACTAAGTGGGATTTCATCATCGTTGTCATCATCATCATCATTTTTATCAACTTGAACTTTTTGTTGTATTAATTTTTCTCTTAATAAATTTAAGGGTAAATGTTCTTCCTCTTCTTCGGCAATTTCCATTTGCCTTAATTCCAGTAGTCTTAGTAACTCTATATTTCTTTTAATAACGTTGTTGGCATTTACTTCTTCTTCATTAAAAAGTGACATTATTAAGTATTGGAGCAAGTAACTATTAGACGAATGAATTTTGTATTGATTTTAATACCTTTCTATACACCTATTATATAGGGGATTTAATCACATCATACATAGTCGTCATGAGAGTCAATTAGTCTATTATAAATAAGCAAATATGTAAACTATTGGAGTCGTTTTGTCTGTAAAAATGTTGTCTGATAAGGTTTTTAAGTAAACAAGATATCATTAATTTATTGCTCTAGTCATATAAATTTTCCAAATATCAACTGACGTGATTTATTTTTTTTCCTGTATTTACTATATAAGCATTAAAATTTCTTACTCAGAGTCAAATTTATTTGTTGTGTAGTGAAACAAATAGTTGCTTTTAAAAATGTTGGTAATTTTTGAATCTGAAGACATTAAAGTGTTACCTATCAAAACGTTATATATATTAATAAAAAACTTATTCGTGTGAGTATTGTTTCATATAATTTACTACTTTTAGCTTTGATTTTAATGATTGACTTAATTAATATATAGATTATTATATATCTTTTATTTCTTTCACAGACGTGGTGTGCATAAAATTGAAATTGTAAATAATACTAATCAAATTAATGTATTCTTGGACGGGGATGAAGCACCAACTAACAAATTGGAAGAAATTACCTGGATATTACCGATAAGGTATCTACACGCAGAGGCAGAGAGTGCAGAGGATGAAAAAGACATTTTTGGATGCAATCCAAAAGTATCCAGGGATAAAATCCTATATATTAAATAATAAATATACCTTATAGTTTGTAAATGTAAAAGTTTTTGTTTTCAAGTTACTAATAAACTGTAAAACATTTACCTTTGTTTTATTTACAATTTAGAATAATAGTTAGATATAAGATACATGAAAGTATTTAGTTATTCATTTTAATATTGGTTTCAACTGAAAATGACTTGGGTAGTAGGAGTAAAATAAAATTTGTCTTGATTAGTTATATCAAAAAGGTTTAAATGAAATAATTTTAATAATAATAAAGTTTAATATAAAACGAGATAGAAATCGATAAAGAATGAATTCCTCAACAAGTTGTCCTTCATGTCAAAGTAAAATAACCTATTTGGGTCATAAATCTTATAATCAGAATACATATTGTTCCAATTGTACTCGATATTACAAAGAGGCTTCATGGCAAACTGTACGTAGTCTAGGCTATATACCAAAAGATACTTTGGAAAGACAAAAGAACAAATTGGAAAATGAAACCAAGAATCAATTTACTAACTTAATGCCAAATAATCAATATATATCTGTAAGAGACCGAATTGAATCATCATAAAATGTGATAGATGTGTTTTATTTATTTGTACTATTTAGTAAACTTAATAAAAAACATGTTATTACTTAAACATATCGTCTATTTTATAACTGAATACAATTTTGCAAGTATTAACTAATTACATACTATGTGATTTCATAAATCTGAGATTATTCTTCGATAAGATACCAAATAGTCGTTCGTTCGCATTTGTAACAATAATCTCGTAATCTGAGTCGAGGTCGAAGTTGTCGAACAGAATTATTACGTCTAATGATTAAATTTACTTCAGCTATATGTGGTTGAAAAGGTATACTTTTCGATTCTCTCCAACAACCACTACATAAATAAGTAAAGTTCATGGTAGCAGCAATTGTTATTTCTAAGACTATTTATAAGATACTGATTTGTTATTCCTCAAGAAGATACCACATAGTTATACGAGCACACTGATTACAATAAACCCGTATTCGAGTTCGAGGTCTTTGATAATTTGCATATGGAACTCTGTGAGTTTCTCTCCAACAACTACTACATAAATAAGTAAAAAATTCCATGCAGATAATGTCAAGAGTAGCACATACAATGATAAATTATATTACTATGCAATGAGTAGTTCAAATGCACCAAATTAAATTTTAACTTTCTCCTTCTCGCAATTTTCTATTTTGTCTTCTACACGTCGACAGTCGAATAATATATTTGTCTTTCGAGTCCAAAAGTACTTCTTCTCGTTCTAAGCAGTCTTTTAGATTTACGAAAATTTTCGTTTCGTCTTTCCTCTGTTGTTTTAAATCCTTTTGACATTTGGATAAATCGTTATCTAACTGATAGATTTCACGAGTCAGATCGGTCAACTTACTTTTAAAATTTTCAATTTCCTCCTTTAAATCGGCAATTACGACATATGCTACTTTGTAATTTTCTTGACAAATTTGCAATGTTTCCGTTAGATTGGTTCTCAATAAATACAAATCCGATTCCAATTTGATATTTTCCTTGAGCAGTGCAATATGTTTCGTATAATTTAACGACATTGTTAAATTCGCAGCCAGGTATTCGTATTCTAGAATTTTTCCCATACAAATATCATTAACAGCTTGTTCATTATCGTATAAATCCATATAATTGTCCAGTGACTTAATACATTCCTGATACAAATTTAAACTGGTATTATAAAGTGAATGATAATCCTCTAATAAATATTCATAATTTTGATTACAAGTATTATTGACATCATCATCGTAGTTGTTTGTACTTTGAACAACAACAATAACGAGAACAAACAATAGACAGGTAGATAACATTAGTGTGGTCAATATGAGCGAATGATAAATGAATCAAAAACTTATTTATCGTCTGTTTTTATAGAGATCGTGTTCTCCTCCCGAGAACCTCTTGAAGTCTCTAAAAAATATGGAAAATGTAAAATTTAACTGTTTAAAATGTGGATGTAAAGTTAACAAAAATATAAATAGTTACTATCGAGATCGAGTTAGAATACGTAAATATTGTACATATTGTTTAATTAATTTTGTATATAGGAAAAATAGCCTAATTTCCATGCTTCTATCAATTACAACTATAAATAGTAGGGAGAGATAACTTGTATAAAACATTTCATTAATACACATCATATCATTCATTCAAAAATGCCAGTTATTGTACGAGTAAAATGTCCACAATGTAAAGGTGAAAGTGAAATACGAAATCAAAAATGTTTGTCATGTGTGGTCAAAGATCGAATCAAACAGAACGATGGAGCAAAGAACGTACCTGCTTACTTTCTTTCCTTTGGCAAAGAAGAACGAGGAATCGAGAGAGAGGCTGCTGCAAGACAAGGAAACAGATAGCATCCATTTCCTGTTAATTATATATAAAAACATACATCAAATACAATCATATTATTTGTATACTTGCTATTGACACATACATTATAAAATAATGGCTTGTCTAAGAGCTTGGTGGAATGAAATATCCAATTTTCCCGATTTACCTGCGAAATTTATCATTTATTTTCAAGATTTTGTCAATTGGAATATCATTTCACGAAAACAACATTTAAACGAAGATCTAATACGAACTTGTATCAATAAAGTCAATTGGCAACTTATCTCCCAATATCAACAATTAAACGAACGATTTATGGAGGAATTTGCCGGAATGTTGGATTGGAATGCCATCAGTATCCATCAAAACTTGACTGAAGATTTTATCCGTAGACATAAAGAACGAGTTAATTGGAAATTTATTCAAAAATTTCAACGAGGAATCAGTCCCACCTTTTTACAAGAAATGAAACCCTACATTGATCAAATTGAAAATTGTTGTTGTTAAATCATTATAGTTTTCTCTTTTTTACTTAATAAAACCTTTTTCAGTACAAATTGTTTTTTGTTATTTTTAACTACATACTGCTAATATTTTTATCATTGCATAAAACACGAGTTATATTAATTATATTGTACATTCAATGTATTTGAATTTATTCCTTATCTGGTAAATTTTAACCTTCTTATCTGTTTTGAACTCTCTTTTATGTTATAAAAAGATTGAATTGGTAAATACAAGCAATTGTCTGCGTTTTCCTCTCTCACAACATATATTTTGTTTTGTGTGTGTGTGTAATTACTTAAACAGGTGAGTTTAACAGGTTTTATATTTATACATCATATCTAATTTGAATTGTTGTTTGCAGTATGTCCTCTTTAAACGTTGAATCTAACATGCCCACATCTTCATCTAATCTAATCAGTGATATGGATACAACAATTCCTACTACTACTACTACTCCTAAGGAAAAATTTCCACTTGCTAAAAATATATTTTTGGATGGTCTTACACATATGGGACTACTCAAATTTCTCAAGAGATTTGAAAACGTACACCTCTATAATGATGTTAAACATGAAAATAGTAGGGAATCATTAAAGACTTTTAGACAAAACCTGCACACATTAACAATTGTGAATAAAATGCAACAACAACAAAATTATAGACTATTTGAACGTTCACCACTATCTCAATTGTATTTTTCATTAATATTTGACTCGATTGAAAATTTTGATGAAAAGAATATCATTGACTGTTTAAAGGAAATTCCAACAGAAATATTTGAACAATTTCCATCGGTAATTGTTATCCCTAATAAGTACAATCTTAAGGACATTATTTGGAAAAGTATGCAAATACAAGAGATAGATTTAATTTCAGCCGTAAAATATGTAAAGACTCAATTTAAATTTTTCACCTTATTATCCAAATACAACCTTTTCAACCAATATGTCTTTTTACCTCATTATCCACAAATGTATGATAAAACTTACTTTTCCGACTTGTATGTACGTATAGAAAGAGCAATTCAAATAATTAATGACGACGATGATGACAACTCGAAAATAATTATTCCGGGAAATAATTCTTGTTGGAAAGCATACAAATCAGATGCAGGTTTCGATCTTTGTATTAAACACGACACATTTTGTCCCGCAGGGAAAGCTACAAAGATTGAACTGATTGAAAAAGTAAATATTCCTATAGGATTCTATGGACAAATTATTGCGAGATCCTCTACGAATTCTATAGGAACTATACGAACAGGCATCGTAGATGCAACCTACAACGGACCTCTAATTATTTATTTTATATCGGATGAAAATATCTTATTGGAAAAGTATCGAAAAATTGCTCAATTACTTATATGTCCTTTGGTAAATGCATCGATCGAAAGAAATATTACGACTCTAAAGAGAAGTGTTATCAGAAAATCAAACAATTTTGGTTCTTCGGGAAAATATAAGATTCCCGCTGCTCAATTCTTGGGTGCACGACAATATTGTGCACAACCGCAAACAGATATTGACATTGCAGAATTTAATTAATGTTTTAAAAATTTAGTCTATTCAGATTCTTCCGATTCTGAATAATTTTACATTTGCTGTTGTACCTCTAAGAGTCTTTTTTACCTATTATAGTACAAACTGTATTAGATTTATCTATTATTAGTTTTTTAATCTATTAGTATATAAAGTTTAACCTAGGAATAATTTGGTTATAAAATAAAACAATATTTATAAGGTATTTTGGATTTTATTAAAGACTACATCTTTTTCATACAAAAAACTTTTTTAACAGGAAGCCTCGCAATTTCATCCCATACTTTTTGTGTCGGTTCCTTCTCCAAAAGCACATGAATACGTCTCCTTTGCCTTTTTATTTCCAACAAAATATCTCTGAAAAATAAATATATTGCTAGTAAGATGATTTAGGAATTTTACTATTCATACTCACTTGAATAACTCTTGGAGTAATAATATATTTGTCGATAAGGCATTCAAATCTTCAGATTCAAATATTAAAATCATATTTTTGCTTTCAAACTAACTAGAATCTTTACACACAACAAACAAAAGGTTCTTTTTCTCGAAAAACTGCTACTTTGATCAGACTTTCCTCTTCTGCTTTTTGCGTTATAATGTGTTAATATAAAAATTGAAAATGGTATAATTTTCTCTCTTGAACAATTCTTGAGAATCAATATCAACTTGCCTTTCTTCTTCTCTATTTGTACTTGACTTGTGTGTTTATATATTAAATACAGGATATTAATCATATGATAATCATATGATATTTTTTAGAAACTTATATTTATCTATTATTAGTTTTTTAAGATTTATCTATTAGTATATATTCATAAGTTTAAGCTCTAGTAATTTGTTAATTTGTTTATAAAATAAAGCAATGTTTATAAGATATTTGTATTTTATTAAAGACTAACTAAGAATTTCAGCATAAAAAAAAAAATTTCACAGGTAACTTGTCAAATTCCTCCCATTTTTCTCGTGTCGGTTCCTCCTTCAAACACACATGAATCATGTACTGTCCTCTTCTTATTTCAAACAAAATATCTCTGAAAATCAATAATAATAATATGTTAGACAAGAAACAAGTAAAAGTTTAGAAAGGTGAATTTTACTATTCATACTCACTTGAATAACTCTTTTAATAACACATATATCATATCTAATGATATATCATCATCTATTAATTCGACTGCGAAAAAGAGCATTTTTTACTTCAAACTAGTGAGTATTACACAAACAAACAAAATTGTAATTGAATCGATATAAGATGAGTGTTTATATATTAAATACAGGATATTAATCATCCGATATGCATTTTTTAGAAATATATACTAATTATACACGTTTATCAGTATAATTCAACAAAATTACCACTTGTATCATGCAAAATTTCCATTTGATATTAAAAACATATTTTTCGATATTTATCTCGTATCATTATATTTTTATAGACTAATTGACTTGTTTTTGTTTTTACATAAATCAAAACTAATTAAGTAAGACAACAAAAATATAAGATTTCATCATGCAAAATATTTGTTATTATAAACATGTTTTTCGAGATTTATCTCGTATCATTATATTTTTTATAGACTAATTGACTTGTTTTTGCAATAAAGCAAAAAACTAATTAAGCAAAACAAATCTATAAGTTTAAAATATAAAATAGAACGATTTATTTAATATAGTCATCAGTTTAAACGTTTAACTTGAACAAAAAATATTATTATTCAGTTAGTCAGTCATTCGATTTCAATATGATTGAATCAGATGTGTTTATTGACATTCAAGGATATAATTGTTCTTTTGGATATGTAATCAAAGAGTTGGCAATTTATGATGGACATCGTTGTGCAAATTATTTATTTAAACCACCATTCTCGAGAACTATGATATCTAATGCTAAAGATCAAAAATTGATTGATTGGTCAGACAAATATCACGGATTATGTTGGGAAAATGGATTTGTTGAAATAAACGATATCGAACCCATTTTACAAGATGTATTGAAAATTTATCAAACTCCATATCGAATTTACGTCAAAGGAAATGCAAAAGTGAATATTTTAAAGAAATTCTTAAATGAGGACTATATACACAACATTCCCATTGAACAAGAACCTAAATTAAGTCAATTTAAAATGATTCCAGAATGTTATTTTCATAAGGATATTAATCCATGGCATTGTGCGTTATCCAATGTAAAACTACTATATAATTATCGAAATTGTTGGAAATAAAGAAATCTCTCTCTCTATTTAACTAAATGTCTTCTGCCAATAACAGTAGCAACAACAGTAGCAACAACAGTAGCAACAACAGCAGTTCCAAAGTTTTTGACAAATCTTTGTTCTTTTGGAAACAAATTTTGATTTATACAAATATCAACTAATTAGTGATAGTAGTAACTTGGAAACAAAATATTTTACACATTTAAATTTATGACAAATTTATTGGTCTTTCAATTATTTTTAATGCTTTCGAATCTACTTTTTATCAACTAATTTTAACATTTCTTATCTGTTTTTGTTGAACTCTCTCATTTATACATACTAATAAGCATTTCATAATTTTTAGTCAAATAGTTATTAGTAAAGCATATAATATTGCAATTTGTACTTTATCCAATACATTTTACATCCTCTTATCGACAAATATTTGATCTTTCTTATCAAATTTGTTGAACTCTCTCATTTAATTTAGGTTTTTGTATCATTTCGTACCAGGCTCTACATTTACATCTTAAGATTTTAGTTAGTTTTATTGTTTTATAGAGATTTTATATTTTTAAGTATTTAAGTAAGTAGTTTTTCAAATTTTCTCCAAGGTATAGAAGAATAGTTGTAAAGATTTTTAAACAAATTAGACGAGGCTCTTTTGTTCATTGGTATTAATATATTTATTAAATCTGTGTTCTCATACTTGTATGTTTTATTCTCCTCTCGTTCCCACACAACGAGTCAAAGGCTCAGCTCATTTTTAACAAATATTTTACTAAGATTTACAATACAACGAGACCAAATTATACTTTTGTTAGGCTCAACAAAACCTTTTACAAAACTAGTAACAGATGACTCGAATGAATTATTTTATAGTTTCTTGTATCTACTTTATTTTAGTAATAATTTGTAGAATTTATTAATATATTGTCTTAAATATCTGCTCATACTTGTATTTTATTCTCCTCTCATAATACGAGTACAGACTAGGCTAGGATCATCTCTCTCTACATATATATTTTACTAAAATTTACAATACAACGAGACCAAACTAACCTCAACAAAACTAACTCTTTGTGAAAAACAAACAACAACTTTTACTCTTATACGGTAAAAGGCTAGGCTCATTTAATATTTTACTATTATTATTATTATTATTATTACAAATCAAAAACTCATTTGAGATTCATTTAAGCTCATTTCGTACTTATTTTACGATTCTTGACAAATATTACTTATTTAACTTGCTTTCATCTCATATAACATATTATAGCAAAATCCAACGAGTTCACAACATTTCAACGAGCTCACAATAAGCTCATTTCATACTTATTTTACTTGCTAACAAATTTCATCAATTTTAATACACTTGTATGCATTCAAAACATATCCTTATCAACTATTTTTGACCTTTCTTATCTATTTTGTGACCTATCAGACCATTTAGAACATTCTAGCTATCACGTCATTTCTATTTTTAGAATAATTCGCCAAAGTGTTTACTTGGTTTCAATTCAAGGAAATTAGCATAAGTCATACTTTTTGTTTACATTTTGCCTTATCTTCGACATTTTTACCGACTTTACGGCGCCAGTTATTTACTGTTTTCGCTCAAATTACAAGATTTTACATTGTATCATTGCTAATTTTAATACATTTACTTCTTTGCCTTTACAATTCAACCTATCAGACACAATTTCGAATAGATAACACACATTTTTTTACCCTTCAACCAATCAAATTTATACTCTTATTAGCAACTTTTACACAACAACCTATCAAATACATGCCTTTTCCAATAGACAACACCCATTTTCACAGCTCACCTATCCAAATACACAGATTCTTATCTAATTTTACACATTCAACCAACCAAATACAACATTTCTTATCTAGTTACGCCTACTCTGATAAGACCACACCAATAAGCATCTAAACTAATGCAACTTCTCCTCAAATGAAAGTTTACAAAGTTTTTAATGAAGTTAAGATACCCTGTTTCCACATCTACTGGACTTGTTACGTCATTGACGATCACTTCTTGCAGACTATCTACCTCTAGAAAGACATTTTCAAACATCTAAACTTGACAAATTTTAACTCATTGACGACTACTTCTTGCACTTTCTTAACTAATAAGCTTACACATATTCACATCTAACATTAAAACATCTCTTAGACAAATTTTATTTTACCAAAAAGGCACTGATTCAACATCCACTGGACAATTTACGTCATTGAAGACTACTTCTTGCACAGCTTTCAACATTCCTTTTTTTATGGCATCCCAACAATTGCATTCTCTATTACGAATCCTATTTGGTTAAGTAGGATAAGTCCCCAGGTTTTGCAGTATTGAAACCAACTTATGTAGGTTCAAATCCTACTACAGACATGACTTTTTTTAACTTATTTCATTTAATACACAACATTTAACACACATTTATTCTAAAGACCAAGTCCTCAAGGTCTTTCAATGACAAAAAGGCACTGAGATACATCCACTGGACTTGTGACGTCATTGAACACTTCTTCAGCTATTACAGGTAAATTACAGGTAAACAGGTACAGGTATACAGGTAAACAGGTGACACAGGTACAGATATACAGGTAATCAGGTAAACAGGTATACAGGTAATTAGGTGACAACAGGTAAACACTTCTTCAAGAGGTTCACGAAATATGCCAAAAGGGCACTGTTCAACAACCACTGGACGAGTGACGTCATTGACGACTACTTCTTGCACAGCTTTCAGCACTTCTTCTAGATTTCAGGAAATTTTCAGGACTTCTTGTAGAAAGGTCAAGTAGAGGTCATGGACCACTGCTGAAGGAAAAAGTGGCCATCGAGGTGGTCCAGAACCCCGCTTGTTATACTACTTATATATATATATATATATATATATATATATATATATATATATATATATATATATATATATATAAATATATATATATATATATATATATATATATATATATATATATATATATATATATATATATATATATATATATATATATATATATATATATATATATATATATATATATATATATATATATATATATATATATATATATATATATATATATATATATATATATATATATATATATATATATATATATATATATAATCAATTTTTGTTCGAAAAAAGGCACAGCAAGGGGTAATTCCTTATCACTCTCCATGGCACATTTATTGAGTAAGTTTGCAACCAAGGCCAGTCAAGAATTTGAAAATTTTTCGAAAGTATCGTATAGGTATGTGGATGATGTATTCGTGATTTTTGATACACAACAAATTTTGTCTCTAAATTAAATAGCCGATGCGACTCCATTAGATTTAGTTATGAAATTGACAACAATGAACAATTGGCACTTCTGGATATTTTAGTTATTAAAAATATATTAAAATTTGACTTCTTTTTCATTGTAAACATTATAAACCTGCCCCGCTACACTTTTTGGTTCATCGTTTAGTAACTTTCCCGTTGAGTGAAGTCAGATTCAGACATAGACATAAATTTAGGTAAAATATTCATAGTTCCAACTTTTTTACTCATGAACAGAATATGATGAAATATGTTTCAATACCATATAATCCAAACTATACCAAAGGACTTAATAAGGTATTGAATAATCTAGGCCTTACGTTAGCCTATAAGTCATTAGACAGAAAATACCAAAATCCAAAGAATAAAACTTATGAACGTAATAGAGGGAGGAATTTATGAAATAATTGTGATGATTCTAACAAAAAGAATGTTAGGCAACCCAGAAGGTCGATTCAAACCAGGCCTGCAAAACATTTAGCTTATTTAAAATACTGTAGATCTGAAAAATGAAGTATTACCAAACATGCACTTCAACGGAATCATATAGTAATATTAGGTTAGTAAAGAATGTATGTGACAGGAAATTATTAGACAAAATTCTTGAAGTAATAAAATATAAAAATAGTCTTAATAAAAACTATTTCTCACAGTCCTCTTCATGGGTTACTCGGGTGGAACTGTTACTCCAAGTGTAGTAACACTCGAGTGATTGATTCAGTGTTGTGTAGTAAATAAATAACAGACAAATTTTAATTTTGCCAAAATAAGTCAAGATCCCAACAACATAAATTAATGTTACAAGCAATAATGATTAAAAGTAATTTTCTATGTATATATACAGTGTGTCCCAAAAAATTTTACAAATGGAGAAAATGTTTATCTTACATATTACAAAAAAATTTATTCTTGATAAAAAGTTCTGCATTACATGGAAATCCATAATTAAGCATCAAAAGTTTAAAATATTTGATAGTATACAGGGAAAACAAAAAATAATGATTTATAATTTTCAAAATAAAATGATATTACCACAAATTTATTATGGATGTAATTGTTGCAAAGCAGATAAGAAGATTATCAAATTTTTAACAAAATATGATACGGTCAAAATCAGTGCACCAGTTTTTTAATTAATTTCGTTTTCCTTCATCCAATAAATAATCCGAAAATTACTGTCGTGTTTACTGGAGTTTTTTTGGATTTTTAACTAGGAAGGCCACAAATCTAAACGAGAGCATAATTTTTTAGTTCCTATTAACATTTTCAACTAATATTTTGCTCTGTATTTAAATTTAAACACACTTTACTCTTCATTATAAACCATTATTTTCATTATAAATCATTATTTTTTAATTTCCCAAATATTTTAGACTTTTGATGCTTGATTATGGATTTCCATGTGATCCATTTTATCAAGAATAATTTTTTGTTAATATGTAATATAAACTCTTTCTCCACTTGTATAAAACTTTTTGGGACACACTGTATATATATATATATATATATATATATATATATATATATATATATATATGTATATATATATATATATATATATATATATATATATATATATGTATATATGTATATATATATATATATATATATATATATATATATATATATATATATATATGTATATGTATATATATATATATATATATATATATATATATATATATATATATATATATATATATATATTCTCAACGACCTCTGCTCATTGTCTCACACGTTTTAAATAAATTTTTGTTCATACTTTTATTGCTTCACGTTCATTAATAACAAATTTATAGTAGGCCAAGTTATCTGTCAAATTACCGTTACACTGTACAATATAAGTCCTTACAGGAGTCAAATCTTACTCAATTATATCATATTACAAACACCCATTTTACTTCTTTAAAAACCTCGGATATAAATGTATACATACGCTAGATAAAATCTATGATCATTATGACAACTTCGATCACGTGCTTGAATACCAACTAATAAAACGATGTGTGTGTGGTTATATTAAGATTGCTTTCAAATAAACTATCAAGATTTACCAATGCCTCTGTCTATAAAACATCCCTTATTAAAAATCAAAAACACGTTCTTAAAATTACTTTAATATAATAAACAATAACGGACGCTATTTTCATTCAAATAGAAGAGAAGTTCCACCTTTGTTTAATTTAATATCTGTATAAATTATTTATTTAAATAAGAAATTCTATGCGCCACCACTGGCATTTAGGTTAAGCAACCTATTTGATACTTACATTGTTGCCGTCTACTAAAATTGACGTATCGCATTGATTTTATTGCTCTTAAGAAAAAAAATATAGTTTATTATATTATAAAAACAATATATCACTAAAGTTGCTTGATCGGGATACAATTTAATATTCACTTAGTTATGTGTTAATTTCGCTTTCAGTTTTTTTGTGGAAATATCTTCTTTATACTACCCAAAAACCTTTCAAAATATCTACTTAAGCTTTCGTATTTTTTCAAATAATCTAACCTAAATGTGTGGTCCAAATATATTCACTACCTTTAAGCCTAATTACAGATATTACAGTTAATATAACGTTTTATTTTCGTCTTTACATGAATATGTATAAAGAAGAAGTATAAAAGAGAATAAAGTTCGTTATATTTCCAATCATCAGCATCCCCTTTACCACGCCTAGTAATTTAATGTTGTTACCCTAAAAATCAGAAAAAGCACGGAATTGGAAACAGCCAATATTTCTCACAGCTTTTGCCATTCCTGATCGTTTTTTTTTTTTGTTTGCGTTATAGAATTTTACCCCTGGTTTAAACTCTTTGTAGAAAGTTTTTGTTCAAATGTTTTTGTACTTAATGGCAGTAAGAAACAAATGGTTCCCAAATATATTTCATTTTATTTAATAACAACTTTGTGAAATAACTTAGCTGTTTAAATTTACGTTTACTTGTTTAAGTCAGTTTCCTTTTTTAGGTATACAAAGCAGATTTAGACACAAAGTTGTTAATTTTGAAGAAAACATAAATATGTTGAAAAGTTTATAAATTAAGTGAGTACTGGAATGTTAAGAAAAAAACAGCTCTCAAACAATCTTTTCATACAATCTTGATTAAATCTGACTGTAAGCTCTCTGACTTGGGACTTGCCAAAAAAAAACTGCTACAAACTGTTGAGTATAACCAGTTTCAGTCCGATTTAGTATCCCTGTACTTTACCGACAAAATCTTGGTACGGCATGGAAGCTCAAATACCCCCGTTAGAAAACCTCTCTCACTGCGGTTAGGATTTCCGTTGAGTTCCCACAAGAGACATAAAACTAACCAAAAGCAATTCTATTACATAAGAAAATTCTACTATATAAGCTGAATCTGAGTATCTTTAAATCTACAAGGGTTCAATGAAACAGATCAGTAGTCAGCCCTTCGCCCAGAAAAGGTGCTACTGGTGAGCACTTACCTATAAGCGACCAAAATTCTAGAGTGCCTGTAGTCCTATATTCTGCTAACCCAATCTGAAGGGAGATTCGTTCTCTTAGTTTTCCCAACTAATTTGATCTAGACCATGGCACTCTTAAAGATTGGTCCTAATCAAAAAAAGGAATCATTATTATTTAGTCAAGTCCGGGTAAAAAGGTTACTTTACTTCTCGAAAGAAACTCAAATAAGCTATTAATTAATTGTACTTATTTATTTTATACCATGCCTATATAAAAGACAAATATAAAAATATAGTACTTATTTATGTATTAATTTATACATTCAGGGTGCTAACAGAACAAATGTTTCAAAGAACTACATCCACTATTTACAATATAATAATTACAATTTTTTTTTATCTAATCTAACCTTTCTTCTTCTTCTTCTTCTAGCCATTCTCTACCCTTTGGATATAGGCCTCTCTCATGTGCTTCCATATGTCCCTGTTTTGAGCAATTTGATACAAATTAAGCCCCGCTAATCTTTTAATATCATTATACCAACGTTGTTGAGGTGCTAGTACTTCTTTTCTCGCCCCATGGTCACTTTTCCGCTCCAGTTATCAGTATTTCTGGCCACATGGCCAGAATAGTTCCACTTGAGGGAAGGTATCCTCTCTTATGTCGTTTTTTTTTTCCTAATCTAATCGTTTGGTTCGCAGTCTCTAAGTGATATACCTAGGATTTTCCTTTCAGTGGCTCTTTGATGAACTTTTCTAATAATTTTCCGTGTCAGAACCCAAGTTTCGCTACCATGTGTTGTTATTGGTAGAATAAATTCGTTATATGCTTTACTTTTAAGTTTTAAAGGCAGTTTGGACCGAAAGACTTGCTTCATTTTACCGTAAGCCGCCCATCACAGGCCTATCCTTCGATTGACTTCCAGTCCTCCTGGTTTCCGGGTATAACATCCTGTCCCAAATATACATATGAATCCACCCTTTCCACTTGTCCGTGTATGGATATTACGTCATTAATGGTAGTTTGCTCGTTCGTCATGAATTTGGTTTTTGTGAAATTCATCTCTAAACCACCTTTTTTGCTTCAGTTTGTAATTCTTGGAGCATTTCCTTCAATTTGATTTCATTTTCGGCAAAAAGTGCGATGTCGTCAGCAAATCTTAAGTTCTTGAGTCTCTCCGCAGATGTTAAGTCCCCTGTTTTCCTAGTGAAGGCTCTTGAAGATATCTTCTAGTACCAGGGTGAATATTTTGGGTGATATGATGTCCCCGTGTCTAATACCTCTCTTTATTTTTACTTCCTTGGTATGCTCGTGTAATCTCGCTTTCAGTTTTGATTGTTCATTAATATACCTTTGATCAACTCTTGAATTTTTCATTGCTTTCTCAATGGCCCAGTGTTCCATTATGTTAAAGCTTTTCAGAAGTCGACAAGTGCTATCCAGGCTGTGATGTTGTATTCAGTTACCGTTTCTATAAGTTGTTTGACCGTGCGTAGATGTTTGATTGTGCTAAAACTTTTTCGGAAGCCTGTTTGTTCTTTGAGTTGATAATTGTCAAACTTCCTGTCTAATCGATTTGTGATTATTCTCATGAATAGTTTATATATTTGCGATAGAAGACTTATTGGCCTATAGCTCTCCAAATTGCTAGGGTCTCCTTTTTTGTATATTAATAAAACTATGGCAGTTTTCCAATCTTTTGGTATCCAATTAGACATTTATGGGAGAGTTTTTTATGCTCTTTGATTAATGGCGGTCCTCCCTTTTTTAACATTTCCTACAGGAGGCCGTCTTCTCCTGCTACTTTTCCATTTTTAATTTGGTTAATGACTTTTTCAACTTGTTCAACTTCGATGTCTGGTAGATCTTCGGAACCAATATTAAATATCCTTCGTTTGTCCTCTCCTTATCTTCTCAGAGTTTCTTCATCTGCTTTCAACCCGTATAGACCGAAAGCCTAACCTAATCTAACCTAAAAAACTAATTCAAGCAGGTAACAGGGACACTTATAAATCTCCGAAATTCGTGCGATGATATGGCAAGTTAAAAAGGGGTAAATTTCTTAAGCCTCTTTTAGATATATTTCTCAATTCAAACAACAAAAAAACAGAGATCCAAGATTTGCCTTCTGTATGAAAAGGTAATAAGTTGTAAGTTCGTGTGGCCAGTTCTACAGTACAATTCGCATTAAAGCACACTAACTTAAGAACTTTTTCTGAACTGCCTCGAGTCTTCTCATAGGTGTAATGCTATGAATTCTAAAAAACGGACGCATATGGGAGTTTACTCTGTACAGATGCAAAATATAGGTCAACAAGAGTTTCTGGATTCTTAAACTCCTTGCAATTCCTTGAAAGAAATCTCAACATCCTGTTGGATTTATTAACAATTTTATTAAATTGTCCATTAAAAGACCATTTAGAATGTAGGGTTACTTCCAGGTCCTGTTGTCAGCACAATACTCAAAAAGTCCGTCAAGTTCTTCTTGAATTTTAAGATAATCATCAGTGTTATCTATGATGTTATAAGCTTTTAGATCATCTGCATTCAACAGAAAATTAGAGTTCTGAAAACAGTTCTGAATATTGTTGATATATATTATGAGAAGAGGCCACAAGTGACTGCCTTGAAAGACACTTGAGGTTACTAGAGATGATTTAGAACAATATCTGTTGATAGAAGCACTCTGCCTCCTGTTATAAATATAAGACCCAACCCACTTCTGCAGACATCAAAAACACTAACCTCCGATTGCTTCCTGATCAGTATTTTGTGGTCGATCTTATCAAAGGCCTTACTGAAGTTCGTATAAATGCAGTCAATTTTCTCAAGAATTTTAGCAAAAATACAGATTTTACTTATAGGTCTATAATAACATTATCTTTCTGCCCACTCTTAAAGATTGGAGTTATATGTAAAATTTTCCCCTTCTCTGGAAATATTGCAAATCCCAGATACAAGTTGAAGATAAAATCCAATGGTCAGAACAAATTAAATTTTTTACAAAACATGGAGGTAAACCATAAGGTGCAGCACTCTTTTTAGGCTCCAAATCGTCAATTAACTTAAAAATGGCATTAGACCACTAACCTGAACTAACCTGAATCTGACAATTTCAAGAGTAGGTTTGGCATACTGTTATTATGAGGCACAAAAACACTCTGAAAGAAGTCTGCAAAAAGATCACAAATAGCTGAGCCATTCTCTGTGTTGCCTTCAAGGTGGAAAGCATGAGGTACAGCGGTCACTGACAATTAACAACTATATGATTTTCACATATATCCAGTATTTATATTTATTTAAAACTAATTTCGAGAAAATTAAGATTTTAACTGAAATGAAAATTACAGAGAAAACCACATATTATTTTCTCAAAAATATTAATATTCAAAAGGTAGGTTATGTTCTCTGTAAACAAATCAAATTACTTCGATTTTTATTTTAAAATAAGTTAATTAAGAAATGAACATAATGAAAGTATGAAGCCAGAATAATTTAAAAAAATATATTAAATTTTGCCATTACTTAAAAGACCAAAGAGCTCTACATTTTTAATATTTTATTATTTTTCAACAAATCGGATTTTGTCCATAACAATGTTTTTAACTTTACTTTAGTGACTGAGCGTTTTCTCGATTGGGTTATGAGAATTATAGCAACGATATTTAGGTTTGTAATAAAAGTAGATCCATAGTCATCCAACGACGAAAAAATTTTTCTGCCTAATTTTTATTCATTTTATGTACGAGCTAACCTGAAACTGGCAAATCATCGATCTCTGAAATTAAAACAAAATATTTGTTTTACGAATATAAAATTTATGTAATGAAACAAATTTTTCATCTGTTATGTGAAATCTTTACTCTTATTTAACATAAAAGTGTATATATTTTTAACTAACAATACCTACAATACAGAAACTGCAATATAATTTTATCAGCGAACAAGTATTACCTAGTAATAGTAATAAGATAGTTGTAGCAAGTCACTTCTGATGTATTAAATTTTTAATTAATTCCGTCTCGTAAAACTTATTTATGTCTCCTAAACTGGGGTCATTGAAATTAAATGTCGGATATCTGATTTTTTTACTATCAGCTGAATAAGTATTATACTTCTTGAATTATTTTTGACATAATGGCGGTATTCAGTGAAATACTTCATTTGCTAAATACTATATTTAGGTAAAATAATGTCTCAACTCAAAAAACAACTTATGTAGCTGGGAAAAAATCTCATTTGGTCTTCTTTAAACAATGGTTATTATTAGTAAGTTCGATCGATTATGAAGGAGCATAACATTTTAATATTATAACCTAAACATTTTTTTAATAATTGTAACATTATTATTATAAACCTCGTTTCTGTCCTGTCATTTATTACAAGATTCTTGACCTATGTCACTTTACCAGTCTCTTACTATTGGGAAATACACAAATAAATATAGTTATTAATGCAAAATATATTGATGAGTCATATTTAATTTTACTACAGCACCGTGATTAGTCCAAAATATCATTCTGTCATAGGTCATGAATAGTTTAATAATGATTTAGTGTTGTATTTTTATTGTTCCATACGGAACCCTTATAAGATCATTTCGGTGTCTATCCGTTTGTCTGTTTGTCTGTCCGTCTGTTTGTATATCACACCCGATTTTCACCGAAACTATTTGACATAGTAAGTTAAAATTTGGCACTAATATAGGAATTGGTGGCCTCATAAGAGCCGTGTAGTGTTGTTGTTCCTTGTACTTTACATAATTGTCTCTACTTGTAATTATAAGGGTATTTTTAGTGTTCCGTATGGAACACTTATAAGATCACTTCAGTGTCTGTCACATCCGATTTTCTCCGAAATTATTCGAGGTAGAACATTTAAATTTGGTATTAATCTAAAAATTGATAGCCTCATAAAAGCCGTGTAGTCTTGAAAGTTAAATTTTGACTTAGGGGTTAATTTTAGGGAGTGAAATCGGAAGTGAAAAAAAAAAATTTTACTAGGTCATCGAGTGGGGTGTCAAATGAAAGCCTGTAAAAACACGAGTTCAAAAAATATATAATGTCTTACATGCGCACACTTTTCTTTGTATTATTTTGAAAAAATTGAGAAAAATCGCTGTCCCCCCTCTATCTCGAAAAGTATTGATCCAAAAATTTTCAAAATAATCTGGAATATTCTCCACGGACTGTAGAAAATTATCACGAGTGTATTACCTTTAATAAGTTATCTGGAATATATAAAAAAACAAAAATTTCAAGGTCATCACTTTTCAGTAAAGATCGGAAACAACTTTGTTGAAAACTCATTTGGGGTGTGTTTTGTGAAGTCACTGATCATTTTATACCTCCGTAACAAAAATTTTTATTTCAGAAGCAATCGACTTGCACTTAACCGGTTATTTTAACTTATCTACTTAACTATAAAGGAAAACTTTAAAAACTTAGTACAGCATTTTTCAAGTTCATTCCATCTAAAAAAAATTTTTTGATTTGCGCCTCAAAAACCGACGCCACATCAACTTTTAACTGATCATCTTATGAAAAATTTTTAGCCCCTGAGGGCTTTCTTCAGAGGTTTGAATAATAAGAACCTGTAGGGTGTTAACACAAATCTATATTGAGGAAGTTGTAACTCAGTGAGTCCTCAGTTTTCAGTAAAGGCTTGAACTGTGTAAGGGCTACAACTTTCCAGTTGTGCCACAGTAAGATTATAGTTCAGGATGGTAGGAGGCAACTAAAAATTTGATACAGCAGCTTTAAGCCGTGTATGTACAATGTGGATTTGACAAATAAGAGTACAGGGGGTAAACTGCTGAACTATGGATCTTGTCCATTTTCAATCAGTTTACATTATCCAAAATGATTTCATAATTTTGAATACTTTTAGGGTTCCGTACGGAACACTTATGGGATCACTTCGGTGTCCGTCCGTCCGTCTATCACACCTGATTATCTCCGAAACTATTTGACATAGAAAGTTGAAATTTGGCACATATATAGGAATTGATAACCCAATAAGAGCCGTATAGTTTTAAAAGTTAAATCTTGATTTAGGGGTTTAGTTTTGGAGGGTGAAATTGGAAGTGAAAAAAAAAAATTACCAGGTCATCGAGCTTGTGAAAACCCGAGATCAAAAATATATCTAATGTAATACTTGCGCACATTTTTCTGTGTATTATTTATAAAAAATGACGAAAAATAGCTGTACCCCAATTATCTCGAAAAGTAATGGTCAAAAAATTTTGAAAAAAAATCTGGAATATTCTCCACAGGGTGTAGATTGAACGAAAATTATCACGAGTGCATTATCTTTAATAAATTTATCTGGTATATATATATATATATATATATATATATATATATATATATATATATATATATATATATATATATATATATATATGTAATTAATAACATATATATATATATATATATATATATATATATATATATATGTATATATATATATATATATATATATATATATATATATATATATATATATATATATATATATATTTCAGATCGGAAAAAAACTTTGTTAAAAACTTTATGGGGGCGTATTTTGTGAAATCATTGATCTTTTTATACCTTGGTAACAAAAATTTTTATTTTGAAAAGCAATCAACGTACGGAAGACTAATTGTGCAAGTCCGAGTTGCACTTGGCCGGTTATTGTATATATATATATAATATCTATAATAATTTGGTAATTACTATATCCATGTAAAATAATGTCCTAGCTTTAGAAACTCCTGGTATAGTTGAGGAAAATGCCTCTTTTGGTTTTTCTTGGATAACCTTGTACATTTGTGGCCACGTAAAACGTACACTCCGAGCACATTATCTTGCAACACGTCTCCGGGTGATCAAATATGAAAGGAATTTAAAGTTTCGATTGTAAATAAGTAAATTCAGGGTATTTTTAGAGTTATTACATGAAAGCCGGTTTCGTTGTGATTTACTTTCAGAGATATAAAATGTTAGTGTTTAAGGAATATCTGTGAATGAAAAAATATTTCTTTGTAACAGGTTTAGGTACGTCAAAGGAATTAAGGTATTAGTAAGTGTGTTGTCTTAATAAGTAGATAACAAAATTAATCTCTAAATGACGTAAGAATTTTTTAATTGTTTAAATCACCATAATAGAAGTCACAAAATTAAGTGAGAGAAAAATGAGGGCTGGAGTACTGCCGGGTTCTTACCAAATTTAAATCTATACAGTCTTTACTTATTTGCCATAGACAAAACAACCACTGTTGGGTCGAAAAACAAGACTACACCGATACGTCAACTGACCTAAATATACTCAATGGAGAATAAAATTAAATCGCAAGTAAACTCATGCATACTTCAGCAAATTCAACTGTAGGCGGCCGCAAACTAAAGTTAGAGTTTGTAACCAACTGATTAATTGCCAAACCAATATAAATTATTTGGGGTTATATTTTGATCGAAGATTGAACCGGAAAAACAACATGTAAAATATTATTAATCCCCTTAAGTAAAACTTCCACTCTTGTGATAATTTTCCTGAGTTTATTAATTAAATCTACCTTTTAATTAACGCACACAACACAATTAACATAAGAGTGTTTTACTTTATGACATATAGTCAAGATCAGTTTTAGCTTTTGGTGCACCTACATGGTGCATTATAAGTAATACTTATATTAAGAGATTGTAAGTTGTCTAAAATAGGATACTAAAATTTATACTGAGCGTTCCGAGGATAACCATGTACAAAGTCAAGAGATTTAAATGTGGTAACAAATAATGAGTTTTTAAACAAACTTATTATAGCCCAGTCGTCAGATGTGTTAAGCTCTCATTAAATGTTAACAGGCTGCATTTCGGCACATAGGTAGTTTTTTGGATGCAAAATACGATAAACCAAAGTTTGCTAAAGTTTGAGGAACGCTGAGCCCACAAAATCCAAAATAAAATCAAAAATTCGGTTTTTCGGTAATATCTCAAAAAATAAAAAGATATCGAAAAACTAATAGCACGGCGTGAAAGGGCGGGAAATTTTACAAAAAGTTTTTTTTATTGGCATGAGAATTTATTAAACATTCGGACAGGTGATTCAAAAAGTGTAGCGCTAATTTGAAAGTCTACGCGCACCGTTCGAATGTTAACCGATATTACTTGTTTTCAGAGTTTAAAAAAAATTAAAAGATAGCTTTCTGATGAGGAGACTTTCAGCTTTCCGATGATACTAATAGTTTTTGTTTTTGCTGCATTATAATTTGTATAACTTAAAACGAAATTTATTTGCATGATTTTAATGGGCATATAGTAAACTACAAATATTTAATAAAATATAGTATTGAAAAAAAAAATTATTTTGCATATATCATTATTATGCCTTAAGTTTCAATATAAGAATAACTATAAATACTTACATGGTCTGAGTTATTTAAAAATTGAGTTTTAAAATATGAAAATTTTCCTGCTCTAGTGCGCCGCCGGCAATTTTATGTTCAAAACTGTACGAAATAAATGGTCAAAAAAAAGTCAGACTTTTTTTTAGTTACAGCTAAAAGTATACTTGATATTACAAAATCATTAAAAACTTTTAAAACTTTCTCTTTTTTTGTAATTTTGCTCTTAAACGAGTGATTATAATAAACGTATTTTTACTTATTATTAATCATACAACTTAAACTTAAAATCAAACAAAAATATTTAAAGGTAGAAAATGAAATATAAAAGTCTAAGCTCTAAGTATTTATATTTTATTTAAATCCAGGTACAAAGAAAACCATTATTGAAAACACAAAAATTCTAAATTACTCGAGGAAATTACGTACTCTTTGGCCGTCATATTGGATCCACCATTTTGAATATGTAATCGAATTCACAACTCAGCAAAAAACTACCTGTATGCCAAAATGCAGCCTATTAACATTTAATGAGAGCTTCTCGTCAAAATTTGCCTCTGACGACTGGGCTATTAGTAAATATTACCGAAAAGCGGACCCCATTCACAAACATTGTTACACAATGTTAAGGGTACATTGGGTGTTATTAAAATGTATGGGTCCGCTGATAAAGATTGTCTCGATAAAAAACATTGATTAGATAGACTCAGCTGTATTTTCTGACACTGGACACTCACATACAAAATTAACAAATAATAATAATTATAGCACTAAAGTGGCCCCTTTGACAAACCTGCCACATTCTATGAAAAATAATATATAATTTTCAGTAGAACAACCATTGGGATAATGTATTTTAATCTAAATCTTAAACTTAAGGTAGAGCTAGCTAAATTTGAAGCTTAAGAAAGTCGGCGAGTATGGCCATGAATCTCTTAATACTTTATAGCTACCCGGTAGATACTTGTTCCATTAAACTACGCAATACCGCAGTAGATTAATGTTCATAATTAAAGTTTAAAATTTACATACCTATTTAAAGTAAGGTACTTTGCCAAGTTCTTAATCCATATCACAAAGCTACTTAAATTTATATTAAATGTATAAAGGTTTGTAACATTCTAGTATGCACGGAGTATAATATAATACCACACCAGGGGCATAGATATAATCCTCTCTATATAAAGAGCTTTATTTTTGGCTTTTAGGGGAATGATACTATAAAATAATACAATATTTGTTTAAATTGGCTCGAGTTTATTTACCTAAAATCATAATTTAAAGGTCTAGAAATATTCGATAATTGGTTTAGTGGTTGTGGATTTTAAAGAATAGTCTTAGCTTAGTACCACTTTTTCCAGTTTAATTACACAAATATATTGAGGGTGTACGATTTTTGCTTCATGAGTAGTTAGCCCAGTTGTCAGAGGCAAATTTTGATGAAGAACTCTCTTTAAATGTTAACAGGCTATATTTTGAAGCATATAGGTAGTTTTTTGGACGTAGAATACTATAAAAAACTTTGCTGTTCTAAAGTCTACGCTAAGCCTACAAAATCAAAAATAAAATTAAAAATTCTGTTTTTCGCAAATATTTGTATCTCTAAAAATAAAAAAAAACCGGTCAAGTGCAAGTTAAACTTGTCCAATTAGTCTTCCGTACGTTGATTGCTTTTAAAATAAAACTTTTTGTGACGGAGGTATAAAATGATGAACAACTTAACAAAACACATCCCAAATGAGTTTTTAACAAAGTTTGTTTCCTATTTTTACTGAAAACTGATGACCTTGAAAGTTTTGTTCTTTTTATATACCAGATAAATTATCAAAGGTAATGCACTCGTGATATTTCTCGTTTCATGTACACCTCGTGGAGAATATTCAGAGAGACAGAATATCAGATATCAAAATTTTTGATCGGTACTTTTCGAGATAAGAACAGCGATTTTTCGCGATTTTTTTTAATAAATAGTACAAAGAAAAGGGTGCACAAGTATGATATTATATATATTTTTGAACTCGTGTTATTACAAGCTTTCATTTGGCACCCCACTCGGTGACCTAGTAAAAATTTTTTTTGTTCAATTCTAATTTCATCCCCCAAAGTCAAAATTTGACTTTCAAAACTAAAGAGCTCTGATGAGGCCATTAATTCCTATATTACTACCAAATTTCAACTTTCTATGTCAAATAGTTTCGGTAAAAATCGAGTGTGACAGACGGACGGACGGACGGACGGATGGACGAACACCGAAGTGATCTTATAAGTGTTCCGTACGGAACACTAAAAAGATATCGAAAAACTAATAGCACCACGGGAAAGAACTGGAAATTTTACAAAAAAGTAATATATAGATTATTTTTTTTAGTTTTATCGTAATTAAAAAAAATAACCGGTCAAGTGCAAGTTGAACTTGCGCAATTAGTGTTCCGTACGTTGATTGCTTTTAAAATAAAAAATGTTGTAACGGAAGTATGAAATGATCAGTGACTTTACAAAACACACTCCAAATGAGTTTTCAACAAAGTGTATTTCCAGCCTTTACTGAAAATTAATGACCTTGAAATTTCTGTTTTTTTATATACCAGATAAATTATTACAGGTAATGCACTCGTGATAATTTTCGTTCAATCTACACCCCGTGGAGAATATTCCAGAATTTTTTCAAAATTTTTTGATAAGAACTTTTCGAGATAAGGCGGGTGGACAGCGATTTTTCGCGATTTTTTAAAAATAATACAAAGAAAAGTGCGCGCAAGTATTACATTATATATATTTTTTACTCGTGTTTTCACAAGCTTTCATTTGACACCACACTCGATTACCTAGTAAAAAATGTTTTTTTTTTCACTTCCGATTTCACCCCTTAAAACTAACCCCTTAAGTCAAAATTTTCCTTTCAAAACTAAATGGCTCTGATGAGGCCATCAATTCCTATATTATTACCAAATTTCAGCTTTCTATGACAAATAGTTTCGGAGAAAATCGGGTGTGACAGACGGACAGACAGACAGACAGACAGACGGACAGACAGACACCGAAGTGATCTTATAAGTGTTCCGTACGGAACACTAAAGATATTTAAAATAAAGTAGCTGGTTTAATCCCTTAGTTGTAGTGGGAATCATGCTTCCAAACTCATTTATGATTAAATTAATTAAAGGGGTTTCTCGGGGTGCTGATTAAAAATCCGATGACAGATTTGAAAAATTGAAAAAGGCGGATCCAATACGACTACCAGAGAGTACGTAATTCAGTTAATTTTTTCGAGTAATTTAGCATTTTAATGTTTTCCATAACTGTCTTCTTTGTATCCGGATGTTTAAATGAAATATATATACTTTATGTTTAAAGCTTAGACTTTTATCTTTCATTTTCCATCTTTAATTATATTTTTTTTAATTTAAGTTTGATTAATAAAAAGCAAAAAATTCATTTTTCATGAACACTTTTAAGAGAGAAAGTTTTTTTTAAAGTTTTTAATAATTTTCTAATATTAAGTATACTTTTAACCGTAACTAAAAAAAAATTGTCCGACTTTTTTTGACTATTTGGTACTGCTGTCAACGTAAAATTGCCGGCTGTGCACTACAGCAGGCAAATTTTCATATGTTAAAACACAATTTTTAAATAACACAGACAATATTTATTTTTAATTATCCTTATACTGAAACTTAAGGTATAGTAATCATATAATGAATGTTTAATAAATTCTCACGTTAATAAAAAAAAACTAAAAAAAAAATCTATAATCATTTTTTATGTGAATTTTGCCGCTCTTTTACATGGTACTAGCTGCTGGTTTTTTATATCTTTTTTATTTTTCAAAATATTACCGAAAAATCGAATTTTTGATTTGATTTTGGATTTTGTGGGTTTAGCGTATATCAAACTTTAGCAAACTTTTTTTTATGGTATTCTACGTCCAAAAAAACTACCCGTGCACCAAAATACAGCTTGTTAACATTTAATGAGAGCCCCAAACCTCTGGCGACTAGGCTAAGTAACTTATTCGAAATAATAATTCTAAGGCTTACTGTCAATAATGTTATTGTCGCTAGAACTTATCCAACGGCTGAATAATATATCCATTAACTCTCATAGATATCATGCATGACATGCACTAAATTTATAGATTTATTAAGAAATAAATGTCTAGTTTATTTAAATATGTTTCTCAAAAGCTTCAGGAAGTTAATGCATAACAACAATTGTTCTGTTTTGTTGTTATGTTGACTTTAGTAGTTCGAGAGCTCTAAGATTTTAATATATAATATTAGTGAACAACGTATATTTGTCGAGGTAAAATTAATAAAATTAAAAAAGGATATTTGCAGTGGCTTAAGTTTTGACTTGTTTCTATCGATCTACTACGAAATCTATTAACAGACTTTTGTTGATCGTTAAGTGAAGTTGTATTCATAATATTATATGGACGAATTTTTGTCATAAATAGTATTAAACGGCAGTGTTGTTGTTCCTTCTAAAAGCATCTAAGAGAAACAAGATCAGTCAAACTTTCTAAACAGTTTTAGCTTCTTTTGGCATTAAAGAAACAAAAGCCGTTTAAGTAAGTACTTTCATAATCTCATTATCTTACTAATGTTTTAAGTACCTGCTTCGATATGAGAGTCTCGCTTCAGGGTGATAAACTTCTTCTTGTTGCGAATACCATATCGTAACGCGTCCATATTCAATTTTCAACAGAAGGTATTTAAACGATTCATTATGTATGAGAGCACGGCACAAGAAATTTTGCAGATATTTCGTAAAGTCTTAATTGGCATTTTTAAAAGTTCATCTTCAGTTTTGGTAACATGTACTTCTAGGAAAAGTAGCTGGTTGTTTTATTCCATTTCTAAAGTGAATTGAATTCTCTGAGAAATGGAATTTAGATAGTTTAGAAGCGCATCTCTTCCGAAAGACCATATGACCAATACACCATCGATATATCAAATTCCTAGTGTTGGTGTCGAGTCTCCATTTATTTATTTTCTCTCAAAACTCACTATGAAGGGGTTAGTGATAGTGACAGTTGCGCCCTATTTTCATCGGTATATTATCCGTGCATGAAGTGTCAGTTCGTCAGGCAATGTTGACAGATCATTTCAGAAAAACTATAACTTCTGTATAATACTAATATTATTTGTAATTTTTGAAGTTGAGGTCCATAAATTGTTGAACTTTGATTTATATAGGGAACCAGTTACACAAAGTCCTAGATAGTGATTTTTATAAAATAACTCTACTATAAATAAATTTAAATACGTTAAAGTAAATTTTGAATTTACCCCATATTTTTTGCCTATGCTCTTCCAAAATTAATTAATTTGCAGTTCCCCTTGTACCCCAAAAGCTAACTGAACCCAACGAACAATAATTTTATTTCAGTCGAGACCCTCGCTTTCTATTCTCTGTCGATTATATTGTCTTCATCCAACAACCCCGATTAAAGGTTTAATAGTTAGACCCACACAATTAATAGTTTAACAAATTACATATTAATAAAATAACACACAATTTAATATACGCAGTAAAAGGTACATACCGATGCTTCTAGTATTAACACGTTAATAACATGATAACTCTTCGGAAAATAACGCCAGTTTGATACAATCCAATCCTAAGAATCATCATTTCTCATCAAACCATAATCACAAATGATTCGGTCCCATGTTATCAAATATTTTGTGTATCCAATAGGAAGGTTTTATACAATATCGTAACAAATTTACACATCTGCAGTGAGTTTCTTGTAGGTGATAATTTATCAATTATATTCTGGTAACAATGCAAAAAGAATTATGTCAAAAAATGGGGGAGGGAAGAGTAATCGAAATGTTTAAATTTTAAATTCCGCCAAAATTTTTACTTGGTGAATTGGTTGGCCGGTGGTCGGGTTGCTTACATAATATGTTCAAATTTTTACAAAATCGTGGTAAAACTAATTACTGGGCATTATCACCTGTGAATGGAAATCCACAGTGGCTCCACAATATTCAGACTATGTAGTCAAGAAGAAGAAATCTCTACACACATCCATCCTCTATCAATGTTCGGCTTTGACTAGCAAACGGCATAAAAATTTGGAAGTATACATCGTGACGATAAATTATCACATAAATGACTTAAAAGGAAGCTAACAAACTCGTTTAAAGACTTTAGATCTTTAGAGAAAAATAAATAAAGTTCCTTGAATAGACTAATCTCCCCAAGCTTATAATGTCCACTGCTGAAAGAAAGCCTCCCTCAATTCTTTCCACTTTTTCTGTTCTGGGCCGCTTGTACCCAATTTCCAGCCACTCTTTTCAAATCATCAGTTCACCGAGTTGGTGGTCTACCTCTACTCCGATAGGTTTCGAATCTTGGTCGCCACTCTATGATTTTCTTTGTCCCTCGCCTATCATTAAACCTAGCAACATGTCCAGCCCAGTTCCATTTAAGATATAGAATGAATTTGACTGCGTCCTGTATCCGCGTTCTCTTCCTGATAATGTGATTTGGGATGTGATCTCTAAGAGTAACGCTTAACATTGACCTCTCCATCTTTCGTTGTATGACACATATTTTATTGTGAGAGTATCGGCTCCGTACGTAAGAACGGGGAGTATACATCTGTCAAATACTTTTCTTTTTAAATACATAGGAAGGTTAGATTTGCATACATAGGCCTGTTTGCCATATGCAGCCCAGAAGAGACGTAATCGCCGCTGAATTTCATATCTTTGGGTATCTCGTCCTATGTATTTATATTGGTGTCCTTGCTCTATTTCTACGTTATTCAGTTTTATAGTGTCGCTTAATACAAGATTTGTCCTAAACTGGGTCGTGGATAGATTGATTTTTAGACCAACCTTTTCTAAAGCTTCCTGAAGCATGTGTAGCATAGTTTGTGCTTCTTGTATTTTGTCTGTTATTAACACAATGTCGTCGGCGAAACAGAGGTGGTTTAACTTTTCACTGTCAATGCTAAGTACCATTATTTCCCAGTTTATTGATTTTAGAATACTTTCTAGAAGTGTTACGCAAAGCTTAGGTGAGAGCGTATCATCCTGCCGCGCTCCTCTTTCGATTTGAAATTTGGCTTAATTAGTTTGTGTTTTAACATGAGCCGTGGTATTTTCACATATGTATTTAATTACATTAGAATATCAGTGACCAATACGACACTCAGCAAACGCTTCCAAAAGCCTCTGCTGATTTACAGACCCAAAAGCTTTTTCGAAGTCCACAAATATAGGTACAAGAGGCTTATTATATTCTATACATTTTTTCAATGAGCATTTTAACTATAAGCAGATGGTCGTTTGCTCCATTCCCCCGAGCGAAAACCTGCCTGTTCTTTTGAAAGGAAAAACTCGAATTTATTTGCTAGACGTTTGGTAAGTATTTTCGTTAATAACTTGTATACATGGCATAGAAGGCTAATGGGTCGATAGTTTGTCTAAAGTATTTCCTTTTTTATGCATGATGACAATAGTTGCATTATTCCATTGCGATGGAGTTATTCCTTCCAGGAGGCATTTATTCAATAATATTTTAAGTGATTTAATAATTTGTTGTCCTTCTTGTTTAATTGCCTCTATTACAATATTGTCTTCAACCGGAGCTTTGTTATTTTTCATGTCCTTCAAGGCTGAAGTGATTTCTTCTTCTGTAATATCTGGGATATCCTCCGACCCCTGATTTAAGACTTTTGATATGTTTATTTCTCTTCTTTTATCTTGTAAGGTATATAATTTTTGTTAAAATAATTCGATGATTTGTAAAATATTTCTTTTGTTTGTTATTATACTACCATGCTTGTCTTTAATCTTGCATATGTCTTTCCTTACCATCGTGTACTTCCTTCTCAAGGCTTCTAAGGTTTTATTCTGTTCTACAACGTTTTTAATTTCCTCTGCATTTTTTTTGTCTTTTGTCTTTTCTAATATCACTCGATATCTCTTTATTTATAGTTCTGTATTCATCTGTAGTCTTATCCACCATTTCTCTCCTTTGCTTCATTAGCTGTTTTACTCTTTAATTTAATTTCTGTTCTTTTTGTTGTTTTGGGCAAGTTTTTGTCAATGGCATTTTCTATACTATTTTTGATATTTGCAAATATGTCATCAACTGTTGTATCTTCGTTGTGTTCCAAGGAGCTTGCGATCTCTCTTCTATAGGAATCCACATCCTCCGGGGTTGTAATTTCTTATGGTTTCTTTTAAGAATCATGTTGTTTCTTTTCTGTTTATTGTTAATAAACACTTTCGCTCTCACAATGCGATGGTCACTTCCAGAATAGACTAATTTGAACGAATCTAAATCATATCGGTCAAAATCAATGCCGTACTTCCAAATAACACAGTTATTTAAATTTGAGTATAATTCACCAGCGTATCTATATAAAAGTTGTTACAGATAACTGGGATACTTCGAGAGCTTTCGAAAGACTAAATTATATTATGTGTCATTTTCTAGGGAGGATGTCAGTGGTAATGGGAGAAAAATAATTGTAAATGTCAGTGCTTTCGTAATAATTTCAAACTAGCACGAATAAAAGTTCTATATTTTGTTCAAAAATAAGATTTCATTTTAATAAATTAGAAACAAGCAAAAGCTAACAAATTGGGAAGCCGTAATTGAAAAAAACTGTAAGAGAAAATTTATGCATCTCATGATACAAAATATCGATAAACGGTTTGTCTCCATCTAAAAACTAAAAAGATAAAGTTTGTGACCAACTAGATGAGATATTAACTACATGTGGAAATCAGCGCTAAATGAGATATGGGGGGAACATAAAGGACACGTTAGCCCCAAACAATAGAGAGAAAGTTGTAAATGACAACGAACAAAGAATGATAGGACTATGTGAACATTATTACTAAGCAATCTTGAATGCTTTTATACCTACAAGAACAGGTATAATTATACACGGCATGTGTTCGAGATTGAAGAATCTTGGATAGTTTGAATAGTATTAAGTAAATAATTAATTATATTAAAACATATAAGGGGTCAAAGGAGTGGAAAAGGAAAGTAGAAGAGTGACTTCGTATTTAACGTGTTATACTTTTTTTCTAGGGTCTTTTCAGTCAAAGAATCGAAATATTACATTTTTTTCATTATTTCCATTGTTAACATGAAAAGAGGGTGAAAGATGTGGGAGTTATTGTATCGTTTCAATAGTACTATGAGAATTCTTCCAGGTTCTTGATTGGGATATTGAATATTTATTATAAAGTCAATGTTTTATTGTAAAATATATATGGGGATAAAGGGATGAGGTAGGGATTAGAAGGATGACTGCGTATAAGTCGTAATATACGTCTATTAACAGAAATAGGGCGTAAAAGAATAGGATTTGATTACAAAGTCTTCACGTCTTAGGGATTTTAGATCTAAAAAACATATATTTTCCCGTTTTCGTCGGTCTGTCTATCTGACTGCCGATCTGTTAGGATAACAAATCTCGAACGAGATGATATTATAATACTTGAAATATGGATGAAGCCTATGGTTCTTAATTGATATCTTTTCAGAAGAAGCGAGTGAAAGACGAGGGAGTTTACTTAATCTTTATTAGGGAAGGTCAAATTCAATACTTGTTTTAAAACTACATGTTTTCAACGAAAGTAGTAGGTAAATCACTGTACGGTTTTTTTTAAAGTATATGTGAACGGAATGTTTAAACACTAGATAAGAACACGCTTGCAAATGAGAATACCCATAACTGACGATTTCAACTCCTTCTTCTCTCTGATTTTTTTATGAAGATAACTTAATACTAAATTTTACGGTAACTGGAACAATTACAATAATATATTCTGAAAGAAATGACTACTTTCACAGGAACAATGTGAGTAGCATTAACCAAAAATTTCACTGCTCTCTTAGAGAAGTGACAGAGATGCAGTTACTGCTGACATTTACGTGAAAACAACTTTTTCATTAGTGATCGGAAAAGGTTATTTTCCGACGACTGAAGTTTAATATACAATAAAGCTCTTTTTCATTTAATCAATTTATTATATATATATATATATATATATATATATATATATATATATATATATAATATATATATATATATATGTATGTATATATATATATATATATATATATATATATATATATATATATATATATATATATATACATATATATATATATATATATATATATATATATATATATATATATATACATATATATATATATATATATATATATATATATATATATATATACATATGTATATATATATATATATATATATATATATATATATATACATATATATATATATATATATATATATATATATATATATATATATATATACATATATATATATATATATATATATATATATATATATATATATATATATATATATATATACATATGTATATATATATATTTATTATATATATATATATATATATATATATATATATATATATATATATATATATATATATATATATTACATATATATATATATGTATATATATATATATATATATATATATATATATATATCTATATATATATATATATATATATATATATATATATATATATATAAATATATGTATATA
>CM032447.1:168914397-168936897 GCA_019049505.1 Pachyrhynchus sulphureomaculatus | reverse complement strand
TCCCTTTGTTTGCCAAATGCTATCCATGCCAGTCTGATTCTTCTTTCTATTTCTGCTGTTTGATTTGCTGTTCCACACTTTATTCCTTGCCCTAGGTAGATGTATTCATCTACCTATTCAAGTGTTTTGCCCTCTATTCTCAAGCCTCGTGGACTGTCTTCGTTTGTCATACCCTTTGTCTTTTCTTTATTCAGCAGTACCCCTGCCCTCTCTGATTTGTTTTGTAGTTCTGTAATCATTTCCTGTATGCCACCAAAATTATCTGATATTAGCACTACATCATTACCATAACGCAGATGATTCGTTCAGGATATATTAATTATTTCTAAGAGCTTGAATTATTACCATTAATCTTAGTTTTAAGTTATTTTCATAAGAAAAAAATCGTCGGCGTCAAATCAGGTCTACGTGGAGTTCACGTTTATTCAACTGTGTTTTTAAATCAATTTATTCGGAAAAATATCTCAAATGACAGATAAAGATGTGGTTTGAAGTGTTGAAATATTGAAGTTAAATCTTTTTTTTTAAAATTTCGGCGCCTATTTTTTTATTATTTAAATGCTCGGAGCAGCATTAATGCTGTATGAACGATATTGAACCCGAAATTTTTTACGGTATGACAGTTGCAGCATTATTGTTTTTTTTAAATCTCTTTACGTGTGAAAGCTCTACTACAGTAAAATGCTTTATAACAATAAATTTTCGTAAGATCAGGGTTCCCAATATGCCCATTTCGCTCCTCCTGTCCATTTTATTCTTATAGAAACCAAAAAAAAATGATCCTATTTAAAAGACATCTAATAATTAAATTAATCCAGATTTCCGTTAAGCCTAAAATGCATATATAAAGAAGCTATACTTTGCTTATATTAAACGTACATAATAATAAGCTAACCTATACCAACCCAAAACTGATTGTCTGGCAAAATTTATCGCTGAAAGCAGCCTTCATTCAAAAACCAGTTAGGAAAAGCAGCTGAGAGCCACATCCATATTTTATGTTGAAAATTTACATATTTCCTGAAAATGAAATTCCAAATTTTTGAAGTATAGTTTAACCAATATTTGTTGTTATTTGTAAAAATTGTAATTCTACTACCAATGATAAAAGTGTTAAAAACGTTCATGTAATTGATTTTAAAATGTTAGCAAAACTTTTGCAAATAACCTTGCACTCTCAAAAAAGTGTAGAATGGAAACAGCAATTTTCCGGTAGGCTTTGTTGATTGGCTGATTGGCTTCTTATTCTACTACTTAGTTCTAACCACTAAGCGGTCCAAAAAAATAATAACCACGTTTATTAAACTCTAATAACTGTTCCTCAAAATCATGTTTCTGGTGATGACAGTCACCTCAATTTCCACTACACAAAACACACTAAAGAAAACATGCAATCCTAGTAGTTAATATAATCAAGTTAAAATATCATCTTTTTAAGTTTTTAAGACTATTTAGCGATAAAGAGAGCACCAAAAAAAAACGAAAATTAGCTCTAAATTACCACCAAGTAAATTTCCTGCTTATTTTTGTAATACCGATCGCACGATTTTTTGCTTTCGATCAGGCACACACGACAAATTGTAGCTATAGTGAAGATTTTTGGGCACCATCATTACAGTTACACAACTTACTATAATATTAACTATATATTTCAATTACTCTCTGCCATTTTATACCGGGTATTTTTTGCAATTACAGGGTGTGGGGATTTTTACTGCAAATTTTAGCTTTTAAAACAGCACAAAAAAATCCATAAGCCGCAAATCAGGCTAGGTAAAGACTAACTTATATGTCATCTCTTTCGGATTTAAATTTATTTTGAAAAGTTTTATAAAAGGCGAACAAAGGTGTTTAGAGTATCCGCTCATGCTGAACCAGTTTCCTCCTAAAGTTACGTTGTCTCATTACAAGTACTAAAATTTTGTAAATTGAGTGTAAAGAAGTGGCCAATCAAATATCGCCTAAGAATAACATTTACATGAACTTTATCGTCTTCAAAGATGTGGAGGCCGCTCATTCCGTGAACTGACATCGATGTCTAAGGCGTCCATGTAGAATTCTGATGGTTTAGTTTTGGATTATTCATTTTTTTTTTTTTTTTATGGGTCTAGCACACGTGCTACAGGGAAGTCCCTAAAGCGCTACAGGAGCGACACGTGTGCGGAGAAGGCGATTCACGTTGTTTTTGAATCGCTGTAGATTGTATTCGGTGGGAAACACAGTCCTGGGCAAATTATTCCAAAGGGATGATGTTCTCCATATAAAAGACTGCTTGAAAAGTGTTGTACGGGGAGTAACAAGCTGAACCTCATATGTGAAGAATTAGCGCGACGTGTACTTCTAACATGCACCGCTCTGGGAGGAATTAAGCGGGCCACATCCTTCGAACACTTTCCATGAAAGTACTTGTAGAATAGGCTCAAGTCGCCAACCGTTCTTCGATACTCCAGCGAATCAAGAAGAAGAATTAGCGCGACGTGTACTTCTAACATGCACCGCTCTGGGGGAGGAATTAAGCGGGCCACATCCTTCGAACACTTTCCATGAAAGTACTTGTAGAATAGGCTCAAGTCGCCAACCGTTCTTCGATGCTCCAGCGAATCAAGGCCGACGGTCAGTTCCGGGTCTCCAATCAGACGAACAGCTCTTCTCTGAATAGAATCCAACAAATGCAGTGTATGTTTGGGAGCGGAGCTCCAAACATGGGAGCAGTATTCTATAGTTGGTCGAATTTGAGCTTTGTAAAGAATTAACAGTTGTTGAGGAGTGTAAAGCTTTCTGGTTCGAAATAATATTCCCAACTTTTGAGAAGCTCTCCTTGCTACGCCTGCAACATGTTCATGCCAGGACATATTTGCTCCCAAATTAACGCCCAACAAATTGAGTGACGATGTTAGAGGAATGGAGTGCCCCGACATAACTATGTCGGGTTCAGCAACGTTAAGTTTTTTAGAGAAAACTGCCGCCTGGGTTTTTGTAGCGTTAAATTCCACTTGGTTACTGTCACCCCAAGATAGAATTTCTTCCAGATCTTTGTTAAGTTGAACGACTTCCTGCTGTCTGCGGATATTCGTCTGAGTAGCCGATGTCCGAGCGTTCAAAGTGAATGAAGAGATAAGTGTACTGTCATCTGCAAAGCTGTAGATTGGATTCTCGGTCTTTTCCAGCAGATCGTTAATGTAAATGAGAAAAAGAGTAGGAGACAGTATGGAGCCTTGAGGTACACCGGCGTTGATAGTGAAGGTGTTAGAAAGAAATCCGTCGACTGCCACTCGTAAAGAACGCTCTCTGAGGAAACATGAGAGCCACAAACAGAACTTTTCCGACATACCATAAGAACGTAGCTTAGCCAACAGCCCATCGTGCCAAACACGGTCGAATGCTTTGGATATGTCCAGAGCAACCGCTCGAGATTCTCCAAAGTGTTCAATTGCATTGTTCCAAACATAAGTCAGAAGATCTCCTGTTGATCTATTTTTACGAAAGCCATATTGGTGATCGCTAATAATGTTGAGTCCTTCAAGATATTTTAGAAGATGCTGATTGATAGCCTTTTCCATGACTTTCGATATTATTGAAAGCAGTGCGATTGGTCGGTAGTTATTTGGCGAGGTCTCCTTGCCTTTTTTAGGTATCGGCTGAACTGTAGCGCATTTCCAGCAAGAAGGAAATATTCCCTTTCTGTAAGATAGGTTGAAAAGTCTACAGAAAACTGGTGTTAGTTCCCTCGCACAGATTTTAAGAACTATGGCAGGTATTCCGTCAGCGCCAGAAGCCTTTTTGATGTCTAGCTTCATCAGAATACGCTTTATAATACGCTGTCTGAAGACAACATCGGGCATCCTTGACTGCACTATGGGAATACTAGGTGGTGTTTTTCCTTGAAAATCGACAGTAGAATGTGAAACAAAGAGTTCAGCCAACAAGTTCGCTTTCTCAACAGGTGTCGTTGCAATAGAATTATCTGGCCGTGTGAGTGGTGGTATGGTGGATTTGGTGAAATTTTGACTAACTGCCTTAGCGACCGACCAAAAGGACCTTGAATTGCCGGGACAGGCGAGAAGTTTGTTTCTAATCCGTTGATTGTGTACCTCCTTGGTTTCGTCGATAATTTGTTTGCATCTGTTCCTGGCACGAACAAATGTGTTACGAGTTAAGTGTACTGTCATCTGCAAAGCTGTAGTTAGGATTTTCGCGCCATTGTCGGTATGCAAGATGTTTAGAAGCAACAGCTTCTTTGCATTTTCGGTCAAATCAAGGCTTGCCGTTGGAAGGGCATTTCTTCGAAAAAGGGATGTAAGCCTCCATACTGGCCAAAATAACATCGGAAACCTCCCTGGCGCAGTCAGATGGGTCGTCGGATCGAAAACAAACGTCCAACCAAGGGAAAGTTCGCAAATATTCCATGAGATCTTCCCATTTAGCAGACTTGTAGTGCCAACTCTTGCGGGGTTTAGGCGCCTCTCTGTCATTGATTGGTAGAATACTCGATGTCGAAAGTAGTTTATGGTCGGAAGAACCTAACGGCGGATTTACGCTGACTGTGTAAATCTCCGGATTGGTGGTTAAAAAGAGATCAAGAAGACTGGCAAACTCTCCGTCTCGATCAGGGATCCGTGTTGGTTCGTCAATAAGCTGAGTTAAGCCACAACTGATTGAAAATGATTCGGCTTCACGACCTTGTTCATCGGTAGTATTTGAATATTTAAGCCAGTTGATGTTGTGGACATTAAAGTCGCCCAGGATGGCAATTTCGGCATTTGGATAGTTAATTTGTAAATGATCGATGGTGTCTGCAAGGGAAGCGAAAAGTGTTCTAAAGTTAGTATCACTTGGTGGTCGATAGAGGATACAGATGAACCTTGTGGTTGGTTGAGTCGTTATTTTTAACCACATAACATCAAAGTTTGGGGGCTCCAGAGTCTCTTCTCGTTGGCAAGAGAGGTCGCTTCTGACATAAAGACAGATTCTAAAGTTACGCCTAAATCGGGAATAGAAGTCGTACCCAGGATAAAGATAGTTTACTGCGCTGGTCGATGAACTGACCTTAGTTTCACAGAGAGCGAGTACATGAGGTTTATTTGATTGCAGGTGTTGGTGCACTGAATTTATGTTCGTGTTTAAACCTCGTATGTTGCAAAAATCCATTTTGAAATTCTGATCTCTGCATGTCGACGCCCCTGAACCAGCCCCCACCCAGAGATCCGAACGGGGGGCTATTTTACCTCCGGAATTTTTTGTATCCAAGTGCCTCATCATGCTATCTGGTCCCACAGTCCGTGACATCGGCACAGCCCACGAAACGTTAAGCAACTTCACGCAGCCTAAGCCGATGCGATGGTATCACACCGGGCGATGCTGGTGGGATCTGGGCATCTACCATCTAGGTTGTTCTTTAAGTCGCCTCCTACGACAGGCAGAACATACCGGGGGAGATATTCTATCCCGCTCCCCCACGGGGGGATACTCCAATAGTTCCAATTCTGCTTACTGACTTTATCATTAAGGCAAAAATGTTGATAAACGTTTTAAAGCATATTTAATTAATATGCTTTGCCACGTTATATATATATATATATATATATATATATATATATATATATATATATATATATATATATATATATATATCCATATATATATATATATATATATATATATATATATATATATATATAACATATATATATATATATATAACATATATATATATATATATATATATATATATATATATATATATATATATATATATATATTTATATATTTATTTATGTGTATATATTTAGTGGGACTGCAGTCTATTTTAAAGTCTTGGTGTAAATTTTGGCCTTGGTTTTTAGTAAACCAACTATGGCAGTTCCATATAGTTGTTTTATATTGGAAAAAAAAAAAACCATTTCTAGAAGAACAAAGACAGGAGTAGTCGCGACTGACTAGTTAAGAAAAATATATTCTCAGTTTAGTGGGGCTGCAGTCTATTATATAGATAGACTGCAGCCCTACTAAATTGAGAGTATATTTTTCTTAACTAGTCAGTCGCGACTGAATATTTTAACATATAATTTGTTGAAAAAATAAAAAAAAATAATATGTATCGCTAGACAAAGCTATATAATTACTTTTTGAAAATTGTGATGAGGATGTCACTGATACAGCTGTATCAAGTGCTAATAGGAATGATAAAACATCTCTTGATAAGTATTTTAATTTTTTTTAGGTAAACTTCTAATACTCGAAATGTATGGATCTGAGGAAATTAAAAGTTGATGAAGAAGATCTTCCATTTGCATTGTTCTCGAAAATTTACTCGTAAAATCTCGGCGATATCTCTTGATATCTTTTGTTTCGAGACTCTTGTGCCTGTTCTGAAAGTTGGCCATTTGGTAATATTGCAGAAGAAATAACTTGAGGACTATGAATTAAGATCTTGTGAACCTTAGTAGGCATATTATACCACGAATAAATATTAACAAATTTTTTCGCAGTCTTTAATGCATATATTTGAAAGGCGTTAATATTTATATCATAGCCACTCGATAAAGTTTGCAATATAACATAAAATCTCTTAATCACTTCTTCATCCACTCCTGTTGTTGAGGACGATATAGGTGTGATTTCAAAGAATCGACGAGCCGTATTCCCATCATTACTGTTTCCAAATCCTGGCTTTGGTCTATCTACGATCAATCCTAATTCTGCTTTAAACTTCTGTTGAATTCTTTCCTTATTTTCTGCAACTATCCGTTTATCATCTTTTGTTGTATTCTCCATTTTTTATATGTAATTTATATGCTAAATGTAGCCATTCGTATCCACACATGTAACGTAGAGAGACCAAATTTCAGATAAGACTCATCAACTTTTCTTTGAAGCATTACTTCTATTTTGGTAAAATCTTTTGCTGTTGCTCCACACAAATAACATTTCTGAGTACGTGCGTTTGATGAGATCGCGTTACATCTTTCTATCTATCATCGTAAACAACAGTTTTGTGTTTGACTAATAATTTCTTTTTTTGTCCATTACAATAAAAGAATGGGTAAGCGTTTCTATTTGGCTCTCAATATATTACACTTCTTTTACAGTTAACTCGGTCGTTTCTTGAATAAATTGCAAGTTAATAGACCTACAAGAGAGACCTACGAGATGAAGAAGGCCGAGGATATTTCCATACGACAATTTTAATTTTGTCATCGTATTCACCAATTATTAGTTAATATTATGAAAACACTAGCATCCGAACTAGATTCATCCGAAAATTTTTGTTTATATCCATTCTATCCCGAACTGCCATCACAACCCCATTTCGAAATAAGTTGCAAACCCGGTAATTGAGTAGGAGTCGATGTTATAAGAACATCTATTTATACTAATAAAATACGCTAAATTGTGAGATCTAACAAAGATTGTAGTTTAACTTCAGTACTTGCCTCAGTTACTATAATACCTTCTGGATAACATCGTTTTTAGTGTTCCGTGCGGAACATTTATAAGATCACTTCGGTTTGTGTATGTCTGTCTGTCTGTCTGTCTGTCTGTCTGTCTGTCTGTCTGTCTGTCACACCCGATTTTCTCCGAAACTATTTGACATAGAAAGGTGAAATTTGGTAATAATATAGGAATTGATGGCCTCATCAGAGCCATGTAGTTTTGAGAATTAAATTTTGACTTAAGGGTTAGTTTTGGGGGGTGAAGTCGGAAGTGAAAAAAAATTTTTTTTTACTAGGTCATCGAGTGTGGTGTCAAATGAAAGCTTGTGAAAACACGAGTAAAAAATATATATATAAATATTATACTTGCGCGCACTTTTCTTTGTATTATTTTTAAAAATTCGCGAAAAATCGCTGTCCCGGGCCTTATCTCGAAAAGTACTTATCAAAAAATTTCGAAAAAATTCTGGAATATTCTCCACGGGGTGTAGATTGAACGAAAATTATCACGAGTGCATTACCTTTACTAATTTATATGGTATATAAAAAAACAAAAATTTCAAGGTCATCAGATTTCAGTGAAGATTGGAAACAAACTTTGTTGAAAACTCATTTGGGATGTGTTTTGTGAAGTCATTGATCATTTTATACCACCGTAACATACATTTTGTCTTAAGGGGTTCGTTTTGAGGGGTGAAATCGGAAGTGAAAAAAAATTTTTTTTACTAGGTCATCGAGTGTGGTGTCAAATGAAAGCTTGTGAAAACACGAATAAAAAATATATATATAATGTAATACTTGCGCACACTTTTCTTCGTATTACTTTTAAAAAATCGCTGTCCCCTACCTTATCTCGAAAAGCAATTATCAAAAAATTTTGAAAAAATTCTGGAATATTCTCCACGGGGTATAGATTGAATGAAAATTATCACGAGTGCATTATCTTTAATAATTTATTTGGTATATAAAAAAAAAAAAAAAAATCAAGGTCACCAGTTTTCAGTAAAGATTGGAAACAAACTTTGTTGAAAACTCATTTGGGGTGTGTTTTGTGAAGTCACTGATCATTTTATACCACCCTAACAAAAATTTTTATTTTAAAAACAATCAACGTACGGAACACTAATTGTGCAAGTTCAACTTGCACTTGACCGGTTTTTTTAGCTTTAGAAATTGCATTATAATTTGGAAAAATTTTACTATTACAATCTTTTGCAGTAGATCTGCTAACATTGTATTGATGTTTTGACAACTTTGCCTCTACAATCATTGATAAAGCTTCATCTTTAGACATTGAACTAATTACTGAGTGTAAACTACTGATATATGCTTTTCGATATTTAGATGCCCTTGTAGGTGAAGTACATGTTATATCTTTCAGTATATTGGCAGCATCTAATTCTCCTAAAGAACTTAAATTCATTTGAGCAGCATATAATAATTGTGAAGTATTTCAGTTTTACATCGCTTTGACTGATTACTACTTTTGGTAAAGTCTACTACAGGACAACCACCGGTATTCCGCGTCTTGGGAGCATTCGATGAGAAACTTACATTTGTTTCAAGACATTCTTGATTTTTATTAAAAAATAACTCATAATTTCTTGATGCAATTTCCTACTTAGTCTTAAACTTGGAAGTAAAACGTGATACTGATTGTTCATTTCATTTGGTACTGCTTCTTGATACTCAATTAATTCTTGTATATGTTGCTGTAAATATTTGCATTGCGCTTTAAATGTTTTCGATGGACATTTTCTCATTAATTCAACTATCTCCTTCCTTTTTAAAATAATATAATCAACTTCATGTGCTGTAAAGAATAAATATTCTTACAGTCATCATTCTGTCAAAAACATAATATCTAATTTCATTGAAATTTATCGAGTGTTGTTGAAAAAATAATCTAGAGAGCACAAATTTGGATACATGTCCAAAACTGGAACATAAGATTAGACGTTATGGTGTCTTAAAGATGTCTTAAAAAAGTTTTAAAGACGTCTTATGTCCCGGCTTTAGACATTGTGCTGTCTGGAGTATCGATGTTCAAAAAGATAAATTTGTTTTCTTTAGACTTGAAACGTTCAAGGCTTCAAAGGTTAGACTTAAAAGGAGTCCTCTGTATAAATTAGCAAAAATTAGCAAAATTGCTTTATGGTGTATGACAAAGCATTAAATATATTATACTATCATGCTTATAACTTAGCGGGATTATGCGGGATAGATCACTACATTAAAAAAAATCGCAAATAGCAAATTCTACAATTGAGGATGACTCCAAAAGTCATATAACTATTAAAATAATAAGAATAGATAATATAACATATTCTACTTACCTCTAGAAATCGAATGCATACTTGGGTATTTGTATCATATATCAATTATTATAAATTTCCTTAGTATAATGTTGTCGCTGTTACTTTGAGCGTATATGCTACGTTAAAAACAAGTAAACTTTGGTTAATGTTACGGGTTATTCCGAAACAGGGAATGATGTGAATTACGTCATGATATATCAAAAATGTTAGACTTTCTACTGGTATACTTAAAAACCGTGGAAAAAACTTTTAAGTTTTGGCAAGCATTTTGTGAAAATTGATCAGTGTGCGACGCAATGAATTCATAATGGCTATTCACTTCCAGAAAAACCAAATACTGGTTTTCTAGAAAATTCATGACAACACCAATATCACACAAAATATTTTGAAACAGGAAGATATTCCAAATTATGTCACTTTACATCATCTTAAAACATAAAAAAAGTTGAATGGCATCTAAAGGATATTAGCTCTCTGTGGTCAAGTAACAAAATTAGTCAGTAACATCTATGAATACGTTCAGTACATGTAATTTACGTCAAAGGAGATATAGGCCTTCACAAGATTGATCTGAACCAACAACCGTTGACATTTTTAGTCGTTACATATCAAAAACAACTTTTAAATAAATTAGTTTTCGCTTATATAAAACCAAACTTTCTGTTTCAAAATAGTTAGTGTCATTGGCGTTGTCATCAATTTTCTAGAAAACGACTGTTTGCTTTTTCTGGAAGTGAAGGGCCATTATGAATTGATTGCACCGACACCTACTACATGAGACGATCCGAATGGAACTCTAAAGTGGCCAAATATTCTTAATAATTTTTTTTTCTCGTCAGTTTCTGCTTTGAAGGAAGGAGTTTGGGGATCTACCGTGCAGAAACATTTTTCTCCCTAAATTCTTGTGCATAATCTTGAAAATTGTAGCTTTGAATAAGTACTGCGTTCTTTATACGTCAACCTTATCTTAGCAAATCGATAACAAGCCTGTTCAGTTCTTACCTAAACCCGTCTTCCTGGCGTAATGTCTTCCTGAATTGTGTCTCCGCCGCATCGAAATTATTTAGACCAAATTTTACTTAAAGATGGAACGTCTTGAACATAGGATATTGTTCCATGAATAATTTTTGGTCCATTTTGTTGCTTAGTGAAAAACTTTATCACTGTGCTATACTCCAAATTACTTTCGGTAATTTTTCGGATTGCAGCTAACATGTAGAAAATTGCGTCAAAGTACTTAATACAGCAATAGTAGTTTGACAACAAAGCAAGTTTTTGCATGACGGAATTTTCATGGATAGCCGAAAAACTTAAAAAATACCCTCGTTATCCTAATGACTAAAATTTACTTCTCACATTCAAAGTTTAAAATTTTGCATTGCTAGTAAGTTCTTTATCATGTCTTAAAAGTACTCGAAGTTATATTGTATTATAAAAGATTTAACAATAGTATGCATAAAGTTAGTTGTAAATACCGGCAACATAATATTATATAAACAATAAGTCGATTGTGCAAGTAGCGAAACGACGTTATCTAATAAAATGTAAGCGGATGTATCGCATAAAATCTCGTTACTTGTACTTTACAAAGTTACTAGAGGCTATGTATTCTGTTGCATGTTCTCTGCTTACTATTTTCCTAAACGGTTAAATGTACATGATAGGGTAATGTGCTAAGTAATTCAACGTAATAAAATTTTAAAAAATTGAAAAATGGTCCTAAGTTGAGAGATCTTCAGGAAGAACTAAAACTATTCCGATTCCAAGATTGATTGTATTGATGACAGCCTTAGGAGGTGGCAACAAATTTGTGCTCGATTATCCCCGTCGGTGTATGGATGTGTTGTCGTCTAACAGAAAACTAGAGACAGCGCCACCGATCCAATAAAATAGCTTAACGGCAGACTGGTGTGTTATTCTGATTTGTTATATATATCTAAGTATCTTTTTTAAACTCCTGTTTCCCACTGAATTATGGTCCTCCGATGATCGCTTGGGTTGAGTAGACATAAAAGTAAGCAAAAATATTCTGAATATCAGATATATTAAAAGAAATCAAAAATCATAGACATAAATGAGAAAAATGAGTTATTATTTATGGACTACTTCAAGTTAACAAAAGAGAACAATAGTTGTATCAGAGGATAACAGAGGTTTGCAAGTCATAAATTCAAATCACATTGCTTTAAAAACTAAAATTGCAGTTACAGGCCCACACTTCCACAGTTTTCCTCTAACATGCCTATATTAGTGGATAATTTACCTATTACCTAGGGTTCTAGGAAACTGTAGAAATGCTACAACAAATTTCTAAAACTACGTTTAAAATTACTTACGGTTCACCGTAGGTTACTAATCAGTTAAATGATAAGTTAGTTAAAATGTTAAATTTTATAATTTCTAATATAAATAAATTTATAATTTCTAAGCGAGAAGAGAAGAAGAAAACATTCGCCAAGGTGTGAACAAAAGATAACAAAGTATTAAAAACTTAGCTTGTGGTCTCACGTATGGTACAGTATCTTGTAACGTGGAGTAAAACTGACCTGCTTGTATCTGTACGGTAATCCGTGAAGTGCTACAGGAGCGACGCGTGGGCGGAAAAAGCGATTTACGTTGGTCTTGGATTACCGTAAATTATACTCGATGAGAACACAGTCCTGGGCAAATCATTCCAGAGGGACGTGGCTTTCCATATAAATGACTACTGAAAAAGTTTGTAAGAAGAGCGATAAGTTGAACCTCATATGGATGTGAAGTATTAACGCGACGTATTCCTAGAAAGTACCACTTTGGGAGGATGTAAGTGGCCTATATCCATCGAATATTTTCATAAAAATATTCGATAGACTCGAGTCGATAATCGTTCTCGATAATCGTTCTTCGATGTTCCCAGGAATATAGGTTGGTGTTGCATCTCTCTGAGGAAACACGAGAGCCATAAACAAAACTTTTTATACATACCATAAGAGCGTAGAATAGCTAACAATCCGTCATGCCAAACATGGTCGAATGCCTTGGCTATATTAAGTGCAACCGCTCGAGATTCACAAAGTGTTCAATTGCCTTGTTCCAAACATGCGTTACATAATGATTGCTAATAATATTGAATCCTTTCAGATATTTTAGAAGATAGTTGTTTGGCAAGGTCTTTTTGCCTTTTTTGAACTGAACTGCAACGCATTTCTAGTAGGAAGAAAATATTCCCTTTCTGTAGGATAGATTGAAAAATCAACAGAACGGAGGACTATTTTACCTCTGGAATTTTTTTGATCCTGGGAGTTTCATCACGCTATTTTTTCCCCAATCCAGAGCCATTGGCACAGTCATGAAACAGTAAATAACGGTTGAAATATGGACTTTGTTTAATTTTAGTAGTTGATATGAACATTTTGGAAAAGTTTGTATGCTTCTCTTTTATTTTAAATAACTCCTATATTGGAATCGTTTAAGGAATATGTAGTTTATTACAGAGAATATATCTTTGAGAAAACTCACAATTTTATTAAATAGTCGCGAGTCCTTTTTAATCCTTGGTTTTCGCCGTTTAAAACAGCTGCGCTAGTGAAACTAATATTTGCAATTCTATAATATATGGTGGCGACATCTTCAACTACTTTAAAAAAATGGTCCTTTAAGTTAACTTTTCACGTTAGTTATCAAATTACTATCACTGTTCTACCTACTTTGACGAACTTTATACTAGTTCGTTGCATTTTGCAGATTTAAATTTGTGACGAAATAAAATTGTGCTGTTCAAATCATTATCGAAAGTTGTGATATCATAAAGTAACAACATACACAATTTAGACCTGATATAGCGCCGGACGACTTCTTTTTCTTCTTTCCCAAAAAAGACGTTAGGAGTTGAACATTCTTTTCAGATGGTCGTTTTTTTTTGAGCAAACAAAACAATTTTTTTGGATGAAATGAAATACCTTGAAAAACACTTAACAAAGTGTAAATCGTAGTTACATAGAAAAATGTATATATTTTTTAAAGTCTTCCTTCATAGCTAGGTCGATAACTTAAAAAAAAAAAAAACACCTTCGTAGCTGTTTTAGAGATCGATAATTATTACTACAAATTTCATTTTTAAGATATTTTCACATGAAAATATCCTTCGGTGTCAAATCAGGGTTACGTAGAGGCAAACTTATATATTTCGTAGTGTGTTTATTCGGAAAAATTTCTCGAATGGTCAAGATGCGTTTGGAATATGGGTTTCTACTGCAACCATGTTCTTTAGTGAAAACTATGAATATTCTTAAAAGAAGAACTTTACCGATATTACGGCCTAAGATGCTAATTTCGGGGAAAGTAAAGGCTGTTTTAGTTTTGAATTTGTTGGACACCAATTATGGCAACACTGTTTATTAACGTGGTTTTATCCGAGAAAAATATATTTGTAATTGTTAAAAAGCATTTTAACTAGGGAGGCAGTTCCACTCTTAATAGGGAATTTTGCTGTGTGTTTCAGTAAATGGGAAGCAGGACTAGATTTAGCTTTGTTTTTTTTTGGGGTAGAAAACATAGGATATTTACCTTTTTAGCAAAAATAGACCATTGCAGTTTTCTTTGTCAAAACTGTTGGCCAAATTTTTCTCGCCTTAGTTTTAAAGTTTTAAGATTAAATTGAACTATTATTGTCGATAAAATTCTCTGAAAACATTGATTTTTAAACTTTTGTGTAAACCACAGTAAATTTATATTCTGATAAACTTTTCCGAACGAACAAAATTCAAAAATTTCGGTGGCGACCTGGTTCGCTCTTTTAAAATCCACGATAGCTCAGGATCTAGGCAGTTCAAAAGTCGCCTTGTACCGACAAAAAAAAAGAAGGCAATATATTTTTTCAAATATAATAGTTGTTGGGTAACTAAAAAAACATAAATTAATAAGTTGTTTCATCTTTGTATAACACCTCGTAGAGTTAAAGAGAGATATCTTTAAAATTAATGCATTGCAAGTAATTAAGGGACTGTTGTGGATAATATTAAAATCTTGTATTGTTATTTCTTGATACAGAAAAGTATCGTTAATCAGTTCGTATTAACTTCCAAGTTTAGAATAGCCTTCATAGATCGGCAACTGAACTTCTTAAATATTTTTCTAACACCACGAGTTTCTATAAAGAAAAATTATTAATTTATCTACTGTACGATTAGTAAGTAAATTTCGTCCTATTTAATCTTATATACATCTAAAATTTTTCCATTAGCTACTCATTTTTTTCTTTCTATTTTATCATGCTATAATGACCAAAATTTCATTAAAAACTTTATTACTCTCTATATAAATAAAACATAAACACGGAAAATAACCCCATCTTACCACCTCCGAAACACTTTGGTTTCTTTACGTTTAAAATTAGCTTATTTTAAAATCAAAGACCAAAGAAGATTGCAAACGCAAACTCAACATATTTAAGCCGAATTGGGTTAATAATTCTCGGCTAGCAATAATTTTGCGAAAAAATATGCTTGTATATATTTTCAGCTACTGACATTTTTAGACTATAAAAAGCCGAAGGATAAGGTTGTTAGATAATAAATAACCAAAAAAAGTTTAGAAGCAATATTTTAAAGTCTTGTTTACTACACTATACGAAATCCGTTTTCCCTCATTGACTTTTTGGGACCGAATAAATCTTAGCTAGCAGAAAGGTTAAGTCAGATCAGCATTTTGTAAAAACGGATTTAGAGTCGCATAAAATAGATGAACTATTTTTTTATTATTTCTATTTTACATTAAAAGGAATGGACTTTGTTTACTGAAACATTGAATAGGGTTAAACATATTTTAGTTGTTTGAATACGTATTTAAAAACTATAGAATTTTTAAAACAAGTAGTTTGTATTGGCAAGTTACAAAATGCTTTGGCTATATGAAAAAGGAAGGGTAAACTCTTTAAATAGATTTTCAGATCTTACGTCTAAAATAATTAAGATACAGAAAAGAAAAGCAGAAAGATACGTTAATTTAGAAGCAAGAAAACTAAACATGATTAACACAACCAGGATAAAACGTATGGTAGCTTCAAAAGAATACTAAGAAGCAAGCTGGAGATCCAAGAAAGTATTATTGAACAGGCTAATAATTTTAAATACCTAAGAAAAATGATAACAAGCTACGGAGACAGGGAAGTAAAACAACAATGTATAAAGGCATCCTTAATAGCAGATTGCTTCAAGGATATATTCTCAAAAATAAATACCTCACAATGGAAAGCAAAACAAGGATGGCATACATTATTAGCTGCAAAGCTTACAGGCTTGAAGAATCTTGAACAAAAATTTCAATATTTGAGCATATATTTTTAAAATCCCCAGAAGCAGGTTTGCTAACCTTAATTATACTGATGAAAATTGCAAAAGAATGCCAATTCATGCATTTACAAAATTGCTAATAAAGGGCATTTATAATCGGAAGTTATACAATATTGTTACTATTTTTATGAGAATGAAAATACTGATTAATATCTGTATGAAATTTTCATATCTCTGTTTATATATTTCCTCCAAATACAGCACTGTATAGAATGGTCCACCATAGCGACTTTAACTATACCTACATTGAGAGATGTCAAGACTGCGTGACATTTAACATGTAGTGGTGTTCCTTTTCGCATGATTTTGAATCACTTTTAAAAATTTGTTTTTATATTGCAATTGAGAATATTCTACAAAAAAATTCTTATGGTGGTAAGTCTTATATTAATAAATCATACATGCTATTCTTGTATCTACATAACATTAACGGAATATTAGTATTCGTAAATAAAAAAAAGTAGATTAGTGGATTGCAAATTTAATTAAACTAGGAAATTTCGAATATATTGCTTAATATTAAAATAATGTGGAAGTGGATTGGGTGAAATTACAATCAAATAATTGAAAACAGGCAGCACTAAATCGTAACAGTTGTTAAAGTGTTACTTGTTTCTGCTAAAATTGTCGTAATATGGCTTGACTCTTAATCAGCTACTAGCAGCTGACGCAAGTCAAGCGACACAGTCAAAAAACTTGGTCGTTGTACCAGCTTCAAAAATCGCTATCTCCACATTTATCCCATGCCATTTCTACGTAGGATATCTACATAAATGTATTTTTTTTGATTATGTCTTTCAAGTAGTGAGATAACCGGAACCAACGTAGGACGCAGCGCTAAGAATATAGACGTTTAAACCTAGATGGGAATGGAATTACTGCCACGTAGTTTGATCTGATTAGTATTTTAACTCTTAGAGTAGTTATGAGGAGTTCCGATAGAATGGTAACGTTTCCATTATATAAAAAGGTGTCATAGTTAATTTCCTCATATTTCATTATCAGGTTTTCCGTTTAAATTAAAAATGAAATAAATTAATATTAAATTTTAAATATTATACAGTACACGAAAATGAACATGTTTATGACTATCCATTAACATTGTGAAAGTGTGATTTTTAATTCACATTTTAACAACGTTATTATTATTGATATCGAATTAAACATTGCTCCCAAAATGCTTATATCTCAGTTAAATGAAAAATATTAATACCGTTTTTTATATATCTTTAATTCTTCTGTTCTAGGTAAGATGAAATCACAGCTGAATATATCTTGGCCTCTACGTTATGTAAGTACTATTCTGTATCATTTACCAATTTATTACCAAACAATAATTATTGTTAAATAGATACAACCAGAAATTGCTATATACGGGGCGGCGAAAAAATGGATTATGCTATATCAAATAAGTTTGGATATTTTTCAATATTGGCTGTAAAGTTATAGAGGCTAACAACAATTTGAACAACAAAGCTAGCATCTTCCACATTAATAAATAAAGTTTATTTAATAAAGATGCTTATTTTATATATTTAAAAATAAAATGTCATTTGAAATAGTCAAAATTAAAAACTTAAATTCGTGGTAATCCTCTGCAACGTGGCTCAAACTCTTGAAACACTCAGTACAAGAAATTATTTAGAGAAACACAAATTCTTATATGTAAGTGTACCTTTTAAATTTCCGAACTAAAAACAGTGCTGTTTATAGATATGAATTTTAAAAAAATACTAATCTCGTTGACGCAAATATCAAATTAGGTTGATATTCTCCTTTGATTAGTGTTTCAGTTCAATCAGAATCATACCGATATTTACAAAATCAAAAAGTTCTTATTTAAAAATATAATAATGAACCTTTTGGTAATACTATATTTTTTTAAAAGGCTTTCTTTAAGAGAGTTTTTAGAAGTAATATTTTAAATTATGATCACTAGTATACAACTATCCAGTGATACTGTATCTTGAACATGCTTTTCTTTCAGCGATCCCATAAAAATGTTTATTGTGCACATATTGAAAAGGAAAAATTAAGGTATTAAACTCAAGTTACAGTTCTATTTTCTATTGATCAGTAGAAGAGCTAATATTCCCCAACGTTCGTAAACCATGATTATTTTCAATTTTGACAATGGTTAACTCGAGAGTTTTAAAATATTTACTAAGGAATGGGTTGCCGCTACTTCAGAAGTTCTACGATCTTATTTCTTTAGCAATCTATAAAAACCATCCTTTTGGTTTTCCCTCTATAAAGTGCTGTACCCTTTATTTTTTCCCTCTAATTTTTAAGAAAATTAGAACTCAAACTGACGTAATAGTATAGACGGATGAATTGACACAAAACCGCTTCTCAACGGGAAATTAAAATCCCTAGAAAACGACCTAACTTTAAACGAGCCTATTTTATTAGAACATTTTCTGGTATAGTAAATGCTACATAGTATTGAAATATGGGATTTTACCTCGTATGCGCGCATCAGCTTTGTTACTGTAAGCAATTTACCACCCACTTTTGGTTGTCTAAAATTTAGATAATATGAGTCTGATAGGAATAATTCTTTCATATATGATAATCTTATTTACCTCTATTTATAATCAGTTTAGTGTATGTTTATCAAGCATTGTAATTACTATTCTATTTTACTTATCAGCTCTATAAAGGGTACTTTTTAAGACAGAACACTATTTTTTTCTGTTATTATTATGAAAGAAAGTAATTTCGCTAGATATGACTATATAGAAGTACTAAAGAAAAGATATTCACCGTTTTCTTGCACACAAAGCCTTACTCCTCGTATCAAAGGCTAATAAAGAATGGGTGTTCTCAAATTGTCTCATACCATTTTCCCTACGTTTGCGTACTTATTCTGTATTCTATAAAAATTTTTTATATTTTTTTTTTTATTATAAAATAATTATAGTAAAACAAATGTGAAAAGAACCTTTAGTGTCGTTGCACACGGACCACTTTGTCGCGTCATTGAATGACGGGCCGAACAGTGATAGATAATTTCACTACTCGCTCAGAAGAGTACTGCGAATGTAACGTTTTACCTTTAGATTACAATATTTTTTTGAAGTAATTCAAAGCACTGTAATCTGATATACAATACATATACATATAGTTCCGTTTCACGCGGATCACTCTGTCGCGCCACTAAGTGGCGGCGGTTTATGGTTAGGAGTCGTCGTCCCTCTTAAAACTAATGTTGCAACCGAAAAGCATTCGAACGGACGATCGCGTGGCCCATTTAAAGGTATTTCTGCTGTATCAATCATGACTCGATAGAGTCGTCAGTATGAAACAGTACTATATGATGTATAACAAATTACAGTCCTTGGAAAATTATTTCTTAAAAATAGTGTAATTTAAAGTTAAACTGTTACATTCCTGGCACTTTTCTAAGCGAGTGGTGAAAGTATTGACCGCTGCTCAGTATGTAGTTTCAGTAATCGCAGCTATTTCCTACCAGATATTTTCTTTTAATTGTTCTAAAGAACTAAAATCGTTACTGTAAGCGTTAGTGTTGAGGTATGAAAAATAAGATATACAAAAAAATCCCTCCCACAGATCAGAACTATGTGAAAATCACCTCTTTCGAAAATGTATTTATTTAGAAAAATTTTTTGAACAACTGGTAAAATTATGTTTGAAATTTGTGATAGTTCTCGGGTTACAACTATCAAAATTTTGTCATGTGAGTTTGCAGAAAATTCTATTCATCTTCATTGTTCCAAAATATAAGTTGTTGTATGGCCTCTATGTCCTTGAAAAGAGTGCGGACCAAATATCTTACGTTCTATCACTTTAAGGGAATGTGGAAGCTTTAAATGCTTTGATTTTGTATTTGTCAGACTCCAATAATGGTAACGATGATTTAACAGTTAACCCCGGACGTCATGCAAAAGAAATTGCTTGTTTGTTACATTATTCTCGGTGTTGCAAGTTCTATCAAAATTTTGTATGAACTCGTTGTGTTTTGTAGTTTTCTCGGTTTTTCTTTCCGAACAAGAATATTTTGCCAATTTAGAGAACAAAGAAAGTTATTTTTCGCGAATTGTCCCAGGCGATGAGAATGTTTTATTAGAATACTTCGCACGAGTCAATGGAATAGGCCCAAAGGAATGTCCGCCTCCAAAAAGAAGAAAAATTAGCCGTTTTCTGGAATGTTCCAATAATAAAGAGGTTTACGGAAGAAGCATCAAAACCTGATGCATGCTTTTATAAAAAAACCAGTCAAGTGCAAGTTAGACACAATTAGTGTTCCCTACAGTGATTGCCTCTGAAATTAAAAAAAAAAATGTTACGGAGGTATAAAAGGATGCAATAAAAGAATTAAGAGCTCAGATTACAAACATGTCTAGTGAGATATTGACTCAGCAGGCTAATCAGACCAGCCAGAATAAGACAAAAAGTTCCTGACACGTATATATATTAAAATCCAACATGTGTTCTAACTTCTTTCTTAGTTAATAATGTATAATATTTATAGCATCTTAGCTATCTGATAGCTAATAAATCAATCTAACTCAATCTAGAATCTTGTGGTTAAAGTTTAAAACAAATATTTCCTACCTAAATATTTGTTTAATTATAAACAAATAAAATTAAATTATTTTGTCTCAGTACCTAATGCTTAAAGCAACAGCTGTTAGTCCCGGTTCAATTCTCAACTTCCGACAAAATAAACCTTCACTATTTGGCGGTCAAATAGTTTTTTTTTTAACCAGATAGATTATCAAACGTAATACATTCCTGATAATTTTCGCTCAATTTTATGGACAATTTTTTTTCAAAATTTTTTGATCATCACGTTTCGAGGTCGTGTGGATGGATAGGAGTTCTTGGCCATTTTTTAAAAATAATATAAAGAAAAGTGTACGCAAGTATTACATCATGTATATTTTTAACCTCGTTCAAAAGCTCGATGATCTGGTAATTTTTTTTCACTTCCAATTTTACCCCCCTTAAGTCAAAATTTAACTCTTAAAATTACACGGCCCTTATTGGGCCATTAATTCCTATATTTGTCCCAAATTTCAACTCTCTATGTCAAATAGTTTCGGAGAAAATTGAGTGTGACAGACGGACGGACAGACAGACAGACGGACACCGAACTGATCCCATGAGTGTTCCGTCCAGAACACTAAAAATGTCCAAAATAAATGAAAAATCTTGGTTAATGTGAAATAATTGCAGACTGACAAGGACCATATTTCACCAGTTTACCCATTGTTCTCTTATTCGTTAAATCCATATTGCGCACACACTGCTTGAAAGCTGGTGTGTCAGCTTTAGATGGCGTATTAGGTATCCGTATTTAGGTACAATTCGATGTATTCTACCATCGTGAACTATAATCTTGCTGTGGCACAACTGCAAGGTTGTATCCCTTACACAGTTCAAGCCTTTACTGAAAGCTGAGGAGTTACAACTTTCTCCCTATAGGTTTGTGTTAGCGCCCTACAGCCTCGTTTCATTCAAACCTCAGGGACCGAAAAATTTTCATCAGATCATCAGCTAAAAGCTGCTGTGGCGTCGGTTTTTGAGGCGCAAATCAAAATTTTTTTATATGGAATGAAACAACTTGAAAAACGCTGTACTTAGTTTTTTTAAAGTTTTCCTTCATAGCTAAGTAGATAAGTTAAAAAATACTCTCATAATTATAAGTATAGACAATAATGTAAAGTACGAGTAACAATTTCAATATGTACCTTTCTACTATGTTGCAGATGACTCATGATTTTTGGATAGTTATGTTAGTTTGGTTCAAGATGACTTCGCTGGGTCGTTTGCTCACTGATGTTCATTAAAACGTCCTTTTTAAAAATATATTAGTATAGCCTCTTCTAATCTACTTGATTAGAAGAGGCCAACAAAAATATAATCTCAATTCTAATCTAATTTCGGTGTAATGAATTAACTTGCTAGTTATAACTTTTTATACATAATTTGCTAGATTACAGGTACTTGTTTACCTTCAGAAATAATAATTGTTATTCTTCTCGATAAATATCGGTCAGTCAATAAGTTTTGAAAGTGACACCTATAGAGCATCACTTGAACCAGATATTGAACACCGTTTTGAAGCTTCATCTGTTACATGACCACACCCTAAATTTCAAGTCGATTATTTTCATCAGGTGGTTAAAGTAGACGTGTCTGAATATTTTTTAAAAATAAAAAAAATCGAATGTCGTGCCGTGATTAAATTCTTTGTTTTGGAAGGTTTATAAACAACTGAAATCCATGCAAAGTCAGTAAAACTGTTAAAGGAGTCTACTTCTTTATTTACAACTGATCACAGATAGAGAATTTAAACGTGGTCGTACAAGCGTCATTAATGATTCGCGTTCAGGAAGCCTGAAAACCGCAACAACTGAAGAAACGGTTGCACAAGTACAAGATATGGTAACG
>CM032447.1:168879397-168909397 GCA_019049505.1 Pachyrhynchus sulphureomaculatus | reverse complement strand
CGTAGTTCTTTTTTTGTAGTTGACTTTTGCATGTTTCTTTATGGTTTGTTATTATGTTTCTGATTTTGACTCTTATTATATTTTTATATGGTTCGGTTTGTATTAAATTGCAGATTTAATCGACACAATATATTCGGTTACAGGTAGGTTTTTTTTATTGGTTATATCTAATGCAAAATTATGACTACAGGACAAAACTTCGGCTATTTCATCTAGTATAGATGTATCCGAAATATTATCTAACCAGTTTGAGACTTTATTATGTTTCGGCTTTAAGGTTATTTTTTTAAAATGAACTGTCACTTTTTTTGTTGTTTTATTTTAGTTTTTTTTTATGTAAGTGTTGATATCTAATATTGTCCAAATTATAACGTGAGTCACGACAATATTTCCTTTTTCTGGTCAATCGTTCTAGTTATATCATTTGTTTTGTTTCAAAAAGATATGCTAAAAATGCTTATTTTTATTTTATTTATTGTATTGTTAAACTTATATTATTAAACTTATTCTCAAGGTACTTACATGTGAATTTCCTGTTGCTTGCATTTTAGTAGAAAAGTTTGGCAATTTTTCTGCATTGCCAGTTTCCTACATACACTTGATAATTTTTAGGACTCACAGATTGCATCCAAAACAGTTACAACTGTTTTTATGTCAAAGTATGTAAAAGTCTAACTAACAATCTTTTTTAAATATAATACGCACTGTCAATTAATCGACTATACTTTCATGTCAGAGAGTTATTTTATTGAACCTGTTAACCTTATACTAAATACCAATTATTTCCAATATGAAGATCAATTTTTAGTGTTCCATACGGAACACTTATAAGATCACTTCGGTGTCTGTCTGTCCGTCTGTCTGTCTGTCCGTCTGTCACACCCGATTTTCTCCGAAATTATCTGTCATAGAAAGTTGAAATTTGGTAATAATATAGGAATTGATGGCCTCGTCAGAGCCATGTAGTTTTGAAAGTTAAATTTTGACTTAAGGGGTTAGTTTTGGGGGGTGAAATCGGAAGTAAAAAAAAATTTTTTTACTAGGTAATCGAGTGTGATGTCAAATGAAAGCTTGTGAAAACACGAGTAAAAAATATGTATATAATGTAATACTTGCGCGCACTTTTCTTTGTATTATTTTTAAAAAATCGCGAAAAATCGCTGTCCACCCGCCTTATCTCGAAAAGTACTTATCAAAAAATTTTGAAAAAATTCTGAAATATTCTCCACGGGGTGTAGATTGAACGAAAATTATCACGAGTGCATTACCTGTAATAATTTATCTGGTATATATAAAAAACATGAGTTTCAAGGTCATCAATTTTCAGTAAAGATAGGAAATAAACTTTGTTTGTTACAACATTTTTTATTTTAAAAGCAATCAACGTACGGAACACTAATTGCGCAAGTTCAACTTGCACTTGACCGGTTTTTTAAAATGAAGTTGCGTAAATAGTTATGGAATTGTTGAAGGAAAAAGTTAGTGAGAGATTAGATTTCGATATACTATTTTTCAAGTTAAGAATTGTTTTGTTGGTTAGGCCTGATAATAAAACAGACAGATTCATCAATAGTTCAACAGGTTTACAGAATATTACAGTTTACATCGGAATTGGAATAAGACAATAAGATACACTTTTTAGTCATGATATTAATCAAGAAAAACAATAAAATCATCATAGAATAGTACACAAAACCTGCCTAGGTCAGAACAAATTGTAAATTTTTGTTTAAACCGTTTCAAGTCCCAAAAACAGTGATATCGTTGACAGAGCAATGTCACTCACCTTTTCTGATTTAAGAGATAATGCATTAAATGAAGTGAAACTGGTTTTACCGCAAGACAATTAAAAAAAAGAAAATTACAAATTAGACAATACAAAAAAAACATAAAAATTGTACAATAAATCAGCAAACCGTGCTAAAAACAATAAACAGAACTGTGATAAACTCACAGCACTTCCATATACAAACGAACTTTCTAAAAAACTAAATATGGCTTTAAAAAAATATATTGTGGTTTGCCATAAAACCCAAAATAAATTAAGTACTCCATTTACGAATCTTAAAAGTCAAATAACTATTATGAATTAATCCAATGTAGTGTGTTGAGTGCCTTGCTCGGATTATGTAAAAGATACATCGGAATAACAGTTAAATATTTAAAAAATAGACTGAATGGATATAAATATATAAAAATATACCCACAGTACTATGTAAACATAAAATAGACCTAAATCATGACTTTAGTTATAATGAAATTAAAATTGATCAAATTTACTCCAAGGTGTCTATAAAAAAAAAGATTTAAATTCAAATAGAAAAAAATGCAGTAAACGACAGAACTGATATGAGAGATTTCTTTTATAGACAGCTTGGAGTAATTTCAATCTTTATATATAATTTTAGTTTCATTATAACTAAAGTCACGTTTTAGGCCTGTTTTGTGTTTGTTTTGTTGTGTGGGTGCATTTTTGTATATTCACACAAATTCACATGTTTTTTAGTATTTAACTGTCATTCCGATGTATCCTTTTGGACAAACCGAGCAAGATATTGAATACCCTAGGTTAGATTAATTCATGGTAGTTATTTGACTTTTAAGATTGGTGAATAGAGAACTTAATTTATTTTGGGTTTTAGGCCCTTTATAGTTTTTCAGAAAGTTCGTTTGTATATGTAAGGAGTTTATCATGGTCTTTTTTATTTTTTATGGTATGATTTGTAAATTTATTGTAGAATTGTTATGTTTTTTTTGTATTGTTCGGTTTATATGTATATATATATATATATATATATATATATATATATATATATATATATATATATATATATATATATATATATATATATATATTAAATATCATGTGGTAAAACCAGATTTACTTTGTTTTAACGCTTTAGCTCTTAAATAAGAAGAGGTCAATGATATTGCTCTATCACTTAGACCATCGATATCATCACTGGTTTTTTTGGAGCTTGGTATGTTTTGTATACTATTCTGGGATTATTTTATTATTTTTTCTGACTAACGTCATCTCTAAAATGTGTATCTTTTTATCTGCTTCCAATTCCAGGGTAAACTGCAATTTTCTGTAAAACCTATTAAACCATTGGAGAACCTCGTGTGTTTTATTATCAGGCCAAGGTAGCAAAATAATTAGCAACGTATATTTTAAAAAACAGTAAACTGAAATTTAATATTTCAATAACTTTTTCCTCTAAGAATTCCATAAGCATTGAGCAATAAGAGAAGAGAAAGGGTAATTCATGGTATATTCATCAATTTAAAAGAAGCTAATCTGTATATTGGAAATAATTGGTATTTAGTGTACAGCTAATAGCTTCAATTAAATCACTTTCTGGCATGGAACTATATTCTATCAACTGATCGTGCCTGATATTTTTAAAAAATGTTATTAGTTTGAGTTTTAAATAAGGTGGAAAAAAAAATTTGTAATTATTTTGAATATAATACCTTAAAATTATTTTCTCATGAATCTACGGTTTTTTAGAATTGAGCATGGTATAGAATAAAATTTAGAAATATCCTTAAGCAACGTCAGCATATTTTAACCTTCGAAATTAAAATCTAAGAAAAACACATGTAACAAATGGTTTAAGAATAAAAGAAAAAATATTTTTTGTATTACTGGTCGAAAAAGATGCTAATCATGACATTTCTTGAAGATATTAAATGTACGTATGTGTTTCTTGTAAATGGTAAAGATCTTAAAAAGTTGTTAAGTGTGTAGACAAAACTGGCAAAGGAGAAGAATCGCCAAATTTTTCTACTTAAATGAAAGCATCAGGAAATTTTTTACATCTGATTTTCACAGGTAAGTACCCTGAGGATAAGTTTAAAAATACCATAAATAAAACAAAAATAAGCATTTTTAGTTTATCTTTTTGAAACAACATAAATAATATTAATAGAAAGGCGGACTATAAAAAAAGACATATTGTAGTGTCACACTTTCTAATAGGGACAATATGAGATATCAAAACTTACATACCAAAACTAAAATAAAATAACAAAAAAAAACTTGACAGTTTAGTTAAAATATAGCCCTATGATCCTAATTTTGCATTAGAGATAACCCATAGAAAACACTTACCTGTAACCAAATATATTGCGTCCATTGACTCTGGAATTCAATACAAACCGAACGATATAAAAATACAACAAGAGCCGAGATAAACAAAATAACAAACCAGAAACGAAAATTTAAAAAGGGACATGTAAAACTTAAAAAAAAAATATAAAAATAGCTAAATCATACTAAAAAATGCATTGAAGGCAATTTCCAAATTACAATTCTTAAATCTGACAAACCTAACAACACTGTTATAATGAATATAACGAAATATGAATCAAAAGTGGAAAACTTACTAAACGACAGAAATACATATCAATAACTTAACAGTAACCCAACAAATTTATATCAAATGGAAAATAGTACCTTATAAAACAGTTACTGAACGAAAAAAAATATGTTGAGGCAAAACATTTATAAACAACGCTGTGTTATTCAAAATTTATGGCTTAGCAAAACTGCATAAACAAGAGTCCATTAAGACCTGTTATTTTATGTAGGCAATCACCACTTTATAGCATTTCCCAATATTTAGCTATTTCTATGTAAAATATCACCAGTAAAAATAATTATTTCATCAAAGTTTCTTTTCCTTTTAATAAATTTATTATCATAATTCAAATTCTACCAACTTACAAACTTCTTTCTTTAGATGTGACATCATTGTATACCAATATTCCAAAAGACCTTGTACAAACGACTGAGTGGAGAGTGGGATAATTTAAAAAAAACATAATTCGATGTCACAAAGTGATTTTTTGAAGGTGCTAGCACTGATCTCTCCTGACTGAAGGAGGCTAAAACATTAAGCAAAATAAGACGGGTTGAACTAGAAAATAATTTTAATGAAAATGACAGAAAGCGAACATTAAAAAGGAATATACAATTTCTACAATAACTCAACAAACCGTCAACCAAGTTGAAAAACAGATTGAATCTACTACACAAATAGACAAAACATACAACTACAGCTCTAAACAAACATAAATATACCTAACACATGACTTTAGTTATAATTAAACTAAAATTAAAAAGAAGGTCAAAATTACTAAAAACTGTCTATCAACAGAATATATAATATATATATATATATATATATATATATATATATATATATATATATATATATATATATATATATATATATGGTATATATATATATATATATATATATATATATATATATATATATATATATATATATATATATATATATATATTTATATATATTGATATATATATATATATATATATATATATATATATATATATATATATATATATATATATATAATCCTAAGTTTAACTACTGGGAAACGCCCTTATAAGGAGAAGAGATGAGCAATCAAAGATCTAAAGGCTCTAGTATCTGCTTTTTATTTTTATTATCGAGCTTTCGCTGCCTAATGGTAGCTTCTTCTGGATTCTAAAAATGCAAACCAGGTACAGAAAATAAACCAAAACGTTCGTTTTTTAAAATGTGATTAAATGAATTGTACGACTGTATGTGAAAATTACTTACAAAAATGTCAGCAGTTAGTTAATCTCTGGTGAAGAGAAGAGAGCTCTCTAAAAGATTAGCGCTACACAAAAGTGATAGTAAACACAAACCTAATGCAACTAGCTTGAGCTTACACGTAAATAATACAGATCACAGAGTACAGTATAACAACAGCTTCATTCTGGATGTTGAGACTAATTATTTCAGAAGAAGTTTCTTGGAAATGTGTTACATAAAAACCTGTAAAAATAATCTCAATCACAAAAAAGACATAGAAGGATTGAGCTCCATGTATACTTATTTACTAACACAAAACTATACCAAACCAATAAAAAGAACGATCTTTATGAAAAAAAATTAGTTTCTAGTAAAGTTGACGTGTCTTTTTTTCTCTTTTTTTTCTCTTTCTGTCATTTTTGCTATTTATTATTAGTTACTTTTCTATATCTTCTTGTTAAAATTAAATAATTAAAAAAATTAAATATGACAAATAATAAATATTATTTTCTCTTTCAAATTTTTAAATTAGTCTATGAATCTCTTGAGTATAAAATTAAAGAATTAATATAATTAATAATAAATAACTCGTCGAAGAGTAACATTCATCAAATTTAAGTCCCCCCCTTTTTTATAAAATTAAAACTAAAAAATAGATATCATTAATAATTAATAATTTATCTAAAATTAACATCCACCTAAAAAATTTACCACATCCCTAACTTCAATGCTTTTTATGTTTTTTTGTCGACCTGATGACGACATAGACAACCAACAATATCCGGTTCGGACTTAAATATCACTAAATAGTTACTAAACTCGACGTCAAAAATTTTTAAAATGGAGTACCATTTCAACATCATGGTGTTTCTTGCAGTTATATTTCGGTCTTCAAAAAGTGATTTTAACTAATGTTTATTGACAAAGTTTTATTTTTAATATTTGTGTAACTCTCTAAATGTCTTTTAATCATGTTTGTGTAATCATTCATACTACCTGGCCAACAAAAATGCAAATTTCATTGTCTTCACCAGAGATGAACTAACTGCTGACATTTTTGTAAGTAATTTTCACATGCAGTCGTACAATTCATTTAATCACATTTTAAAAAACGAACGTTTTGGTTTATTTTCTGTACCTGGTTTGCATTTTTAGAATCCAGAAGAAGCTACCATTAGGCAGCGAAAGCTCGATAATAAAAATAAAAAGCAGATACTAGAGCCTTTAGATCTTTGATTGCTCATCTCTTCTCCTTATAAGGGCGTTTTCCAGTAGTTTAAACTTAGGATTGTTTGTTGCCAGTGCCCTGTTACTGTCCTTCCTCTTTCTTATATATATATATATATATATATATATATATATATATATATATATATAAGCGTTTCCTGTACAAAACTTTCTAGGAATAGCATTGTAAAGTAAAAGTAAATCGTGAATTTTTTACCCCCGAAAGAGGAATTTGTATTAAACCTTTTAAAAAAAAAAAAAAATTTCAGATTTTCACTTTCGAAAGAAAATTATGAGATGAGAAAAAGGTGTCACAGTTATAACATTTACCATATGTTTGATAATAATGACAATAAGATTGCAACCGGAAACCCACACGACCGTACAGAGATAATTACAAGTATTTATATCAAAATTAACAGACAAAGAACTTTTTCTTTTCCCTCTTCTGGCTTTTTGTAATACTTTTAGATATATTTATATCTAAATTAGAATTTCTTAATAAGCAATCGGCCTGATTTTGACACGTCATTTATTTTTCCTCAAGAGGCTTGGTAAATTAAAGCCTTGAGCCAAATTAACTTCATCCACTTTACCAGCTCTCTATTATAGCTAAGAAGATTTTTTATTATTTGTAACATAATGATCCATTTGACAGAAAAAATATAAATCTTTCGTAAAAGCTAGTATAAGAATGAACTTCTATTACTACTGTTTTGTAATAGAAATAGTTTTTTTTTTCACTACGGTTTGATTAAAGTTTTTATAAAAGTAAGACAAAAATTTCACATAAATATCCCCAAAAACAGATTTTTAAAGGGGCGAGTACCTCCCACAAAAGTATATTTAAAATTGAATTTTTCCTCAATATCTCGAAACTGCTCAAAGTAGAGATACGAAACATGGTGTAAATTAAAAAAATTTATGCTGCAAAATACTAGAATTTAAAATTTATAACAAAAAATTTCTGTTTTGTTTTTAAGCATTCATTACATGCAGCTCTGGCATGTAATGAATTGAAATAGCATTTTTAGTTTTATTTGACTATCCTTTTCCTTTCTACTTCATAATAAGGGTAGCTATCGAACAATTATTAAGTAAACTAATGTATAATAAACTAACGAAAATATAGGAAAGTAAGGTAAACATAACTAAGAAGGATTAAAAAAAGAGAGTTTCTTGTGGATATTGTGCATTACCCAACAGACCGGCTCTGCTGCCGCTTACTACTCGACCAATGTTTTCGTCGTCTTTTCTTAACATTTGAGAATCAGTTTTCAATTCCGTTGAAGTTACGCGTAAGCAAGTACAACCTCAAATTTTACTATTTCGTCCATTTATTTTGCAATATAATGAAAATTAAAATATTTTGAGAGTATTTGATTTCTTGTTTTGATCAAGCGTATTTGGGGCGCATTTATTAATTACGTTATTTGTTTCCTATCTCTAAACGAGTTAATAACCGGTCAATGCAAGTTGAACTTGTGCAATTACTGTTCCGTACGTTGATTGCTTTTAAAATAAACATTTTTGTTATGGAGGTATCAAATGATCAATGGCTTCACAAAACACACCTCAAATGAGTTTTCAAGACAATTTTTTTTCCTATCTTTACTGAAAACTGCTGACTTTTAAATTTTTTTTTATATACCTGATAAATTAATTATTAGAGGTAATGCACTCGTGATAATTTTCGTTCAATCTACACCCTGTGGAGAATATTCTAGAATTTTTTCAAAATTTTTTGATCGGTACTTTTCGAGATAAGTGGGGGAGAGCGAATTTTCGAGATTTTTTTAGAAATAATACAGAAAGCAGCGTGCGCAAGTATTACATTATATATATTTTTGAACTTGTGTTTTTACAAGCTTATTTGACACCCCACTCGATGACCTGGTAAAAATTTTTCAGTTCCGATTTCACCCCCCAAAACTAACCCCTTAAGTCAAAATTTAACTTTCAAAACTGCACGGCTCTGATAAGGCTATCAATTCCTATATTAGTACCAAATTTCAACTTTCTATGTCAAATATTTTCGGAGAAAATCGGGTGTGACACACAGACAGACGGACGGACGGACAGATATTCACCGAAGTGATCTTATAAGTATTCCGCAGGGAACACTAAAAACAGTTCCTTATTTAAAAAAAAAGTCTGGGTGTTTGGTGAATAGAGGATATAATTTAGAAATTCTTATTTTTATCTACATGCTCCAAGGTTACAGCTAAGGCATAAAATAAAATTGGAAAAATTACCAATGTAAAAGGTTTTAGGGCCAAAAACTTAACACATCGTTGCGTCCTTTTAGTAGAAATGGGATTTCTCTTTAATCTTTTATGAACTGACTATTTATAAATGATAATGCATTACTAGGTATTAAAATATTCCTAAAGAATAAAAAGATTGTCCTTTATACAACGTATTATTTTAATGAAGAATTATTTTTTCTTCTACAAGTGCTGACTGTGCTTTATACAACGCAATATTTTAATGAAGGATTATTTCTTCTTCTACAACTGCTATTATAGCTGTTAAAAAAATCGGTCAAGTACAAGTTGAACTTGCATAATTAGTGCTCCGTACCGTGATTGATTTAAAAATAAAATAAAATCCTTACCTAGGCTAAGTTAATTAGTAGACCCCTGACATTTTAAGATCCAATATGTATTATTTTCATGTTTGTTCGTAGTCAATAAAGAAAAATAGTTATTGCATATTAGCTACCTAATAGATCTAGAATCTTGTAGTAAAAGTGTAAAATATTTGTTTGATTATAAACAAAAAAATAAAATTATATCTCGCTACAAGAGCAAGCCGCCACTCTATTACAGTAATGTACTTTAAAGTATGTTACAAAAACCTCCACCATACGTCAAAGAACATAGTTTTCATAATTTTTTTTATACCTTATAAATTAAGAAAACACTCAAAAATAATAAATCTGCGTAGTCAATAAAGAAAAATAGTTATTGCATATTAGCTACCTAATAGATCTAGAATCTTGTAGTAAAAGTGTAAAATATTTGTTTGATTATAAACAAAAAAATAAAATTATATCTCGCTACAAGAGCAAGCCGCCACTCTATTACAGTAATGTACTTTAAAGTATGTTACAAAAACCTCCACCATACGTCAAAGAACATAGTTTTTCATAATTTTTTTTATACCTTATAAATTAAGAAAACACTCAAAAATAATAAATCTGCGTAGTCAATAAAGAAAAATAGTTATTGCATATTAGCTACCTAATAGATCTAGAATCTTGTAGTAAAAGTGTAAAATATTTGTTTGATTATAAACAAAAAAATAAAATTATATCTCGCTACAAGAGCAAGCCGCCACTCTATTACAGTAATGTACTTTAAAGTATGTTACAAAAACCTCCACCATACGTCAAAGAACATAGTTTTCATAATTTTTTTTATACCTTATAAATTAAGAAAACACTCAAAAATAATAAATCTGCGGGGCCTGTGGGTGTGGTAAATGAAATGATTAAATACGGGTCTAATAAATTACATCGAATACTAAGAAACGATCAACAAAAGAAATAAATCTAAAAATTAACGCGGTAGAGACGGAGTATTGGAGAAGATGTTGTAGAGTGACACGTATGGAGAGAATAACAAAAGAAGCAGAATGAACACCAAAGAGAACGCAATCAACACCATTGAAGAAAAACAATTAAAATGGTATGGATACATAAGACGGAGCGAAGATAATAGGTGGATAAAGAAAATAACGGAGTGGAACCCTATAGGGAGAAGAAAAAGAGGAAGACCCAGACGATCGTGGAGAGACGATGTGGACGAGGCTGTGGAGGACAGGGGTCTAACAGATGGAGACTGGGAAGATAGAAACGGATGAAATCAAAGGCTGAGAGAAGGAAGACAGCGTTAGCTGTAGAAAATCCTTGATGTATATATATATATATATATATATATATATATATATATATATATATATTCGAAAAGTTATGCACAAAAAGAACGAGATTGCTTTGTGACTTAGCGTTTCTGAAGAACTGCCGAGATCAACACCTTATTCCCAACTGCTGCAAGTTAAAGTTCCATACGAAGACCAGCAAGTTAAACAGAATATTGAACAACGCCGGCTACGCTATCATCCGAGAACGAATCTATGACATCAAGAAGAGATTGAACACTAACGACCACCAACTATACAAACTACGTCTCCGCCTTAGCAACGTCATTCACATTCCATCCCTTTGGTCTGTTATAGATACTCTAGCCGAATTCAGATCAGAAACAGACTTCTCCATTAGAACTGAAAGGCAAAAGGCCAAGATCTCTGTGCTACTACGGAAACAACAAAACACACTAGCAGAGAGACACCAAGATGGTCCTACCATAGTACACAACCTGTCAGACAAACTGCTCACTCCAGCAGCTGAAAAAGCACTAGCCAAGGGTTTCAACTTCGCTATTGCTCCGTCACGCATCCCAGTTGAGAACATAATCTGTGGAGTTGAGAAGGCAATCACCGAACTGAATGTAGACACTGCTGAAATTCTTCGTCAAGAAACAACTAGCATTCTACGCAAAGCCAAGCCACCCAAGAAAAACATATCCGGTGAAGAACTCCGAGCCCTGCGCGATCTACGCAAAGACCGATCAATTATTGTCTTACCAGCCGACAAGGGCAATGCCACCGTGGTCCCTCAACTCTGACGATTACCACCAAAAGATGCTCAACCTTTTAAATGATCCTTCGTATAAAGCCATCACAAGTGATCCGACAACATACCTAGAGAAAACCACTAAATCCGCAATCAAGGCCTCCTCTCTTAGTGAAGAAACAAAAAAGAAACTTATCCCTAGAGAGAAATCATCAAGATGCCCAAAAATGTATGGATTACCGAAAGTCCACAAACAAGGAGCACCCTTAAGACCAATAGTCAGCTCGTTTGGCTCCCCGACACAAGCTTTAGCCAAGCACCTAGCCATGACTCTGCAACCTCATGTGGAAAAAGCCGCATCATACGTGAAAAATTCACAACATTTTATTCAAATCATAAAAAACATGCAGCTAGAGAAAAATGATTTACTTATCAGTTTTGATGTCGTATCCCTTTTCACGCAAGTACCAGTTACCGAAGCACTGTCCATCATAGAGACAAAATACAACCTGCCCGAACACGTCATCAGTCTATCAAAACACTGCCTCGCTAATACATACTTCGTCTATTCAGGCCAAAAATATAAACAAATAGAAGGTGCACCCATGGGCTCTCCATTGTCACCAGCACTAGCTAATCTATACATGGAGCATTTCGAAACACTAGCTCTAGAAACTGCTTCACATAAACCGAAAACATGGCTTCGATACGTAGATGACACTTTTGTGGTATGGCAACACGGTGAAGACAACTTAAACAAGTTCCTGGAACACCTTAACAACATACATTCAAACATTAAATTTACAATGGAAAGGGAGGCAGCAGAACAACTACCATTCCTAGATGTCTTGCTTCAAAGAAAATTAGATGGTTCTTTGTCTCACTCAGTATATAGAAAACCGACACATACAAACAGATACTTAAATGCCAGCTCACATCATCACCCAGCCCAACTCTTCTCCGTTGCCAAATCCTTAGCTCACCGATCAGAAACCCTAACAGACAAGGAACATTTGCAACAAGAAACCAAGCTCCTTCGAAACGTTTTACTTTCAAATGGATATAGTCAAAACACGATCCGGCGGGCCCTAAATAAACAACACAAACAGGAAAGAAAGACATATACTACAAAAGCATTTCTCCCATATGTAAAAGGCATCACAGACAAAATAGGAAGACTTCTAGGAAAACACCAAATTGAGACCATTTTACACAACCAACCAAAAAAATTAAAGATATTCTACCTACACCAAAAGACATTATAGCCTTAGAAGACCAAGGCGTATATGAAATTCCGTGTCAGGACTGCGGTCTTTCATACATAGGCCAAACAAACAGGAAAATTAGTGCCAGAAGAGACGAGCACAAAAACGCCGTAAAACAAAAATCCACCACCTCCTCTCTAGCACAACATGCACACAATACCGGCCACAAAATCGATTTTGACAAAACCAGAACCCTACAAAAAAGTAATAACCTATCCACTAGGGTAATCAAAGAAGCCATAGAAATAGAAAAGAGGCCCAACAACTTAAATAATCGGGATGATAGCCAACGTTTACCGAACTCTTGGAAACATATTCTATCCCAGTACCAAGTCCAACCAAGAGAAACAATAATTCAACCATATGTTACTTCACCAGCACAAACATTACAAAGAACCACAGGACCGACAACGCGCAGCCAAAGCCGAGCCTCTATTGGCCAGATCCGTCCGACCAATAGAAACACCCCCGAGTACGTAAAACCGGCGCACTCAGGGCCAGTCTCGACATTCAACGCCAAGACACCGACCAGTGATCAACGCTTTGAAAAAGATGGATGAGATTCCATCGAAACGTCAGCGAAACCGTCCATCAAGGGACTTCAAGCTAACACGGGATACCCGAAAAACCATTACTACATATATATATATTATATATATATATATATATATATATATATATATATATATATATATATATATATATATATATATATATATATATATATATATATATATATATATATATATATATATATATATAATATATATATATATATATATATATATATATATATATATATATATATATATATATATATATATATATATATATATATAAATTATTAAATATAATTCACTCCTGATAATTTTCGCTCAATCTACACTTTATGGAGAATTTTCTATAATTTTTTAAAAATTTTTTGATCAGCACTTTTCGAGATTTTTTGGGGGTTCTTAAAAATAATACAAAGAAAAGTGTGCACAAGTAATACATCATATATATTTTTAAACTCGTGCTTTCAAAAAACTTTCATTTGATAGCCCGGTCAATAACCTGGTAATTTAACTTTGAAAACTACACGACTCTGATTGGGCCATCAACTGCTATATTTGTTTCAAATTTCAACTTTCTTAGTCAAATAGGTGGACAGATGGACAGACAACAAAGTCCTCCCATAAATGTTCCGTATGGAACACTAAAAATATCCAAAATAATATATTCTATTCTATCTCATTTAATGTAAAATAACTGAAAACGGACACGGCCCATATTTCAGCAGTTCTCTTATTTATCAAATCCACATTGCGCATACACAGCTTGAAAGCTGCTGTGTCAGCTTTCGAGTTGTATCCTACCATCGTAAACTATAATCTTGCTGTGGCACAACTGACTTTTGAAAATTATTCATTTTATACAACATACAAACATTTTTTACGTACTCTTCATTATTCTATTCCATTATGCTTTTCTATAAAAAAAATACAACAGTCAAGTATTTCTGATATAATAAACTAGACATCTATAAGTATACTTAATGGAGCTGTGAGAAAATACAGTGTTATCTGAAAAGTTACGTTTATGTAATTTTATATAAAATTTTTAAAGTGTATATCGTATATAAAAATGTCGAGTAAAGTAACCTTAACCAGGCATCATATTTTTCATATGCTGTGCTTACGTACGTATGAATTATTAGAGTACTTTAAAAGCTTTCTGTAATAGATTTATTTTATTATTAAAAAACACAAACAATTTATATTGGTATCGAAATCTATAATATATAAAGAACTCTAATTATCAAATTTTTAAACATACGCACTTAAACAGATCTACTTATTGTAATTCACAGATTTGTAACCTGAGAAGTTTTAGTTTAAATATTACTGTTTTCTCGAGCATATATGTTATTTATAAGGTTAAGCTCATCACTTTATGTTCAAGAGACCTTTTGTTTGCAGAACATCCCTATGATTTGAACTGCCCAGGAGTATGTTTTCCATCGATTATAGTCCACAGCGATTCAGAACAACTGTAAATTGTTACGCAGCACGTAGAGCTTTTTTAGCGTTTTAAAAATGTGATTATTGAAATCGATGCGTTTCCGCGAAATAACAACTTAATTTGGTTTAATAGCAAAATAAATAGTTCAGTGTTATTGTACTACTAACTAAAACGCATATTTAGGTCTGTTTATAAAATTTAGTTTTACGGTTTCCAACCTATAGTAACTAAACTTTGATATATAAAAATATGATTTACTTTTTAAATATTTCTTATTATTTATCTATTTTATCTAATTTTAGTACCTTATTCGCATTAGATGGCGAAGGTTTGTTGGCCACTGGTATATTTGGATCTATGCTTCTTAAATCTCTCATGCCGTTATGGTTGTGATGCTTCAGTTATGCTAATTAATGAGCTCTGATATAGAGTGAAACATGGCATGTCCTAGTTCGGTAATGCATGGATGGCATGGTCGGATTGTCCATTACTCTTAGACGCTCGTACTTTTAATACAAAGGCAAAAACTTACTTACGGTCTTGGCCCAATAAGTCATCTATATATTCTTCACGGACGATAAATATTTATTTTGTTTATATTGTAAACATCACCATGCCTAGCTTACATGCAGAAATTTTTTTGAATACTTATAAATTAATAGTTATTTGACTGAGGAGTAATTTCTCAAATCGTCGCATTTAATACTGGTGGAAAATTTTACTACTGATCTTATAGAATGGTTGATTGGCCACCAACCAGTCAACAGCTTGTTGGTTATAGGGGATTGTGGCTGTTTGTGCATGCTAACCCTTGACGTATGCGCTCCTCTATTGATTATTTGAGCGTCGTCTCTTTAAGAAGGTTTATTAGCTTACATCTAAGCCCTTCATCTAATAATTTATAGCTAGGATGTAGATCTCTCTTTATGTTTGTCTCGAATTAAAGCCACATATAGAATGTGCATAGAAGTTTCTTCGTCTTCATCAAATAGTATGCATGTCGTTGAATCATAGTGAATACCCATTTTCTCTAAATGTTTCCTCAGGTAATAGCGTCTGGGTTCTTGTTAAAGGACGGTAGCTGTTAGTTTTTTTGAGGGATTGCCAATTACGGCCCTCGTATGTCTTTGGCTAGTTATTGGGATTGCGTTGATTGTCGTTTTTACCACCTGTTTTGGTATACCAAATTCTAGTTCTGGACCCCTGTATATGATCTTTAGCTCCTAATCTTGCTAGTTTGTCCAGTTTTTCATTACATTTTATCCCCAAATGACTTGGAACCTACAGAAGTTTTTCCTGGAGGATAGTTCTAATAAGTACCGTTTACACTTCGTTGTGATTTTGAAGTTGACTTGATAAGCATCTTAAGTCTTTAGAGCGTCTTAATTGCCTGAGAGAATATATTTCTTGGTTGCGGTAGTTCGTCTAATATTCTCGTGTACATATGCTTGCATTGCGTGAATTTCTTCTTGGAATATTATTGTACTTCTGTCTAATGGAATGCTAAAGCTCTACTTGGGCATTTCTGCGTATATGGCAGTTCAAACTTTTTGCTCAGTCTGTGTAATAGACGAGACCAGTTAGCTTTGTCGGAGCCTCTACTTCCATCTATAGATTTGGATCGCACCAAATTCTATATGGTTTTGCGAAGTTATACGACGTTGTCGTACAGTCTGATTGCATATCCAAGGGTTTGTCGTTGATTAGATCCATAACTCGCCCTCATTCGATAGACGCTGTTGATAGCCTTTTTATGTATATGTCTGGAGGTATTAGTCCTCCCGGTAGAACAAAAACAAGCCAACCTCTGCAGACTATTTAGCTCCGTGGTTGTCGTTCTCTACTCTATTTTCGTTCACCGTACTGCAGCTCCGTATGTAACCATAGGTCTAATGACCGTGACGTAGAGCCAAAGCACCATCTTTAGTTCAAGGCTCTAGGTTTTCTCAAACAAGCTCCTGCATCTTATGAGACACATTTTGGCTTCGTTAAGGTCTTTTATAATTTATTTGTTTCACGTCAATTTCGTATTTAGGGTTAAACTCAGATATTTATACTTATTAACTATTTTTATCCATTCGCCACAAGTTATTGTAATTATCTTCGATTCTTCTTTTTGTTAACGGTATAATAGCAATCGTTCAGCGTTGAGTTTTAGGATTACTCCCTCACACCAGCCCTGCACATTGTTCAATGCTCTTTGCATGAGCTCTCTCATAGAGGCGGAACGCTATAACATTAGAATATCCCTGGGCGTAAGAGCTCTGTGGGTTTAGCTAAGTCAACCGCTCATCCACCACTAAGTTCCACAGGAGTGGGCATACTTAGATCACTTCTGACTCTAAGATGTATCCACGTAGCTTATCTTTTAATACAAAAGAATGTTGTTTTTCCATCTGCTTGCCGTTTCAACAATATCATGTCTTTCTAAGGATGTAATCATTGAGATGAGGGATGTATTGTTAAAAGCCCCCTGGATGTTAATGAAAAGGAGAACTTTCTTGTGGTACAGATATGATTCGACCCTCACCGTGTGGTTTTCTAAAGCTGTCTCACCACACACAATATTGTTCAAATAAAACGCGATATCAATTTCAAATTTAGTATTATAGTAAATATATTTAGTATTGAAATATTGAATAGTTTAAGATAAAAAAAATCCTATGTAGTCTATATAATTTATGGCATTTCAGTGTCACTCTTTTTCTAACCAGTCAGTTCACCATTCTATATGTATATACTAAAAAAATGTAATGACGTTGAGTAATGTTGTTTAGGTGAGTATAAATATAGGTATTACTTTTTTGATTCTGCATCGCAAAATTTTATCTCATATTTTATTAGTAAATGTAATCTTAGTAGCTGCAATCCTTCTAAAAATTTCGTCGCATGAAACTCAGCAATTATCCCGCACTAATATTGTACTAACGGTGCATCTTCGTCTTTTGCATATGAATATACATCCCACTAACGCATTCGCGTATAAGGTAGGATTAGCCTAAGTTAGCTTCAATTGATTTTATTTTCCATCTTAAGTGTTATGTTCATGAAATATCTTAAGTTCAAATAATAAGTTCTCTAAATACATTTATATAAATCCCTTACCTTAACCTTAACCAATATGTAAACACATTTTCAATCGATCATGTATAACAGTTATAGTTCAGAGCTTCTTAATAGCGAAATAAATGATACTGACACTGAAATGTGTAAGGCACTGGGTAAGCTGATATCCATCTGCGTAGATCGAGAACTAGACCATAGAGCCGACTAAGACAGAAGCTGCTCTTGTCCAGGCTTCCTCCACAACACCTTAAAAGCTCTGCGCCTGTGATGTCAGGCTGATAAGAAGTATTCTGTCTAGTATCCGTCCTTTAAAGTTTCCTTTTAATATCAGCGCCCTAAAGCGTTACTATGCCCGATTCTAGTGGGAGTTTGTCTTTAGCATCATCGGTGAGCGTAATCGTCTATCATTGTTACCTAATATTAGTGTTGATTATTTTGAGTTAACGTTCACTATAACCACTGGCATTACAATGTGCCGTCATCATTTGACGTTTTTCTTGAGCGCGTCGTTTATTTTAACATCTGCTATATGCGTATATGTTTGATTCTCTTCGCCGCTTTCGCCTAAAGAAAGTAGAGTAAGAATGACGTATACGTTTTTTTTTATGTAATCTTTCTAAGGATGGTGAGTTTTTTGTATACTAGCATTAGTCATAACTCACTTAGTATATAACTCTGGTTTGAGCTTTTTAGTAGTTTTCTTTTCTATGCCTGCAATATTATCACGTCAAAACAAGTTGGTTCTTAAGTTAACGCCTAACAGACTAAGTAGCAATTCGGTGACATACAGGTTGCTGATATAAGTGTCAGGTTCTATCCCATTATATTTTCATGGCAAAAAGGTTTTGCAGCATCAAATTTGACTTTGTTTTTGGCATCCTAAAACGGATTTTCTTTTACACTATTGTTGATCGTTAAAATTTGAGGTATCTTCTAATATGCGTATAAGCAGCTGGTGTCCGAATATTTAAGACGAATGAAGAAGTAAAAGTTTTTTTGGCAAATTGTTGATATATAGAAGAGAGTAGAAGATAGTATAAAGCTCTCGAGAATACTGGCCATTATAGTGTAATATTGTCAAAAAATCTATTTGTAATGGACAGAACGCTCTCCATGTCTCTCTTTCACGCTGTTACGAAGCTTGAAAGATCTAAATAAATTTATACCTCGGATATGTCAAGCATAACAGCTCGAGATTCTTTACCTACGAAAATCGTATTGGTATTTGTTAGTAGCCTTTTTAGTGTTCCATACGGAACATTTATAAGATCACTTCACTGTCTGTGTTAGTTTTAGGTGGTGAAATCGGAAGCGAACAAAAATTTTTTTCATCAGGTCATCGAGTGTGATGTCAAATGAAAGCTTGTAAAAATACGAGTTCAAAAATATATGTAATTTAATACTTCCGCATATTTTTCTTTGTATTATTTTTAAAAAATTGCGGAAAATTTCTGGCTCCTTATTCGGAAAAATTCTGTAATATTCTCCACAGGGTGCAGATTGAACGAAAATTATCACCTTTAATAATTTCTCTGCTATCAGTACAGATTGGAAAAAAAAAAACTTTGTTGAAAACTCATTTGAGGTATGTTTTGTGAAGTCATCGATCATTCTATACCTCCGTAACAAAATTTTTTATTTCAAAAGCAATCAACGTACGGAAAACTAATTGCGCAAGTCCGACTTGCACTTGACCGGTTATTATTTATAGCTGAGCACAGAGTATGCAATTAGAGTTATATTTGAGATAACTAGATAACTATAACATAATATTGAAAATACGAAATTGCGTTATGCATAATTTAGAAAACTTGACATAAAATTTTCCGGGACCGCATATAGAAACTATGCTGACAGACACCCATAATTTTAAATTCTTCAACGACAAATTCATTCTTCGTAATGGCCCGGTCGCCGTTTGGTGGCTTTCTGATAAGAAATTTCAATTACTTTAGATTTAAGTTTTAACATAAAAGGATGAGCAAATTTGAAAGATCTATATAAATTTAGATTGTGATACTTGGGTAAATAGAATTTTTTACAATACAATTTTTAAAGGAGCATGTCCAAAAACTATAACAAAATTTTTAATAACGCATGCTGCTTGAGCAACTATAATATTTTAACTCAGCTAGAATTAGCCAGACTACCTTCAAAATCAGTTTTTTGTGAAATTTTAAACGTATGTAAACCTATTTAAAAATATATTTAATCAAAACTTATTCACTGTTATGTTATCAAACGTTGTACAGAACGATTTCGTTTTAACACACTGTCAAAAGAAAAGATAAAATTTCTTGAATGTTCTGTTGTACCCACATATCATCTAAAGTTAAAGTATTTAATTTAATTTAAATTTCATAACATAATATTCATCGAAGTGTTAACAGTACTTACTGAAAGTAATATTTTTTAAGCAATTTTGCCACCGTTTGATAAATGTAATGCTTAGTCATTTTTGCCCGTCCGGATTTATAGATATAAATTATACAATAAGGAATTTTAGAAAACTTTCCAGTTTCTTCTTAATAATATAAAAGCTAACCACTATTACCGGAAAATTATAACTTTTAGTTCCCGATTTTATACCTGAACTAACAAAACATATATTTTAAAATTGCTTTTAAATTACAAGTTTCAGTTATAATGAGATGAGTTTGCACTAAAAGATTTATTGTCATTTAAAAAAGAAAATATCTTTGAAATTTCAATGTATGAAAGACTATTATAGTTTTTCTTGATGTACTAACGGTTATGTTGCCCATAAAAATCAGTTATGATCGGATTTACTTCATTCACGAGACAAATATTGACCACCGATCAGAACACCAACAGAAGGTGAAACAGCAATAGGTTACGATTGTTTTAACTGACTATGCGCTATTTCTATGTATATTGTAAATCCATACTTGTTAGTACAGTTTTCAACATGGATATGGATTATATATTATATTCGTGAAAAAAATCAGCTTTAGAGATTCTGGCATTTTATCATGTTTTGAGGTCATAAGAAATATGGTTTCGCATTTTCAACAGTATGTCGATCTGTGAATCCATCTATTGGCACGATAATTCTTGAATGAAATAAGATATCGATTTCAAATTTGGTACACATAATATATTTGTTCGTTCCGTATCTTATCCTTTATCCTTATGTTCAACATGTGACGCTTCATTGCTCGTTGTGTTTTGGCCAATCTATCCAATATATTTCTAGTCAGTGTCCAAGTTTGTGCGCGTGAGTGAGAACTAGTAAGACGCACTGGTTAAACACATTTTTTCTTAGTCTTAAAGGAATTTTCTTGTTATTCAGAATGTATTTTTGTATACCAAAAGCTGCCCATGCCAGTCTGATTCTTCTTTCTATTTCTGCGGTTTGGTTGGATTTACCGCATTGTATTATTTGTCCCAGATATATATATATATATATATATATATATATATATATATATATATATATATATATATATATATATATATATATATATATATATTCTTCTACATAATCAAGTGTTTCGTTATTTATCCTGTCTTGCGCGTTATGATCATTTGTCATGGCTTTTGTTTTCTTTTTATTTAATTTTAATCCCGCTTGTTAGATATTATTACCACATCGTCGGCATATCTCAAATGATGTAGCCTCTCTCCATTTACATTTATTCCCATCTTAGCCCACTCAAGATCTCTAAAAATATCCTCCAATGCGGCATTAAACAGTTTAGGGCTCATTGGGTCTCCCTGTCGCACTCCTTGTTTTATAGGTATAGTTTTTGTTTTTTCGTGTGCTTCTATTGTCATCTTTGTATTATTAAATATCGATCTTATTAGCTGTGTGTATCTATAATCAATTCTATTATTATTCACAGCTTTTTCCACCGCCTTGGTTTCAATACTATCGAATACCTTTTGATAGTCAATAAATATTAGGTAAAGTGTTAAATTATATTCCCTCGCTTTCTCAATAAGTGTTCGGATAGTTAACAAGTGATCACTGGTACTGAAATTTTGTCTAAAACCTGCCTGCCTGTTCAATTGTTTGATTCGTTTCCAGTTTGTTTTCTAGCCTATTGATGATGATACTAGTAAATAATTTATAGGTCTGCGATAATAGGAATATTGGACGGTAATTATCCAATATCCTCTTGTCTCCAATATTGTTGAGGAAGTATTCCAATTAGTAGGTATTTGTCCTTCACTTAGGCATTTATTGAACAGTATTTTCAATGTTCGTATAATCAGTTCATCTCCTTCATTTACTAATTCAACCATCATTTCACCTGTTTCTATGTTTCTCAAAGTTGATATAATCTCTTCTTCTGTTATTTTGGGTATTTCCTCAGTGTTAACGTTGAGTACTTTTCTCTTTTTGTCTTTTTTAGATTCCATTGGTGGATCATTTTTTGATTCATACAGTTTACTATAATAGCTTTTAATTATTCGTCTCGATCTTTTGTTTCTTGTCCATTTTCATCTTTTAGACTGTTAATTGAAACTTTTCTCAAATATAAGGAAAAAAATAAACTAATAGATGTCAAAGAACATGTAGCAAGTCTAAAATGGAGATGGGCTGGCCATACAAGGCGACAACCGGACAATCGTTGGCATAGGAAGCTGCAGGATTGGAGACCCTGGTTGGAAAAGAGATCAAGGGGCAGACTTCAGACCAGGTGAAAAGACGAACTAAAACTTAGAGCCGGCCTTACGTGGATAAGAGAAGCACAGGACCGAGATAGATAGAGAACAAAGGGGGAGGCCTATGTCCGACAGTGGGTGTAAGAGAGCTATGAAGAAGAAGAAGAAAGAATATATTTGTTATTTTGAGGTGATATCGCTTGTATAGTTTTAACTATGAGAATTTTTTACGGTTATCGAATTGAATAATAAATATATTTTAAGCATCACTCTCTACAGCCAGATATATAAGGAGGTAAAAGAATATGGCAGGGGTTACTTTGAATATATGTTAGGCATTTATTTATGTTTTTTTGGAGTCGAGGAATCTGAGAATCATGTTTATTTTTCTTTACTTTCAGTGTCAGTCTTCAGTTGTAATATCTTTATCCCATAGGAAATCACTATTTGAAAATTTAATATAACCAACGTCACTTGTTTAGTGAAGACGAATATTGTAGGTCCTAATTCATTAAAATCGGTTCGGCTTAGGTGGTTTAGGCTCTAAATGGTAACAACTGAAGTGGCATTGTTTAGTATTTGTATACCTAAACTAGAATAAATCATTATTTTCTTCCTGACTTTTCCTACATTTTACGTTGATTTACGTATGTAATTAATAATAAATAGAGAGTATTATTGAAACCACTTATCATACAAAATATATATTTTTACTAACACATCATCAGTTTTTTCATCATTCAGCTTTATTCGTTTAATAGATGGACTTATTTTGAGCATCCATGCGTCTTTTGTGTTTCTAGGCCAGATTAATTAAAGATAATTATTAAATCCTTTTTGCTAATTATTATTTAACCTAAACCGGAAATTGTTTAATATGAATTTACAAAGAGTAACAAAATTTACAACAGAAAAATGTATCCAGACAAGCATAGGTAGTTCGCTCACAATAACTGGGCCCATAAAATCTTAGAAAGAATAGATAATAGTTATCAACGACTTTTTTTTTTATTTACTGTCGAAATTGGTTTGATAAATTACTTCCGTTTAAAGTGGTCGAAAAATCGGAGATTTATTTTATTACTTATAATATCAGCTGAAACAGTTAGTAAATTTCCAAAGACCTTTCACTGATAAATTATTTATGGTGATCAGTATCTTGCTATAAAGTAGCAAGCAAGCATCTTTTAGAATACTAGGTTGGATTATTTGGATACAGTTATTCTCTAGTATGAGAGAGCCATATTAGGTATTTATTTTAGTCTGCTTATTTGCAGTAGAATTATCGGATAAATCACTTCGTCGATGTTTTTCATCATTGTCTTTTAAAAATCCTTAATTCAATATTAAATTTTATATGAAAGTTAAGATTACACAAGCATTGATATAAGCTTTGTCCCTCAAACACCCTTATTTGGAAAATAGTTAATTTATATTAGAAGATAGTGGAGTTTTAAATACTCCGTGGTGCACTACGAATAAATATGTACACGAACATACTTAAAGCCTATTTTCTACTTCCATAACTACAGGTTTCTTATTAAAATTATATTATGTGGTTAATTATGTTATCCCACTAAAAATATCAATGAGTGTAAGAGATACGAGTTCCAGAAAATCACAAAGCCATTCGTTAAATCTTATATAATTCGTGCCGCAAAAATCGACGTTTGAAATTTTTCATATTTAAGTCGGGATACATAAAGAAAAAAATTAGTTTTAATTTTTCTTCTTAATACAAAAAGATTATGTTTGACGTTATATCCTCCCAGTATTCCGTACTAGATTTGGGTTTCGTGATGCTGAAATATATATGATATTGATAAAGGTAAAGATAAAATGTTATTCAATGCTATTTTATTAGATTTTGTTTAATCTTAAAGTTAATTTTATACATAAACTACAAAGTGTCTTTAAAATTACTGTCTGGCTGCTTCGGCTTGACAGCAAGCATTAATTCAACTTATTCTGTCTCGACCTCGGTTAGTAGTCGAAAAATCTGTAGGCGAAGTCATGTGCTGCCGCCAGTACAAGTTGTTCATACAGGGTAATTCATTAGTGCTGTATGTAGATTATCACTAATTCTACACAAAATAAAGAAACAGTGTTTTACTTACAATAATGGGGTCCTATAAGGCGGATAATTTAAAAATATTTTTACATATACAATGTAGTTGAAAAAACGTAGATGACAAAAGACCTGTTTTCTCAAACAGTACATGTACATTGCATCATTTTACAATCTACTTGGAATTTTGTTACAAAACCGTTTGACCTTAATTTATGAGTTTGTCAAAACTGGACACATAATAAAATGAATATTGTTGACAATTAAGCTAACAGTTCGCGGGTGGATTGACAGGTCTGGTAAATTTCTACGAAATTGCGGAAAATTTTGTTAAGTGTCATGACTGTTGGTAATTCTTGTAAGGGTTGTGTTAAAAGTTTCAAACAGAGGCAAAGCGCAGTTGTTTATTGGCAGCTAGCGTAAGTGATCGTGTGTTACACGTTTCGTAGAAAGGGACAAGTTCGAGGATCGTGCAGTGATAAAACATTTTCATCACTTATAAAGGTAGACCGGGGTCCAGATAGAAACAGAATTGAAGAAAGTTCATGGAGATTCTGCACTAGCACTCAAGACTATTTATTACTGGATAAATATGTTGAAACGTGGCCGTATGAGTACGCCAGATGCTGCATATTCAGAACTAAATAATCAAAAAAATTCATGGTATCATGATTGAAGATCGTCCTATTAAGCTTCGTAAGATTACTGAGATGATAAGCATTTCTCATGAACGGGTATATAATATCCTGCGTGAAGTTATAAAGATAAAAAAGCTAAGTACGTGACGGTTGTCACGTCTGTTGTCTCCAAAGCAATAACGCACAAGGGAGGAAAAGTAGCAGCGTAATCTAAAGGACTTTTTGTGTCGCTTTTGGACTACAGACGAAACCTGGATTCACCATTATATTGCGGAGACGAAACTGCAGTCAAAACAGTGGATCGATGAAAGTAAAATCGCACCGAAGAAAGCAAAAACAATTTATCGGCGGAAAAAGTGATGTCAACTGTTTCTTGGGACTCAGAGGGTATCATCATGATTGACCGTTTGGCAAAGGGTTAAACAGTGACTGGCTCTTATTACGCAACCTTATTAGAGTATTTGTACAGTGAGTTGAAGTAGAAGCGATCAAGATTAGCGAACAAAAAAGTGCTCCCTCACTAGAACAATGCGCCTGCTCACACATCTGCAGTTAAAATGGCAAAAGTGCACGTGCTGGACTTAAAAACAGTTGCTCTCCGCTTTTTCCCAGATTTGGCTCCAAGTGAATTTTTTTGTTTCTTAACCTAAGAAATTGACTTGAAGGAAAGATATTTTTCTCGAATGACGATATTATCTGTACTTTAAACGAGTATTATGCACAGCTCGAAACAATTTTTTTTAAGGGAATAAAAAATTTAAATCTCCTTGTACCAAATGTATTGAGCTCAATGGAGATTATGTTGAGAGATCAATTTTTCGTTTTTGGAAAAAAATGTTGTTTACCTTATTTTTTTACAGAACTGTTCAATCCACCCGCGTATATTAATGTTAAAATTAAGCCAAACACTACTTGCACCGATTAAACCAAAGTACCATTTTTGACGCACACAGAATGTGGCATTTTGACTAGAGCATAAAAAACTAAGGTAGGAAATGATAAGTAATTTTGTTCTATATTTAGTGATTAATTTTTATTATGGGCACAGCCACGCGCAGCAGTTAAATCTCTAAGAGTAACATATGCATGTCAGTAGCGATTCGCATTAGTATTGAGTCGCTACAGGTTGTTCTCGGGACCTTGGGCAGCTCATTCCAAAGAGACGAGGTTCTCCATATGGAGAATAACTGAACCTCATAAAAGTCTAACATATTCGCAAAGTGTAAACCTAGTCAACATCGCTTTGGTAGAAATCAAGCAGTTTACATTTATTGATCATTTCCTATGAAAATATTTGTACTAGACCGCCAATTTTTATCCGACGTTTCTGGTGTATTCCTGTTCTCCAATTAGGCGAATAGCTCTCTATTTGGTAAAATCTAACAAATATGGAATATGTTTGGGAGCAGGGATCCAAACATGGAAGCAATATTCAATCGTCTGTCCTATCTTATTTCTCCTTTTTCTGATTTCTAGTTTTCAGACAATGTAATAAAATTAAGTTGATTTAAAGTCACCAAAGACAGCAAAGCAATACAACAAGAATTATTTAAAAAAGTATACAAAATACCACGCTACTCTCTCTCTCTCTATTCTATACTAAATTACTCAAATCTTTTTTCCGAGAAATAGAGAGAGAGAGAGATAGAGAGAAAAAGAGAAAGAGAGGAAACTACATTCTAAGAAATCGTTTATACTAATTCTCTACCTTATTCTAAATTATCTTTCTAAAATATTCATTATTTTTGTGTTGCAATTTTTCCACAATGCAAAACAATACTTTCTAATTATTTCTTCTTTATAACTCTGTAGTAAATGCATCCCTACAATTGTAGCGTTTTTCTCAACAGTGAGTGAATATACATTCTACAAAATATGGAAAATTCCTATTATGAATTTATTCCTCTGTGATAACTTTTCCCTGTATAAAACATTTTGTTAATAAAACACAAAATGAAAAACGAATTTGAAGATACTTAACGACGTTCTAAAACCCACGCAACCAAATTATATAAGTATAATTTATTTTCATTGGAAAACTTAGGAAATTTATCGATCTAGACTGTTTTTTGTGTGACTTGAGAAAAGCCTGTTAGGATTAATTTAAATAATACTTTTTCTTCTTACTCCAGTCATATGCGAAATAAAAAGTAATTGATACCAATTCTATATCTAAAACATAATACTGTACAATATCATACTGTGATTGTTCTTTTATATACCGGACAATAAATTTGTCAGGTACTTTACTAGCCAACACACAGTTCTCAAATAAGTACTGAATTTGAGTTCTCATACTAAAGAATAAATTTATCAAAGGTCTACAGTTAAAATTTTTCAATTTTAGATACTCAAAAAAAAGAGTTGAACAGAGGAAGGGTTTCAGAGGTGTTTACAACTATACTTTATCCGTAACAGGCGTAGACTAATAAATTATACTTTAGTATGTAAAACCACGATAGGGCGGTACACCAAAATTTTGAGTAATATTTACTATTTTGTATTGAGTCTGCCTTACTTCTCCTTGATTTAGGTAGTCTCACCCTATAATAAAGTAAATTGTTAAATCTGTTCATTGTCGACCCAATGTCAATGGGCAATAATGTAATCATAGTCGTGTATATAAGATGGCAATTGGAAAATAAAAAAAAGTTTTAATTTAGTTACATTTTATTATAATAATTAAAATTAAAATATGTTTTAATTCAGTTACATTTTATTATAATAGTTAAAATTAAAATATGGGAACTAATAATCAACTCTAAGGAACCAATACGAAAATAATTAGGTATATGAGGTTGCTGGCTATTCAAACGGTACATGCCGGTACAAGCTATTCCATGTCAGATTCAGAAGAAGAACTTTGATCAACATTAACAATTATCAGATCAATTATATGGTTAATAATATTATCCAATATCCACATTTTATTTTCTTCTCCGATAACGTGATTTACACATTTTTTCCCACTTCTTCTTCACATTACTTATCATATCACCAAATAAGGAATTGACATCCTTCATTTTAAATGTTGTATTGTTTCTCATGACTTCCCCCTTGACTTGTATCCATATCAATTCTATCGGATTTAATTCAAAATGATAAGGAGGAAGTCGCAGTACTGTTATACCACATGAAGCTTCTAGTTCATCTATCTTTTAAATTATTTTTTTTTTGTTAATATTGGTTAAATTTAAAAGTTCTCTTTTCACTACATTATCCGGAATTGTAATATTTTGCTACTTGCTGGTAGTTGTCATTGTAGTCTGGAAAGGTAACTTGTGTTCTCCATAACAATACTCAAATTTATTGGAATCAAGTCTAACATTTGAGAAAACCATTCTTCAAAGACGTCTGCATCAATGGCCTCATGATAATCTCCGCTGCGTTTAGATTCGCAGAATGCTAGAAACAGAGAATCACTATGGAATGATTATAAAGTGAAAAGAAAGATGATTGTTAATCTATTAAACAAAAAGAGTAAATATTTTGAAAGTAATATCGATAGAAATAAAAATAATTTTAAGAAAATGTGGAAGTGTTTAAAAAAAAATTGTAGGAAAAGGAAAAATAATAATTTTGGTACAAGGGAGACAAGGATAACTGCACTAAATGAAAGTCAGGCTGCCTGTATGTTTAATGAATTTTTTATTAATAGTGTTAAGGACATAGCAAATAGTATCATTGTTCCATCTGAGTAGTCTTCTGAGCTTTTACCTCTTATAAATAGCAGGCTTGATGAATTCAAGCCCATATCTATGGATTAGTTAAAACAAATAGTTTTTTTCTTTAAAGTATTGTAATCATGCTCATAATGTTTTAGACTTAAAATTTTTAAAGGAGACTTTACAACAATCCGATATAGAGTTTTAAATTTTGTGAACTCCTCACTGCAAACTGGGAATTTTCCAAAGAATCTGAAAAGCAGTTGTGTATCGCCAATTGAAAAAGTTCAAAGTATTAATAATGTCGTTAACTTTAGACCAGTGAACTTACTACTATGCATAGAAAAAGTTTTAGAGACGGCTGCCTATGAACAATTAATTGAATATTTTAATTTGAATAAGCTTTTTCTGTGCAATCACTCTGGATTTCGTAAGGGGCATTCATGTGAGACTGCAATTCAACTTACAGTTACTAAATGGAAAGATGTAATTGATAAGAATCAGTATGTGATAGCAGATTAATGAAGCTAGACACCAAAAAAGCTTCTGGCGCTGACGGAGTACCTGCCATAGTTCTCAAAAACTGTACAAGGGAACTAACACCAGTTTTCTGTAGACTTTTTCAACCTATCCTACAGAAAGGGAATATTTCCTTCCTGCTGGAAATGTGCCACAGTTCAGCCGATACCTAAAAAAGGCAAGAAGATCTATCGAAAGTTATGGAAAGGGCCGTAAATCAGCATCTTCTCTTGAAGGATTCAACATTATTAGCGATCACCAATATGGCTTTCGTAAACATAAATCAACAGGAGATCTTCTAACGTATGTAACACATGTTTGGAACAACGCAATTGAATACTTCGGAGAATATCGAGCGGTTGCTCTTGACATATCCAAGGCATTCGACCGTGTTTAGCTCGATGGACTGTTGGCTAAGCTACGCTCTTATGGTATGTCTGAAAAGTTCTGTTTTGCCCCAAGGCTGCATACTGTCTCCTACTCTCTTTCTCATTTACATTAACGATCTGCCTGAAAAGACCGGGAATCCAATCTACAGCTTTGCAGATGAGAATACGCTTATACCTTCATTTACTTTGAACACTCGGACATCGGCTGCTCAGGCGAATTTCCGCAGATAGCAGGAAATCATTGAACTTAGTAAAGACCCGGAAGAAATTCTATCTTGGGGTGACAGTAACCAA
>CM032447.1:168858922-168879297 GCA_019049505.1 Pachyrhynchus sulphureomaculatus | reverse complement strand
TACTAATACATAGGAGGCAGGGTTGGCAGATATGTCCTATAAAATTGTCCAATTCATTAAATTTAATGGATCCCAAGTATTTAAAACCACATAAAAAATATTTTTCTGTTCGATAATCTTGGACTATACATATTATTGCAGGCCATTAGTCAAACGGTATATGTCTAAACGAACTTTACGAGGGTATACCCTTATCATTACACACTTGCACGAACGAAGAAGAATCCTGCAAGACTAGATTTCTACAGAGTAATATTATAGACCGACGCCATTTCCGTGGCTTGCAAGATGCCCCGACTCAATTCCCGTGAAATGGTATGTATAGGAGCATATGAAAGAGTTCGTATATCAAACGCGAGTGAACTCTCTTGATTTCCGTGGCTTGCAAGATGCCCCTACTCAATTCTCTTGATCTGTTAGGTCTAAGGGCATATAAAAGAGTTCGTATACCAAACGTGAAACAAGTCTGTCGAAGAGTTAAACTGAAAAATATTTGACTTAGTGAAAGGTGTGGAAACAACCTTTACTTCAAAAGTTACAAAAAATATATTTACTTCAATAGTGACAAAAACAGAAATCACGGAGAGAGTACGTGGCATCTCTCTCTCAATACTTTCACTTCAGTAGGAGTATTGGTGACACTATGCAGTTGCTGCCTCAACGGTCAATCTTCAGGCATCTCGAACCTGCGCGACTTGACTTGACTCGTGCATACCCATCCCAAGGAGAGACCTTACTTGGTCGGACCATCTTGTCGGAGACCGTCTTTTGATCATTTACCTTCTACATTTCCCGTTACTACAAGCTTTTCCATGGCATCTACTTTCCTCATAATGTGACCAAAATATTTCAGGTACTGTCTATTAATTCTATTTGAAAGTTGGTCATTTATAGCAAACTCTTCAAGAATTAGTATGGTGTTCAGTATATGATACTCTGAGGATTCATCGACATGCCCATATCTCAAACGCATCGATTCGTATTTTGTCAACTTGTTTAATGGTCCTTGTTTCCGATGCGTAAGTTGCTGTAGGGAATATAAGCATCATTAACTTTGTATTTTTTGTGACAGCTGGATCTTTCCAGATCTTAGTGAGGTGGATGGTCGAGTTTCTAGCTATTGCCAAATGTCTTCTTACTTCCGCTTCATAACCACCATTGTTACTTATGAGGGATCCCAAAGAGTTGAAGTGGTCTACAACAGTGAAACCAGCAATTTTATTTATGTGTGACAGATCTTCATTACGACTAATAATCATGACTTTGGTCTTCGCTCTATTAATTGTCAATCTGTAGTTTTTGCTAGTGATTTCCAGGTGCTCCATAATTGATTCTAGGTCTCGTATTGAAGTTGTAAGTATAACAGTATCATTCATATATCCAAAGTTACTTAGCTTTTTTCCACCGATTGTCACACCCCCACTCCAGTCATCCAAAACAAAACTCATTATATGTTCAGTATAAATGTTAAAAAGTAAAGGTGACAGAATACAGCTCTGTACAGCTCTGTCTGACGCCAGCTTCTACGATAAAGGGATCGGAAAAAGAATTATACAGTTTAATTCTGCCATTTGTGTTCTCATACAAGGATCGGATAAGGTTTACAGGATGTATAAGTATTCCCATGCTGACTAGAATCGGCCAAAGTTTGTTCCATTTTATGCAGTCGAAAGCCTTAGAATAGTCTATAAAACAAATATAGGTTGTTATTTGGAATTCCCTGACTTTTTCTATTGTCTAGCGTATGTTGAAAATTTGTTTTCTAGTCCGACTTAGTATAATGAAGCCTGTTTGCTCGGTAGATATTTGCGGCAGCAGAAAACTTTTGAGTCTTTCATTTAGGATCCAGAGAAACATTTTAGCAGCTTGTGACACTAGAGCGATTGTTCTATAGTTGCTGCAATCCAAATGGGATCCTTCCTTATGCAAGGGTATAAACGCAACTTCGCACCAGTCTTTTGGCCATCTTCCAATCTTCCATACCTCAGTTGAGCTGTGATCATCTTCATTATTTTTCCGCAGTGACCTCGTCAGTATCTGTTGCTTTTCTGTGCTTTAACCTTTGACTAGCCTTCATGACTTCAGACTTAAGAATATATGGCTCTTGTTCTTCCGCGGCTTCTTTATCCACTGCAGTCACCTACTAATTGAGCCGCAGTTCTTTACAGAAATCCTTCCAAACGTCAATGATTCCAAGCATACCTTCCTTATCTCTGATTATTTGTGTTTTAGGTTTGAATTCTTTCGTGGCATAGAGGATCTCAAACTGTAACATAATTTTTATTGAATATTTATGTTTTAAGCATAATATTTTTGTTGTTAGGAATTTGGAATCTTTGGCGCATTGACACTACTCAGTATATAGATTAATAAATCATTGTTCCTGAGGAAGCTAACATGGCTAGCGAAACGCACGTTGAGTGCAAAAAAAGTGCTTGGTATAGTGGTGATATATACTGAATATTACCAATATTTTTGATATATCTATTAGTAGCATATTTTCAAATGATATTAAAGCCACATCCAGAGAAATGAGACATAAAATGTGTGTGATCCTTAAATTTCAATTATTGAACTTTTTCAAATAACCGAATGTTACGAAATAAATAAGTTATTTTATTAATTTTTAAATGTTTGTTTTTATACTCTATCTTTAAAAGACGTGGAGTAATAAATCATCCAATATGACAAATTCCGTAGGCGCACCTACTTGCTACTTTCATCTTTATTACTTTTATTTAGTAAATATGCTAAAATAATAGGCATTGAGTCTTATACCTGTGGTCAGGTAATTTAATTTATTCTATTAGGGGTGATAAGAAATTATGATACATCTATATATATATATATATATATATATATATATATATATATATATATATATATATATATATATATATATATATATATATATATATATATATATATATATATATATATATATATATATATATATATATATATATATAAATATATATAATATATATATAATATATATATATATATATATATATATATATATATATATATATATATACATAAATATATATATATATATATATATATATATATATATATATATATATATATATTTATATATGAATCTCGGCTATTTTTATGTGTGTAACTAGAATATTTGATAAAATGCAATATTTCTTAGTTTAAGAACTTTTGACATTGTTCCACGCTCCTATATGGAGCTTTGTAATTTACAAGGAATAAATAAAAACATTATCTATCTATCTATCTATCTATATATATATATATATATATATATATATATATATATATATATATATATATATATATATATATTATATATATAATAATAAATATATATATATATATATATATATATATATATATATATATATATATATATATATATATATAAATATATATATATATATATATATATATATATATATATATATATATATATATTATTTAGTAAATAGGTATAAATAATAGGCATTAAGAGTGGGGTCAGGTAATTTCATTTAATCTATTGGGGGGGGGGGATGTGAATTATAATAAATTGTAATATTAACAGTACTTAGTTTGGTGTTGTCCAGAGTACAAGCATACGAAGTGAGATCAGATAGAGAATTTGCAATTAGTAAAAGACAATGATTCTTAACTGTTTTAAATCATGAAAACATAATCATTCCTGTGCGAGTGTTGACGAAACAGTGGAATACTGCACGATAATGTTGGGTATTGCAAAATGAACTGTATATAAAATAATAAAGGAATCCAGAAACGGACCTCTAAAATAGTCTATGAAATCTCCATGTCGACCAACCTTGGAAATTAAAGGATATTTGAAACAAGAAATAAGACATAAAGTATATGTTTTCTTTTTCAACAAGGAAATTACCATATTAGATAAAATTTTTGTTACGAGTCCGAGAAGACCCGGATTATCCCAAAATAAGCTGAAACACCCTGTGGAAAATTTTAAAACACCTTGGTTTCCTGAAACACCAATGAAAATACCATTCTAGGAAATCTATTTTAATACACAGAAATGATATTGTCTCTTGGAGAAGACATTTCTTAGGAAATATCGCTAGATAAGAAGAGAAACGAATATATTATTTAGATGAAACTTGGTTCAACGAATGATATAGGGTAGCTAAGTGCTAGCAAGATGAAAATATTAAAAGTCGAAGACCATCAAGAGGGATGGTCAACGGGTTTCAATCCGCCCTCAGAAAAAAGGACGTCGGCTCATTATCGCACACATCGGAAGTTCGAAAGGAGTTGTAAAAATGAAATGAAATTTGTTGACAAATACGCCTACTAACAATAAAAAGAAAAAAAAAACAAAAAAAAATAGATACAACTATTAATTAAATAATAAATTAAATAACTGCATATCACACTAAACATAACCACATATAGAAATTAACCAAAACTGAGGCAGAAACACACTTCCTTAGTCTTGAAAGCCTTTAAAACATTTACCGTTTCAACACTCCTAATATTTATCGGCAAAGCATTATAGGCGTTAAATCCCTTGTAGAAAAAGGAAATCATTGCGGATGAATGTTTTGTTCTTAAAATATGAAAACGATTAACGATTCTTGTAAAGTAGGAGTGTATTTCCCTTCTTAATTCAACAAACTCATTAAATATCATTGCAAGATAGTATAATCTTTGTTCAACCGAAAACCACCTCAAAGTACTAAGCATTAGATTTATTGGAGTGTACTGGTTGTACCTCAAAATCGTTTTCATACCTCTGTTAAATAAAACTTGTAGTGATTGTATCGATCCACTGTCAAGGAGAAACAACAAGGTTGCACAATAATCAAAGTGTGGTTGAATGATTACCTTAAATATCATTATTCTAGAAAACAAAGACAAACTTTTTGCCACTCTAGAAAAGAAGAACAGCTTCCTTCTAATTTTTTTCTGGATATATTCACAATGCCTTTTCATAGACAATGTATTGTACAACATAAAACCAAGATATTTGATTTGATTTATACAATGATGCATCGATATTATTAACTTTGTAATGGGTTCCTATTATCATGGCTTTAGTTTTGCTGGCATTTAATAAATTCCGTTAATAAGCTTAAACACTTATTAACCGAAAAAAAAAAAACTGTTCAATTCCTCCAAGCAACCGATTCATCTCCAAAACTAGATTTCCCAAGTTGTCTCCACTACATGAAATTAAAGTGTCATTAGCAAACAAATTGATTAACACCAAACCCTTAATACAAATATAATTAATATCATTTAAATATATTACAAACTACTCAATACTTGTAGAGCTTAAGGCTTTATTTTTAGTACCATAATATCTAAGTTTTCTAGTAGTATCTCTCTGTCAATTGTTTCGAATGCTCTTTTTAAATCTAAAAAGACTTTTTTTTTATGGGTCTGGAACACGTGGAGGGAAGTCCCTAAAGCGCTACAGGAGCGACACGCGTACGGAAAAAGCGATTCACGTTGTTCTTGAAACGCTGTAAATTGTACTCGGTGGGAAACACAGTCCCGAGTAAGCCATTCCAAAGGGATGACGTTCTCCATATAAAAGACTGCTTGAAAAGCGTTGTACGAGGAGTAACAAGCTGAACCTCATATGGATGTGAAGTATCAGCGCGACGTGTACTTCCAACATGCAACCGCTCTGGGAGGAATTAAGCGGGCTACATCCTTCGAACACTCTCCATGAAAATACTTGTAGAATAGGCTCAAGTCGCCAACCGTTCTTCGATGTTCCAGCGAATCAAGGCCCGCGGTCAGTTCTGGGTCTCCAATCAGACGAACAGCCCCTCTCTGAACAGAATCCAACAAATGCAGTGTATGTTTGGGGGCGGGAGCCCCAAACATGGGAGCAGTATTCCATAGTCGGTCGAATTTGAGCTTTGTAAAGAATTAACAGTTGTTGTGGAGTGTAAAGCTTGTTCGAAATAATATTCCCAACTTTTGAGAAGCTCTCCTTGCTAAGCCTGCAACATGTTCATGCCAGGACGTATTTGTTCCCAAATTAACGCCCAACAAATTGAGTGACGATGCTAGGGGAATGGAGTGCCCCGACATAACTATGTCGGGTTCAGCAACGTTAACTTTTTTAGAAAAAACTGCCGCCTGGGTTTTTGTAGCGTTAAATTCCACTTGGTTACTGTCACCCCAAGATAGAATTTCTTCCAGGTCTTTGTTAAGTTCAATGATTTCCTGCTGTCTGCGGAAATTCGCCTGAGCAGCCGATGTCCGAGTGTTCAAAGTAAATGAAGATATAAGCGTATTGTCATCTGCAAAGCTGTAGATTGGATTCCCGGTCTTTTCAGGCAGATCGTTAATGTAAATGAGAAAGATAGTAGAGTAGTATAACAAGCGGGGTTCTGGCACACCTCGATGGCCACTTTTTCCTTCAGCAGTGGTCCATGACCTCTACTTGACCTTTTTACAAGAAGTCCTGAAAAATGTCCTGAAATCTGCAAGAAGTGCTGAAAGCCGAAGAAGTAGTCGTCAATGACGTCACAAGTCCAGTGGTTGTTGAACAGTGCCCTTTTGGCATATTTCCTGAACCTCTTGAAGAAGTGTATACCTGTTTACCTGTTTACCTGTATACCTGTATACCTGTATACCTGTACCTGTGTTACCTGTATACCTGTAATTTACCTGTAATTTACCTGTAATAGCTGAAGAAGTGTTCAATGATGTAATTTGTCCAGTGGATGTAGCTCAGTGCCTTTTAGTCATTGAAAGACCTTGAGGACTTAGAATAAATGTGTGTTAAATGTTGTGTATTAAATGAAATAAGTTAAAAAAAGTGAAGTCTGTAGTAGGATTTGAACCAGCATATGTTGTGTGTATAACTGCAAAACTGGGGACTTAACCTACTTAGCCAAATAGGATTCGTAATAGAGAATGCAATTGTTGGGATGCCATAAAAAAGGATTGGTGAATAATATGTGAAAAGTCTGCAAAGTTGAAATTTGTACAAGAAGTAGTCGTCTATGACGTAAATTGTCCAGTGGATGTTGAATCAGTGCCTCTTTGGCAATATAAGTTGTCTAAAAGGTGTAAAATTAGAGGTAAATAGGTGTAAGATAGGTGTAAATAGATGGGAATAGGTGTGAGTGTGTATGAGAAGAAGTCTGCAAGAAGTAGTCGTCAATGACGTAAATTGTCCAGTGGATGTTGAATCAGTGCCTTTTTGGTAAAATAAAATTTGTCTAAGAGGTGTGTTTTAATGTTAGATGTGAATATGTGTAAGCTTATTAGTTAAGAAAGTGCAAGAAGTAGTGGTCAATGAGTTAAAATTTGTCCAGTGGCTGTTGAACAGTGCCTTTTTGTCAAGTTTAGATGTTTGAAAATGTCTTTCTAGAGGTAGATGGTCTGCAAGAAGTGATCGTCAATGACGTAACAAGTCCAGTAGATGTGGAAACAGGGTATCTTAACTTCATTAAAAACTTTGTAAACTTTCATTTGAGGAGAAGTTGCATTAGTTTAGATGCTCATTGGTGTGGTCTTATCAGAGTAGGCGTAACTAGATAAGAAAGGTTGTATTTGGTTGGTTGAATGTGTAAAATTAGATAAGAATCTGTGTATTTGGATAGGTGAGCTGTGAAAATGGGTGTTGTCTATTGGAAAAAGGCATGTATTTGATAGGTTGTTGTGTAAAATTTGCTAATAAGAGTATAAATTTTTGTTTGGTTGAAGGGTAAAAAATGTGTGTTATCTATTCGAAATTGTGTCTGATAGGTTGAATTGTAAAGGCAAAGAGGTAAATGTATTAAAATTAGCAATGATAGAATGTAAAATCTTGTAATTTGAGCGAAAACAGTAAATAACTGGCGCCGTAAAGTCGGTAAAAATGTCGAAGATAAGGCAAAATGTAAACAAAAAGTATGAATAATGTGTGATTCATGGTACTTTTTGTAAGTAAAATTGAGTAAACAAGTGGCTCGTTAGGTCATCAAAGTAGATAAGAGAGAGGTCAAAAATAGTTGATAAGAGAAGATTTTTATTCAATGAATAAAACTGTTTGAAATGCATTTGAAGCCTCGTCTGCTTAAAAATCTTTACAAAATACTACTATATATATAAATTAAAAAGGAGAAAATTATTCTACTTATTAAAAATACTTAAAAGTACAAAAATATCCAATAAAACTAACTAAAATGTTAAGATGTAAATGTAGAGCCTGGTACGAAATGATACAAAAACCTAAATTAAATGAGAGAGTTCAACAAAAACAGATAAGAAAGATCAAATTTTTGTCGATAAGAGGATGTAAAATGTATTCGATAAAATATAAATTGCAATGTTATGTTTTACTAATAACTATATATTTGATTAGAAATATTAAATAAATGCGAGAGAGAGTTCAACAAAAACCGATAAGAAAGGTTAAAATTAGTTGATAAGAGGATGTAAAATGTATTGGATAAATTAATAATACAACATTTTAGATTCTTACTTAAATACTTAAAAGTACAAAAATAAATAATATGTTGCCTGGTACGAAATGATACCAACAAAAACCAGTTGTTATAAAATTAAATGAAAGTTCAACAAATTTGATAAGAAAGATCAAATTTTTGTCGATAAGAGGATGTAAAATGTATTGGATAAAGTACAAATTGCAATGTTATGCTTTACTAATAACTATTTGACTAAAAATTATGAATTGCTTAATAGTATGTATAAATGAGAGAGTTCAACAAAAACAGATAAGAAATGTTAAAATTAGTTGATAAAAAGTAGATTCGAAAGCATTAAAATAATTGAAAGACCAATAAATTTGTCATAAATTTAAATATGTAAAATATTTTGTTTCCAAGTTACTACTATCACTAATTAGTTTATATTTGTATAAATCAAAATTTGTTTCCAAAAGAACAAAGATTTGAATAATAAACTAAGAAATAGGTTGTAAATATAATATCAATATTATTTATCTACTAAAAGACTAAAAGGAAAATTTGTAACTGATTTTGTTGTTACTGTTGTTGGTAGAAGACATTTAGTTAAATAGAGAGAGAAATTTCTTTATTTCCAACAATTTCGATAATTATATAGTAGTTTTACATTGGATAATGCACAATGCCATGGATTAATATCCTTATGAAAATAACATTCTGGAATCATTTTAAATTGACTTAATTTAGGTTCTTGTTCACTAGTTTGAACGAAATGATCTTTTTCGCAGTCGACATAATAGATTGAGGAGACGTTAATTAGACATGTTGTATGTGTTATTAAAAGAGTTCTTCAAGTAAGTATGAAGCGTAAAATTCACCTTTCTAAAATTTTACTTGTTTCTTGTCTAACATATTATTATTATTGATTTTCAGAGATATTTTGTTTGAAATAAGAAGAGGACAGAACACGATTCATTTGTGTTTGGAGGAGGAACCGACACGAGAAGAATAGGAGGAATTTGACAAGTTCCCTGTGAAAAATTGTTTTTTACGATGTAATTCTTAGGTAGTCTGTTAATAAAAATACCAATATCTTATAAACAGATGCTTTATTTTATAATCAAATTAACAAATTACTAGAGCCTTAAAATTATGAATATATACTAATAGATAAATCTTAAAAAACTAATAATAGATAAATATAAGTTTCTAAAAAATATAAAATGATTATCATATGATTAATATCCTGTATTTAATATATAAACACACAAGTCAAGTACAAATAGAGAAGATGAAAGGCAAGTTGATATTGATTCTCAAGAATTGTTCAAGAGAGAAAATTATACCATTTTCAATTTTTTTATATTAACACATTATAACGCAAAAAGCAGAAGAGGAAAGTCTGATCAAAGTAGAAGTTTTTCGAGAAAAAGAACCTTTTGTTTGTTGTGTGTAAAGATTCTAGTTAGTTTGACAAAGCAAAAATATGATTTTAATATTTGAATCTGAAGATTTGAATGCCTTATCGACAAATATATTATTACTCCAAGAGTTATTCAAGTGAGTATGAATAGTAAAATTCCTAAATCATCTTATACTAGCAATATATTTATTTTTCAGAGATATTTTGTTGGAAATAAAAAGGCAAAGGAGACGTATTCATGTGCGTTTGGAGAAGGAACCGACACAAAAAGTATGGGATGAAATTGCGAGGCTTCCTGTTAAAAAAGTTTTTTGTATGAAAAAGATGTAGTCTTTAATAAATCCAAAATACCTTATAAATATTGTTTTATTTTATAACCAAATTATTCATAGGTTAAACTTTTTATGTACTAATAGATTAAAAAAACTAATAATAGATAAATCTAATACAGTTTGTACTATAATAGTAAAAAAGACTCTTAGAGGTACAACAACAGCAAACGTAAAATTATTCAGAATCGGAAGAATCTGAATAGGACTAAATTTTTAAAACATTGATTAAATTCGGCAATGTCAATATCTGTTTGCGGTTGTGCACAATATTGTCGTCCACCAAAAATTGAGCAGCGGGATTCTTATATTTTCCCGAAGAACCAAAATTGTTTGATTTTCTGATAACACTTCTCTTTAGAGTCGTAATATTTCTTTCGATCGATGCATTTACCAAAGGACATATAAGTAATTGAGCAATTTTTCGATACTTTCCAATAAGATATTTTCAATCCGATATAAAAGAAATAATTAGAGGTCCGTTGTAGGTTGCATCTACGATACCTGTTGTTAGTTCCTATAGAGTTTATAGAGGATCTCGCAATAATTTGTCCATAGAATCCTATAGGAATATTTACTTTTTCAATCAGTTCAATCTTTGTGGCTTTCCCTGCGGGACAAAATGTGTCGTGTTTAATACAAAGATCGAAACCTGCATCTGATTTGTAATGCTTTCCAACAAGAATTTATTTCCCGGAATAATTATTTTCGAGTTGTCATCATCGTCGTCATTAATTATTTGAATTGCTCTTTCTATACGTACATTTACAAGTCGGAAAAGTAAGTTTTAATCATACATTTGTGGATATAAGGTAAAAAAGACATATTGGTTTGAAAAGGTTGTATTTGGATAATAAGGTGAAAAATTTAAATTGAGTCTTTACATATTTTACGGCTGAAATTAAATCTATCTCTTGTATTTGCATACTTTTCCAATAATGTCCTTAAGATTATACTTATTAGGGATAACAATTCCGATGGAAATTGTTCAAATATTTCTGTTGGAATTTCCTTTAAACAGTCGATGATATTCTTTTCATCAAAAATTTTCAATCGAGTCAAATTATTAATGAAAAATACATTGAGATAGTGGTGAACGTTCAAATAGTCTATAATTTTTGTTGTTGTTGCATTTTATTCACATTGTTTATGTGTGCAGGTTTTGTCTATAGGTCTTTAATCATTCCCTACTATTTTCATGTTTAACATCATTATTGAGGTGTACGTTTTCAAATCTCTTGAGATATTTGTGTAGTCCCATATGTGTAAGACCATCCAAAAATATATTTTTTAGCAAGTGGAAATTTTTCCTTAGGAGTAGTAGTAGTAGTAGTTGGAATTGTTGTATCCATATCAATGGATTAGATTAGATGAAGATGTTGTAGGTATGGTAGATTCAACGTTTAAAGAGGACATACTGCAAACAACAATTTCAAATTAGATATGATGTATAAATATAAAACCTGTTAAAACTCACCTGTTTAAGTAATTTAAACACACAAACAAAAAAAAATATATGTTGTGAGAGAGGAAAACGCAGACAATTGCTTGTATTTACCAATTCAATCTTTTTATAACATAAAAGAGAGTTCAAAAACAGATAAGAAGGTTAAAATTTAGCAGATAAGGAATAAATTCAAATACATTGAATGTACAATATAATTTAATATAACTCGTGTTTTATGCAATGATAAAAGTATTAGCAGTATGTAGTTAAAATAATAACAAAAAAACAACTTGTACGGAAAAAGGTTTTATTAAGTATAAAAGAGAAAACTATAATGATTTAACAACAACAATTTTCAATTTGATCAATGTAGGGTTTCATTTCTTGTAAAAAGGTGGGACTGATTCCTCGTTGAAATTTTTGAATAAATTTCCAATTAACTCGTTCTCTATGTCGACGGATAATAAAATCTTCAGTCAAGTTTTGAAATGGATACTGATGGCATTCCAATCCAAGATTCCGGCAAATTCCTCCATAAATCGTTCGTTTTAATTGCTGATATTGGGAGATAAGTTGCCAATTGACTTTATTGATACAATGTTCGTATTAGATCTTCATCTAAAATGTTGTTTTCGTGATATGATATTCCAATTGACAAAATCTTTGAAAATAAATGATAAATTTCGCAGGTAAATCGGGAAAATTGGATATTTCATTCCACCAAGCTCTTAGACAAGCCATTATTTTAGAATGTATGTATCAATAGCAAGTATAAAAATAATATGATTGTATTTGATGTATGTTTTTATATATAATTAACAGGAAATGGATGCTATCTGTTTCCTTGTCTTGCAGCAGCATTTCTCTCTCTCTCGATTCCTCGTTCTTCTTTGCCAAAGGAAAGAAAGTAAGCAGGTACGTTCTTTTGCTCCATCGTTCTGTTTGATTCGATCTTTGACCACACATGACAAACATTTTTGATTTCGTATTTCACTTTCACCTTTACATTGTGGGACATTTTACTCGTACAATAACTGGCATTTTGAATGATGATATGATGTGTATTAATGAAATGTTTTATACAAGTTTATCTCTCCCTACTATTTATAGTTGTAATTGATAGAAGCATGGAAATTAGGCTATTTTTCCTATATACAAAATTAATTAAACAAATATGTACAATATTTACGTATTCTAACTCGATCTCGATAGTAACTATTTATATTTTTGTTAACTTTTACATCCACATTTTAAACAGTTAATTTTTACATTTTCCATATTTTTTAGAGACTTCAAGAGGTTCTCGGGAGGAGAACACGATCTCTATGTAAAAAACAGCCGCTAAATAAGTTTTTGATTCATTTATCATTCGCTCATATTGACCACACTAATGTTCTCTACCTGTCTATTGTTTGTTCTCGTTATTGTTGTTGTTCAAAGTACAAACAACTACGATGCTGATGTCAATAATTCTTGTAATCAAAATTAGGAATATTTATTAGAGGATTATCATTCACTTTATAATACCAGTTTTAAATTTGTATCAGGAATGTATTAAGTCACTGGACAATTATATGGATTTATACGATAATGAACAAGCTGTTAATGATATTTGTATGGGAAAAATTCTAGAATACGAATACCTGGCTGCGAATTTAACAATGTCGTTAAAATTATACGAAACATATTGCACTGCTCAAGGAAAATATCAAATTGGAATCGGATTTGTATTTATTGAGAACCAATCTAACGGAAACATTGCAAATTTGTCAAGAAAAATACAAAGTAGCATATGTCGTAATTGCCGATTTAAAGGAGGAAATTGAAAATTTTAAAAGTAATTTGACCGATCTGACTCGTGAAATCTATCAGTTAGATAACGATGTGTCCAAATGTCAAAAGGATTTAAAACAACAGAGGAAAGAAGAAAAAAAATTTTCGTAAATCTAAAAGACTGCTTAGAACGAGAAGAAGTACTTTTGGACTCAAAAGACAAATATATTATTCGACTGTCGACGTGTAGAAGACAAAATAGAAAATTGCGAGAAGGAGAAAGTTAAAATTTAATTTGGTGCATTTGAACTACTCATTGCATAGTAATATAATTTATCATTGTATGTGCTACTCTTGACATTATCTGCATGGAATTTTTTACTTATTTATGTAGTAGTTGTTGGAGAGAAACACACAGAGTTCCATATGCAAATTATCAAAGACCTCGAACTCGAATACGGGTTTATTGTAATCAGTGTGCTCGTATAAACTATGTGGTATCTTCTTGAGGAATAACAAATCAGTATCTTAGAAATAGTCTTAGAAATAACAATTGCTGCTACCATGAACTTTACTTATTTATGTAGTGGTTGTTGGAGAGAATCGAAAAGTATACCTTTTCAACCACATATAGCTCAAGTAAATTTAATCATTAGACGTAATAATTCTGTTCGACAACTTCGACCTCGACTCAGATTACGAGATTATTGTTATAAATGCGAACGAACGACTATTTGGTATCTTATCGAAGAATAATCTCAGATTTATGAAATCACATAGTATGTAATTAGTTAATACTTGTAAAATTGTATTCAGTTATAAAATAGACGATATGTTTAAGTAATAACATGTTTTTTATTAAGTTTACTAAATAGTACAAATAAATAAAACACATCTATCACATTTTATGATGATTCATTTCGGTCTCTTACATTCTTGGTTTCATTTTCCAATTTGTTCTTTTGTCTTTCCAAAGTATCTTTTGGTATATAGCCTAGACTACGTACAGTTTGCCATGAAGCCTGATTAATACCGAGTACAATTGGAACAATAAGTATTTCTGATTATAAGATTTATGACCCAAATATGTTATTTTACTTTGACATGAAGGACAACTTGTTGAGGAATTCATTCTCTATCGATTTCTATCTCGTTTTCTATTAAACTTTATTATTATTAAAATTATTTCACCCACCACCTTTTGATATAACGAAATCAAGACAAATTTTAAGATTATTTTATTTTACTCCTACTACCCAAGTCATTTTCAGTTGAAACCATATTAAAATGAATAACTTAAATACTTTCATGTATCTTATATCTAACTATTATTCTAAATTGTAAATAAAAAACAAAGGTAAATGTTTTACAGTTTATTAGTAACTTGAAAACAAAAACTTTTACGTTTTACAAACTATAAGGTATATTTATTACTTAATATATAGGATTTTATCCTGGATACTTTTGGATTGCATCCAAAAATGTCTTTTCATCCTCTGCACTCTCTGCCTCTACGTGTAGATACCTTATCGGTAATATCCAGGTAATTTCTTCCAATTTGTTAGTTGGTGCTTCATCCCCGTCCAAGAATACATTAATTTGATTAGTATTATTTACAATTTCAATTTTATGCACACCACGTCTGTGAAAGAAATAAAAGATATATAATAATCTATATATTAATTAAATCAATCATTAAAATCAAAGCTAAATATATAAGTAGTAAATTATATGAAACAATACTCACACGAATAAGTTTTTTATTAATATATATAACGTTTTGATAGGTAACACTTTAATGTCTTCAGATTCAAAAATTATCACATTTTTAAAAGCAAATATTTGTTTCACTACACAACAAATAAATTTGACTCTGAGTAAGAAATTTTAATGCTTATATAGTAAATACAGTAAAAAAATAAATCACGTAATTTGATATTTGGAAAATTTATGTGACTAGAGCAATAAATTAATGATATCTTGTTTACTTAAAAAACCTTATCAGACAACATTTTTACAGACAAAACGACTCCACTATTTACATATTTGCTTATTTATATTTTTAATAGACTAATTGACTCTCATGACGACTATGTATGATGTGATTAAATCCCCTATATAATAGGTGTATAGAAAGGTATTAAAATCAATACAAAATTCATTCGTCTAATAGTTACTTGCTCCAATACTTAATAATGTCGCTTTTTAATGAAGAAGAAGTAAATGCCAACAACGTTATTAAAAGAAATACAGAGTTACTAAGACTCATAATGGAATTAAGGGAAATGGAAAATTGTCGAAGAAGAGGAAGAACATTTACCCTTAAATTTATTAAGAGAAAAATTACTACAACAAAAAGTTCAAGTTGATGAAAATGATGATGATGACAACGATGATGAAATCCCACTTAGTAAATTAAAAAGAAAAATGGTAAAGGAGAAAATGGTATGAGGAATGAACAGATGATTGAACAAACAGAGAGTGAAAAAAAATGGATGTGGATGATGATGATGATTGATGATGATGATGATGATGATGATGATGATGATGATAATGAATATTTAAGTTGGGAGGATATAATTAAATTAGGCTACCAGATATTATAGTTTAGATGTTCGATATTTTATAAATACCTTAAGCCAGAAAATAGATATTTCTCTCGTAACAACTTTTGTTTTAATAATTTACAACTTTTCTAGACCAGACTAACTATTTTTTATTCCATTCCTAAAAAAAATACATAAATAATGATTAATATTGAAATCAAATTCAGGTAAACAATTTTTGTGGAGAGGTCATATTATATATGTTTGCTTTGTAAAGTTTTATTAGTTGTAAAAAAAAAGTAACTGTGACACGATGAAGTTGGCTGTTTTCTCGATATTCAAGGATTTTTAACTTTTATTTGCTGCCGATGATGATAATCATGATGTGTATGTGGGAAGAAATTCCATGCTAAAGAAATTACGATATCAATGCTTACAGGACAAGTCATTATGTATTGAAAACCCAAATAACCTTTGCTCAAATTATCTCGACTCAATAAAAGAGTTGTTTGTAAGACTGAAAAGGAACTTGGTTTACGATATTCTTCCGGCTATGTAGATTACAAGCAAGTTGGAGAAATTTAGATAGAGTCTGGACAATATTGATGTATTGTATGTAAAAGGAAACATGCTTTACGATTCGTTCAAGACAACATTGCTTGCTTCTACTACTAATTTGCCATACTAAATCCCAATTTCAAGATGATTGATATATAGATACTTTAAATGTATGGAACATACCAACATTTAAAACCTACAAAACCTTCCTGTTTAGATCATAATCTAATTTACAATGCTAAAGTTCAATGTAGCGTACTACAAATTGTATGGACACTATTGGCATGGCTATCAATATTCATACCCATAATATCAACATCATATTGATATATAATAAATTTTTTAAGGAAATTTTTCAATGTTAACTGAATAATTTGTAGAAAAATTATTGAACGAGCGAGTTTAATAAATATTTTCAATTTCAAACATGTGTGGTTATATTATTTCCTATTTTTAAAATACTAAAAGTAATAAGAATATATGGACTTTATAAGAACTAGAAAACACATATTAATATTTTTAATTAATTATAAGAGTCTTTTATGTATGACCAATATCCTATATCTATTACTTAGACAAAATAAAAGGCTATAATAAGAACTAACAAGGAGTTTTATAATGGTTGGCCCACTAAAGTTCACTCGTCGTTGTCGTTATGTTAAGGCTATTTATTGTTCCACAATCGGTCTTAGGAAATTACTTGATTGTACCTGAATTACTCTAATAACGATTCATGTGTACAAGTACCTTCTCCAGATATCCATGACCATTTTCGAATGCATTCCCCACCCCCTTGTTGTCCCCACTGAACATTAGATTCGTTATCAGGGGGGGGGCGAACACCACCCATAATTTTTTTTTGCCTTTATTACAACCTCCATTTTGATATAAACCGAACTCCACTTAACAATTTACCAGGTGTTTATATCGACAGCATTACGATTAATCCAAAGTCCATTTCTTTTTGTTTACTAAATATTATTGTTTGACGATCTTCACTCATTGTTTATTTGATTTATACTGTTTTATTCAAATACTGACTACATAACCAAACATATATCCATTTAAAAATATACATATCCCTTATCAAATCGATGTTTTTTTAACCTTAATCATCAAAGAATTATAGGAGAATCTCAGTATACACAACATTACATTATCAAAGAGTTTCCTCTTATTTTGCAAAATGGAATTTATTAAGATCAAGTATGATTTTGTATATAAAAAATTGTAGGAGAAAAATGATGATTTTGTCAAGAAATTAGCATGTTTGTTGTGAAACAAGGGCATTAGACTCCTAATATCTTATCGAGAATATTTAAACACCATTTATCGATCGCAATCAAAGTTACGAATCAATTTAGAAACACATTTACGTCTGTATCAGTGTATGGTCACTTCCTGGAGTTCGAGAAGGACCCGAAACATGTTGAATGTTTCCATGTTAATATGGTACTAAGACGTGTCAATGAAGAAATTGTAATAGTTGTGTCGACATCAAACAAATGTATCCAATGTTAGTATTATATGCAATAATAATAAGACTAATAAGTTAATTGAACAATTATATAAATCTAGTTGATAAATCTATCGAGCTGGTATTAAAAAATAAATTTTAATACAACGTAAAAATAATATTGCCATCTAAATATATCTTTATAACACTAATATAAAATTTTCTCTGATTCTTTTTCAATAACAAGTAATTTGTTAGTATTATTTTTTAAATATTGCAGTTTTTTTTTTAAGTAATAGCGATACATTCAATTCAATAGCAAATTATTCTATTCAACTTTGTTATTATACAAACATGTTTTCGAAATTTCTCTCTTTAAATTAATTCATTTGTTTATGTTAATTTTGTCTGTAAAGCAACAATGTCGACCTCCATACATTCAAGTTATTTTCGATAAAGTGGTTAATTTTCCAATTTTAAATTGCATTCATACCCCTGATAAACGTGGTTTTTAATTAGTATTTGTTTTCTAAAAAATGCTTATCGGGCTGATATTGATATTATATTATTATTACTATAAACACATCACATTGTCTTATGTAGAATATCAATTGTATACATGTTTATCAACATAGTGTCATTATAAAATGATTTAATCTCTTTGGTAAGATTTTAAAAAAATAATATCCACTTCCAGATCTAACACCTACATAATTCCTAATTCATCGAGTTTTAAAACAGAAAAATTGTCAAATCATACACGATGACAAGTTCTCAATGATCATAATAAGACTAGGACTAAAAATGTTTCAACGAAAGCTGGTCCCTGCTCAACGTTAAAAAATTTTGTTGGAGTGACTAGAAAATGGTCACAACTGAACGTGCTGAGGTTCCCTGATGTTAAGTTCAATTAAAGTAAACAATCAAAGTGTAAAAATTGTCTACAACCTTTAATTATGCCAAACTCTCTTATAAAAAATACACAGCCAGATGTGGAAAATTGGTCAGACCAGTACCTAATCGATCATAGCTATTAAATGTTCATGAGGCAAGAAAGAATATGAATGGCTCCAGAGGATTCACTACTTCATATGGTGGTCGCAAATGTCTTCCGATATACGAAATAGAATTAAATGTAATAGCAGGAAATAAGCGGCCCGTATTCAGCACTAAACTGAAGAGGGCAGCCTCCACCTATACCGTAAACGTTTCCCACCAGGATGAATTAATTTTAATTATAATACTTTTTTTGTATTTAAGATTTTAGTTAATTTTATATAGAGATTTTATATTTTTTAAAGTAATTGAATGTAAGTCAATAATTTAAACCACATTTTGACTTTTTAGTAGTACCAAATTTAATATTGATAGTTTAGATTTCACAAACCTATTTCTATCTAGTTATATTATTAGTTCCAAATCTCATTGTTCTTTATGGAAAACTAAATTTCTGAGATTTATATCAATATTTCACAAATATACTAAGTAGCTGCAATTGTAACAGTCAAATACAAACAAAACAGAAACAGCACAACCTATTTAATTATGTTCTCTATTAATTACTAGTTCTAAATCTCTTTGTTTCTATTGGAAACAAATTTTGATCTTACTGACAAAAATATCAACTAAATTAGTGATGCCTTCTCGAATCTACTGTTTTTATCAAACTAACGTGTTAACATTTTACTTATTCTGTTTTTGTCTGAACTCTTCAACTCCAAGTTTAATTCATACGTATTAGGCAAATTACCTTAATTTTTTAGTCAAATACGTTATTTAGCTTAAAGCAAAATAACATTATGAAAAAATATTTGTTCTTTATCCAATACATATGTACATCCTCTGATCGACAAAAATTTAACTTTTCTTATCAAAATTTGTTTGAACCGTTAATTCAAATTTAAATTTTTATAACAAATGGCTTTTTGTTGGTTCTAATCTTTCGTACCTCAGCAGGTATCTCATATTATTTTCTTTTTGTACTTTTATGTATCTTAAAGTAAAGAATCTAAAATGTTCTGCTTTTGATTAATTACTCACACAATTACATTTGTCACATCTCTCTTATCAACTAATTTTAACATATTTCTTTCACTAGGGTTTTAGCTGTGAATCTCTCTCTCGGCATCGTTATTTTAATTATTTCTATATCCAATATTTATCAGTTTTGATTAGATTAAGAACATATAAACCTGGCAATTCGATATATTTTACCCATATACATTTTAACAATCCTCCCTTATCGATAAATTCTTGTTGATCTTTGTCTTATCTGTTTTTTGATGCCCTAACTCACTCATTTAAATCTTAGGTTTTTAGCTCCTCATTTCGCTCTCTGTCACTTACAGGCCACTACATTTAAATCTTAACACCTTTTAGTTAAGTTTTATTGTTTTATATAGATATTTTGTACTTTTTATTGCTATTGTTGGCAGTATGTAGCAATAATTTTC
>CM032447.1:168765662-168858822 GCA_019049505.1 Pachyrhynchus sulphureomaculatus | reverse complement strand
GTGCTATAAACTAAGCTTTTAGATAAAGTTTTACTAATAATCATAAATAGCAGATGTATGCTTTTAGATACAGTTTTACTAATAATTATAAATAGCAGATTTTTCTTTTCGTGTAAATTTTAACTGATCTTGAAAGGAAAAAATATTTTTAGGCAATAAATTACTTTAGATATCCACTGCGCATGATGAAATGCACCAGGAAGGTAAAATGTAACCTGAGAAGGTTGTCCTTCCAAAAATAATTTAGACAGTAACAGCAATTCTTTATAGTCATCATGAGGATGTTATATTTTTAAGAATGTATTTGTAAAACGCACAATCTCAGGTTTTTTGAGGCTCTAAAATTTGCTAATTTTTGCAACTTGAAATCCTGTCTTAAAGTTATCTTGATCTATTTTGCACCAATACTCTCTAAAGCGTTAATTTCGAAAATGCGATGACGGCTGGGAAAAAAGAGAATGTCTCTTTCTAGTTTCTGTTGTAGTATTGCAGCTGCACCATTGATATACCCCAGATTAGACATGGTGGTCTCACAACATAAAGCTATAATCTTATTTTCTAAATTCCAGTTAATAAAAGTCTCATAAACCGCCATGGCTTATTCCTTACCTGTTGGGGTCTGCAAAGGAGGTACTGCAAGTAATTGCACTTCATCTCCGTTAGTAATGAGTACCGCCAGTCTGTCCACATTTTTCATATCTGCTAAAGAAGGCAGAAGTTTTCCATCCCAGTGAATTATTGGTGCTAGTAGCTCAGACTCTTTAAACACTGTTTTTAATTTGGCGGCCCTTTCTTCACGCATCTGTTGTCTACTTCGCTGTAGAGTGGTTCTACTTATAAACAGAGATTCAGTATTGTGCTCTAATGCCTCTGCTATTCTCATCAAAATATGGACTCCGTACCTATCACTTATTTTACAAGCATCAAATGCAGCTGCTATTTTAGATGTGACTATGTTGCATGTGCCATAGAACTTTCTCTTTTTTTGGCTGGGATGGACCAGGCTCTTGTAGCAATATTTCGTCTTGAAATTCTTGCATCGTTTCTCGGTTTACTGTTAGATTCAATAGAGGAACTGCTCCCGGAGGATGAAAAGGTAACTGGTATCATTAAGTCAGATTTGTCGCGTTGACTTCATTCTAATCAAATATCTTTTTTTTTGTTTTAGTTCAACTAATTTTTCTGGAGAAAACTAATTTGTAGTTGATACCATACATAAACCCCACGACGGCCTTTTTTTCGTTGGTTAATTAAAAACTATTTATCCTCTTCTATTTTTATTGATTCAAGAAGGTTGGTATGGGAAATATCATATAAATTTTCCAATTTTTCACTTTCATTTTATCTTTTAGCTGACTTCTGTAATGCCCTCCACTCCGCGTAAAGCTTTTCAATTTTTTCCTCACAGTGGTCTTGTTTTGGTGTTGGTATGCGAGTCTTGTTCCAAAAAATTATTGCTTCTTTATTAGTCATCGTAGCAGTTTCACGTAAACTTGGTTTCTTCTCACGCATGTTAAAAAAAATAACACTGCCAAAACTTGCTTATTAAAAGGCAATATATATATATATATATATATATATATATATATATATATATATATATATATATATATATATATATATATATATATATATATACGTTAGTTGTCAGCATTTACTGTGGAAAAAACTCCCGTTGCAGGATTTTAGAAAGATAAGATTATATAAGCACACTATAGCAGAAACAACACTGCCTATCATTAGGCAAGAATATTAAGGCAAATTATCACTACATATTCGAGAACTAATAAAGGAGCGCAAACAACTTGTACCAGAAGGAAAAAAACGAATAGCCTAGAATAACGACAACTTCAGTGAACAATAGGGAAAGAAAACAAGGATATCAGAAAATTCAATGAAGCGTATATAATTGAGACAATAGAAAGCAATAGTAATCGAAAGGTTTTGAGGCACATGCTAATCCAGGAAGGAAGGAGATATTCAAACTACAGGACAGGGAAGGAAGGATAACTACTAATAAGTAGAAAACCATTGTTATGGCTGAAGAATACTATGAAAATCTATACAAAACAAAAGTTCCTATACCAAATGTATCCGAAAATTCAATAAAGCGTATATAATTGAGACAATAGAAAGCAATAGTAAGCGAAAAGTATTGAGGCGCACGCTAATCCAGGAAGGAAGAAGATATTCAAACTACAGGACAGGGAAGGAAGGATAACTACTAATAAGTAGAACACCATTGATATGGCTGAAGAATACTATGGAAATCTATACAAATCAAAACTTCCTGAACCAAATATATTAGAAACCTATCCAGTGCGTCCCCTGGTAGCTAATGTAGATTCAAAGGAAATACCTGATATAACCCCAGATGAACTGAAACACGCCATGTCTCACATGAAGATGTGGAAGGCCCCAGACGAAGATAGGAATATACCAGATATGCTCCAAAGAGCGGCAAAGTGTCTCTACTTTCCACTGTTCACCAAATGCCTGTTTACTGATACTATTCTACATGAATGGAACAATGTGATATTTATCTACACAACTACACAAAAAGGAAAATACAGCAAATCTATCTAATTATAGACCAAAAAATCGCTTAATGCATATTAACAAAGTCATTGCAAGAATTATGGTAAATCGTCTCACCTCGAAGCTGGACTCTTAACAACCAAGACAGCAAGAAGGATTTACAGCGGGTTATAGCACTAATGATCACCTGCAGACTCCAGTTATAGAAAAGTGTAATGAATAAAAAATACCACTGGCTCTCGCGTTCATAGACTACGAAAAAGCCTTCGACAGCATTAAATTATGGGACTTATTTGCAACAACGAATGGTTGCAGAATAAAGGAAAGATATACACAACTAATTATAAATATTCATCAACATGCAACATCAACTATTAGAATATGTGAAACATCAAATAGAATGAATATAAGGCGCGGAGTTAGAGAGGGGGATACCGTATCCCTAGAATTATTTTCCCTTCCATTAGAAAAGGTATTCAGACATTTGAACCACTTGAAATTTGCGGATGACATAATATTGATTTTGGAAGACATAAATCAACTACCAGAACAGATAGAAGAACTAAAGGTAGCATCAGCACAAATAGGGCTTCGAATAAACATGGATAAAACCAAAATAATGACCAATATTTACACACCAAACCAGTTTGCCGGTAGATTTGGCCGACAAATATGTATATTTGGGCCATAAAATAATGTTGGGAACAGGCAATCAAATAGCAGAAGTGGACCGCAGAATAACAAAGGCTTGAGTTGCGTTTGGCCAACTGAAGGATACATTTCAAAGCAATTCTTATCGACATAAAGGCCAAGGCTTTCAATCAATGTGTCCTGCCTGTGCTAACATATGACAGAAAACTATGACTTTTACGAAAAAATCAGTGTCTAAGTTTAGGGTAGCTCAAAGGATAATTGAACGCCGAATGCTTGAAATAAGCCTTAAAGGTCGAAGGGCGTAACGAATGGATTGGCAATAAGACGAAAGTGGCTGACGTAGTGGAGAGAATTGCAAGGCTGAAATGCGGGACACATTGGTCGACGGCGTGTACTGCAGTAAAGACCGACACCACACAAGAGACCACAGGGAAGACCACCAAAAAGATGGTTGGATGATATCAAGAAGACGACGAGGTCACATGGATGAGAGAGTAAAAAAAGATAGTTCAAGTTGAGGAGGGATTATGCCCGACTGTGGGCTGATACAGACATATAATGAGATTTTTTTGATGGCTAGCGTCTTCAAAATTGGTTAAATGATAAAAAGCTGCCTGCGAATAATAATATTGTGGACTTTCTAAATTTAACGGTTTTAATCCTACAGTTATTAAAGAACAATTTTTTAAAAATTGAACACAGCTACTAAAATTAATTTGATTACTTCATTAGGTAGATAACAAAGTTAAATTTGGTATATTAGTATACTTAGAGTAAGTACCCATTTCAGATAAAAAGAAACAATTAACAGTCCATGGTTTCACGAAAAATCTGTCATACTTTATTATTTTAAATGAGATACCCTACATATTTTTAATTCTTTTAATTCTCCCAAATTTTCTAGATCACTTTTTTCTACGATTCCTTATGACAATAGGTTTTAGTCATACATTTTTTACTTAAATTTGAATTGTCATGATCACGCATGGCCCTAAAAAATAATTAACAATACCTGTTATAATTTTAATAGGCTAACTAATGAAGAAATTAATTTTAATATTTATTTTAAGTTTTTACCCGTATTTCAAACTTTGAATAACTGTAGCATCAAACGGTTGAATTAAGAATGTCGATAATATAATTATTCTTAGGCAGTTTTTATGCTCTAACTAATTTTAAAGAAGGCAACCATCAAAAGATCCATAAGGAATAAATTGACTACCGTTCTTATCATCCTATATATCGTTTATATTTTCTTTACTAAAGGATGGTATTGTATTCGTGAAAAAATCAAACTTCGAGATTTTTGCTTTTCTTCACGTTTTAGGGCTCCAAGATCACGAAAAACATATTCACTCATTTCCGTTGGTCTGTCGGTCTGTTCGCACTATAACTTTCGAACGAAACAAGAGATTAATTTTAAACTTGGTATATGGATACTATCTAACGAGGGGATAAAGCCTATTGTTTTTGAACGATATTGCTTCAGACCAAAAGGGTGAAAGGAATGGGGGTCGATAAATTTTATATGGTTAATGGTTATGGTACTATGGAAACTTTTAACTTTAACGTAAAATCGAGAGGGATGGAAAAAGGAGAGGAGACCAATGTTTGATATTGGATGTAAGAAGGCTTATTACATAGATAGTTAGATAAATGGTAACTTTTCCTGTTTCTTTTTTTTTCGTTTAAATAATAAATAAATTTTGTATCTAAATGTTTATAATAAAACATATAAGGTATAAAGAGGGTGGGAGATATTAGAAAGGTTAATTTGTAGATATGGTGTTATACGTCCTTTTTGGGATTTTTGAAGTCGAGAAATCCAAAAATTAGGTTGTTTTTTCATCACTTTCCATTTAAACTCAGAAAGGAGCTGAAAGTGACGGGAGTTCTTTAATACCCTATAATTTGAACGTTATTTTAAAATATTTCTAGGTTTTTTAGAAAAAATTTTAAGCGTATTATTTATAATAAAATATATAAGAAGTTAAACGATATATGGAGAGCGGTTGCACTTGATATACCCAAGACATTCGACCGTGTTTAGATTGTCGCTATGTTATGTTCTTATGGTGTATCTGAAAAGTTCTATTTATGGCTCTCCTGTTTCCTCAGAGAGCGTCCTTTACGAGTGGTAGTCGACGAAGTTCCAATCTACAGCTGTGCATATAACAATATGCTTATTTCTTTCATTCATTTTAAACGCCCGAACATCAGTCACTTATACAAATACCCACAGACAGGAGGAAGTTGTTCAACTTAACAAAGACCTGAAAGAAATTCTATCTCGATGTGACAGTAACCAAGTAGAATTTAACGATACAAAAACCCAGGCGGCAGTTTTTTCAGTTAACTTTGCTGAACCCGACATAGTTATATCGGGGTACTCCATTCCTCTAGCATCGTCGCTCATTTTCCTGAGCGTTAATTTGGGACAAATATCGTTTAACATGTGCAAGCATAACAAAGAGCGTTTCTCAAAATCAGGGAAAATTATTTCAAACTAGAAAGCTTCACACTCCACAAAAACCGTTAATTTTGTACAAAGCTCAAATTCGACTAACGATGAAATGCTGCTCCCATGTTTGGGGCTCTGCTCCCAAACACACACTGTATCTGTTGGATTCTATTCAGAAGAGAGATGAGACCCAATACTGACCATCAACTTTAATTCCTTGAAGCATCGAAGAAAGGTTGGCGACTTCAATCTATTCTACAACTATTTTTATGGAAAGTGTGCGATTGATGTAATTCGCTTAATCCCCCCAAAGCGGTGCACGTTGTAGCCCGCTTAATTTCTCCCAAAGCGTCGCGCTAATATTTCACATTAGGATGAATTTCAGGATGTCACTGCTCGTACAACCCGTTTCAAACAAACTTTTATATAGAGAACCTCATTCCTATGGAATAATTTGTCCCAAGACTGTAGCGTTTTATATATATATATATATATATATATATATATATATATATATATATATATATATGTATATATGTATATATATGTATATATATATATATATATATATATATATATATATATATATATATATATATATATATATATATATATATATATATATGTATATATGTATATATATATATATATATATATATATATATATATATATATATATATATATATATATATGTATATATGTATATATGTATATATATATATATATATATATATATATATATATATATATATATACAGTGTATGAATTTGATAGATACGTCAGTTTGTTCGTCTGACATTAACCTAACCAACATACACAAGTTGAGTCCGCCAAACATTAGCGTCTGTATTGTATCGTTCAGTGATCATGTAGACTTTTATGCTTGAAAAAGAACATTTGCGGCACGCATTGCTTTTCTTATTTAATCAAAAGAAAAAATGCTGCGGAAAGTCATCGTTTTTGCTGGTAGAAACATATGATGAACACGCTCCATCGATTAGAACATGTGAGACATGGTTTCGACAATTTAAACGTGATGATTTCAATGTGAAAGGCAGTGCGCGCTCTGGTAGACCACAAAAGTACGAAGACGAGGAATTGCAGGCGTTACTGGATGATGACCCAACTCAAACATAACAGAAATTGGCAAAAGCATTAAATGTGTCACAAGAAACAATCAACAGACGTTCACGAAAAATAGAGAAGATCAATAAACTCGGTAAATGGGTCCCACACGATTTAAATGAACGGCAAATGGAAAATCGTAAAGTCACTTGTGAAATGCTGCTTCAACGCCACGAAAGAAAATCATTTCAGCACCGAATTGTGACGGGTGACGAAAAATGGATTTATTTTGAAAACCTAAAGCGGAGAAAATCGTGGCGAAGCCGGTCCTTCAATACCAAGGCCAAATCGCTTCGGCAAGAAGACCATGCTTTTTGTCTGGTGGGACCAGAGCGGTATTGTATATTACGAACTCTTGAAGCCCGGCGAAACCGTTAATGCACAACACTATCGCCAACAAATGATTAATTTAAATCACGCATTGCTCGAAAGACGACTGGAATGAACCAGAAGACATGGCAAAGTGGTTTTGTTACACGACAATGCGCCGTCTCACACAGCAAAACCAGTGAAAGACACCTTGAAATCGCTTGGATGGGACATCCTTCCACACCCGCCGTACTCTCCTGACCTGGCGCCATCTGACTATCACCTCCTCGCATCAATGGGGCACGCACTTGCAGAGCAGCACTTCAGCAATTTCGAAGAAATTGGAAAATGGTTCGACGAATGGGTTGCCGCAAAAGACAAGCAGTTTTTCTGGCATGGTATTCATAATTTACCTGAAAGATGGGCGAAGTGTGTAGAAGCCAATGGGCAATATTTTGAATAAATCAAAAGAAGTCTATATACAGCACCTGCTTTCTAAACTATTTTTCTGTTATGTTTAACTAATTAATTGGAATTATGAGAAAACATGTTTAAAAAATATTTCAAACTTAACCCACGAGGGTCAGTATTACAAACAACTACGCAGCATTTTATTTAAAAGTTATATCATTGTTATAAATAACCGGTCAAGTGCAAGTTGAACTTGCGGAATTAGTGTTCTGTACGTTGATTGCTTTTAAAATAAAAAATGTTCTAACGGAAGTATAAAATGATCACTGACTTCACAAAACACACTCCAAATAAGTTTTCAACAAAGTTTGTTTCCAATCTTTACTGAAAATTGATGACCTTGAAATTTCTGTTTTTTTTTATATACCAGATAAATTATTAGAGGTAATGCACTCTAATAATTTTCGTTCAATCTACACCCCGTGGAGAATATTCCAGAATTTTTTGTTTGATAAGTACTTTTCGAGATAAGGCGGGTGGACAGCGATTTTTCGCGATTTTTTAAAAAATAATACAAAGGAAAGTACGCGCAAGTATTACATTATATATATATATATATATATATATATATATATATATATATATATATATATATATATATATATATATATATATACATATATTTTACTCGTGTTTTCACAAGCTTTCATTTGACACCACACTCGATTAGCTAGTAAAATTTTTTTTTTTTCGCTTCTGATTTCACCCCCCAAAACTAACCCCTTAAGTCAAAATTTAACTTTCAAAACTACATGGCACTGATGAGGCTATCAATTCCTATATTATTACGAAATTTCAACTTTCTATGAAAAATAGTTTCGGAGAAAATCGGGCGTGAAAGACAGACGAACAGACAGACGGACATACAGACTCCGAAGTCGTCTTATAAGTGTTTCGTACGGAACACTAAAAAGTAAAAAAAAAGTAAACAAAATTAATGTCAAAAAAGTCTCCATACAATCAAGAACTGCATTGAAAAAAAACACATAATTTTATCAAGCTATCTATTGCTCGCTAAACTGAAAACCAATGAATAATTTTCGACCATACTTTATACTCTGTCACTTGCTGCTAGTAATTTTGCAGCGGGTTTTCAAAGTAGTATTAAAAATGAGCGACAGTATAAATCAACAGGTTTCTATAAAATTCGACCACGCTCCGGTCGTCCCAAGAAACTGACCCCACGTGAAGAGGCGAGTATTGTTAGACAAATATGTATAGATCCCAAGTAAAGTGCACCAAAATTAAAAGAAGAGGTACGGGTACTATTTTCGAAAAATGTTTGTTTACAAACAGTACGAAATTATTTACACAGGGCAGGCTATAAGGGGTGTGCAGCCAGGAAGAAGACGTTAATTTCGGAAGCTAATCGCAAAAAGCAGCTAGCTTTTGGTAGGGAAAACGTTACTAAACCCTCCTGAATCTTGGAAATCTGTAATCTTTAGTGATGAAACTTTTTTGGTGCGATGGCAGAACTATAGTTTGTAGAAAGAAGAACACCGCATTCGATATTAAAAACATTTGTTCCACGGTGAGACAGGAGGGTGGCAGTGTTGTGCTTTGGGGATGCATGTCCGCCGGAGAGGTTGGAAATTTACGTTTTATTAGTGGTACTTTGGATCAGCATGTTTATCTGAACATTTTGAGAGACAGTTTAAGGGCAAGTGTACAGAAATTAGCACTGGAAAAAAAAGACACATTTTTCAACAGGACAATGATCCGAAACATACAGCAAACTTGGTGCGAAAATGGATGATTCATAATGTGCGACAGCAGCTTCATACAACTCCGCCATCACACGATGTTAACCCCATCGAGCATTTATGGGAGGAACTTAAACGGCGGGTTAGCAAACATAATGTTTCAAATAGAGAAGAATTAAAAAACAGAATATTGACCAAATGGGAGAACATGCCAGCAGAAGTTACTAGAAAGCTGGTTGCAAGCATGACAAAAAGGTTACAGGAGGTTACCAAGGCCAACGGCGGTACCACTAAATATTAGTTCAAACGAAGTTGTTATTTTGCGTAAAATTCCGTTAAACTATTATTGGTAATTGTTAAGTGTATGGAGACTTTTTTCACATTATTTTTTTTATATTTTTATAACAGTAAATGCAATGTTCCGTAGTGGTTTTTAATACTAATCCTCGTTGGTTAATGTTCAAATATTAATTTAAACATGTTTTATCATAGTTCAAATTAGTTAGTCAAACATAACAGAAAAATAATATAGAAAGCAGGTGGTGTATGGGGACTTTTTGGATTAACTATAAATATATAAATATATATATATATATATATATATATATATATATATATATATATATATATATATGTATATATAAAGCAGCAGCAGCAAGAACACTTGAAAATGATGGTGACGAACGGATTGAAACCTGGAATTTTATATATATATATATATATATATATATATATATATATATATATATATATATATATATATATACCTATATATATATATATATATATATATATATATATATATATATATATATATATATATATATATATATATATATATATATATATATTATATATATATATATATATATATATATATATATATATATATATATATATATATATATATATATATATATATATATATATATATATATAATCTTTTATTATATATATATATATATATATATATATATATATATATATATATATATTTATATATATATATATATATATATACCTATATACATATATATATATATATATATATATATATATATATATATATATATATATATATATATATATATATATATAATATATATTTATTTATTTATAGCGTCACATATCTTTGGAAATTCTGTTAAGAGGCGTATTCGACACAAAAATGGGATCAACCACTGGACCTCATCCAGACATTTTCAAGAGATTCCTCACTGCGTGGCCCAAGATAGACAAAGGAAAATACGGACACAGGTATCAGTGACAATCTAAATACAAAAGCAGCTAACTCCAGAAGTAATTGCAAATGTTACTGCTGAATTCGAGACCAAATTAACTGAGAGCCACCCCAGAGATGACTACAAGGAGCTATTGCAGTTGGTTCTCGTATTTGTTGGATCACTAGACGGCAATGTTGTGGGTTTTAGAACTCCAGGAGCCATTCATCACGCTAGGTGGATGGCAAAGGCTATGTACTGCTTAAAAATGTTCATTTTTCGTCGTCAATTTAAGATGTACCCTAAAGAAAAAGAAAGTTCTGTGCGTGCCATTTCTGTTTTCCTAGTTAAAATTTTATTGTAAAGCTTGGTTCAATGCTCCAAAAGCTCATCTTTGCACCAAAACAAGATTTAGGTCTTTTGCATAGTCTGTTAGACTATAAAGAAAGTGACAACGACATTGCAGAAATAGGCCTGACCAAATTTTCGAACCATTTGTTGTATTTGAATGCAAAGTTGGTGGGATTATATCGTTTTTTGATATATATGTTCTTATATAAATTGCTCAGTAGCACAGATGAACCATCACAGCACGCTAGGGTTGTAAATCCAAAAGTTAGAAAAGAAAACTTAAAAGAGGTAGTTGATGGAGGATTGGTAAATTTACTTATACATTCTTTGACCAATTTAATATAAAAACAGATTTCCTAAGACAACATCCAAACACCTGGCCTCAAAATAATGACTTCCAAGAAGGATTTGAAAATTGTAAAAACATTAAAAGAAGTTAATATATGGCTGAGCGTGGTGTTTAAATTAATAACCGACTTTAACGAACTTCTGACAAAAGAAAAATCCGTTTTTGGGCTAAAGGCTCTTGTAACTCGGTTTGCAACAATTATGTATAGAATATAAAATTTTGAAGAACAACATTATGAGATATAAGCGTGTTTCTATTATTTACCGTTCTATATATATCATATATATATATATATATATATATATATATATATATATATATATATATATATATATATATATATATATTATTTATTTATAGCAAAAATAAATAAATGTCATCCTTATTATTTCAATATATGTTTACGGTAGAAAATAAACAGATTTGTTTGTTTTAATTACCCTAATAAAAAATAAAAACAGACATCATTTGATATTGTTTACCAGGGGTATATTCGGACAAAAATAGAAAATACGGCCGCTAAGTAATCCTTAAGGAAATTTAGCCCAATTTGTAAATTACCTTTTGATAAAATAAGAAGTGCGCAATGTATTTATAAAACAGAAATGTTAACGGGATGTGTTTAGCTCTCGTAAAAATGACGTAGAAAAATATATAGAGAATTATGTTACGACCATAATTTAGTCCTGCCCTTGAATTAAAAGGTCGGGAGAACCAATAATGGACAACCCAAGAGTATCTCCTACCAACCTTTAAGCCAGCCTATTCAGAGCTTGTCACCTATTCTGTTTATTTTTCTCTTTACCACTGGACAGTATTTGTCTATGGCGATAGCAGTACATTATCTCCAATTAATTGCTACTGAGCAATTGAAATAAAAGTTTTTACATAAGTTTCACGTTCGTCTATATATATATATATATATATATATATATATATATATATATATATATATATATATATATATATATATATATGAGAGATATAATTCTTACATTTTTGTTCATATCGTGATTGTATTGAGAAATACCGAATATTGTTATCGTCATAGAAGCTAGCTGACCAGTGACTTGGATACTTTCATTGCAAGGTCAAAAATGGTGGTCTTATAAGGCACTGCATGTTTTTCTGAGAAATTGTATAACCTCTTGTTGCGGGGTGTTTGTATCCTCACGTTTGCGGCGCTATTTTTATAACATCTCTATTTACGGGGCCATTTTATAACGTCACGTTGCAGCTATTTTGTATAGCCTCAACTTTCTTTATTTTTAATAAATATTTTATTTATTAAATGGAAGATGTTATTTACCCCTTATGTATATCTTATTTTTTGAGAATGGATTGAGTGGATATTAATACTGAAAGAACAAAAACTAGATATATACTAACTCGTTTTTTTTTTCCGGTAGAGAATATGGATAGGAGATAATTTTTGAAAATAGTCTCTGTAGTTGTTTAAAGTTTAGTTGTACCGTTTGAGCACCATTCATTTTAAAATAAAAAGTTCAACTCAAAAAATGAAAAAAATACTGAAGAGTTATTTAGTTGTTGGAATAAAATTAGTTTATGCACAACCGTTGCATCCTGAAAGAAAGAGTAGGAGTTTAGTGAAACGCTACACTTAAATAAAAAAGGTATATTAGCAAAACATAAATTCCTACTCTTATTACACTCTTAAAATTACATCTACTAAATAAACAACCCTGTATACTATGAGAGTGCACACTATTGCATAGAGTCTTTAAATTAGGATTATTAAGTTATTAATAAAAGGCTTTAAAAAAACACGATATAAAAGTTTGAAAAATCGTCTTCGTGGATTACACACACATTTAAGCTGGTGTGCTTATGACTTACTGCTTGGCTTCTCCTCATGGGTTTTCCATAAGCTGCTTGGCCTATCCTGGTGACATTCTCATTAAAATATTGTCTCAGCCACTACTCTCCTATTTTCATTTGGGTAGCTAATCACTCTTTGACCCGAAATGCCTTGGGATGAGCAGAATATTTTAAGGAGGTCGGGAAAAAAGGCATCAAACTTGAAATCTATAAACAACACCCACTTGGTGATAAAAAAAAAAGCTGTTACTGCACTACGGCATGACGGGAAAAAAAAAAGCCTACTACGGCTTGATGAAGGACCAAGCCGTTACTGCATCACGGTGGAAAAAATCACTACGGCATGCTGGAGGAAAAAGCCTTGAAAAATCCGAAATGGCCGTTTATGTACCTTTTGCCCCCCTTCAAAGTGAAGTCTTTAAAATGGTTCACTTCCGGGACGCAAAATCAAACGCATTCAATGCAAACTAAATAAGTTAAGTCGGCAACACGCGTTATACTCTGCCAGTTTAGTTAAACTACTCAAAAATTTAAACTCACTGCTGAATCAAATTACACTGCTCAAAAATTTAAACTCACTGCTTAACTGAAATTAGCAAGTATTACATGAATTATTGATGGAAACACAGTGTTGTTTTTTCATGATCTTAAAATCTAGGAAAAAATGAATGTTACAAAATGTTAACATTTTTTCATTGGGTGGCTTTAGCAATATGGAATTTTTTAATGAAACAACTCTATGATTGTATGACTACTAACACTGGGTCTATAGACAGCGGAACCCATCCATTCGTGCCTAACCTACCTTAGTCGTCAGATTGTTACTTCGGAATATGATCACATTGATGTTTTTTACTTTACAATTCCACAAAGTATGAACGACACTTTTTCTTATTTTATATCCTTAGCAAAACTTTTGACATAATTAGATTTTTGTTCGGTGTGAACGAAAGATTAAACATTTTTGATAAGTTTGAATTTTATATATTAATTGTTCTTCGTGTTTACTTGTTCAAATAAAATAATATACAGAAATGACAAAAAAGTTATTTAGAACACCAGATATTTAAAAAAAAATCTAAATAATATTACAAAACAAAAACTTTGATTTTACCTAGCTTGGAAGAGTTAAGATTAGGATGTAATAGTGCAAAATAATTTTTCTCTATAATTCATATACTCCTTAGTGCAAATATCTCCAACCATTTTCGTTAACTTGAGGACTTTTTATGTTGCTTTATTTTAAAACATATCGACATCATTATTGTGTCATTAACCACAAAAATTCTAAATAAGATTTCATATATTTTTTAAAAGTTTACTTTAAGTTTTACGTCTCAGCAATAACAATAATATTTATTTAACATTTCATTAAAAAATATAAACATTTTTAATTTTTTGTTTTTAAAGAAATTAGAATATTGTATAGTGTTTCAGCATTTCACCTGGTATCGTTTTTAAAAGCAGGAACAAAAGGAAACAAAAAGAAATAAGAACGAGAAATATTTATTTGTAGCAATATAGAAACAATTTAATTTAGTAAAAATAATTAAAATCTTGAAATATGTTTACAGTCAAATTGTTTTTTATTTATTCTTTTGTCGAAAAACTGTTTGTACGTAATTTCCTAACCACAATCTAATAGAACACAAAAATTGTATTAAAAATAGAAAACTCCAAAACTAAAATAGCTGCGAACGTACTTTTGATCACTACCCTGGGGTTTATTCTAGTATATATTGACAATGTCATGAATCGATATTAACAAACACATAGTTCAAAAATAAATATTGAACTTACTTTTTCATATCAAAGAACAAGTGAAGCCAAGCAATTTAATGCAATAATTTATATTAAAGGTTTTGCGGTTTCAAAAAACGTTTAACAGAGAGTTAAACTTAAAATTGGAAATAATAGAAGAAAACAATAACTTTTAAATTGCTCTATATCAAGAAACTTAAAACACCCCTATATCATTTATTTATTCAAAACAGTACCGTCTTACACTCTGTAGGTATGACTATAAATATTAAGTAAAATATTAAAATTATTCAATGTAGCAAAAGTTCTTGTAATACTGTTGTAACAATAGATTTTATTTCTGCTTGAAGTATATGTTAGCTGCACTACGCTTAAAATAGACATTAAATTTTATTTGAAAGTTATTGTGCCAACAAACAGATAGAGGGATAGACAGAGGACACTGTGGGATTCTTTTCCCATGGACCCTAAATCGTGAACGAATATAGAATTCTCGTAGTGCGATTTTTTTACAAAAGCAATACTTTCCTTTCTATAGGAAGTTAAATTTAACTTTAAAAAATTCTCTGTATATTATTAAACAGCAGTACCTGCCTAGCTTTCTGCTCTGTTCATATTAACCACACTTGTTTCCCAGAAGTCCAAAAGGGTAACACAAAAATATTTTTTTTGTCCTCGCATTTTAAATTGATCAGCTGTACAATAGTGGGATGAAAATGACGGTAATTATTACTCGAGTTTTATTTACTTTTGATGCTGAGCCTTTTGTTTGCTTTTATTTTTTACTCTCAAGTAAATGGGGAAGGAAGGAACAAAGACTGATATTACAAAGTAGCATATACTTACAACTTTAGAGTAATTTTATCTATTTTATTTAAAGACTCTATCATTTAAAAAAGGGGTATGAAAAAATTAATTAGCCTATTTTTTGAATACTTAATGACCTGAAATAGGACCTACAATTGCTCTTTCAAAAAATTTTGGTCTTATGAAAAACATTCGTAATCACTTTAACTCAACTGTAAAGAAGTATATTGGGTTTTTGCTTTATCTATTACAAAAATAAATTTCTTAACAAAAAAATTCTCTTTCGACTATCTTCACAACTCCTTACCAGTTGGCTTGTTCTAACTTTAATCCTCAGTTATATCATTTCTAACGGCATATGGAAGCCACATATTTCTACTTACAGCAGGTCTAAGAGCAACGTCAAGATTTTTCTGCTCGAATAGACAGCTGATGACGTTTTGTGCTTCTGATGAGCGAAAATATACTTTTAGATCTACTTTTTTTGACAAAAGTACTAAAATCTAAAAATTTGAGCCAATCAGGCTTAACCTTTGTTTTCGACAAATGTCGTGTCGAAAATGGCAGTAGTTAAAACTGTAAAATTGCAATACCAACGTAAAAAAATAATGTTAGTCTACGACTTTGTCTATTACTAAATAATATATTAAAATGACTTTTGCGGGGACAGGAGGCTAAACTATTTTTCTTTAAAAATAATTCAAGATGTCATTTGTTTTTAATAATTTAGATTAATATAACGTTGCTACAAATTATTCTTTGTGTAATTGTAAACTGTACGTAATTTTAATTGCTCTTTTAAAAGCGTCATTAATGGAGTATTAAATAATACTATTACTACTGTGATGGGAAATCTCAAAAAAAAAACTTTTTATAATAAACTTCAATCCTTCTCAAATATATAATTCTTATTGGAGAATATAGATTATAAAAACCCACTATAAGGAAGAAAAAAATCTTTTCTCTACTAAATAAATCTTAAAAACAAATAATAGCCGATTAAACTTAGGCAGGATCACTTCATTTGATTGACAACAAATTAAAGAAGTTGAAAAGAAAATTTAGGAGTTTCAAGGCGTTTTTGGGCGAAAAAGGTAATGCGAAATGAAAAACTTTTATGATTAACTTCCTGAGGCCGCAAATGAATTACTGCCCTAATGAATATAAAAAAAGATAAATTTAAATTACACCCTAAAAGTTACTTGTGCTTAAACTGTAAAATTATTTTCGGTTTTTTTGTCAATTTTAAAAAGTCGAGTACCTTTTTATAAAAATAGTAGAATGACCATTTTACCCATACATTTAGAAATTATTTAACTCGATTATTTCTCAAAAATGGAAAGTCTAGTTATTTAATTATTTGTACCTTAAATTTAGGTGTTACGGAGTATTCGGTACCACTTCAATTTTATATTATGAGACTAGCAGACTACAAAGTGGTTCTTGATTGGCAGGCAGACGCCATAAATTTTTTCGTCGATTTATACGTAAAATAGGTTGCTGATTATAAATATGGCAGCCGCAGATTGCTTGAGGGTTGTAAAGGGCATAATACGTCACTTAGAAAAATTTACATTCAATGTTGTATATTTATCATTTTAACATGTTCTATGAGTCGAAAAATGCAACAATCGTAAGAAATCGTAACAATTAAAACCAAATCCATATATTTGATCATAGTCAATTGTAGTCTCGTTGTTCTTTATTGTAGCAGAATAGAACTCGAGTATTCTTTCACATTATGTTTCCTATCAGTTTGTTTTTCACCTTCTCAATCTTGTTAACCTCTTTGTAATTGTCACAAGCACGTTCTAGTTCCGAAATCTAATGCAGTGATTTTCATCACTTGCTGCGTATTCTACAACATTGTTGTCATCGGTTTCTACAGTTTCTATAAGAGTTGTTAGTAACGCTGAAGAGTCCCCTTTATCTTCAACATCAGTTTCACAATCACTATTCAATTCAATTTCTATTTCCCTAATTCCCAACAGAGCAATTTTGCATTTGAGATGCTTGAAGACAGTATAGCTTTTTTCCTCTATGCATATTTGCAATGTTTAGTAGTAACTTGGAACTGAAGTCTTGGCTCTTATAGTGGTACTAGGAACTCTGGACGTATGAAGGTCTAAACTGAATAAATTCGATCGAACTTGCCATTCTACTGGATTTATATTAATTGCTTGCCTAACTACATCATCTTTTACATTTGAAATTATAATAGTGTTTTCTGCATCCTATTCATTTGAACGATTATGGGTTCGATGTTCTTTGTAACACAGTTTATTCTAGTTGAAGATTTATAATATTCCTGTTCAGAAGTTTAAATTCGGTTATCGATAACCTTCTTATTATTGCAGACATCGTTTGTTGATTCTTGTTAGGTTAGAAAAACATTTCTTGTTTTTTCGGCGATAATCACTGCTTTTCGCTATGCCTGAGTTAATTTCCTTCAGTGTGCTTTCTTTTGCGATACAATGCACTAATCAATTTTTACAGTCATGTTATCATCACCTATCAGTTATTTTTGGCTATCAAGTTTTCATGCTGGCTACCTCATGAACATAGGTTAAAAGCTCAGATACGCTAGCATTTGAGGCCGAGTACCTAGTAAACTAAAAATAAGTCATATTTTATGCGCAACTTCGAGTGATAAAGTATCGATAAAAAGTTTATTGAACTGAAGATAAATTGTTTTAATTGTACAGATTCTTTCACATTTTCCCATATCGTTCAATTTGCAGCGTTTCATTTTAGTGCAGTGCACCCTATCAGATGTCTTGTGTGTGCATTTACTGTGATAGTTTTTTTTTAAATTTCTCTAATATAACCACACAGGCATATTATTGTTTTAAAGTTCATCTTTAAATAATCTCATTCTCTTAAAAAAAATATTAGTTTATTCCTTGTATAAAATAAAAATTACAAATTAATATACTGTAAATTAGCGTGATTTACGGGGACGACATCTGATTACCAACTAAATGTTTCAACCGCTGACCGTTTATTTGTTCTACCACAGCGGGAAGGTACACGAGTTTCTGGCCCCAATAGGAAAGTTACTTTATTCGGAGTATAAATGTAACTTTCCTTTTGGCGTCCTAGGCAATCTGAGACTACAACGTTCGCATTAAACACTTTATTCTATGTTTAAATTAAGTAAAAGAATTAACGAAATAGTCATTTACTCGATTGACTAATCTACACCAAACATATTATTTGTGCACTGAACGCGCATTGCGCTAACCAGGTTAAAAATTAAAAAAAAAAACGGTCAAGTGCAAGTTGAATTTGCGCAATTAGTGTTCCAAACCGTGACTGTTTTTAAAATAAAATAAAATCATTACTAGGCTATGTTAATTTGGTCCCTGATATATTAAGATATAATATGTGTTTTCCCGTTTTTTTTTTAGTCAATAATAATGTATGTATAACAGTTATAGCATCTTAGCTACCTGGTAGCTAATAAATCAATCTAGCTCAATCTAGAATCTAGTAATAAAAGTGTAAAAAAAATATTTACTAATATATAAATATTTATTTAAATATAAACAAATAAACTAAATTATATCTCGATACAAAAGCCACTCGGTTACAGTAACGTACTTAAATGTATATTACAAAAACGTCCATCATAAGTCAAGAAACACAGTTTTAATAGCTTTTTTTTGTATCATACAAATTACACAGGCCAACAAAAAATATTTGTAAAAATTTTTAAACCAATACATCTAAGTGTTATGAATATTTGGGTGCTGAAACAGTATCTGGTGTCAGTTTTTTTGTATCACCCACAGTTCCCTCACAATATGACATCGATTAAATTTTAAAATAGGGACAATTTGATACATAAAAAATAAAAACTTAAACCGTACTTTTATTTGATTAGGCTACAATTTTTACTCACGATAAGATATTTCACTTCAATGCGAATATTTTGAGTTCTTATTTTTTTGTATTTCCTTTCCCTTTTCTCTGTGAAGTTTCTTGTATAGTTTTTTCTCCGATGTGATGCTTTTGTTGTTCTCTATGAAGTGACTAACAGTAATCACCCATCATGTTGATATTCCACCGTCCCTGGTACGGTTTCTCCATCTCCTTTATGTCCTGATGGAACTCCCTGCTCTTTACTCACATCGCCTAAGTTTTTAGGAAAAAAGTCAAGATGGTTGTTTAAGAAGTGGACTTTAAGGCTCATCAGACAACCCGGATTTTTGAACTTGTCTATCATATTAACTACGTTAAATTCATAGTAAGGGTCTTTCACATTGCCCAAAAACTTAGAAATGATATCCAAGCCTCTTTTTCCTTTGTAATTATCCTTGCTTCAAAGTTGAAATAGAACATCATTTTACGAATATCAGGCCCAACGAAAATCCCTTCTTTCAGTTTGGGTTCTGATAAATGAGGAAATCTTTTACACAAATATTTAAAACATTCACCATCTTTAGGCAAGGCTTTCACAAATTGTTTCATTAAGCCTAACTTGATATGTAGTGGTGGTAAAAGAATCTTTTTTGGTTTACTAAAGTTTCATGCAAAATGTTCTTCTCGCCAGGTGTTAAAGTTACGAGCCATTGTTTTTTGGACCAATGTTGATTCCTTGCTCTGCTATCCCACTCGCATAAAAAACATGGAAACTTTGTAAAGCCCTTTTGTTGACCAAAGATCATGGAGACAACTTTTAATCTCCACATAGCATCCAATCGTGAGCTGGATAGTTAATTTTCTATAAAGTCATGTTAAGATTTTCGTAAGTTTCCTTCATATGGACTGAATGAGCAACAGGCAGTGAAGCATAAGTATTTCCGTTGTGTAACAGAACACCTTTTAAACTAGTTTTTGATGACTCTATAAAAATCCTCCAATCTTCCTTCTTGCACTCAATGCCAAATTCGTTCTGTAGACTACCAGTATCATGGCAGTAAACCAAATTCTCTTCCTGCTTAAAAAACTGAGCAAACTGTGGATCTCTTGTTCTATAAGAGTATAAAGATGTTCCAGATTCCAATAAATGTTTTTCTTTCAGCCCAGAAACAAGGAATTCTGCTTTTTCCTTAGTCACACCCAAATCTCTCACTAAATCATTTAACTCGGCTTGTGTAAACAACTGTGGTTTTAAATCCGGTCGACTCTCATTAAATTCGGGACTGGACTGGAAAACATCATCAATAGACTGAAGTGGCTCAGGGACAGGAAGTCCCGATCCATGTCCTACCCGCCGATTAGCTGAAGTAAAGATAGGATCGACAATTACATTCTTATTTTTGGAGTTATATCCAGAAACATCAGCGCCGCAATAATAACATCCATTTGAATGATTTTCTTGCTCTCTCCATAACATGGGTACTGCAATTCTAAAAGCTTTATTTTCTTTCTTATACCATTTCCTAAGATCCTCGACATAAACATAACATACTTTGTAAGGAGCCCAACATTTTTCTAGATTACCGATTTCTACACCAAAATATGCAAAGTGTACTTTTTTTACAAAGTCAGTAATGTTTCTTCTATGTTTTTTAACTATAAACTCACCACATATATAACAAAAATTGTTGGAGAGTTTTTACAACCACTATTAGCCATACTTTGAGTGTAAATTAAAGCACATGGGTTTAAATACTGCAATGCGAGGTTATATTAACTGGAAGAAAACAAACAGCTGTGACATTTACCGGAACTGTCAACCTAATAAAATTTGATTTTACTACCAACTTTATAAAATTCCAATTTTATTGCCAACCTAATAACATTCGAATGATAAAAAATAAACTTTTCACATTTTGAATACTGAAAAGTGAAAAATTGGTGGGTGATACGACTTTTTTAATATTATTTTCGGACTCAGCACACCAAAAAACACCGAAATCAGGTAAAATTATTAAAAAAGTTTTTTCATCGTTGGCCTGTGTTATCAAACGTAATGCACTCGTGATAATTTTTCAGTCCATCTACACTTCATGGAGAATATTCTAGAATTTTGTCAAACATTTTTGATCAGTACTTTTCGAGATAAGGGAGGGACATCGATTTTTTGCCTTTTTTTTTAAATAATACAAAATAAAGTGGGTGTACGTATCATATCATATATATTTTTTGAACTTGTATTTTCACAAGCTTTCATTTGACACCCTACTCGATTACCTTAAACAATTTTTTTTTCACTTACCCCTACAAGCTAACCCCTTAGGTCAAAATGTAACTTTCAAAACTACACGGTCTGATTGGGCTATCAATTCCTCTATTTGTGCCAAATTTCAACATACTATATCAATTAGTTTCGAAAAAAATCGGGTATATCAAATGGACATACACCGCAAGGGTCCCATAAGTGTTCCATACGGAACACTAAAAAAATGTTAAACAGGTGAAGTTTATTATAAGTACTAAATGACAAGTTACCTGAATTGGTTCGCTGTTTAATACGAAGAGATGCTGGAATTTCATGCCAAACCAAAATAAAACTAAACTGCCTGTCGGCAGTTTAGTTTTATTTTAGTTTGTTAAAAGGTAGCTGAATAAGCAAATATTACTAAATATGCACAACAGAATAATTTTAACATAACGAAGTTTATAAAATTGCTACGTTTCACTCTTATATAATAGTGTATTAAATAAAACTATTTTAAAATTTTATAACAACTATAAAATCAACAAAAATATTTGTTTTATTAATTAAGCTTTACTCTTTATGAGAATCAACTCATAAAGGAAAATATTTTACCAGTAAATTAAGCATTTTGTTTTTAAAAATTATACACCCTCATATTATCCTCATACTTATATTTTTACCCGCATCTCTTGTGACAGCTTAGGCCATTATAAACCCGGAAAATCCCTCTTCGTGTCAGATATAAAGAATATAAAGCAAAACATGACTTTCCAAAAATACGTCACGCACTATGCATACCGGACAGAATATAAAGAAACGGGAATAAAGCACGTAAAAAAGTATGACAGTCATCGTTTGTATATCTATTTAATATTTAATATCAGGAACTTAAATCAGACAATATGTAGACGATTAAATGGGGTTACTTATACTGCAAATTATAATAAAATAAATAAAAATAATAATAAAAGTACATAGACTTGGGCAAAATACAGAGTTTAACACGTAAGCTGAAAAGTTTTTGGTCTAGCTACTTAAAACATTTTTTTTTTGCAAAATTCGACTTTATTCATCAATATAGTCTCCGAGAAACATATAATTAGTTCAACGCATTTCTAACATTTCTATACCTTTTTTGTAAGAGCATTTGTCTTTGCCTTAAAAATAGGCCTCAGTTTCGGCGATAACTTCTTCATTTGAGCCAAATCTCTTTCTCGCGAGCATTTTTTTGAGGTCTGCGAATAGATAATAGTCTCTGGGGGTCAAATCTGGAGAATGTGATGGATAAGGAAGCAATTCGAATTTATAATTCATGCAATTTCACTATCGTAACTATTGACTTGTGACACGGTGCTTTGTCTTAATGAAAGAGCACTTTTTTCTTGTTCATTTGGGACCGTTTCTTTGCGATTTCTGCCTTCAAACGCACCAATAGCTTTATATAATATTCGCTATTGCTGGTTTTTCCCTTCTCAGCATAGTCGTTGAAAATTATTTCATGCGCATCCCAAAATACAGAGGCCAAAACCTTCTCAGCCGACTGTTGTGTTTTTGGTCGCTTCGGGCGGCTTTCACCGGCTGCTGTCCACTCAGTTGAACGCCGATTTGATTCCGGTGTGTACTGGTGAATCCATATCGCATCAAAAAATCCATTTTATTGTGCCTAAACTGGTCCAAACAGCACTCAGAATCATCAACACGTTGTTGTTTTTGGTTCACTGTGAGTAAACGCGGTACCCATTTCAAACAGAGCTTTCTCATGTCCAAATGTTCATATAAAATATGACCAACACGTTCTTTTGATATCTTTAGGGTATCAGCTATCTTACGCAATTTCACTTTAAGGTCATCCAAAACAATTTTGTGGGTTTTCTTCATGTTTTCCGGTGTAACCACCTCATTTGGGCGTCCAGAGCGTTCAGCATCATTTGTATCTATACGACCGCATTTAAATTCAGCATACCAGTAAATGATGAGTAATTTTTCAGAGGTAGAGTCCCCGCAACACCTATCAAGCCATTTATTTGCTTGAACGGTTTTTTTCTTATCAACAAACAGTTATCAAGCCTGAGTGTGATTAAAGATGGAAGGCAGCTGTTGCTTCTCACAAGCTATGTTACCTTTCATGTTTTTGTGTGAGTTTATGGCGTTGGGTGAAATTGCCCTTTAGCCTTCAATAAATTTTAGTTCTTGATAACTGCACTATCTGTAATTGAAATTTTAGCATATATCGGTTCAAGGTTGTTACTTCGTAAAAATCATACGGATTTTTTGAAAAGGGCGACATCTATGTGTCAGACCAAAAACTTTTCAGCCTACCTGTTAGTTTCGGAATGTAACCTTTAAACTATCTTATCATCAAAGGTGATTTTTATTATCAATCCGAGTCTTGGTTGTCATGCGGTTTAATGTAACAGCTTAACAAACTACGTGGTTATCTCCACTACACTTGTCGTACACCCAATGACATTAGATTTAGAGAACTTTTACGCTACTATTGCGCACACCATCGATTTTTTACGAATTGATCACCCAAGTGCAATAATTGCTGTCCTAGGTGACTTTAATGTGCACAGCATCAACTGGTTTAAACATCCAAATACGATCCATGAGAAAGGTTTTAGGGCAGAATTTTTTGTATTTAGTTATGGTCTCATTAAGCTTATTGATGATCCAATACGAATTACTGATCGTGATGAGGACATCTCAAGTCTCCTTGGCCTCTCTTTGACAATTTGACACACTTTAAATCCTGCTAGCATAGCGTGATCTAGTAGCGGGCAAGAAGGGCATAAACTGTGCAATATTTTACGGTACACATGTGCTAGATGGAAAGAACTCAAGAAATATTTTGGAAATTTTCCATGTGAAAACGTTTGTTTTAGTTTAGAGCTACGGAGGTTTCTGCTGTCATTTTGGCTGGTATGGAAAGTCAAATTCCTTTTCTGAAGAATTTCTAACGACAAACCTTGGTTCAATCAAAGACGTAAAGAAGATGTTGTTTCCAAACATTTTTTCTACCGATAGTGGGGTGAAAACCATATCGTCTTAAACTATAATATCTTCGTTAGTGCGACGAAACGAAGGGGAAACTCAATCCTGAACTAAAAGCAAACTCTTTATCTGACAATGCAATGAAACATGTCCTAAATGGTAACGGTTGATATTCAAGGCACTTCACTGTATTTTGCATGACAAATTGTTGATTAAGTTGTTCCCTTATAGCATATCTCACAGGTTTTGCTAATTGCTCTCAAATTCCCCTCATCATTTTTAGTAAGTAGGAGTTGATAAATTTCTTTCCGACGTCTTTGTCATCGCCAGGGTTCTCAGGGATCTATTTTTTACTCTTTTCCTTTTTATATTAACTATCTGATTCAAAAGAATATAGTCTATTACTTTGCTAATTATAGCACACATGTTTACTCATTTGCCTTAAAGATTTGAACACCAGCTGCCTATGCGAAAATCTACAAAGAAAAGGACGCTATACAACTTACCGCGGGATAACAGTCACCAAGTAGAGTTTAACGCTACAAAAATCCACACAGCAGTATTCTCCAAAAAAGTTCTAAAAAGCTTGAAATATTATTTTATACCAGATAATTGGGAACCGGAACACTAGAGAAGAGTTGGTGATTTAAGTCGATTTTATTAATAATTTCATTGATTCCTCGAGTTAATACATGAAGTTCCTGTGAGGTTCGGCTTATTACTCCTTGTACTGCATTTTAAGAACTTATTATGTTAGCACCCTCTTCCCTTTAGAATGAGCTATCTAACATAGGACTATGTTTTCTATCCAGTAATGATTCAACACCAACATTACATCCATGCACACACCGCTCTTGAGGTGATTCTGGGCATTCTCTGCAGCGCGTATGGCGTCCATGAAAAAATCCTTTAGTTTTTAAACCGAACAATTTTTCATTTATTAAGCTGCTTAATTATTATTCGCTATTAGCCTGTAATACGATGAGTAAATCAGAAATTTATTACTTACATTTAAGCCATAAGATCCAACACATCGTTAAAAGCGGTAATTGATAAAAAAAATGTTAAAATATTAGATGAACTGTTCACAGTTACACCGTGATAAATTTAGTTGTCCGCAAAGGACATTGACCGTGTAGTAGTATTGATCCAGGCGCACGAATCTTTTATCTTAGCCGATATATATATATATATATATATATATATATATATATATATATATATATATATATATATATATATATATATATATATATAATACATTAAAATTCCGGGTTTCAATCCGTTTGTCTAACAATGATTTTGCACGACGTTTCGCCAAAATCTCATTTGGCATTTTCAAGTGCTCTTGCTGCTGCTGCTGGACACTGTGATCTTGCTGCTGCTGCCGCTCGAAGCTAACTCGCAGCAGCAGCAAGATCACAGTGTCCAGAGTACCTGAAGATGCCAAATGAGATTTTGGCGAAACGTCGCGCGAATTCATTGTTAGACAAACGTATTGAAACCTGGAATTTTAATGTATTACATTCCACCATCCGTGAAAACCTCTATTGTAACATACGTATATATATATATATATATATATATATATATATATATATATATAAATATATATATATATATATATATATATATATATATATATATATATATATATATATATATATATATAATGTTAGATTTTTTCGGAGCCATAGAGGGGAGCAAAATGTATGAGGCGCCATATTTGCGGGCGGCTGGGGAAGTGAGGGCATTGATTGAGGGTGATAATGGGTTGAAAATATACCATATAAATGTTAGAAGCATAAGAAAGAATTTTGATGAGCTGTCACTACTAATTCGATCGAACAAAAAAATATTGATATCTTAGTGTTATCAGAAACTTTTAATTTGGAAAAAGATGAGGTAGGTCTCTTTAATTTACCCAATTTTAAATTAGTTTATAATAATTCTCAGTTTAATAAAAATGATGGCGTAATTGTGTACATAAAAAGTAATATAAAACATAACAAACATAATAAATTTTTCAGAAATTAAATGTATCCAAGTATGCTTGGAAATAAACAAAGTAGACATGTGCATGCCGTGTTGCTATAGGCCTCCCTCAACAAATTTGGATCTATTTTTAAACGATTTAGAATAATATTTAGTAAATTTGGGTAATCATCATTTGGATATGTTTATTGGCGATATGAACATTAATATTTTGGACCCACTCTCTCTAAAAACAAGCGAATATTTAAATTTAATGAAAGAGAATGGTCTTTTTTCCTGTATAAACAAAGCTACCAGGGTTACTGCGGTTTCATCGAGTTGCATAGATCATATATTTGTACGTTACAATAAAAAATTAATATCTAAACCAACTCCTTTTATTTATTAAACTGATATGACAGATTATTACCTAACAGGTTTAAGTATAGAAATAAAATTACCGGAAAAAAATACAAAGTCAACACAGCACTACAAAAAAATAAACTATGAAAAATTAAGATCGCTTTTATCCCAAGAGACGCGGTCAAGCTGCAGAACCTCAGATGATGTTCAATTAGCATATCAACAATTTATGGCCACACTCGAAAATTATATAAAAACATTGACAAGCACTTTAATTGTTAAAGAAAAACACAAAAAAAAATAAAACCGTGGATTTCTCTGAGGTTAATAAATTCTATTAAACATAGAGATAGTTTAAAACAACAATTATTAAAAAATTTTACAACTGAAAGGGAGGAAGAGTATAAAAAATATAGAAACTTTTTACAAAAATTAATTCGGAAAACTAAATTTCAATATTATAAAACCCAAATTCAGGAAGCACGTAAAACTATAAAAAGGTATGGGAGGTCATTAACCAAGCAGTAAATAAAAATAACGAAGAAGGAGAGATTACAATAAAAGACGATACATATAATATAGTAAAAAACAAAGAATGCACATCTGAACTTTTTAATAATTTCTTTGCGAAGATAGGAGAAACAATGGCTAGTAAAATTATCTCTAAGAACAATTCAAAACAGTATCAAATACAACATAATTTGAACAAAAGCCTCTTCTTAAAACCAGTAAATGAAAAAGAACTCATATTAAACATAAAATCCTTAAAATCAGACTCCTCCCCCGGTGAGTATGGCATAACTGTAAAATTAATTAAAGCGATCCACATGCATATTTTGAAACCTTTAGTCTATTTATTAATGTAACCTTTAAAACTTCTAGAATACCTGTGGAATGGAAAGCCGCCATAGTTGTTCCTGTTTTTAAAAGTGGAGACTCATACCAAATGACAAATTATAGACCACTATCCCTTTTAAGTAACTTTTTAAAATTATGGGAAAAATGTTTAAAAGCACGTCTGGTTGATTTTCTCGATTCACAGAATGTCCTTTTTAATGAACAATTTGGTTTTAGACGAAACAGAAGTACGGAGGATGCGATATTCTTTTGGTTTCATGAGATTATATCAAAAATGCAACAAAATAAAAAATGTCTTAGAGTCTATATGGACTTTGCAAAAGCCTTTGACACAGTTTCCCATTCTCTGATGATAAAAAAATTGGAAAGCGTTGGGGTAAGAGGCCATGTGCTAGAACTCTTTAAGTTTTATTTAGCAAATCGAACACCAAAAGTACGATGTAATGAGACCTTAAGTACTGCAATGAGTGTGAGTTCTGGAGTTCCTCAAGGGACAGTCTTGGGACCGATTCTATTTTTGATTTATATAAATGAATTAGGAACCATAATAAAGAATGGGTCAATTATTTGCTACGCCGATGATACTGCATTGATATTTACGGACGATACTTGGGAGGGCGCATACTTGAAGGCAGAACAGGGTTATAATGTTATATATAACTGGATATGTGATAATAAAATTAGTCTAAATATATTAAAAACAAAATTTTTAACATTTGCTTTGACAGCTGCCGATCAACCCAAAAAAAATGACATTAAAATTCACGACTCATCATGTAAATTACTAAATAATAGTTGCACCTGTCCACATATTCAGAAAACTGATAAAATTAAATATTTAGGCCTATACATTGATCAACATCTTTGTTGGAATGAACATGCTATCGATACCTCAAAAAAACTCAAAAAACTCTATTACAAATTTTATCAACTACGGAATGTCTTATCAGAAAAAAACAATAAAAATAGTATACAACTCACTAGTCGAGTCAATTTTGAGGTATTATGTAGTAGTTTGGGGAGGTTTTAATGATAATGTGGTGCAGGTTTTAACAGTATGCCAAAACAAAATTCTCAAAATCACTTTAAACAAAAACAATCAATATCCTACAGTTGACCATTATTCTCAACTTGATGTCTTAAATTTTAGAGGATTATTTGTAAGTACAAGCCTTTTTTTCTATAAAAAAAATTAAACACATCTTTGGAGAACTAGACCATCACTACAACATCCGCTCTAAAATAAATTATAATTTACAGTCACACTTTTTCAACAAATCACACTTGCAAAAAAACATACTATTTTTACTTCCCAAGTTTTTAGGAATGCTACCTTTAAACCTTAGGGCAAAAATTGAAAAAAAATGATTACAATGGGCGGTTAAATTCACTACTATGACAGTTTTAAAAAGATAATGAAACCGTAGAAAAGGAAGTCGGAAAAGGAAGGTCGATTTCCTTTGCTTCAGCAGGCTGCAACCCTGGTCCTGAGGTTTTCGTGGTTGCTCCGTCTTTTGGTTTCCCCTCATGTGCTTCTTCTTATATAACAGAATCCTTCTTATAATCGAATGTGTTCTTTTCACTTGTGAAATATGTATTAAAACGAATATTTAATTTCTGGAACATAGGTTTACTATCATTTAGGTCAAGGAATGAAGGACTTCGAATACAGGCCAACGAATGGTCTAGTGAAGTTTTTTTTATTCCGTAGTAGACAATAAGGATATGATGTGTAAACACCTGAATTATATTAACTTTATGTATTGTAATGTAATGTAAAAAACTTGAAATATATTGAAAATATATTGAATTGAATTGAATATTATATATATATATATATATATATATATATATATATATATATATATATATATATATATATATATATATATATTATATATATATATATATATATATATATATATATATATATATATATATACTGGCGTGTAATGGTTTGGATAAAGTCATGACGGCTACACAGTGAACCAGACATTCCATTGCGTCAAGCTAATGGGCCTCGCAACAGCTCGTGTCTAAATAATGCCGTCTGCTCGAACACACTGCAAGACGCCTCTTCTTTGACAGGCTTATGAACGTAAGGCCTACCAGCGTCACTTTGGCGTCATTGAACCGATCCCGTTCCTCGAATGCGCCGTAGCAAACACACTCACGTCCAGTAAACGGCGGTTGGGACAACCGGTAACAATACACGACATCCGCGTATTCTTCATTTTCGTAAGTAGCCGTTTGAAGAGGAAGCTGTTTTTAGTCCGAAGTTCGATGATTGAAATTAACGGATTTATGATTATGCGGTAATACAAATAGATAATTCAACTGAACGAGGCGGTGAGCCTGTGTTGTGCCCCCGAATATTTCAGAAGATTCTCGAATACTCTCGAAAATAAAAAAAGCACTAGGAAACAAAAGAGACAAAAGCAAACCGGCTACAAGCAAGGCATGCTAAGAAATCCGTTACCTTCTCTGCGATTATTCTAATTTATTTGCCAAACTCTTGTGACAATTGACATAATTTTCACGTTTTTGAAGAGCTTATAACATAAGGCAGGTATTTCTGTAATTGGTACACCAAGTGCGATACAATTTTTTTGAGTAATCGTCTACGATTTAACCGACGTTTGAAAAAAAAATTATGACATGTGATTTATGACCTTTTATATCTGTGGTTATGGGAATTTCAGCCATTATTTTTTTTAAGTAGTCAGTCTTTCGTCAGCTATTAGAAAAGTGCCAATTCGATATTTAGAATGGAGTAGTTTTTTCAGAATTGGCAGTTTTTGGCCAAAAGTCGGAAAATTAAAAAAAATCTAAAAACTGCAAAAAACTCAAAAACCACTGATTTCAGACCTTCGATTCATAGGATTAAATTTGCTGCAAATTAGCTCTAGTATAACACCTTTCAAGAAATAGGTCGAATTACCAAACACCCGGTATAGTATTACCAAAAAATAAAATGTTAATATGTTTTAGTTTAACAACTTTTGCTTTAATGGTTAATTGCCGTTGATTTATTTCCAATACATTGTCCTTCATATTTGAAATGCTTATTACTGGATGAAAGATTTTTGTACTTTAAAAAAATATATATCTGTTTTTATTAAAAATGTAACATTACTCAAAATATGAAAAATGGTTTTAGTTTATCAACTTTTGTATTAATAGTTAATTGCTATTGCATTATTTCCAATACATTATCCTTCATATTTGAAATGTTCTTTACTGAAGGAATGATTTTTGTATTTTAACACAAATATTTATTTTTATTTTTGCCAGAAATATGAAAAAAAACATAAATACATAAAAATCATGAAGTATTAAAATGAAATACCCCTGTGTAGTATGTATAGAAAATGTATTAAAGAATCCATTTGTGAAAATGTTGCTGTTTGGTCATAATATGAGTACAGAAATACAAATGTGGAGTTAGTACAGTTTTTATTACAATCGTTTGAACGCACATCAATTTTATGCAAAATGACGCGAGCACTGCGACCATGTGACCTGTTACACCCACACCACTTTGTAGATTTATTTTGAAACGACTAGCACATTAATTGTAGCATACTTAACGGTCATAACTATACAACACTGTTAGTGGTAAGGTTTGTCATTTAAATATTCAAATAAAATGGGTCTTAACATAATTAAGTGAGGACCATATTGTAGCGCAACTGAGTTACGGTAAGCCATCACTATGAATTTTGGACCTATTAAGTGTCCTTACTCACGGACCACTCTGCTGTGCTACCAAAGGTAAGGTTATAATAGGACAACGACTTCCAGCGACGGTGCGCAGAGTGGTCTCTATGTAAGGACACTACAGAACAAGATATTAATTACATGAATATATTATTAATATATATATATATATATATATATATATATATATATATATACGTCCTTACATAGAGACCACTCTGCGCACCGTCGCTGGAAGTCGTTGTCCTATTATAATCTTACCTTTGGTGGCGCAGCAGAGTGGTCCGTGAGTAAGGACACTTATTTCTTGAAAGGTGTTATACTAGAGCTAATTTGCAGTAAATTTAGTCCTATGAATCGAAGGTCTGAAATCAGTGGTTTTTGAGTTTTTTGCAGTTTTTAGATTTTTTTTAATTTTCCGACTTTTGGCCAAAAACTGCCAATTCTGAAGAAACTACTCCATTCTAAATATCGAATTGGCACTTTTCTAATAGCTGACGAAAGACTGACTACTTAAAAAAAATAATGGCTGAAATTCCCATAACCACAGATATAAAAGGTCATAAATCACATGTCATAATTTTTTTTTCAAGCGTCGGTTAAATCGTAGACGATTACTCAAAAAAATTGTATCGCACTTGGTGTACCAATTACAGAAATACCTGCCTTTTTTATAAGCTCTTCAAAAACGTAAAAATTATGTCAATCGTCACAAGAGTTTGGCAAATAAATTAGAATAATCGCAGAGAAGGTAACGGATTTCTTAGCATGCCTTGCTTGTAGCCGGTTTGCTTTTGTCTCTTTTGTTTCCTAGTGCTTTTTTTTATTTTCGAGAGTATTCGAGAATCTTCTGAAATATTCGGGGGCACAACACAGGCTCACCGTCTCGTTCAGTTGAATTATCTATTTGTATTACCGCATAATCATAAATCCGTTAATTTCAATCATCGAACTTCGGACTAAAAACAGCTTCCTCTTCAAACGGCTACTTACGAAAATGAAGAATACGCGGATATCGTGTATTGTTACCGGTTGTCCCAACCGCCGTTTACTGGACTTGAGTGTGTTTGCTACGGCGCATTCGAGAAAAGGGATCGGTTCAATGACGCCAAAGTGACGCTGGTAGGCCTTACGTTCATAAGCCTGTCAAAGAAGAGGCAGTCTTGCAGTGTGTTCGAGCAGACGGCATTATTTCGACAAGAGCTGTTGCGAGGCCCATTAGCTTGACGCAATGGAATGTCTGGTTCACTGTGTAGACGTCATGACTTTATCCAAACCATTACACGCCACTGCATGCCATGAAGGAGGGAGATACTGTTAAAAGGTTGAATTTTTGCCGATTTTTACTGGACACCGACAATGAAGACCCCGATTACCTGAAAAAAATTCTGTGGTATAACGAATTATCATAACACCTACTTTTAGGTCCTAGGGATCAAAACCCAAGAAAATCTTCAGAGAAGATTCTCCCTTAATGTGTGGATGCAAAACCTAAACGGGATCACGTACGAAACTTTTTAAGGGAAAAATTGTCGATGCTGCTGGATGATATACAGCTAACCACAAGAAGAGGTATGATTTAGCAACATGATGGCTACCCAGTCCACTATTTCCAAGGCGGGACACAGTGGCTAGATGACAGTTATCCAATGTGATGGATATGTCAGGCAGCCCGACCCCCGGTCAGCGAAGAGTCCGGATTTAACACCATGTGACTTCTACATTTAGGGTCACTTGAAGGATTTAGGGTAGAGTACGCTAGTTGAATCTGAAGATGGGTTGAGAGAGGATTTTGACAGTCGCCCAATACATAAAAGACACAATTTCAACGCGAGTGACTGTATCTGAAGTACGCCATAGACTTCGTACTTGCATACACACGGGAGACAATTTGTACATAATTTATAATTTTTTGTTACGGTTAATTGAAAAATGACAATCGTAATTAAAAATAATTATGTGCTCTTTTTTTTCATTTATTCCTGAAAGCCGGCAAAATTTAATTCTATTTATAAGAAGACCTACAACGCGCCTTCTACACATTTTATTAGGATTTTTTTCCAAACTCGTGCGAAACTTGACAACAACCTATTTGGAGAGCTTATGAAATGGAGAAGTTATTTCCGTAATTTGTATGACAAGTGTAATACAAGTTTTTTGAGTAATCCTCTAAGATTTAAACGATATTTGAAAAAAAAATCATGACATAATTTATGACTTCACAGCCCCACAAAAAAAAAGTGGGGTATACTTTTGATGCGATATATCAGATCCGTAGTATTTTTGCCCGCTGATCACGAATCTGACGTCAGAATATCGCCATCACATCTCAATTTTTTTCTAACCTCAAAAAAATCGGTAAAAAATAGTAAAAATTAAGAAAAATATACTCCTAAAAAATTGATTCAAGCTTTTTCATGAATCCAAAGATGTATTAATATGTATTCGGACACGCTAAGCTAATATTCATCGGTTGGATTAAGCCATACAGTTCTATTTTCTTTCTAACCTCAATAAATCAGACAGATATAGTGCTTCTCGAATGCAAAAACGAATTCAAATTAAGTTTGTTGCGACTTCTTTAAAACTAAGCCAAGCAGCTTTTTCAACTTTATTCATTTTAGTAACAAATAATGAATCCTGAAACAATTTTCTCATTTGTGGCCCGTCAAATACGCCTGCCTTAATTTTAGCTTCAGAAAATTTCGGAAATTTTTTATGCAAATATTTGAAGCATGGGCCGTTTGTATCTAATGCTCTCGTGAATTGCTTCATAAGTCCAAGCTTAATGTGGAGCGGGGGAATAAGAACTTTTCCTGGATCTACCAATGGTGGAAACAATACATTATTTTCACCAAGAGTGAACGATTCTCTTGTTGGCCAAATTTTTTTCTTATAATGACGTTCCCTGTCTCTGCTATTCCACAGACATTTATAACAGGGATAAAGTGTAAACCCTGACTGTTGGCCAAGCAATATTGTTACAATTTTCAGATCTCCACAAATTTTCCAGTTATGATCAGCATATTTTATTTTTATCAAAAGCTGCTTCATTTTTTCATATTGCTCTTCCATAACTGTGGAATGAGCAATCGGAATGGAGCGTAAACGTTGGTATTATGCAGCAAAACTGCCTTAATGCTCCGTTTAGAAGAATCAATGAACAGTCTCCATTCTTCAGGATCGTATGAGTTATTTTGAAATTCATCCATTAGACCTTTTACATCGGTACAATATGAAAGCGACAATTCCTCGTCCATTGTGAAATATTTTCGAAATTCTTCATCTCTGTTTCTATAATAAGAAATCGTAGCTTCTGGCTTAAGTAAATGTCTTTTCTTTAAAAAGGAAGCAAGATGCTCTGAACCATCTTTGGATAAGCCTAAATCTCTGACTAGATCACTAAGTTCTGACTGTGATACGAGTATTGGTTCTGGTTTACGGTTGCATGGTAGAAATTCTTTATCTTTGTCGCTAGTATATGATAGGTTGTCACTAGAACATTCATTAGTAACAGTGTTTGAATCTTTTTCGACAGTCTCAATGTTTTCGGCATGAACTGATAAGGTGAAATCATTTGTTTCCATAACATCAGCATCAAGTGGTTCAGGAGGCGGAATTAGTTTAGTTGGTCTTGTTACTGTCGAAACATCGTTATAAGTAATAGTGCTTTTATTTTTTCGGTTATGCCTAGATACAACATTCATACAAAAGTAGCAATCATTTTCACTGTATGGTCTATTCCATATTGCTGGTCTGGAATATTTAATCGCCTTCTTATTGATGTACAACATTATTTTGCAAGAATTGCAAATGATGTGGGGAACCCAATCTGTATCCTGGTGCTGTATTTCAATGTTAAAACAATCCTTATATAAGGTTTTAATCTTATCCGTTATCGGTGACCCCATTTTACTCAATACGTGCTGACAGCAAATATAACAAAATGAATCACTGTTTTTATCGCACTTATGAAAAGTCCTTGTACCGTAAGACCGTTTTCTTGTAGCATTATACTCTACATGAGCCAAGTCACCCACACATGAAGAGCTACGGTCGCTGGATGACGACGGCTGCGGGCCCGCTTTCCCACCCTGACCAACCGCCGATATTGGGTTTCCGAGTCCCTGCATCGTAATTCTCTTTCTTCTACCTGCCATGACGGCATCTAAGCCGTTATCCAGGGACTCTGCCGGCTAGTGGAGTAACACCGTTGCCCACCGTCACCACGTGGAGGTGCCCTGGATGCAGGTAGAAGAATAAAAATCGACCGATGAATTTTCTTGGCGTTCAAAATGGCGCGAAAACATCTGCCATCTTGAATTTTGCAAATCCAACCTCAGATTCGTGATCAGCGACCCAAAAAATCCCCGTGTACCAAATTTGGTAAGGATCGGTTGAATTTTAATTTGAATTCGTTTTTGCATTCGAGAAGCACTATATCTGTCTGATTTATTGAGGTTAGAAAGAAAACAGAACTGTATGGCTCAATCCAACCGATGGATATTAGCTTAGCGTGTCCGAATACATATTAATACATCTTTGGATTCATAAAAAAGCTTAAATCAATTTTTTAGGACTATATTTTTCTTAATTTTTACTAATTTTTACCTATTTTTTGAGGTTAGAAAAAAATTGAGATGTGATGGCGATATTCTGACGTCAGATTCGTGATCAGCGGGCAAAAATACTACGGATCTGATATATCGCATCAAAAGTATACCCCACTTTTTTTTTTGTGGGGCTGTGCTGAACTAATAAGAATTTAGTTCATGATTTTTTTTTGAGTAGGCACTCTTTCGTGAGCGGTTAAAAAAGTGTCAATTCAATATGTCAAAAAGCACTGATTTCAGACTTCTCTTTCACAGAAATAAATATGTTGCAAATTGACTCTAGTATAAAACCTTTCAATAGGTCGAATTAATAATCACCCTGTATATACATTAAAAACAAGCTATATTTTCAATAGACTTCGTATGATAGTAAGTATGTAAGTATCAGTGTAGGCCAGATTTTAATTATTTCCTCGTCGGGCAAAAACTATTGAGTGAATTTTCATTAATGTGAGTTGAATAATTATAATGAGTTACAAAAAATATTTCTAGAAAACGATTTTTTCCTCTTATGAAGTCTAAATTTGCGTTTGTGAAAGAGATTCTTTAAAAATTTGTATAAGAAAAAAAATCAGAATAGATGTTTTCTGAGTGGATATACTCAATTTTACCCCATTATTAAACTTTTAAAAAGTAAAAAAAATTAAATCGGCCTTTTTCAGTTACTCTATATTTTTTTTTTATTTGTGTCTATTTCACGGTATGTGATAATTACTCTGTCATTTTACTTTTCATTTATTTTTACAGCATATGGATCAAGTCGTATAACAACCAGTCAGGTTTATATAAATTTTATTATTTTTAATTTTTCAAACACTGTTAAAACTGGTTTTATGTGGGGGTTTACTTTTTGTATTCACATACAATGGATGAATAAATTATTAGAATGTATGACCCTTTTTATTATTAGTTTTATGGTTATCAAAAAACTTCAGAATTTTTAACTGAAAGTTTTTACCTGCATTCGCTTATATTATTATTTCCTAAAGTAACGGTTTCAACATCGAAAATTTTTCAGTAAATTGTTAATGTTTTTCTATAGAATAGCAAAAAATACATTTTTTAACACTTTGAATTCTTTAAATTATTAATTTTCAACTGAGAAATCAATAATTATGTAACAGTAGACTAAATATATAGTACAATAATTTATACAACAAAATATAGTCTATCTAAGCGTTTTTCAAACTTTCCTATCATACGCGATCTCTTTTCCAGGTGTCTTCTCATCATTACTTATAAATGTCCTTATGCCAGAATTATTCGTGGTCTTCCTCTTTTACGTCTACCTGATATCGTCCATTTAAATATTTGCTGTTGTGCTCGGAGTCTCTATAAGCTAGAATTATTACAGAAAGATTAAAAATCAATTAAAACTTTACAAACCCTTGTTTTTTAAGATGCTTCGTGTAAATATTTTACCCAGTTTTTTCTTCAGTTTTTTTAATTCTACCATCACATGTTTTCCTCTGGTTTACTTCAAGTTATTTCTACTTTGTACCATCATGTTTTGTTTAACATTGAGATATATGTGTTAGAGATCGTATTTTAATATCAGTAAGTTACATAAATTTCATTTTTGAACACAGGCAGGAGAACATTTTCTTATACAGAAACATTTAACAGATTAATCCAAAAATATTTTGCAGAACATTTTGAGGACTTAATTAAGTTGTCATTTAATTTAACTACAACCACTTTGTTCCATTTTCTAATTGACAATGTTTTAAATTTAACATTTGTGAGATCTAGAGTTTTCTATCTTTTTAGACTAAGCAGGTCCAATTAATCAGCGTAAAATAGGTTGTGCCTAAATTTTTTTAAAAAAGATGCCAATAGTGTTTTAAACAGCTGCAACCTTTTCTCTCTCTTTCTCTCTCTTTCTTCGCAAGGGAGGCTAATAATGCTATTCCACAGTACTTCAGCAAATGTTTTTTTACAAAGTTGTTGGAACGAGAATCAATTCAATACAAAAGCGTACTGGCATAAAACCGTTCTAATCCTAACCAGTCATGTCATCGATATCTTCCCTTGGCCATTTTCGCCATTGAGAGAATTAAGAATATCGGGAAGTTCCTCATGAAAAATGCACAATTCGCTTGTGGCGCATGTTGGATTTACTGCGAAAGTCCAGTAAGATGGTTGTCAAAATGGTTACGATTAAAATTTTATGTTAGTCCCAATAAGCAAATTATATAAATAGTGAAATCAACAAGATTTTTACTTAAGAACATATTATATCTCATAATTATTTGTTGTGTGAAGCTTCTGAGCTATACGTAAAATATCATAATAAAAATATCCAAATAAATTGACAATTTTTTTTTATTGTTCACCTCCCCGCCTGAATAGGGGATATTACCTTTTTTTTATATCTTATAAGATATCGGCGAAGATGTCATAATAAATAAAATATGGTTTCACATCAACACTTAAAACCAATAGATTATTATCGTACGTTATGAACATTTTTAATTTTAAAATAGTTTTTTTTAAGATATTAGGATTGATTTTGCTTCTTTAGATGTAAAAAATGGGTAAGTACCAAAAATAATTTATTTGTCATTATCCTGTCTATATGTGGCGCAACAACCAATCTCATAAGGCTTACGGTCTAATAAAAAATCCAGTTTCAATATGATCAAGGTTAAAATAAAATGGGGCAAATATGCAAAAGGATAATTGATACTCTTACTAGAGTGACATCGACTTTACCAAGTATACATAATGCCCTTTTTAAATGTTGTTATTTTTGATTCTTTAGCGAGTAATGTTTACGTAATAGTTCAATAAATATTATTTATTCTAAATATACTTTTTATGCCTTTATCAGGAAATGGTCACTTTCTGAACAATTCTCCTTCATACAATTCCTCAAACAGAAGCGAATTGTAACAAGGGTTTGTTAATATTTCGTACCTATTATATACGTTTCGAAAAATAAATAGTTTACGATACATTTACAAAAAATGTTGACACATACATATGTAGAAAGTAATAGGGTTGTAGCAGGACAGTGTTTTGTATCTTAAACAAAACACCGGATTGGAAAGGATTTGTTTTGATCAATTTAGTATTACTCTTGGCACCTTGATTATATATATATATATATATATATATATATATATATATATATATATATATATAAATATATATAATATATATATATATATATATATATATATATATATATATATATATATATATATATATATATATATATATTATATATATATATATATATATATATATATATATATATATATATATATATATATATATATATATAAATATATAAATATATATATATATATATATATATATATATATATATATATATATATATATATATATATATATATATTGTAACATTCATTTTTTCCTAGATTTTAAGACCATATAATGTTACTGATTTTTCTCTTAATAATGTACTTCTTTTCATTTTTGTATCGAGCGGTATATTAATCAGAAATTCCTAGCCGCTCGCTATATAGTGTGCTGTGCGGGTTTGCGACTGAATCTATCGATACGCCGGGATTGGTCAAATGTTTGTATCCGGAGTTTTGGTTCCGGCGTCGCCATATTACAGACAGAATGCCCACGGCTTATTTAAGGGTCCGGAGGACGCGAATCTTGGCTTAGAACACCGAGCCGCCGCCAGGCTGAGTACCATCGAGCCGCCGCCAGGCTTAGTAACATCAAGCCGCAGAGGCTAATTTCCACCGAGCCGCAGTAGAGGCTTACGACAATATCTACGAGAGCCAAGTTAAGCACGAGTTTTTTTTATCATAAAGCCGTAGTGGGTTTTGTGTGTTTTCTAAATGGAGTAGTTAAAGTAGGCTCTTCTCAAAAGTGTGAAATCGGTTTTGTGTTGCATTGAAGGCCTAGAAGCCCATAGGAAGACCGTAAGTTACCAGAACATACATCAATAAATATATTCCCCGCAAAAGTGTTTTAACAGCAATTTGAACTGAAAATCGCGAAGTGAAAATCACGACTCTTCGATTTCGGGTGTAGTCAAGATTTAGAAGTAAAATCTCTGATTTAGGGACTCTAACTTATAAAAACTACTTTTAGGCTAGAATTTTTTTTGTATTCCTTAAAACTGCAAAGGTTGGAACTTTTATTTTAAATCATGAATAAATTTTTTTTTTTGTTGATTAAAGCTAGTGTCTCACTGAATACCTATTTTTCTTTTCAGGATAAGAAAAGTTGTACTAGAATAATTCTTTTTAGTAATAACCGTAAAACACTTCAGTATTTTTTCATTTTTTTAACTGAAGTTAGATCCTTTCTATTTTAAAATGAATGGTGCCCAAAAATTTGTACAACTGAAGCTTTTTAAAAATAGAAAATAATTCCAAAAAGACGTATAACAATTATCTCTTACCCATATTTCTCTACCAAGGAAAACTGAGCTAGTGTTTGTTTAATTTCTTTAGTTCTTTTAAAATCATTATTCACTAAATTCATTCTCAGAAATTAAAAAGAGGTTGCAAGAAAATTGCGCCCAAGCGTGGGAAAAACAATTTTCACAGGGTACAAAATGACGCCTCAAAAATCGGGCAAGTACATAGAAGGTTACAAAATAGCGCTGTCAACGCGGGGCTTTTGGAATTTTATTTTTTAAAGGGTTCAGTGTACTAGCTGTAGAACAAAGTAAAAGCTCTAACTTTTCAGATATTTTTATTTCATAATATTTAATTAAACGAAGCTACACTATAGCAATAAGATAAAAGCAGGAAATTTGTAGAATTATTTATTTCAATTTATCTGATGGTGGTATAGATATTTGAATTTTGTTAATCGACTCTAAGATAAGAGATTCCTACTTTTTTCTTAAAAGCTACTTTTATAGTTCAGATTAGCAGATGTGCTGGTTTACTTTAATTTTTGCAGTGTTAGATTTATTTTGCGGTAAACCGAAGAAAAAAACTGTACTTTTTTTCTCACCGATGTTTTGCATGAATATTAAAAATACTTTGCTGATACGAAACGGTATTTGGAGATTTTTTGTTGAAAATTCTTAACATAATTGGTAAAAGAATTTAAATACAAGGCAATACTTAGAAATTTTTTTGAAATTGTTGAAGATTTTTTAAATGTTTGGTAAAGAAGTTTACATATTTTAAGTGCCTTTACATATTTTTTATTTTGACTATTGGGAGCACAGGAGAAATATTTTCACGACTTTTTAAACAATTCTTTTAAATTGTATTCATTTATCATGGAAGCCTTCAATTTTAAAGTCAATCACCTACTAGAATATGAGTTAGACTATGAACTGAAAATCCGTCGTACTTTCTCAGAACGTCCGGTCGCGGATAAAAGAAAGATTCTAACGAGGATCTTAAGTAAAGAAATTAATGAGCCCGGAAAAACGATAAAGATAGGGGATGACACTCTGTCTATTAAAGAAGAAACGGCTGGTATCGAAAAGAGTTTAAATTCTATCCAAAACTTAATCGATAGTTATGACGGCGATCCAAATGATTCACTTGTACACCGGGTTAAGTCACGTTTATCGCATGTAGCGGGTCGCGTACAAAGAATTCCCATGCCGGATGACGAAGAGGAAGCGTCGAAGTTTTCCAAATATGTTCAAGAAACAATAGCTACGTGTGTACTCATGGAAGCAAATCTTGCAGAAAAGATAGCTCCTGGTCATGAGTTACCACAGTTGCCTATTACAACCCCAGTCATAAACGTACCAGCTCCAATCGTGAATTGCGCAGCCAGAAATATTCCTGTCAGCGAATGGCAATTGAAATTTAATGGAGACTCAAAGAGACTCTATCCTTTTTTGGAGAGGCTGACTGAAATAGCTCAAGCTAGGAAAGTATCGGAAGATGAACTTTTCAGCTCTGCTGTTGAATTTTTCACTGGCGATGCCTTCATTTGGTTTAGAAGCCTAAAATCAAGTGTCAACGACTGGCATTCCTTGGTAGATAGGCTAAAGAAGGACTTCTTGCACTGTGATGAGGATGAAGAATTGTGGTCGGAAATAAAGAGGAGGCGACAAAAGAAGAATGAGTCCACTGTGATTTTTATTGCCCACATGGAATCTTTATTTGGTAGGTTATCCACCAAGCCTTTGGAAAGTACCAAAGTTAAATTTATACGTAGGAATATTCTGCCGAGCTTCGTCAATCGGTTAGCTCTACTAGATATTAATTCGGTAGCCGAACTCGCCGGGTTATGTAGAAAACTTGAAGAGTCCGATTATTTGTTGGAAAAGAGCAGACCAAAGGGCGAAACTAATATACATCAAGTAGAGTATAATCCAAATGGCCGAAGTGGAGTCTCGACAAATAAGGTTGGGAATGTAAATCGGAACCCTAGGAGTAACCAGAAAACGGGTAAAAGAAAAGATAGTGATTCTAAAATTAGCGACACTGCAGCTAAAGTGAATGACAGGTCGGTTTCACCTAAGGCAATTTTCACGTGTTGGAATTGCAAAGGTCCGAATCACACTTACCAAAGTTGTACAGCACCGAAGAGGGTATTTTGTTTCAAATGTGGAACAACTGGTGTGAAACTAGCATCATGCCCCAAGTGTACAAAAAACGAGTAAGCACGGTATATTACCGAGGCGGATACACTAAGTCCAGAAAAAAAGCCTCTAAACATTCGGCTAAGTCACAAGCTCACGTTAGCAGTATAGCCCCTAATCCAAAACGTTCTAGAAACACGGATGGACAAAAATATTCCAGTAGATCAGATTGGACTAAATGGTTACAAAAAGTTTCTGATTTTTTAAAGTCTAATAAAAATTCTCCTTCTCAAGTTAAAACTCCTGCTTCTCCAAATGGTCACATGTCTCCTTTATTCGTGCATAAATATTTAGATAATAGACCGCATATAAAGATAGATCTATTAGGTGCCCATTTCTCGGCTTTATTTGACTCTGGTGCAAATGCCTCCGTTGTAGGTCAGAATGGTATTAAAATTTTAAGTCGTTTAAGTATAAAAATATGCCATGTCAAAAATAGAAGTGTTACCACTGCAGATGGCAGCCGTCTAAAAGTTTTAGGTACGGTTGAGTTGCCGCTAGTCTGCAATGGTCATTGTTTAGTAATCTCTGCTCTAGTAGTACCTTCTCTATCACATACTTTGGTTTTAGGATGTGATTTTGCACAAAAATTCGGAATTTTAGTAAATTCTAAAAATAATTCGTGGTATCCACAGTCCCTAGAAGTCAATTCTCAAACAAGTTTTAAAGATTGTTATTCAGAAAGTTCTTTAGAAAGCCTTTTCTCGCGTCTATGTACCCTAGATGATCTCTCGCGGACGGAACGCTTAAACGCAGAAAACGTAATAAGCTCTTTCAAAGAAATAAGTAGTAAAGATAGGTTAGGCCGAACGAATAAGATCACCATGTCTATAGATACGGCTGATGCCAGTCCGGTAAAGACAAGGCCCTTCGCCATGTCTCCGTATATGTCAAAAGTATTAAATAAAGAGTTAGACGAAATGTTGAAACTCGGAGTGATTGAAGAATCAAACAGTCCTTGGTGTTCTCCAGTCTTATTGGTGAAAAAGGCCGATGGACAGTATCGTCTATGCTTTGACGGAAGAAAGCTCAACGAGGTCAGCAAATTTGATAACTATCCATTACCGAACATCGATAGAATTTTGACATCACTCAGGAATGCTAAGTATGTATCCTCGATAGATCTTAGAAAGGCTTTCTGGCAAATTCCTTTGGACAAATCCTCTAAGGAAAAGACCGCTTTTGCAGTAGTAGGCCGAGGTCTATTTCAGTTCGTCACTATGCCGTTTGGTCTAAAGAACGCTGCTCAAACTCAGCAACGTTTAGTGGACGCTATATTTGGTCCGAAATATGAGCCACATATTTTTACCTATCTCGATGATATTTTAGTAACATCGGAAGACTTCGAATCGCATATACGCTTACTTAAAGAAGTAAAAAATAAATTGAAAGAGGCCGGACTGACGATAAATTTGAGCAAATGTGATTTTTTCAAAACTTCTCTAAAGTTTTTAGGCTATATTGTAGGCTCAAATTCCTTGCGTACCGATCCGGATAAAGTAGCAAGCATGGTTAATTATGCGAGACCTACTAATACTACGGAAGTTAAGCGTTTCGTAGGAATGTGTTCATGGTATAGACGTTTTATTGAGAATTTTTCTACCCTGTTGTCGCCTATTAATGATCTTTTGAAAGGACGAAAAAAAGGACAATCGATAGATTGGACAAAGGCAGCCGAAGAATCTTTTATAAAGATTAAAGAGCTATTGGTTTCAGCTCCCATTTTATCCCAACCAGATTTTTCCCAACAGTTCTATATTTCTAGTGATGCTTCTAATACCGGTTTAGGGGGTGTCCTAACACAGAAAATCAATGGTGAGGAAAGAGTGATAGCGTATGCCAGTAGAACTTTATCAAAGGCTGAACGTAACTATTCGGTTGTTGAAAAAGAATGTTTAGCAGTACTCTTTAACATCGAAAAGTTTCGACCTTACATAGAAGGTGTTCCTTTCACGGTCATAACAGATCATTATAGTTTATTGTGGCTTAATTCTATTAAAAACCCTAGTGGCAAACTAGCGCGTTGGGCGATTAGGTTGAGACAACATACGTTTAATTTAATTCATAGAAAAGGAGTCCACAATGTTATTCCTGACGCTTTGTCAAGAATCCCAGATCATACAGTGGACGAAAACAGTCTTAATGCACAAATTGGCGTAAGAATTGATACAGTTGATATAGATCGCATTGATCCATGGTACGATAATTTACGGCAGCAAATTAAAGAATTTCCTCAAAATTTTCCGCAGTAGAAGGTGGAAAATGATTTCGTGTACAAGTTTATCCCAAACCAGTTGCCTTTAAAAGTTAATGTACCTGAGTGGAAAATACTAGTTCCTAAACCACAGAGAGAGGAAATTATAGACGTGTGTCACACTCCTCCTACTTCTGGTCATTTTGGTTTTTATAAAACTCTTTATAGGGTTCAGGAACAGTATTACTGGCCAAAAATGCGTTTTGATATCTTAAAGTTTGTGAGGACTTGTGAAGTATGTGGAGCGCAGAAATCTCCAAATACACTACCTATGGGGCTGATGGGAAAAAAGAGAAAACGGTTAATTACCCTTTTCAAGTCATAGCAGCTGATCTAATAGGCCCATTCCCACGTTCAAAAAGGGGAAATAAATGGCTTCTCGTGGTTTCTTGCTGGTTTACAAAGTATACCATGCTATTCCCTTTGAAAAGCTCTAAAGCTGGATATATAGAGAGAATTTTGGAAAATGATGTCTTTCTAATCCACGGTGTTCCATCGCTCTTAATATGCGATAACGGTACTCAGTTTACCTCTAAGAGTTTTAAGAGCTTAAGTGAAACTTATGGTTTTAACATCCGTTTTAATCCTGTGTACTCTCCACAATGTAATTTTGTTGAACGTAATAACCGAACAGTCGGGACCGCTTTAAGAAGTTACGTTGATTCACATGACACTTGGGATGGCAATATTTCCAAAATTCAACAAGCAATAAATACCGCAAGACACGAAGTAACAGGGTTCACACCGTCTTTCTTAGTTTACGGCAGACATATACCTCTATCTGGATCGTATTATAAAAATTTAGATTTGGATGTCAATGTTGACAGCGAAATAATTCCGGGTAACAGGGGTGCGTACGCCGAAAATTTAAAGGGTTTAAAAGATATTTTCACTGACGTGCGTAGTAGGATACATAAGGCTTATGAACGGAACAGTAAGTCTTACAACCTTAGAAAAAGGGATTTTGCCTTTAATATAGGAGATCACGTTTGGCGAAAAAATAAAATTCTTTCCAGTGCAGCTGATAAATTCACATCTAAGTTGGTACCTAAGTATGTGCATTGCGTGATAAGAGAAAAGATTTCAGACTTAGTTTATGGTTTAGTTAATTTAGATGGGACTAAAGTAGGACAATGGCATATTAAAGACTTAAAACCATTCAATGGACCTAACCCTAGTGAAAGTTTGTCAGAAGAAGAATAATTTATATTTACATTATCTTAATTGCTTTACTTTAATTTTTTTGATGTTGCTCTGTAGAGGTGACGACCTCGTTTTTTTTGACTGTTATAAAAGTTGAGCAGAGAATAGCTTACTTTTATTGTTTAATGCTAAGGTTTTGGGTATTGGCCATATCCCAAACTTAGGTTGATTGTGGTTGATGTTTAGCATCGACTCAGTTTTAGCGAGCTTGCGAAGGAGTCACACTCAGGATATATCATAAGACTGGTATGTCGGTGGTCGCGGGATCTGATTTGCTTAAGACCCCATATAATATCCAGTTCTTGACACTTGGAAGCGAAATTTTGATTAGAGGCAATCCAAGGGGATCTTGAGTTAGGACAAGCGCAAGATGTAGCTCGTGTAGTGTGATGTAGAGTCAAAATTTTTATGAGCAATTTCAAAGTTTGTTACCGAGTGGGTGTATTTCTATTACCTTAGTGGTATATTTTCAGAGCAATTAAGAGTAAATTGATTTTGGTATCCAGTGAGTCTAAGACTTGGATTATTTTGATTTAGATCTTCTTCTGAATTGACAAACTGAGGGTATATTCTATTCTTCTCAGGGCCGTTTAAACGTTACCTTTGAGTCACAAACTTTTTAAAATTTTTTTTGCATAGACTCATAGGCGTCTGATGAGTTTTTTTTCGGTCTACTATCAGATTGATAGGAAATTGAAGTCCTGCAGGAGAACTAAAGGCTGATCATTTACAAGAGATGAGAGCAGAGTAAGACAGTCGTTTCACAAAGAAATGATCAAACTCTGATACCGAGATGAGAACCTTGTTAAGAGAGGCTAAGCGCAGTGAAGGAAGATTCCTAACCGAATTTTTAGATTTCCAAGAGGTAATCTAGAAGTTTGGGCTGACAGAAAACGGTTATGCCTGATACCTGTAGCAGTTTCTTCTAGAGGCTATTGTCTAGGGAGACGATTAACACCATGATCGAATATTTTAGCTGTCAACGATGTTTTCTTCTTGTCTCTGATTAAGCTGGAAAAGCTCTTGTCGTCTTCAACAGTTTTGTTGCGTTGCCACCGAAAAATTGAGAAATTTTTGCGGCATGTAGCTTTTTAAGCTCATTTTCGTTTTTTGGAAATTTCCGTTAGAAGCTTGGTTAAGCTAACCTTGTAAACCTTTTAGGTTGTATCCCATGAGTTATTTGTTTTTACAGGCTGTGATGCACCGGGTGCTAACAGATGCCGTTACGACGTTTGGCAGGGAGTTAGTCTTCCTGAGGAACAGACTGATTGGAAGGGTAGTCTATGGAGGGCGAACGTTTGACCTTTAAAGGTTTTGTTACTCCATGGTTATTACTATTTGAGCCAAAGGAGAGCCTAGCTACTGTAGTCGACCTCAGCTCCAATTAGCCTATTAGTGGTGACAGGCTGTTGGCAGTAGTGTGTTTCGGAACACCCTATTGATTAATTTTTTTGACTTATGGTGGTGTAGTAGACACCGTTTTAGTTTAGTGGATGCTATAATCTACTCCCTTTTGTTGGTGGACTCCAGGGTCACCATTTCCGTATTCTATTGTCTCCACCTTTCAGTATATCGTGGTGAGGTGTTTGTCTCCTGTTATGTGGGATGGATTGAATATTTTTCGTTGTTGTTCTAGGGCGAGACCAGTACACGAGGGTTCTTCATGCAACTTGAAGAAGCGCAATGCTGGTTAAATTTTATATCTCTGTGTAGCCACCCTGAAGAATGACGGAGGGCGTTTTTTCTGGCTCATGTTTCTAGGCAGATTTGTCACTTTGGTGCGATGTGCTGAAGATTTGATTAGCTTTTGCTAAGAGCTTTCACCAAGCTCAGTATGGAGTTATCATAACCAAGAGTTTGGGATTTGAACTCCTGTATGTATTTCTGTATATATTTCTGTATATATTTCTGTATATATTTCAGTGTATGTTGGTTGCCTGAGGGCATGTGCTCAAAATGTGTGATTTTGAGTCGTTTTGTTTATGGACTCCTATATATAGGATTATGACTTTAGGGAGGTCCTATTTAGAGACTAGCTGTCTCACATAGTTATGCTAGGAATGTTTCCTTGAATGTTAGTTGCGCGTGGACTAATCATTCTGTTCTTTGTGAACATTGCTTTTTGAAGCAGGATCATTCAGTTTGGTGAATTTTAGCTTTTATAGCTATTCACTGTGTTTAGAGTGAATTTTAGCTTTGGTAGCTATTCACTGTGCCTATAGTGATATTGTTAGCTTTTATAGCTGCTCACTATGTTAATGGCGAGATTGTTCTTTTAGAACGCAGACTTTGTGTAGTCGAGGACTATTTACAGAGTGTTTTCTTGGCGAGGAGCCGAGGCTTTTTTCTGGCGATGTACCAGAATGTTTTCTTGGCGAGGAGCCGAGGTTTTTTCTGGCGATGTACCAGAATGTTTTCTTGGCGAGGAGCCGAGGTTTTTTCTGGCGATATACCAGAGTGTTTAGTTGGCGATGAGCTGACGTGTTTTCTGGCGATCAACCAGAGCGTTTTCCCTGGCGATTTTAGCATGTCTAGATGTCTTAGGACGTCGACATTGCGCGATAGAGTGCGATTATTTTCTGATGCGACTAGTAGTGATACTAGATTTAGAATGTTCTCTTAGCGGTGAGCTAGAGCATTGATGGCGATTTTTTCCGAGCGTTTGTCTGGATTTTCATCCAGGTGTTTTTTTTTTTAGCCTTGTGCTAAATGGTCTTACAAGACTTTCTCCTTTTAGTGTTAGTGTTTGCACTAGAATCACTTATTTTTTTGTTTTTCTTTATTTAAGAATTTTTATAAATTTCTTTTGCTGAAATAGAAAATTTTCAGACAATCCTTAAAATATTTTAAGGGGGGTGTTCATTCTTTGTTTCAGTTCATTTTTTTTGATTTAGACAAGAGTCTAGACAAAGTTATTTTTTTTTGTTTTGGTAACAATAACAGAGCTGATTCTTTTATATAAGAAGACCGCGACTGTTACTTTGAACAGGTATTTCTTATGTTCATGCAAGGATTTTTATTTACTTTTTGATGTACCTAACCTTAGTGCTTAATTAAGTTAAGTCTAGTTATAAGATTCTTGTGTACATGCAAAGATTTTCATTTGGTTTTCATTGTACTTGATATTAGTGCTTAATTGAATTAAGTCTAGTAGTAAGGTCCGAAGTTTGTAATTTTGTTTTAAGTTCTGACCTTAGTATTAAGTGATAGTGTACCACTTTGTACCTTTTCATAAGTAGCCTTAGTTTAATAGACTAGTGTAGTCTATTTCTTTTTGGAAGGGGGTAATGTAACATTCATTTTTTCCTAGATTTTAAGACCATATAATGTTACTGATTTTTCTCTTAATAAGGTACTTCTTTTCATTTTTGTATCGAGCGGTATATTAATCAGAAATTCCTAGCCGCTCGCTATATAGTGTGCTGTGCGGGTTTGCGACTGAATCTATCGATACGCCGGGATTGGTCAAATGTTTGTATCCGGAGTTTTGGTTCCGGCGTCGCCATATTACAGACAGAATGCCCACGGCTTATTTAAGGGTCCGGAGGACGCGAATCTTGGCTTAGAACACCGAGCCGCCGCCAGGCTGAGTACCATCGAGCCGCCGCCAGGCTTAGTAACATCAAGCCGCAGAGGCTAATTTCCACCGAGCCGCAGTAGAGGCTTACGACAATATCTACGAGAGCCAAGTTAAGCACGAGTTTTTTTATCATAAAGCCGTAGTGGGTTTTGTGTGTTTTCTAAATGGAGTAGTTAAAGTAGGCTCTTCTCAAAAGTGTGAAATCGGTTTTGTGTTGCATTGAAGGCCTAGAAGCCCATAGGAAGACCGTAAGTTACCAGAACATACATCAATAAATATATTCCCCGCAAAAGTGTTTTAACAGCAATTTGAACTGAAAATCGCGAAGTGAAAATCACGACTCTTCGATTTCGGGTGTAGTCAAGATTTAGAAGTAAAATCTCTGATTTAGGGACTCTAACTTATAAAAACTACTTTTAGGCTAGAATTTTTTTTGTATTCCTTAAAACTGCAAAGGTTGGAACTTTTATTTTAAATCATGAATAAATTTTTTTTTTTGTTGATTAAAGCTAGTGTCTCACTGAATACCTATTTTTCTTTTCAGGATAAGAAAAGTTGTACTAGAATAATTCTTTTTAGTAATAACCGTAAAACACTTCAGTATTTTTTCATTTTTTTAACTGAAGTTAGATCCTTTCTATTTTAAAATGAATGGTGCCCAAAAATTTGTACAACTGAAGCTTTTAAAAATAGAAAATAATTCCAAAAAGACGTATAACAATTATCTCTTACCCATATTTCTCTACCAAGGAAAACTGAGCTAGTGTTTGTTTAATTTCTTTAGTTCTTTTAAAATCATTATTCACTCAATTCATTCTCAGAAATTAAAAAGAGGTTGCAAGAAAATTGCGCCCAAGCGTGGGAAAAACAATTTTCACAGGGTACAAAATGACGCCTCAAAAATCGGGCAAGTACATAGAAGGTTACAATATATACATATATATATATATATATATATATATATATATATATATATATATATATATATATATATATATATATATATATATATATATATATATATATATACGAGGCTGGTTTGAAAAGTCCGTGCAAAGTCCGAGAGATGGCACCACCGGCGCGTATTGAGGTCATGTTTAGTTAGTAGCATCTCTTGAATGAATGCACACCAAGTTTCAGCCATATTGGTCTATTTCTTTGTGTTTGGCATGCGTGTGAATCAAGTAAGTCGAGTGATTTTCAAGAAATGGACGAAAAAGAATTTCGTGTGGTGATTAAACATTACTTTATGAAAGGCAAAACGCCTCAGGAGACTAAAAAGAAGCTTGATAAACATTATGGTGACTCTGCACCTTCGATTAGAACAGTTTATAAGTGGTTTCAAAATTTTCGGACTGGCCATATGGGCACCAGTGACGCTGAACGTTCTGGACGGCCTGTGGAGGTTACGACTCCAGAAATCATTGATCAAATCCATGATATGGTGATGGATGACAGAAGAGTTAACGTGCGTGAGATTGCTAGTGCTGTGGGCATCTCGACTGAACGGGTACATAATATTTTGCATAAACATTTGGACATGAGAAAGCTATCTGCAAGATGGGTGCCGCGATTGCTCACGCTTGACCAAAAACGGAATCGTGTGAAGTGTTGCAAGGATGGTTTGCAGCTGTTCCAGAATAATCCGGAGGACTTTAAGCGTCGTTTCGTCACTGTGGATGAAACATGGATACATTACTATTCTCCTGAGACCAAACAACAATCTAAACAATGGGTTACCAAGGGGGAATCTGCACCAAAAAAGGCGAAGACCGTTCCTTCGGCCGGAAAGGTTATGGCGACTGTCTTTTGGGATTCGCAAGGGATAATTCTCATCGACTATCTGGAAAAGGGTAAAACTATTACAGGTGAATATTATTCATCGTTATTGGACCGTTTGAAAACCGAGCTGCAAGAAAAACGCCCGCGATTGGCCCACAAGAAAGTCCTTTTCCATCACGATAACGCACCAGCACACACCTCAGCAGTTGTGGTCGCAAAATTAATGGAAATAGGATTCCAACTCGTTTCACATCCCCCCTATTCTCCAGACTTGGCTCCCTCGGACTACTATTTGTTCCCCAATTTGAAGAAATGGCTGGCGGGACAAAGATTTTATTCAAACGAGGAGGTGATTGCAGACACTAATGGATATTTTGCAGACATGGACAAATCCTATTATTCGGAAGGGATCAACAAACTAGAACATCGTTGGACGAAGTGTATAAGCCTAAAAGGAGACTATGTCGAAAAATAAAAAAGGTTTACCCCAAACACATAAGTAGTTTTTATTTTTGCACGGACTTTTCAAACCAGTCTCGTATATGTTACAATAGTAAAATTGCTGGTTTCAATCCGTTCGTCGGGAATGTTCGTCCGGGCATCGATTTGTGCCGACTGGGTGCCCGTATCAGTGGTAATTACGGGTTCTGACGCTATACTGTCTGTTGTCTTCTCGATGTTTTAGTTTAGCTAGTAGCTTTAGCTTCCATGTAGTGGAGATATTCAGTGCATTATCCCGCGTATTTAGCTCTCCATTCTTTTCGATTTCCAAGACTTCTCTGCTATATGAAATCCAGGCTATTTGTTTAGATCCCTCAAAATTAATATTGTGACAAGTATCATGATGGTGCTGAAAAAGAGCTGAAGTTGTTTGTTTGTTTTTGATACTTATTTTATATTCTAAGATTTGGGTGGAGATTCTTCTGTTTGTTTGCCCTATGTACAATTTGTGGCAGTCTCTGTATGAGATGCTGTAAACTCCATGGGATACGGGCACCCAGCTGCCAAACACGGATGCACGGACGAACACTCCCGATCACCCCACCTACAATCTGCGTAGATGCCGACCTATAAAAGACGGCGACCGCACTTCAGTTAGCTTCGAGCGGCAGTAGCAGCAAGATCACAGTATCGAGTAGTAGCAGCAGCAAAAGCACTTGAAAATGCCAAATGAAATTTTGGCGAAACGTCGTGCAAATTCATTGTTATACGAACGAATTAAAACCCGGAATTTTATTGTATGTATATATATATATATATATATATATATATATATATATATATATATATATATATATATATATACATATATATCACAATCAATCACCCAACCTGTATGTAATTTTGCGTTCGGTTTCTTCGGTATGGCCACAAAGGTTGACTGTAGCCAGTCAGTAGCAGCAAGAACACAGTATCGAGTAATAGCAGCAGCAAAAGCACTAGAAAATGCCAAATGAAATTTTGGCGAAACGTCGTGCAAATTCATTGTTATACGAACGAATTAAAACCCGGAATTTTATTGTATATATATATATATATATATATATATATATATATATATATATATATATATATATATACAATCAATCACCCAACCTGTATGTAATTTTGCGTTCGGTTTCTTCGGTATGGCCACAAAGGTTGACTGTAGCCAGTCCAAATTCCCCGCTGTTGTATATATTATTGAAAAGCGTGGTGAAGGTGTCGAGAAACTGGCTGTTCATTTCGCACAAGATTTTCGGAATTTCGCCGTGAATTCCGTCGTTGCCTGGTGTTTTGTTGTTTTTAAGAGTTAGCCTTCTCCACTTTGGCTCTTAGAATGGGGGGACCCGCATCATTATCAACCTTCAGTGAACACCCACTAGGACGGTCAGCGTCAAACAGTTACTCTACATAAGTCTACCAATTCTTTATGATTTTATCGGGATCTATTTCAATATTTTCATTAGCGTCGGCTAGGTTCTCAGATTCTTCTTGTTTGTCAGTTCTCTTATCTTTTTATGCATGTTGTGGTAATAACTTCTTTTCGCACTGTTCAATTTCTTCACACCTCTCGGAAAGCCAACTCTTTTTACTTTCTCTAATTTTTGTTTTTATCTTGCTGTGAATTTCTCGGTATTTTGTTCTATCTGTGTTCTTGTGGGTCCGTCTTTCTTCCATCATGTTAAGGATTTCTTCAGTCATCCAGCTGATTGCAATTGTACGATAAAATGGCCAAAAAAAATAGTCAGTTTAGTGCTAAAAATATCCTTAAATAATTCGAAATAATTTTCCTTCCACTTGTAAACAAATTAGGATGTATACAAATATGAGTTTCTTTTGTAAAATTTTTCGTAGAATCCGAATTTGAGGCTAAAAATTTTTTGATTACAATCGCACGCTCCAAAAATGGCAGAAAATCAGAAAAATTTAATTTTTAGAGGGGCGCACCCCGAGAAAAATTTTTTTTTTCTGTGGGTTAGAGTGAAAAAAAATATTTGATTTAAAAAAAAAAAAAAAATTTAGTCACCTATAAACAGTTTTTAAAATTTTTAAAATTTTCAATTTCTTTATTTTTTTTAGAAGGCAGGTGAGGTCACGTGACACCAAAAATGTTACTAGGTTGTTGCCCTGATGCTCTCCTACCGTTAGAATCTTTTTTGCGATGATTCATTAAGAAAAACCGAAGAAAACTAAATAAATGTAAAAATGTGGTTTTTGCGGGTTTTAGGGGGGGGGGGAAGTGGGAGGGGAGGCTAAAAAATGCCAAAAATTCTCCTTTTACCCAAAGAATAAGTTAAAATAATAAAAACATTATTTTTAAAGTAGGGCATTTCGACCCCAAAAACTCTTTGAGAAGGTATGTTTATATAGATATTTTTTGCATATATATCATCAGATAGTTTATTGCAAAAAAATCTTGTTAAATATTTATTGTAAAAAGCCAATTTAATAGGAATCAATTCGTAATTTTAGGTTGGGTTAGGTCAAATTAAGTTCTCTTGTACATATTGACAAGGAAAATTTTGTATAAATTAAGTTAAGAATGAAGAATGCCAATGCAAATAAAATTCACAATTTGTTATATTTATAAAAGATAACTCTTTACAAAAAACAATAAATTATTTGAAAATTAACATATTTTGATTCATTTTATCAATAAACTTACTTGAACTCATTTTGATTTGAAAAAAAAACACCTGAATAGTTTTGTCCTTTTTTTATTGTTGTTCTTTCTGACTTATCTGACAAAATCCTACTATTTTCCCCCATAATATTAAAATATAAGTTTAACAAGAGCCTACAAAAACTGTAAGAAATCAATTTTAAAATTTAAAGCGACATATACAAGAAAGAAATGTATATATATCTGCCTCAAAATATTAACAAAAAGACCATTTTAGTAAAACGTTTTTCTTTTCGCAAGCAGCGCGGAAAAATCCAAAAGAAACGAGAGAATTTTACGTGTAATTTAACTTAATCCGTAATTTTTGTTGGATTTATGCCTTGAGCAATTTGAAACCCAGTTTAAAGTGTAAAATAGGAACGAGATAAGAACTAATGTTTGCATATATTCAGTAGATTGGTTCGACGAAGCTTTGAAAATGTATAAATCAACAGAGCTGATGCGATTTCAAGCTAGATTTTAGATTAAAGCTACCGACTGCAGTTATTTTATGTTTCACTTTACACAAGAGGAACTTTGAAGATAAACTAAAATTTTTTCCTAATACTTTTTAAATAATCGTTCCTTCCTCAACATTTCAAAAATTTATTTAACGAATAACATGTAAAACAGCAAAACTGTCCTCAAATTTGCATCTTCAGCTCACTATAAAAGTGGCACTGGAGAAGCAGCAGCGGTAAAGCTACTCTTAAAAGCGCTTTATATATGTTCGATTTTGACAAGAGTAATTGTTTACGTAACAACCTTTTTTTCTTCTTTTTTGCTATGTTGGTACGATTTTTCTTTAATTTTTACAATTTGCAAGTTATTTATTAAACAGTGGAAAAGTAAACCTTGTCAGGAAGTAAGAGTGATCGAAGTAAAAAAGAAGTTTCTCTGAGATATAGTTTCATAGGTGGGTAATTATTTTACAAACCGTACGGATTTGAGGAAAAAAAGTCGTCATATTTTCGATTTGTCTGAAAATTTCTTTCTGGCTTTTATGCGTGAAATTATTTGACACGTGTATCGGGATTTTTATCCAAATATACATTTTGCAAAATATGGATGTTATAAATTATCGTAGTCCACTAATCGGCGGCACATTAAAAAAGCAATATCTCCCGTTCTATTTATCCTCTGAACTTCATTCTTCCACCATTTTATTGCCCTTTCTATTGGCTTTAGAAAAGTATAATCCTGGAATTTTATTAATTATTTATAAAAAATAATAACAATGAAATTGTTTAAATAATTTTTTCATGCTTGCCCCCACAACTTATAAAATCAAAAGAATACAATTAAATCCGCTATGTTCTAATCTAAAAAACCCATATTTTTGAAAAGTGGGGTCTGTATTAAGTCGGAAAATATTAAATAATTTTCAGCGCGAGTCACGTGGCGCGCACCGCGTGCCTAGAGTTCTAGCGGAGTCTCGTTCACGTCTGCGCCCATTTCTTGCTTTTGAAAGGTCATCCTTTTATATCAATACTTCTATATGAAAATCATATATAGATCATCCAAAAAACGAACAAGTAGAAAGTAATCCTTCTTAGCTTAAATGTTCAAATGCAACATAATTATTGAATGCTGGAACAAAGACTAACTCGGCTGAAATGAAAATTAAAAATATTACATATTTTTCTGGCCAGTGCGATATGAATTTTTTAGGTTAAAACTTAGCAAATTACATGGAATTTTTTCTCGATTTTATAAGTTTTATAAATAAACAATTAAAAAATTCCACAGTTTTTCTTTGCATAAGCCAACATAAAGAGCACAACATACAACCGGAGATATTGTTAGCGTTCCATACGGAACACTTATAAGATCATTTCGGTGTATGTCTGTCCGTCTGTCTGTCCGTCTGTCTGTCCTTCTGTCTGTCCGTCTGTCTGTGTGTCACACCCGATTTTCTCCGAAACTATTTGTCATAGAAAGTTGAAATTTGGTAATAATATAGGAATTGATGGCCTCATCAGAGCCGTGTAGTTTTGAAAGTTAAATTTTGACTTAAGGGGTTAGTTCTGGGGGGGGGGGGGTGAAATCGGAAGTGAAAAAAAATTTTTTTACTAGGTCATCGAGTGTGGTGTCAAACGAAAGCTTGTGAAAACACAAGTAAAAAATATATAGTTGCGCACACTTTTCTTTGTATTATTTTTAAAAAATCTCTAAAAATTGTTGTCCCCCACCCTTATCTCGAAAAGTACTCGTCAAAAAATTTTTGAAAAAATTCTGGAATATCTTCCACGAAGTGCAGATTGAACGAAAATTATCATGAGTGCATTACCTTTAACAATTTATCTGGCGTATAAAAAAAAAAAAAACAAAAATTTTAAGGTCATCAGTTTTCAGTAAAGATTGGAAACAAACTTTGTTGAAAACTCATTTGGGGTGTATTTTTTGAAGTCGCTGATGATTTTATACCTCTGTTAACAAAATTTTTTATTTTAAAAGCAATCAACGTACAGAACACTTATTGTGCAAGTTCAACTTGCACTTGACCGGTTATTTTTTAATGTGCAGCCGATTAGTGGTCTACGATAATTTATAACAACCATACTACTCAGTATATATTACCACTACACCAAACACTTTATTTTTGCACTCGACGCGCGTTTCGCTAACAAGGTTAGGTGCATCAGGTTAGCTTTAATCATCGCTCCTGATGAAGCTAACATGGTTAGCGAAACGCGCGTCGAGTGCAAAAATAAATTGTTTGGTGTAGTGGTGATATATACTGAGTAGTATCATTGTGCCAAAGATTCCACATTCCCAACTTAGTATAACAACCATATTTTGCAAAATATATAATTGAAAAAAAAATCTCGATATACATGTCGATTAATTTCATGTATACAAGCCATAAAAAAATTTTCGGGCAAATCTAAAATGTGAAGTCAACATAGGTGTACGGTTTGTAAAAAAATAACCAGGTGTGTACTTCATAACTTCATCGCAATAAAAATGGTAACACATGTTAGCCCGGAGAGGATGAAGCCAACACAAACTAATCAGTAATACAACGCATGGTACTGATAATGGATAAATAGGGTGCACAACTCACAAACTGTCATCAACCACTATGGAGTAAGCATCTCGGACATATAAGAAAACACATTTCTTTATCTGTGAATTCCTGCTACACTTTCATATTGTTATCTTCATTTATAAGAAAATCGTTTCAGTAAAACCTTCCCTTGTAATAACATTCGCATTTTGAATGACAGTTACAGACCAATTATTCTTCCTGAACTTACTTTCACTACTGCAGATAAACTTTCTTTTACAAAAATATAACAAAATTACAACAATTTTATCAAGTTCTGTGTTAATTACTAAAGATTTTTCTGGAAGAACCTACCAACTTGAACAAACAAACTTAAACCTCGCACATAGACATTTTTTCTGTTGTCGGCGGACGCTGCAGTTCTTTGTTCGTTAGAACTTTTTTCACATTTCAGATTTAGAATATTTTATTTTCTTTAAAAAATTATTAATTTGATTCTTACTTTGTTTAAATTTAATTAGTAAATGAAAATATTTTACTGTTTTTCCTTTGTAGAAACCTCTAATTTTGAAATAGTAATAATCCTTCTCCCCCAGACTCGTTAATTTAATATGATAAAATATTAACTATTTTCTGTTTTGTGTGTCTATATCTGCTTTTAAATTTTTACTTGTAAAAAGCATAGATAACGCTTAATACTTTTACTGTATCTTTATATATAGCTTTTCATAAATCTATATAGAAAAAAATAGTTTTTAATAAGGTAGAACTTCTCTCAGTTGAGTTCTTTAACTTTTATAAAAAAATTGGTAAAGTTTTTTACCCCGTATTAAATTAAATTATCTTACATTAAAGAAAGCATAATCTATGCACTACTACACGACATTTTAAAGAAGATAATGATACATAATGGTGAGACATTAATCCATTATATCTCTTTTATGTAAGATTAAAACGAATTACATTAATTTCAAAACAACCACGTATACTCTTAACCTCACCTATTAATTTAGTTAAGACTGAATCAACAAAATTGCTTAGTCGTCGTCCCTGTCACCGCAGCAATGTTGCTCAAAAATTGTAGGTTTCGTTTCTACTGCAAATATTGTAAACGTACCGCATTTTAAATCAAGCGAGAATAACCCACAAAAATTCGAAATACTTGTTTGTGTAATCTAGAGCATATCAAACGCCGTGTTTTTTTGACGAGCGATAGAAGTAGAGGGGATGAAAAATATGATACAGATACTTAACGTTCACATCTAAAAATTATGGTAAGATATTAATTTTAAAGGGTTACATGGGTTTTGATATTTCAAAAAATTCAAAGTTTCCAGTCAATCGGAATAAAACTCTAGGAGATAGAGAATTTGGAAATTCATGTCATTAAGTTCGTTCGGCCGGGAGTGTCGCAGGTATATCGAGGCAGCTGCTTAGCTATTGTTTGTCTCTCTTTCTCGCTCGATTCTCTCGCCCTGGACATTGCAACTGCAGCAGGATCTTTGCCTTATGGGTCTGGAATCGACGCGACGAATCTACGTAACTTTTAAAAAAAAATTTTCTCCATTTTATTTCTACTTAAAACTTGAATCGCTTTTTTCTCAAAATTTTTTTTCTGAAGTCGGTATACACGATTTCTCAAAAACTAATGCACCGATTTTGTTGAAATTTTGCGCACTTTTTCTAGATAGGATTAACTAGTGATTAGGTTTTTTTTTCTTTGATCACAACGTATTCCACAAGGCAATAAGTGGTGTAAATTTTACCGAAAATTGTACCTTTTTGTATACAACTCTGCCAGAAATTAAAATTTCTATCTTTTTTAAATCCTTCATTCAATCACGAGCTATACTCACCTGATAACAGAAAATATCTATCATGAGTTATCCTGTCTACCGCAAGGATACTTTTTTCCAAGCGGTCTCCGAAAATCAGGTCCCAACAGCTGAATTTTCAAAATTTTTAAATGAAAATTTCAGAAAATATTGTTTAAATATTGTTCTTTTATACGCTTAAAAGTTTGAATAAAATAAATCTTTTATTATATTAAAAATAAATTAGAGAAAATATGTTTTTTTCAGCCTTCGAAACCCATGTAACCTCAAATAAAAAGTTCGACAGATAGTGGGCCTCACATATATTTACAACTGAAACCTGGTATTTTTTTCTATACTATTTCTAACTAACATTGAAAATAACACAATTCTCAGATTTTTTGACTCAAAGAAGAGTAAAAACGGCATTTTAATACGTCATATATGAAGCATCGTCTCTAACATGCTCCCTTCATTAGCCCCGTGTATGTTTGACCAAACATAAAATTTTAAATAATGAGAAAATAACACAAGGTTCAGAATTTTTCACCCTAAAGGGCCTGACCCTATATACACAAAACGTCTCCTCTGTCACCCTTGCCTACCTCATTAACTCCTTATATGCTTGAAAACAAAAGTAATTGAAAATAATGAAAAATATTAAAATGCCATATGACACGACATATACGAAGTAACCCTTCTAAAACCCTTCGCTATACCTTTAACCAAGCACGTGTGTACCTATGTAGAATTATGCTTAAAAATTGTTAATTATAGCAGTTACAAGCCAAAAAACATTGTAATAGTATTAATGAAAATACAAAATCTATTGACTCCAGTCCCCTTCGTCCCCTTCTCTAGAAATGATATTGCCCAACAAAGGTAGGTGTCAAGTATTATATATATACCAATATTGAAATCGATAACACATAACAGATAGATGGAAATGGAGAAACATATTTTTCGTGATTTGGGGATCTTGAAATGTGAGGAAATGTAAAAATCTCCAAGTGTGATTTTTTTCATGAATACTACACTTCTCTTTAGCAAGGGAAGTAAAGTAATGTGATTAAAGTGAATTCCCGTAAATTACAAGCACTAAACTACATTGCTTTTCTCTACGTGCTTCGTACACAACTTTTTTTTTATTTGAATGGATGGACACCTGAAGCCCGCAAAATTACGAACCTTTTAAAAAATAAATTGAATTTTTTTTGTTAGCCAAGCTGTTAGTTAATATTTATTATTTTGCATTCGTTAAGAACCGTTTCTAACCAGCTTCAAAATATAACACACATATTTGAACAGATTTTTATGCTGTAATTTATAGAATTTAAAATAAACTATTTTTTGTATCCATGTTGCTACCTTGCTATGACATATTCCTCCGCTATCCCTTCGGTCACTTACGTGTTTAACTATAAATAATTATGCTTAACAATAATTGTTAATTATGTCAGTCACAAACTAAAGAAATGTCATTATGTTACTGAAAATAAAGAATTTATGGACCTCAGTCCTCTTCACCCCCTTCTCATAAAATGATATAGTCTAAAAAATAGGTTCAAGGTTTAGTATTATATATTTGAGAGTTACCGTGCCAAGAGATAGACGGATAAATATATTGAAATTGAGAAACATATTTTTCATGATCTATGGATCCTTTTCGCAAATTACTTGCACTTAACAATATTGTATTTCTCGACGTATGTCATAAACAATTATTTTTTTTAACTTAACGAATGGTGTACATTTAATTTACAAAATTATGAGCCATTTAAAAAATAAATTGAATTGTTTTTTTGGTCCAACTAGTTGGTTAATATTTGTTACTTACAGAAATATTTGTATCCATGTTGCAACCTTCATATAAGTCTGTCAATTAAATGTCGCTTGGTCATATTGAAAGGTCCTTGTTTATATTTGCTTATTAAACATTAGATTATCTGTAAATAGGTCATTCTTTTACAAACCCTACACCTATTTTGACTTCACATTTTTGATTTGCTTGAAAAATTCTTTATGTCTTGTATACATGAAATTAGTCGACACATGTACATGGATTTTTTTCCAAAAGTATATTTGGTAAAATATGGATGTTATAAATTATCGTAGTCCACCAGTCGACGGCACATTAAAGAAGCTACATCTCCGGTTCTATTTATCGTATAAACTTCGTTCTTCAACCATTTTTTTACTCTTTATATTGTCTTTGGCAAAGTATTTTTAAGGTTATTTATGAAAAATAATAACAATGGAATTGTTCAAATAATTTTTTCATACTTGCCCCCACAACTTATAAAATAGAAAAAACTAACATTATATTCGCTATGTTTTAATCTAAAAATTTCACATTTTTAGTATTCCGTAAGGAACACTTATAAGATCACTTCGGTGTCCGTCCATCCGTCCGTCTATCACACCCGATTTTCTCCGAAACTATTTGACATAGAAAGTCAAAATTTGGTACTAATACAGGAATTGATGGCCTCATCAGAGCTTGTAAAAAGACGAGTTCAAAAATATATATAATGTAATACTTGCGCACACTTTTCTTTGTATTATTTTTAAAAATCGCCAATAATCGCTGTCTCCACCCCTTATCTCGAAAAGTATTAATCAAAAAATTTGTCGAAACTCTTTTTATACCTCCGTAACAATTTTTTTTTTATTTTAGAAGCAATCAACGTACAGAACACTAATTGCGCAAGTTCAACTTGCATGACCGGTTATCTTGTTAAAAAGTGGGGTCTCTATTAGGTCGGAAAATATTAAGTAATTTCGATCACGCGTGACGAGTCCGAACGTGCCTGAACTTGTAATCAGCCTTACTCGGCACGCTGATGCATTTCGTTGTTTAAAAACGTAGTAAACGCACGCAATGTCTTTTTTTTTGTGTAGTGTTTATTATCAAAATTCAGTGAAAAGCGTGAAGTTTGAAGAACGCAATGTCAAAATTACCAAAATCTTTATAAGGGTCAAAAATCCGCGACGGACAGATGTTTCAGTCCTCATCCAAAAATATGAAATAACGAGACTCTCAGGAAAGTCTAGGAGCGACATTTGTAGACATTAAATAAGCCTGCAACAGAAGAGTCTCTCGAACAAAATATTTGCAACATGTGCTGCCGTAATTTGTCTAAATTACGTAACAACAGTGAAAATAGTAATGAGTCTCAATCAAACCAGAAGGTATGTTTCACTATTATTTATGCTTCACAATCACATTTCTGAACTGGAATTCAAGCAATTTACGAACTAATTACGTGTGTGTCGTGATATATTTTATATTTTTTCAACATAACGAAACAAATTGGTTAATGTATTATGTTGTAGCTTCTGAAATAATGTCCTCAGTTTGAGGCTTCTTTTTTTGTACCCTGTGAGAAGTTGTTTGTCCCACGCTTGAGCGCAATTTTGTAACTTTGGAACTTGCCCGCACGTTGTGGTGTTATTTTGTAGCCTATGAAAAAGTGTTTAATTGCGCCCCACGTACACTGCGTCATTTTGTACCGTTTGAATATTGGACGCCCCAAGCTTGAGCACAATTTTCTTGCAGCCCCGCTTTAATTTCTGATACTGAATTGAGTGAACCCTGATTTGAAAAGAACTAAAGAAATTAAACACACACTAGCTCAGTTTTCTTTGGTAGAGAGATATGGGTAAGAGATATTTGTCTTACGTCTTTTTGGAATTATTTTCTATTTTTTAAAAAGCCTCAGTTGTACAAGTTTTTTTTTTGGCACCACTCATTTTAAAATAGAAAGGATTTAACTTCAGCTAAAAAAATGAGAAAAAACTGAAGTGTTTTATGGATATTACTAAAAAGAATTAGTCTAGTACAACTTATCCTGAAAAGAAAAATAAGTATTCAGTGAGACACTAGCTTTAATCAACAAAAAGAAAATTTATTCATGTTTTAAAATGAAAAGTTCTAACCTTTACAGTTTTACCTAACAAATTCTAGCCTAACTAGTAGTTGTTACATTAAAATTTTAGACTATTATAACCCCCGAAGACGAGAAATCGTGCTTTACACTTCACTTTTTAGTCTGTTTTACATTGCAGTTAAGGCACTACTCTCGAATAAGTCTATTGAAGGGAGTTTTGTTGACTTACTGTTTTTTATTCCTGCTGTGATCGACTACGCCCGATTTCACACTTTTTCTTAACAAACACTTAGAAAGCCCACTACGGCTTTTAGTTAAGACACTGGTGCTTTTACTTAGCAGCTCTGATGAAAATTAGCCTACTTCGGCTAGATGGAAAATAGCCTCTCGGCTAGACGGTACTGCCTGGCTGCGGCTAGATGGAAAACAGCCAACGGCTAGATGGAAACAGCCTTGGTCGGCGGCTAGATGGAAACGACCTCCTTTCGAGCTCTGAGGAGCCTTAAATAAACCGTCCGACTTTGCCGGTAGTATCGCGACGCTCGAATCAAAACTGCGGATCAAATATTTCACCAATCGCGGCGTAGCGAGAGGTTCGGTCAGGAACCCGCAAAACACAGTATGTACCGGACGTCTTGGAACTTCTGTGTTTAATATACCGTTCGATACAAAAATGAAAATAAGTACAATTTGAAATGAAAAATCAGTAACATTACATGGTCTTAAAATCTAGGAAAAAATGAATGTTACATTTACCCCCTTCCAAAAAGAAATAGACTACACTAGTCTATTAAACTTAGGCTACTTATGAAAAGGTACAAAGTGGTACACTATCACTTAATACTAAGGTCAGAACTTAAAACAAAATTACAAACTTCGGACCTTACTACTAGACTTAATTCAATTAAGCACTAATATTAAGTACAATGAAAACCAAATGAAAATCTTTGCATGTACACAAGAATCTTATAACTAGACTTAACTTAATTAAGCACTAAGGTTAAGTACATCAAAAAGTAAATAAAAATCCTTGCATGAACATAAGAAATACCTGTTCAAAGTAACAATCGCGGTCTTCTTATATAAAAGAATCAGCTCTGTTATTGTTACCAAAACAAAAAAATATAACTTTGCCTAGACTCTTGTCTAAATCAAAAAAAGTGAACTGAAATAAAATATGAACACCCCCCTTAAAATATTTTAAGGATTGTCTGAAAATTTTCTATGTTAGCAAAAGAAATTTAGAAAAATTCTTAAATAAAGAAAAATAAAAAACTGATTCTAGTGCAAACACTTACACTAAAAAGAAAAAAGTCTTGTCAGACCATTTAGCACAAGGCCAAAAAAAAGGAATATCTGGATAAATATCCAGAGAAACGCTCGGGAAAAATCGCCATCCATGCTCTAGCTCATCGCTAAGAGAACATTCTAAATCTAGTATCACTACTAGTCGCACTCGGAAAATAATCGCACTCTATCGCGCAATGTCGACGTCCTAAGACATCTAGACATGCTAAACTCGCTAGGGAAAACGCTACATCGCGCAATGTCGACGTCCTGAGACATCCAGACATGCAAAAATCGCCAGAAAAAAACCTCGGCTCCTCGCCAAGAAAACACTTTGGTATATCGCCAGAAAAAACCTCGGCTCCTCGCCAAGAAAACACTCTGGTATATCGCCAGAAAAAAGCTCGGCTCCTCGCCAAGAAAACACTCGGTAAATAGTCCTCGACTACACAAAGCCTGCGTTCTAAAAGAACAATCTCGCCATTAACATAGTGAGCAGCTATAAAAGCTAACAATACCACTATAGGCACAGTGAATAGCTATAAAAGCTAAAATTCACTTTAAAACACAGTGAATAGCTATAAAAGCTAAAATTCACCAACTGAATGATCCTGCTTCTAAAAGCAATGTTCACTAAGAACAGAATGATTAGTCCACGCGCAACTAACATTCAAGGAAACATTCCTAACATAACTATGTGAGACAGCAAGTCTCGAAATAGGACCTCCCTAAAGTCATAATCCTATATATGGGAGTCCATAAGCAAAACGACTCAAAATCACACATTTTGAGCACATGCCCTCAGGCAACCAACATACACTGAAATATATACAGAAATATATACAGAAATATATACAGACATATATACAGGAGTTCAAATCCCAAACCTTTGGTTATGACAACTCCATACTGAGCTTGGTGAAAGCTCTTAGCAAAAGCTAATCAAATCTTCGGCACATCGCACCAAAGTGGCAAATCTGACTAGAAACATGAGCCGAAAAAAACGCCCTCCGTCATTCTTCAGGGTGGCTACACAGAGATATAAAACTTAACCAGCATTGCGCTTCTCCAAGTTGCATGAAGAACCCTCGTGTACTGGTCTCGCCCTGGAACAACAACGAAAAACATTCAATCCATCCCACATAACAGGAGACAAACACCTCACCACGATATACTGAATGGTGGAGACAATAAAATACAGAATTGGTGACCCTGGTGTCCACCAACAAAAGGGAGTAGATTATAGCATCCACTAAACTGAAACGGTGTCTACCACACCACCATAAGTCAAAAAAAAAATTTAATCAATAGGGTGTTCCGAAACACACTACTGCCAACAGCCTGTCACCACTAATAGGCTAATTGGAGCTGAGGTCGACTACAGTAGCTAGGCTCTCCTTTGGTTCAAATAGAAATAACCATTGGGTAACAAAACCCCTAAAGGTCCCAAAGGTCAAACGTTCACCCTCCATAGACTACCCTTCCAATCAGTCTGTTCCTCAGGAAGACTAGCTCCCTGCCAAACGTCGTAACGGCATCTGTTAGCACCCGGTGCATCACAGCCTGTAAAAACAAATTACTCATGGGATACAACCTAAAAGGTTTATAAGGTTGACTTAACCAAGCTTCTTACGGAAATTTCCAAAAAAACGAAACTGAGCTTGAAAAGCTACAGGAAGCAAAAATTGCTCAATTTTTCGGTGGCAACGCAACAAAACTTTTGAAGACGACAAGAGCTTTTCCAGCTTAATCAGAAACAAGAAGAAAACATCGTTGACAGCTAGAATATTTGATCATGGTGTTAATCGTCTTCCTAGACAATAGCCTCTAGAAGAAACTGCTACAGGTATCAGGCATAACCGTTTTCTGTCAGCCCAAACTTCTAGATTATCTGGTGAAAACCTAAAAATTCGGTTAGGAATCTTCCTTCACTGCGCTTAGCCTCTCTTGACAAGGTTCTCATCTCGGTATCAGATTTTGATCATTTCTTTGTGAAACGACTGTCTTACTCTGATCTCATCTCTTGTAAATGATCAGCCTTTAGTTCTCCTGCAGGACTTCAATTTTCTATCAATCTGATAGTAAACCGAAAAAACTCAACATACGCCTATGAGTCCAAGCAAAAAAAATTTTAAAAAAATTAGTGACTCAAAGGTAACGTTTAAACGGCTCTGAAAAAAAAATCGAAAATACCCTCAGTTTGTCAATTCAGAAGAAGATCTAAATCAAAATAATCCAAGTCTTAGACTTACTGGATAACCAAAATCAATTTACTCTTAATTGCACCCAACATACACCATTAAGGTAGTAAAAATACACCCACTCGGGTAACGAACTTTGAAATTGCTCTTAAAAATTTTGACTCTACATCACACTACACGAGCTACTTCTTGCGCTTGTCCTAACTCAAGATCACCTTGGATTGCCTCTAATCAAAATTTCGCTTCCAAGTGTCAAGAACTGGATATTATTTGGGGTCATAAGCAAATCAAATCCCGCGACCACCGACATACCAGTCTTATGATATATCCTGAGTGTGACTCTTTCGCAAGCTCGCTAAAACTGAGTCGATGCTAAACATCAACCACAATCAACCTAAGTTTGGGATATGGCCAATATCCAAAACCTTAGCGTTAAACAACAAAAGTAAGCTATTCTCTGCTCAACTTTCATAACAGTCAAAAAAAACGAGGTCGTCACCTCTACAGAGCAACATAAAAAAATATTTAAGCAATTAAGATAATGTAAATATAAATTATTCTTCTTCTGACAAACTTTCATTAGGGTTAGGTCCGTTGAATGGTTTTAAGTCTCTAATATGCCATCGTCCTATTTTAGTCCCATCTAAATTAACTAAACCATAAACTAAATCTGAAATCTTTTCTCTAATCACGCAATGCACATACTTAGGTACCAACTTAGATGTGAATTTATCTGCTGCACTGGAAAGAATTTTATTTTTTCGCCAAACGTGATCACCTATATTAAAGGCAAAATCCCTTTTCCTAAGATTGTAAGACTTACTGTTCCGTTCATAAGCCTTATGTATCCTACTACGCACGTCGGTGAAAATATCTTTTAAACTCTTTAAATTTTCGGCGTACGCACCCCTGTTACCCGGAATTATTTCGCTGTCAACATTGACATCCAAATCTAAGTTTTTATAATATGATCCAGATAGAGGTATATGTCTGCCGTAAACTAAGAAAGACGGTGTAAACCCGGTTACTTCGTGTTTGAATCTTTGAAATTCCTTTATCCCGAATTATCACGTGAATCAACGAATATTACTTTCAACGAAATTATTGTAGAGGGCACACGGGATTGAAACGTATGTTAAAACTATATGTCTCACTTAAGCTCTTAAGACACTCAGAAGTAAACTGAGTACCGTTATCGCATATCGAAAGCGATGAAACTCCGTGGATTAGAAAAATATCGTTTTCTAAAATTTTCAAAAAGCATTCGGCTTTAGAGCTTTTCAAAAGAAATAACACGGTATACTTTGTTAACCAGCAAGAAATTACGAAAAGTCATTTATTTCCCTTTTTTGAACGTGGAAATGGGCCTACTAGATCAGCTGCTATGACTTGAAAAGGGTAATTGACCGTTTTCTCTTTTCCCATCAGTCCCATAGGTAGTGTATTTGGAGATTTCTGCGCTCCACATACTTCACAAGTCCTCACAAACTTTAAGATATCAAAACGCATTTTTGGCCAAATTAAATTAAATGTATGTTGTCTCAGCCTAATCGTCCAACGCGCTAGTTTGCCACTAGGGTTTTTTAATGGAATTAAGCCACAATAAACTATAATGATCTGTTATGACCGTGAAAGGAACACCTTCTATGTACGGTCGAAACTTTTCGATGTTAAAGAGTACTGCTAAACATTCTTTTTCAACAAACCGAATAGTTACGTTCAGCCTTTGACAAAGTTCTACTGGCATACGCTATCACTCTTTCCCCACCATTGATTTTCTGTGTTAGGACGCCCCCCCTAAACCGGTATTAGAAGCATCACTAGAAATATAAAACTGTTGGGAAAAATCTGGTTGGGATAAAATGGGAGCTGAAACCAATAGCTCTTTAATCGTTATAAAAGATTCTTCGGCTGCCTTTGTCCAATCTATCGATTGTCCTTTTTTTTCGTCCTTTCAAAAGATCATTAATAGGCGACAACAAGGTAGAAAAATTCTCAATAAAACGTCTGTACCATGAACACATTCCTACGAAGCGCTTAACTTCCGTAGTATTAGTAGGTCTCGCATAATTAACCATGCTTGCTACTTTATCCAGATCGGTACGCAAGGAATTTGAGCCTACAATATAGCCTAAAAACTTTAGAGAAGTTTTGAAAAAATCACATTTGCTCAAATTTATCGTCAGTCCGGCCTCTTTCAATTTATCTTTTACTTCCTTAAGTAGGCGAATATGCTATTCGAAGTCTTCCGATGTTACTAAAATATCACCGAGATAGGTAAAAATATGTGGCTCATATTTCGGACCAAATATGGCGTCCACTAAACGTTGCTGAGTTCGAGCAGCGTTCTTTAGACCAAACGGCATAGTTACGAACTGAAATAGACCTCGGCCTACTACTGCAAAAGCGGTCTTTTCCTTAGAGGATTTGTCTAAAGGAATTTGCCAGAAAGCCTTTCTAAGATCTATCGAAGATACATACTTAGCATTCCTGAGTGATGTCAAAATTCTGTCGATGTTCGGTAATGGATAGTTATCAAATTTGCTGACCTCGTTGAGCTTTCTTCCGTCATAGCTGAGACGATGTCACTCCGAGTTTCAACATTTCGTCTAACCCCTTATTTAATACCTTTGACATATACGGAGACATGGCGATGGGCCTTGTCTTTACAGGACTGGCATCAGCCGTATCTATAGACATCTATCGATGTTCGGTAATGGATAGTTATCAAATTTGCTGACCTCGTTGAGCTTTCTTCCGTCATAGCTGAGACGAAGTCACTCCGAGTTTCAACATTTCGTCTAACCCCTTATTTTATTCGTTTGGCCTAACCTATCTTTACTACTTATTTCATTGAAAGAGCTTATTACGTTTTCTGCTTTTAAGCGTTCCTTCCGCGAGAGATCATCTAGGGTACATAGACGCGAGAAAAGGTTTTCTAAAGAACTTTCTGAATAACAATCTTTAAAACTTGTATTAGAATTGACTTCTTGGGACTGTGGATACCACAAATTATCTTTAAAATTTACAAAAATTCCGAATTTTTGTGCAAAATCACATCCTAAAACCAAAGTATGTGATAGAGAAGGTACTACTAAAGCAGAGATTACTAAACAATGACCATTGCAGACTAGCGGCAACTCAACCGTACCTAAAACTTTTAGACGGCTGCCATCTGCAGTGGTAACACTTCTATTTTTGACATGGCATATTTTTATACTTAAACGACTTAAAATTTTAATACCATTCTGACCTATAACGGAGGCATTTGCACCAGAGTCAAATAAAGCCGAGAAATGGGCACCTAATAGATATATCTTTATATGCGGTCCATTATCTAAATATTTATGCACGAATAAAGGAGACATGTGACCATTTGGAGAAGCAGGAGTTTTAATTTGAAAAGGAGGATTTTTATTAGACTTAAAAAAATCTGAAACTTTTTGTAACTATTTAGTCCAATCTGATCTATTGGAGTATTTCTTTACTTAAGATCCTCGTTAGAATCTTTCTTTTATCCGCGACCGGACGTTCTGAGAAAGTACGACGGATTTTCAGTTCATAGTCTAATTCATTTTCCAGTAAGTGATTGACTTTAAAATTGAAGGCTTCCATGATAAATGAATAAAATTTAAAAGAATTGTTTAAAAATTCATAAAAATATTTCTCCTGTGCTCCCAATAGTCTAAATAAAATCAAAATATGTAAAGGCACTTAAAATATGTAAACTTCTTTATCAAACATTTAAAAAATCTTCGACAATTTCAAAAAAAATTTCTAAGTATTGCCTTGTATTAACATTCCTTTACCAATTTATCTTAAGAATTTCCTATAAAAAATCTCTAAATACCGTTTCGTATCAGCAAAGTATTTTTAATATTCATGCAAAATATAGGTGAGAAAAAAGAACAGTTTTTTTGTTCGTTAACCGCAAAATCTAACACTGCAAAAAATTAAAGTAAACCAGCACATCTGCTAATCTGAACTATAAAGCTAGCTGTTAAGAAAAAAGTAGGAATCTCTTATCTTAGAGTCAACAACAAAATTCAAATATCTATATCAGATAAATTGAAACAAAAAAATTCTACAAATTTCCTGCTTTTGTCTTACTGCTATTGTGTAGTTTCGTTTAATAAATGTTATGAAATAAAAATATCTGCAAAGTTAGAGCTTTTACTTTGTTCGAAAGCTAGTACACTGAACCCTTTAAAAATAAAATTCCAAAAGCCCCGCGTTGACAGCGCTATTTTGTAGCTTCTGAAATAATGTCCTCAGTTTGAGGCTTCTTTTTTTGTACCCTGTGAGAAGTTGTTTGTCCCACGCTTGAGCGCAATTTTGTAACTTTGGAACTTGCCCGCACGTTGTGGTGTTATTTTGTAGCCTATGAAAAAGTGTTTAATTGCGCCCCACGTACACTGCGTCATTTTGTACCGTTTGAATATTGGACGCCCCAAGCTTGAGCACAATTTTCTTGCAGCCCCGCTTTAATTTCTGATACTGAATTGAGTGAACCCTGATTTGAAAAGAACTAAAGAAATTAAACACACACTAGCTCAGTTTTCTTTGGTAGAGAGATATGGGTAAGAGATATTTGTCTTACGTCTTTTTGGAATTATTTTCTATTTTTTTAAAAAGCCTCAGTTTGTACAAGTTTTTTTTTTTTGGCACCACTCATTTTAAAATAGAAAGGATTTAACTTCAGCTAAAAAAATGAGAAAAAACTGAAGTGTTTTATGGATATTACTAAAAAGAATTAGTCTAGTACAACTTATCCTGAAAAGAAAAATAAGTATTCAGTGAGACACTAGCTTTAATCAACAAAAAGAAAATTTATTCATGTTTTAAAATGAAAAGTTCTAACCTTTACAGTTTTACCTAACAAATTCTAGCCTAACTAGTAGTTGTTACATTAAAATTTTAGACTATTATAACCCCCGAAGACGAGAAATCGTGCTTTACACTTCACTTTTTAGTCTGTTTTACATTGCAGTTAAGGCACTACTCTCGAATAAGTCTATTGAAGGGAGTTTTGTTGACTTACTGTTTTTTATTCCTGCTGTGATCGACTACGCCCGATTTCACACTTTTTCTTAACAAACACTTAGAAAGCCCACTACGGCTTTTAGTTAAGACACTGGTGCTTTTACTTAGCAGCTCTGATGAAAATTAGCCTACTTCGGCTAGATGGAAAATAGCCTCTCGGCTAGACGGTACTGCCTGGCTGCGGCTAGATGGAAAACAGCCAACGGCTAGATGGAAACAGCCTTGGTCGGCGGCTAGATGGAAACGACCTCCTTTCGAGCTCTGAGGAGCCTTAAATAAACCGTCCGACTTTGCCGGTAGTATCGCGACGCTCGAATCAAAACTGCGGATCAAATATTTCACCAATCGCGGCGTAGCGAGAGGTTCGGTCAGGAACCCGCAAAACACAGTATGTACCGGACGTCTTGGAACTTCTGTTTAATATACCGTTCGATACAAAAATGAAAATAAGTACAATTTGAAATGAAAAATCAGTAACATTACATGGTCTTAAAATCTAGGAAAAAATGAATGTTACAATGTTGATCCATGAATATGACATCAGAATCGAAATCGATTAAAAATTCACACGACACCGCATTCGAAATTAATATTTCATATTTTAATAAAAGAAAAAGTCGAAATCAAAATCGTTATTCGTTTTAATACTGTACCATGAATGATAAAAATGACAATGCTATTCAAAAAGCAATCTAATTTTTTTATTAACAAAATTTTTAGTAAACCAGATAATCTTTTTGAATTTTCTGAACATTAATTTTGATTAAAATAGAAAAATTATCAATTTTTCAGAGCTAGTTGTTCGTTGATGTTATTTTATTATCGAACAAAATGGACTAAATTTATTTCATACTGTCTTAAACAGTGGATGTGGATATAAATATATTTTTTAGCAGAAGTTAATGACCTTGATTCTTATGCCTCGACAAATATTGAAGAGGATATGGACCATATCCCGGAAAGTCGTGTATTGTTTGAGGAAGACAAAGAAGCAATTTCTGAAGAAATTGATGCAATCAACAAGGGGTCGGATTTGATCGGAACTTCACCCATTAAAAATAGGAAAGTTTCTCAAAAGCACTATTCGTCTAAAAAGGATGAGAAAATATCTGAAGCAATGTCAATGTCAATGTCAGAAAAAATTTTCCATACTGCTATCAATGTAAATGACAATAGCGTTGACAAAATTGAGGAAAATGATATATTTCAAGTTTTAAAAGACGAATTCAACACAACCAAAGAACGGGGAACACAAATTAAAATTTTGAGCATTTTTAAAGACTGGTCGCAAAATTCAACATCGTTTTCCTTTCTCTACGATTCACATGATCACAGTTGCAAGGAAAACGTATTCAGGTGTAAAAAAAGTTTATGTTGATAAATCCGAAAGAACTTTATAAATTGTTCACGGAAAATTACCTGAAGTTATATGTAGTAAAGCAGGATTAGCAATAAACTTTGATCAAACGGAATATCTAACGACAAAGGAGGGAAACGTGGAGAATCTAGAAGTAGATAACAAAACAACAATCAAAGGAACCAATAGATTTAAATATCTAGGAACCATCATTTCAAAAAACGCAACATCAGAAGAAGAGATTAAAGCTAGATTAGGACAAACGCGAACATGCATAAGACAATTAAATTCGATCCTGTGGGACAAGCACATTACAAAGAGAAACAAAACATGCATATACAAATCAATAATACAAAGCATAATGACATACGGGTCAGAAACATGGAAGATCAACAAAAGAAAATAAATCTAAAATTAACGCGGTAGAGATGGAGTATTGGAGAAGATGTTGTAGAGTGACACGTATGGAGAGAATAACAAATGAAGAAATAAGAAGCAGAATAAACATCAAAGAGAACGCAATAAACACCATTGAAGAAAAACGATTAAAATGGTATGGACACATAAGACGAAGCGAAGATAATTGGTGGATAAAGAAAATAACGGAGTGGAGCCCTATAGGAAGAAGAAAAAGAGGAAGACCCAGACGATCGTGGAGAGACGATGTGGACGAGGTTATGGAGGATAGGGATCTAACAGATGGAGACTGGGAAGATATGTAGTTTGTCTAAGTACGCAGCTTTATGGTGGAAACATTGCGTGCTAGCAGGTGCAAGTGGCATCCATTTAGTCTGTGCTTGTGTTCTCCATGAGACCGTAATATTGTTAATCGAATAATCAAATATTAAAAACCTTACAACCGATACTCTGAACCCAATAAAAAGTTATCATGTCTGTTTGAAGCGTAGGATTTGCGTTGAAGCATCGACGTGCTCTGAGTGTCCTGGTGCAACAGATATTACGAGGCTGGTTTGAAAAGTCCGTGCAAAAATAAAAACTACTTATGTGTTTGGGGTAAACCTTTTTTATTTTTCGACATAGTCTCCTTTTAGGCTTATACACTTCGTCCAACGATGTTCTAGTTTGTTGATCCCTTCCGAATAATAGGATTTGCCCAAGTCTGCAAAATATCCATTAGTGTCTGCAATCACCTCCTCGTTTGAATAAAATCTTTGTCCCGCCAGCCATTTCTTCAAATTGGGGAACAAATAGTAGTCCGAGGGAGCCAAGTCTGGAGAATAGGGGGGATGTGAAACGAGTTGGAATCCTATTTCTATTAATTTTGCGACCACAACTGCTGAGGTGTGTGCTGGTGCGTTATCGTGATGGAAAAGGACTTTCTTGTGGGCCAATCGCGGGCGTTTTTCTTGCAGCTCGGTTTTCAAACGGTCCAATAACGATGAATAATATTCACCTGTAATAGTTTTACCCTTTTCCAGATAGTCGATGAGGATTATCCCTTGCGAATCCCAAAAGACAGTCGCCATAACCTTTCCGGCCGAAGGAACGGTCTTCGCCTTTTTTGGTGCAGATTCCCCCTTGGTAACCCATTGTTTAGATTATTGTTTGGTCTCAGGAGTATAGTAATGTATCCATGTTTCATCCACAGTGACGAAACGACGCTTAAAGTCCTCCGGATTCTTCTGGAACAGCTGCAAACCATCCTTGCAACACTTCACACGATTCCGTTTTTGGTCAAGCGTGAGAAATCGCGGCACCCATCTTGCGGATAGCTTTCTCATGTCCAAATGTTTATGCAAAATATTATGTACCCGTTCAGTCGAGATGCCCACAGCACTAGCAATCTCACGCACCTTAACTCTTCTGTCATCCATCACCATATCATGGATTTGTTCAATAATTTCTGGAGTCGTAACCTCCACAGGCCGTCCAGAACGTTCAGCGTCACTTGTGCCCATATGGCCAGTCCGAAAATTTTGAAACCACTTATAAACTATGCTAATCGAAGGTGCAGAGTCACCATAATGTTTATCAAGCTTCTCTTTAGTCTCCTGAGGCGTTTTGCCTTTCATAAAGTAATGTTTAATCACCACACGAAATTCTTTTTCGTCCATTTCTTGAAAATCACTCGACTTCCTTGATTCACACGAATTCCAAACACAAAAAAATAGACCAATATGGCTGAAACTTGGTGTGTGTTCATTCAAGAGATGCTACTAACTAAACATGACCTCGATATGCGCCGGTGGTGCCATCTCTCGGACTTTGCACGTACTTTTCAAACCAGCCTCGTATAGCCGAATTAGAAAATATTTTTGAGCAAAATTTTATTGACGAAATCACTTACGCACAATGGACAAAAGTCGATAGAATCACCTTGCAAGTTATGATATCCCCAGCTGACGAATATTTACAAAAATTAAAGACAGGTTTAGAAAAATTATTCTGCATTCATTCCTTGTAAAAAAACAAAATGATTTTATGAACAATAAAAAAATAACCGTTCAAGTGCAAGTTGAACTTGCACAATTAGTGTTCCGTACGTTGATTGCTTTTAAAATAAAAATTTTTTTACGGAGGTATAAAATGATCAGTCACTTCACAAAACTTAGTTTTCGGCAAAGTTTGTATCCGATCTTTATTGAAAACTGATGGCCTTAACATTTTTGTTTTTTTTTTATATATCAGATAAATTATTAAAGGTAATGCACTCGTGATAATTTTCTTACAATTTACACCCTGTGGCGAATATTCCAGAATTTTTTTAATATTTTTTGATCAGTACTTTTCGGAATAAGGGTGGGGGACAGCGATTTTTCGTGTGCAAGTATTATATTATATATATTTTTGTACTCGTGTTTTTATAAGCTTTCATTTGACACCCCACTCGATGACCTAGTAAAAAAAAATTTTTTTCACCCTCCAAGTCAAAACAACACAACTCTGATGAGGCCATCAATCCCTATATTAGTACCAAATTTTAACTTTCTATGTCAAATAGTTTCGGAGAAAATCGGGTGTGACAGACGGACGGACGGACACCGAAGTGGTCTTATAAGTGTTTGGTACGGAACACTAAAAAGAGTTGACAGAAAAGAGTGCATTGTAATCTGTGATTTTTTCTGGGTACTATGTTTTTGTTGTTCAAGATTCTTTGCAAGGCTATTATTGGAATAACAACCAGGTAACAGTACACCCATTTGTAATTTACTACAGGCATGACGACGGCGAAATTCGAATGAAAAGTTTCGTAATTATATCCGAATGTTTACATCACGATACATTTGCCGTTCATTTGTTCCAAACATATTTAGTGGATTTTATAAAAAAATTTTAAACAAAACTAAAAAAATTACGTATTTTTCTGTTGAGGCAAGTACGTAATACAAAAACAAAAAGACTTGTCAATTTCACTCATCATCTGGAAGAGTTTGATGTAGTTGCAGAGTGGCACCTTTTTCCAACATCCAATGGCAAGGGTGCGTGCGATGGCTTGAGTGACTGCTAGAACTAGCCTTCAAAGAGTACCAAATCCAATGCAAACCAACCACACAACAAACCAAAAGAATTGAATTTGAGTGAGCAACTTAGTCTCTTCCTAACATATCATTTAAATTTGTAGAGAATAAAGGATATATTGAAGAAGCAAAAAAATTAGAGGAAAGATTTAAAATGGCTCTAACTATAAAAGGGACGTTGACATATCATTACATGATACAAATCACGAAAAAAAAAGCAAAAGCGAAGCATTTTTCAGGAACATTCAACTGAAGTTGAAGGTATGAAATAATTACTTACTTTGTAACATATCGTCGAAAATTATATTATATGTATTTTGATATAAAATCCTAGAAAACCCTACTTTTCAAAAATATGGATTTTTTAGATTAAAACATAGTGAATATGGTAATCGTATTTTTTTCGAATTTAATAGTTGTGGAGGCAAGCATGAAAAAATTACTTATACAGTTTCATTCTTATTATTTTTTGTAAATAAACAATTAAAAATTCCATGGTTATACTTTGCAAAAGCCAACATAAAGAGCAATAAAATGGCGAAAGAACGAAGAACTGCTTTTTTAATGTACCGCCGATTAGTGGACTACGATAATTTATAACAATATACATTTGGAAAAAATCCCGATACACGTGTCAACTAATTTTTATATATAAAAGCCATAAACAAATTTTCAGGCAAATCGAAAATATGAAGACTTTTTTCTTTAAATCCGTACGGTTTGTAAAAGAATGACCCATATGCTCTTGTTGCTTGTTTAAAATGTTCGGAGGTAAAAGTTTTGTCAAAATAACATTTGATATTATTCGAATCTTGATTTATTTAAAGGTTCTTAATGAATAAAATCTAGTTCCAGTGACAGTGAACGTAAAGTTGGCACCCTTCCAAATATTGCGGAAATAGCGCAACAAACAGCAAATAATTTATTGCCACAGAAAACCAGCAACAAATATCTAATTTTAGGCAGTATTATTTTTGTGTGTATATCGTATATCTAGGATTGCCTAAAATTAATTTCTGTCAGTTGCCACCAAAGCTTTCTGTGATTTATAATTGTATGCCCACGATATATAAAAATCTGAAAACCAGAAAGCTATGGAATTTTAACAAGGTCATACCAGTTGCTGTATAAAAATTGTTGATCATATTTGTTTATAATTGAATAGTTATAGTAAAAACTTTACAGTTACTGCTCTTACTGCTCTTTAAATAATGTATCATTAATTTATATATAACCGGTCAAGTGCAAGTTGAACTTGCACAATTACTGTTCCGTACATTGATTGCTTTTAAAATAAATTTTTTTGTTACGGAGGTATAAAATACTCAGTGAATTCACAAAACACACCTTAAATGAGTTTTTAACAAAGTTTGCTTTCGATCTTTACTGAAAACTGATGACCTTGATATTTTTGTTTCTTTTTTATATACCAGATGAATTATTAAAAGTAATGCACTCGTGATAATTTTCGTTCAATCTACACCCTGTGGAGAATATTCCAGAATTTTTTCAAAATTTTTTGATGAGTACTTTTCAAGATAAGGAGGGGACAGCGATTTTTCACGATTTTTAAAAAATAATTTAAGAAAAGTGTACGCATGTATTACATTATATATATTTTTGAACTCGTGTTTTTGCAAGCCTTCATTTGACATCCCACTCAATGACCTAGCAAATTTTTTTTTTCACCCCCCAAAACTAACCCCGTAAGTTAAAATTTAGCCTTTGAAGCTACGCGGCTCTAATGAGGCCATCAATTCCTGTATTAGTACCAAATTTTAACTTTCTATGTCAAATAGTTTCGGAGAAAATCGGGTGTAACAGACGGACGGACACCGAAGTGATCTTATAAGTTTTCCGTACAGAACACTAAAAAGTTCTTTTTCTCGAACATTTCGTAGAATAACTCGGGAAAGATGTAAATTCGATTTAATTGCTGACAATGTGGCAAGAATTGGATTGTAAAAAATTATTTAAAAACATATAGTATAAAATTGTCAAGGTCAAACATAGGTGGATGTCATGTTTGCTGCTCTTATTCCATGTCCCGAATTGGACCATATGGCGCTAACCGACGAATTATATTATTTTACCAGAGTGAATTAAACTTTTAGGGTTATATTAACGAAACAGTTCTTTTAACACCTAACAGTGCCTACGCTAAATTATACACGAAATATGAAGCCTTCTCATCGAGAATATGAACTAACTCAAATTATGATTATAATGTAATTAATGAATTTAGTTGGGTAAGACCACGTAAAATCCGCTAAGTGACTAAGACATGCATTACTCTGGCCGTTTCTACAAACACTATGAAAAGATGCGATGGTCGCAAGAAGATCTACAATATATCTAAAGTATAAATTATAAAACTTTTTAAAGACGTTACGTAATTTTATTTGAGGTAAAATACTTGTAATTTTAAGTTTCTTACTTGACATCGTCAAATGTTTGTTCATATTTTAATAGGCACCTGCATTGAAATTTGGCTGAAAATTTCGTTGCATGAAACTTGAAAAATTTACGTTTTAATGTTTTCAATCGTTATCTTTGAACAATGTCATACGAACGGTGCATCGTTATTTTCGGTATAAGTTTATACCTCTTACCATCGCTTCCCCATCAGGCACTGCTTTTACAAAACTACCAAACCGCGGCTCGAGCAGGAAAATCAGTCCACTGATCGTCAAGAGCTCCGATCAGACCGGATTCTCGAAAATAGACCTAGGACTCAATTAAGGTCTAAAATTAGGAGCCAGGCGGAGAAGCATACCCATAGAGGGGCTGCTCCAGCCACGGTTTTACCTTATCTGTTCAGTGCTCATCATAGCGGACTCATATGCCCCATAGTTTTTGCCTCGTAAAAATGGCATTGTGTTTTAACGTTAATAAGTGCTGCTTGCTGTATGTTCTTTAGAGCTTTCTGCTGATATCAGTCCTAATGGCACCGCGAACCGTTACTAGTTGGAGTATCACCGTTTACCGTCGTCAAAAAGATTTATGTTTATTGCAGTCTTTCATCATGTGTTAATCTTACTGTTGACCATCGTCAGTTGATATCGTCATTTACCGCTAGAAGTTGCCGTTCACCATAGTCCATTACTGTTACCGTTACCGTCTAAAGTAGCCAGTTTATGTTACCGTTTATTGTGACTAGAAAGAACTTTTTGCACTGTCTGTCGTATAAGTATTCGATTTATAACTCCGTTTACACGCATATTATTTCCTTCTTTACGTTTCCGCTTCTTCTTTAAAGTGTCACTATAAAGTTGCCAAACCTGAGAATGACAAAACAATTGTTATTTCCTTCATTTTGAAGGGTTCGTTTTATTTTATTATTCTGTCTCATTTATTTTCAAGTAACATCTATGATAGGCAAACGGCAGCAAGTGGTTACCATGAACATGGACCGCTGGTTTACCGGTTTCCTACTTAACAATTTGCCAAAGTCGATGGGTCCTTTACCGTGGAAATCCAAGGGATGGCGCCAGAGATTTAGCCGTTGTACAATTTAGCCGAAAGTCAGCTGACCAATGGGAAATTGCTTACTGCACCAACACCGAAATACCGTTGCAACTTTCTTCTTATCAAAAATTTAAATTTTCGTTAGATCAGGAGTGCTCAAACGGTCGATCGCGAGTGCTTTTTGAGTCGATCTCGAGAAAAAAATTCCGATATAGAACTATTCACAGATTTTGTTTTAGGTAACTAAAACAACAAAATGTAATGAATGAACTACTAAAATTTATTCAATCCACAATTAGGCCAGAATAACCCCCTCATCACTTTCTTTTATCATAATAACCCCCTGCTAGCGGCAAAAGGCGGCTTTATCAAAGGAACGCGCGGTACTTGTCAAAGAAAAGCCGCGTTTTTGATTCCCGCCGATTTTTCTAGAAACTTCGGGCGGCGTGTTTAACGGGAACATTCGAGACTTCGTTCGCGCCGATATAAATGTTGCGCTCGCAGGAATAGGAGTCAGTCTGAGTTGTAACTTGAAGGTGATACATCGATACAAAGTTTATTAATAAATAGTCCAAAATGAGTGCGGCGAAGAAAAGTAAAACTTTTCATTTTAATAACGATTGGGAGGAAGAATTTTTCTTTTGTATGGTAAAGAATAAGTGCATTTGTCTCATTTGCCGTGCGTCAGTTGCAATACCTAAGCATGGGTAACGGTTCATAAAAACTATGAAAAGGATTTTCCGTCACAGAGTGAATTAAGAAAACGAAAAGTACGTGATTTGATAACTTGTTTGAAAAAAGAACAAACCATGTTCACAAGACCAGCCAAACAATCAAAAGCTGCAACGATCGCGTCATTTAAAATATCTCATATATTGGCGAAACACAAGAAACCATTTGATGATGGATTGGTTGTGAAGGAAGCATTTATCGAAGCAGGTGAGACTTTATTTGGAGTTTTTAAAAATAAAACAGAGATTATGTCTGCTATTAGAGAACTTCAGTTATCTCGTCCGACTGTCACAAGGCATGTTGAAGTCATGAGTCAGGACATGGCAGATAAACTAAAACATGATATCATGGAATGTACATAATTTTCTTTACAGTTCGACGAATCCACCGATATGACAGACACTACCCAGCTGTGTATTTTTATTCGAATGGTATTCAATGACATGTCGGCTAAGGAAGAGTTTTTGACAATGATTCCTCTGAAAGGAAAGACCCGTGGCGAAGATATATATAACGTATTCTTTGTAACAAACTACAAGCTACCAATATATAAACTAGTGTGCATTACAACCGATGGAGCACCAGCAATGACTCGAAACAAAAACGGTTTTGTAGCGTTGTGTCGAGCTAATGATGATTTCCCTTCATTTTTCTCCTTCCATTGCATTATACATCAACAAGTTTTGTGTTCAAAAGTTCTAAACATGGAGGAGATTATGGGCATTGCAATAAAATTTGTGAATTCTATCCGTGCACGTAGCTTGCAACGAAGGCTCTTTAAATTGCAGTTGGAAGATAGTGAGTCAGCTGAACACACTGATTTAGTTCTTCACACGGACGTCAGGTGGTTGAGTCGCGGAAAATTCCTAGAAAGGTTTCAAGAATTATTGCCCGAAATAACAGCTTTTCTGGACGAAAGAGGTGATGACACTCAGATGCTGAAAAACGGAAAATGGCTGACTGATTTGGCATTTTTGACAGACATCACAATGCATTTAAACACCATAAATTTGAAGCTTCAAGGTAAAGGAAAAACTATTATTGAGATGATTAGCGCAATAAACGCATTCAAAAGTAAATTGCAACTTATGATAGATCAACTGAAAAGAAAGGATCTGAAAAATTTTCCGTCTTTGAAAGCAAGGATTCCTCAGTTAAATTATGATATTTATGAGGCAGAATTATCAAATATTTTGGGCCAATTCGAAATACGTTTTTATGATTTCAGTAAATTGGCAAATATCGCATCATTTATGAGTTATCCTTTTTCGTGTAAACATTGAGGAAATTAGGTACTGAAATAGCAAGTCAGTTTAACATGGACTCATGTTCTGTTGAAAATGAGTTAGTGCAGATTATATCAGATATACATCTCAAAGCCACAGCATCTGATACAAAATTTTGGTGTTTTATATCTGAAGATAAATATCCGAATCTAAGGCAAATCGCCCTTCAATTGACGGCAATGTTTGGGTCAACTTACTTGTGCGAGTCTGCATTTTCTGAAATGAAGATAATTAAGTCAAAATATCGCAATCGACTAACTGACGAACATATGTTATCATGCTTGCGATTAGCACTCGGTAATTACGTACCATCTTATGAAAAGTATGCTGAGGACATGCAGTACCACGCTTCAACATCCAAAGTCACTCTTTAGTTAAGTTTAGACACTAGAACTCGTTTGTTTTGTAAGAACCAATAAACTCGCAATTTTGAATAACTATGAGTTTTTCATTGACATTTTAGAGCAGACCTACACTTATCTTGACTAAAAAAATGCATATTGTGCGAAAAACTAATATCTATGCCACGATACACCTTACCTAGATGACAATCCTGCATCACACTTACTTGCAGCCTCTCAGAGTCGATCGATCGGAGTCTAACAATATTGAGGTAGATCGCCAGTAGTTCAAGTTTGAGCATCTCTGATGTAGATATTAACTTTGAACATCCATGGCTTAAATTTATAGTTTTCAAGACATAGTAGATAGATCTAATTGAGCTTAAATATGGTATTATAAATATGTCAAGAAGCGTAACTTAGAAGAGGATTAATAAGTGTTATTCTAAATGCTAAAATACTTTTAAAACCGCCAAAATTTCTATTTTCTATAAAATAAGTGTTAATACATAATAACGTTGTATACCTAATTAAAAAATATATTTTTACTGCTTTTTTCATAACAACGAAGTTGCTTCTATTTTCTTTTAATTGGGAACCTAATATTCCGTAACATCTGAGTCAATTTTACAGGTAGACTCATATTGGCCGTTGTCGCTTCTAAGATCGAAAATTTTGGATCCGACAGAAACCGATTATACCCAATTATACAATATGTGGTAGTTTCTTGACCGGAACTATCCCTAGTGTGTTTTCAACGAGACACACGGACCCAGAGTAAAAAATAGTACTAAGCATACAGATACGTGTATTTGGTACAACCGTACTCTACACTTTTTCGTACGGGCTGTACTAGAATGTAAGTTCAATACTCACGACTGTTAAGCTGTGCAATGAGTACATTAACATAGAAGGGGTGGGAAAGACACAAACTGGAGGATTTGTAGGCTGCGATCTTCTATTTATATAGCTTGGATGATATAATTATGAATATTGAAAGGCAATAAACTGGGCAAAAATCATGTATAAGGGACACACGCCCTAATCAAAGTTTATGAACTTTTTATTTAATTGACATATATCATCAAAAATATAAATAAAATATAAATAAAAGATATAAAAAACTTTGCAGAAAAATATTCTTTCGATTTTTATACGGTAAAAAACACAATAATTGGAAAATAAGTAAGCCAAATTTGTACAAGTATTAATGTCGTCGCATCAGGACGTTCCCCAGTCAAAACAGAAATAAGAAAGAACAGTATAAGAATTTTTCATCGATCAGCAAGTTAATATAAAATATTTAAAAAAAGAGCGATATCCAATGGTTTTTTTCTTCTACTCAAAAAACTAAATCAGACTAAAAAGGACTTTGTGTTAAATTTTTTATAATATTAAATTAAACGAAATACCCAAATGTTTTTCTGTACATTTCAGTTAGTAATATAAATACTTAAAGCATTAATAAATATAATTTTTAAGGCCAGCGGCACATGATTAAAATGATATAGCTGATAGTGGTACATATCAAAAGAGGGTTTAAGCTTTAATCTAGACACAGTGAAAACCAATCACATTGGCTTTCATCAACAAAATATTCCTTTTGGTATCCGAACCATGTATGTGGCATAATACAGGTTTGACAACGACATGTAGCTTGCTTTGTGGCTACTCAGTTTGTGCATCTCACTCAATGGAAAATGTAAAAAATAATTCCCTCTTTTACGTTTTTAATATAGACTACTTTGGCTCCATAAATTTATTTTACTGATTCATTAATATTGTAACTTAATTCTGAAACAAATGTACAGAGTGAGTCAACGATAGAGTGAAGTTCATTATCTCGTTTCTTTAGGGAATGACGAAAAAATGTTAAATACTATAGTTTTAGGGAATGTTAAGGTGCACAGTTTAAAGTTATTTTTAAATATACAGGGAACTTCAAAAAAGTGTGGACGATATAAAACATTTTTTTTTTAAATGGAACATCCTATTTTCTAATTTATTTTTTAATTCTGCGTAAAATTTTTTATCAATAATGTTATATACCTAAACCTAGTAGTTTTTCTAATATTTCATTTAAAAAAAAAAATACTAGTTGTCAGTTTTGTAAAAAATTGCCAGTAGCGCCATTATTTCAAAGGTAAAATATTCATAATTGGTACGAGCGTTCTATAGAGATGAAGAAAAAGATGTATGTAAAGAAATTTGAGTTAGATGCTACAGGGTGTTCAAAATAAATTTATGCATTTCGACTATTTTAAATTGAAAAATCTCAAATTTTTTAAATAGCACACCCTATATATTATTATTTTTTCTGATAGATTTTACAAAACCCTCCTACTTTTATTAAGTATGTCATCTACCTATTTCTAATAGTTTTCGATTTATTTTGAATTTTGCAATTTTTACCCTTGTTTTTAATACATATATTACGCTATAACATCATAGTTGCCAAGATAAAACAAAAATGTAGACATTGTCAAATTTTGACATATCTATTAAGCGAGTTAAAATAGTTTAATTTGTTGTAGTAAGTGTCGTAAAAAGGTAATAGTTATGGATTTTCCTAAAAATTAATTAATATATATACAGTTTCTATACTGGGCGAGGCGGGAAAAAATTCTCTTTTGGCAGTAAGGCTTTACGGAGTGAAGTACCCTAATAGACGTACACCATCTAGAATATCTTTTCACTGCTTCATGGAACGGTTTGATGGGCGTGGTAGCGTTAAGTATACGAAACGGAAAGTAGTAAACCAAAATGCTACCAGTGAGGAAAAAGAAATGGAGATTTTACCTTATGTTGAAGATAATCCCCAGGGCAGCAGCCGTCAACTAGCTGACTTATATGACCGACCCCAATTGACGGCTAATCGCACCACGGGAAAATACGAGTATCACCCCTTTCATATGGAACTACACCAAGAACTTCAAGACTGTGATTTTGAACGACGAATAAACTTATACTTATACCACCATGAATGGAGCAATAGAGGCCGATCCAAAATAATGTTTTCTGATGAAGCTACTTTTCGCAGTAATGGAGCAGTTAACAGCCATAAGATGCATTATTATTCTACAGTTAATCCATTTGGGTCCGGGAAGTTCAAAACCATTGGTCGCTTAATGTATGCTGTGGAATATTAAATTTTCGAATTATTGGTTCATATTTTTTTCCGCAAACCGCTTAACGGGAATAGATATCTAAATTTTTTGCAAAACGAATTACCCCAGCTTCTTGAAGAAGTTGATAACTTTGAAAGGGAACAAATGTGGATTCAAGAAGACAGAGCTCCTGCTCATTACCACCGGAAAGTTCGGGAATTTTTAAAGGATCGTTACCCACAAAAATGGATCGGTAGGGATGGATTCATTCAGTGGCCCCCTCGATCATGTGATTTAATACTTTTAGACTTCTTTTTGTGGGATTACATTAAAGATAGTGTTTATGTGAATCCCCCTACAATACCAGTAGATATGGAAAAAAAGGATACGGGATACGTGACGGACAATAACGCCTTTTATGCTTAGGAAAGTAAAGGAAAATATAGTTAAACGACTAAACATGCGTATTCAAGTAGACGGGCATATTTCTGAACATTCGTTACGTCATAATAATTATTCATTAGAGAAAATTATTAGAAATAGGTATATGACATACTTAATAAAAATAGTTGGGGGGGGTTTGTAAAATCTATCAAAATAAGTAATAATATACAGGGTGTGCCACTTAAAAAAATTTTCAATTTAAAATAGCCGAAATGCATACATTTTGAACATCCTGTAGCCTCTAACTCAAATTTCTTTACATATATCTTTTTTTTCATCTCTATAGAACGCTCGTACCAATTATGAGTATTCCACCTTCAGAAACAATGGCGCTACTGGCAATTTTTACAAAACTGAAAACTAGTATTTTTTTTAAAAAAATTGAAATATTAGAAAAAACTACTAGGTTTAGGTATATAACATTATTAATAAAAAAAGTTATAAAATTTTACGCAGAATTTAAAAATAAATTAGAAAATAGGATGTTCCATTTAAAGAAACATATGTTATATTGGCCACACATTTTTGAATTACCCTGTATACTCAAAAATAATTTTAAACTGTGCACCTTAACATTCCCTAAAACTACTGTATTTAACATTTTTTTCGTCATTCCCGAAACAAATGAGATAATGAACTCTATCGTTGACTCACCCTGTACATTTAAACATTTGTCGATTTTTACCTTTTTTAAAGGCGAATGTAAGTGAGTAAAATCAATGGGTCAATTAATCTTATGAAAACAAAAGAAAAGTTGTTACTTATTCTACTGCATTATATAAAGGGAGGTAAAGGTGGCAGAAGAGTTTTTTAAGCAAGTTTAATCTATATGATTAATTAGCGAGATGACAAGATTTCAAGAAAGTGACAGTTGGATGAGGTATTATAGAATAGTGTCACCAAAAGCACAAACCTGTTTGTCTATAGAAAAAAAAACATATTATGGCATAAAGTGTGTGTTTCTAAGTTAGAGTTACTGATTAATTTAAAAACATACATTCACCTTATTGTTAAAGAAACATTGCCACTGTGTTTTCCATTTAAATAACCGGTCAAGTGCAAACTGAATTTGCACAATTAGTGTTCCGTACGTTGATTGCTTTTAAAATAAAGACTATTGTTATGATGGTATAAAATGATCAGTGACTTCGCATAAAACACACCCCAAATGAGTTTTCAACAAAGTTGGTTTCCAATCTTTACTGAAAATTGATGAACTTGAATTTTTTTTTTTTATATACCAGATAAATTATTAAATGTAATACACTCGTGATAATTTTCGTTCAATCTACACCCCTTGGAGAATTTTCCATAATTTTTTAAAAATTTTTTGATGAGTACTTTTCGAAATAAGGTGGGGGGGACACCGATTTTTCGCGATTTTTTAAAAATAATACAAAGAAAAATGTGCGCAAGTATTACATTATATATATATATATATATATATATATATATATATATATATATATATATATATATATATATATATATATATATATATATATATATATATATATATATATATATATATATATATATATATATATATATATATATATATATATATATATATATATATATATATATTATATATATAATATATATATATATATATATATATATATATATATATATATATATATATATATATATATATATATATATATATATTATATATATATATATATATATATATATATATATATATATATTATATATATATATATATATATATATATATATATATATATATATATATTAATTTATATATATATATATATATATATATATATATATATATATATATTTTACTCATGTTTTCACAAGCTTTCATTCCGATTTCACCCCCAAAACTAACCCCTTAAGACAAAATTTGACTTTTAAAACTACACGGCTTTATGAGGCCATCAATTCCTATATTACTACAAGATTTCAACTTTCTATGACACATAGTTTCGGAGAAAATCGGGTGTGACAGACAGACAGACGGACAGACAGACAGACATACACCGAAGTGATCTTATAAGTGTTCCGTACAGCATCATTAATTTGGAAAACATATAAATTAGAATTCACACTTTTGAAATAAAATACAGTATATCTGTTTCACTGAATTTATTCAGATCACTCTGACACGTGTTCTGGTCTCGCAACCATTTCGAAGAGGTTACAATGTCTTATTGTATATCTCTACGCGGTCGCGAGACTGGAACACGTGTCAGAGTGATCTGAATAAATTCAGTGAAACACATATATTGTATTTTATTTCGAAAGTGTAAATATTAAAATGTTTCACCTAGAACTGATCGCGAACTCAATAAATTTTATATATAAATTAAAGTATTAGATAATTTAATAAAATGTAATGGATAACTTTAAAGAAATTATAAATAATGTATTGTTAAAAACTCCCTCTAATGTTCACTAAATGTTTAATATAATCGAATATCACAAAATAGTAAAAATAAATTACTAGAAATTTAACCTGTGAAATCACCTGAGATTTTGCAACGAGGTCTTTAGAGCCCAACCTAGCAAACGATGAAGTTCCACATGACTGCGCAAACTCACACATCATAAACAACATTGAACAGTGAGAAATTAGTGTTTCGTACGGAACAGTACAGAAAGCATCGGTGTTTATCTGTCTCTCTCCCTGTAACACCCGATATTCTCCAAAACTATTTGACATAGAAAGTTGAAATTTGGCGCTAATATAGAAATAAATGGCCTCATTAGAGCCCTGTAGTTTTGAAAGTTAAATTTTGACTTAAGGGGTTAGTTTTGAGGGGTGAAATCGGAAGTGAAAAAAAAATTTACCAGGTCATCGAGTAGGGTGTCAAATGTGTGTTCAAAAATATATATATAATATAATACTTGGGCACAATTTTCTTTGTATTATGTTTAACAAATCGCGAAAAATCGCTGTACCCCACCTTATCTCGAAAAGTACTGATCAAAAAATTTTGAAAAAATTCTAGAATATTCTTCTCAGGGTGTAGATTGCACAAAAATTATCACAAGTGCATTATCTTTAATAATTTATATGGCATATAAAAAAAATTAAAAATTCAAGGTCATCAGCTCTCAGTAAAGATCGGAAAAAAACTTTGTTGAAAACTCATTTGGAGTGCGTTTTATGAAGTCACTGATCATTTTATACCTCTGTCACAAAAATTTTTATATTAAAAGTACGTACGGAATACTAATTGTGCAAGTCCAACTTGCATTTGGCCGGTTATTTTTGAATCTTCGTTTCATTAACATTTGCAATATATTGATTTCATAAACATCGTTGAATGTCTTTATGGGCTTTTTTCTCAATTTAAATAAGATTCGACGTAAGTGTTTTTTAGTAAATATAGCAAAAAACAAATAAAATGGCTATTTGCTACATGCGCAATAAAAACAAAAATTACTTTTTTAAATAAGTTTTTAGTAATTTTTCTTTATTTAGAATTAAAAACTATAAACGTTTAACTAAATCTTATTTAGTTGGTAAATTTCTAAAAACCCGTAAAAAGGTGAGATTAATAACTCTATGACAGAAAATGTTCAAGCAGAAAAATCCCCGTACAACTGATGTGAATTAAATGAGGAAGAATTCTACTAGTTGCGCTGACATGAAATTTATTCTAAAGGAAAGTAGATCTGCAATCCATTAAGGTAAACTAAACCACTGTCATTTGAAGACAGGTCACAAATTTAGACTTGAAAGTATTATCATTATGGTTAGTACCGGTTATTGGAAAATTTAATTTAATTTCACTAGTATCTGATTGTATTTGCAATTTCCTTTTATCTTTATTTTGAATTTACGACAGACCTTTAAAACCCAGTTGTCAGTGTAAAATGGAAAGGCGATATGGACTAACGTTTGCATATATTCGATGGATTAGTTCGGCGAAGCTTAGAAAATGTATAAATCAACAGGACTAGTTTCGTTTAAAGCAAGATTGGGAGTTTAAGATAACGGGTTCAGTAATTGTATATTTTATAGTTTTTTTACAGTAGTTATGCTCTACTAAGGAAACGAGAAAGAGGAAGGAAAGTTTCTTTAATTTAAGTAAAAGGTTTTTCTTCAAGGATAATTATAAAATATCACAGCGGACGTTCTTAGTGTATATATTTTGCTTATCTGTTAGAGCTCTTTACAGAGAATGTTTTAAAGGTATGGCGTTTTAACAAGTTTCACCTTAAGCCATCAACAATGGCTTCTTGACTGTAAATCTCCAGGTGAAGATCAAATAGCTAATGAGCTACTAAAATATGAGGAATACTCTCTGATTAAGCAACTCCAGACCCTTATACAGAGGATTATAAGATCGAATAGAATCCTAGGCGAATGGAGAACAGCCACAGTTATACTAATGCACTAGAAGGGAGAAAAAGAAGATCCAAATGACTGTAGAGGCATAAATCTACTAAACTGTACACTGAAATTAACCACAAATATTATTACAACAAAAATAAACGTGAAAATACAACTGAACCAGGAATAGCAAGGGTTGAGAAGTGGGCGCTCATGTTGCTGTGATTCCAGGAATTCATTGTGATACAGGTAAAAGAAAAATCCATAGAATACAACATTCGAGCATACTTGTGTCTGATAGACTTAAAAAAAAGGTTCCGATAGTGTGCAAATAGAAGACGTTATTCATTTATTATATAACAGGAACATCTCATTAGACCTAATTAAAACTGTCGGGAATATAAATAAAGACAATAAAGCAGTCGCAAAATTAGCAGAAAAATGACAAAACCAATCAACTATGAGACTGGAATTAGGCAGGGAGACTCTTTAAGTCCTCTTCTATTTAATATTGCCATGGATGAAACTGTAAAGAATGTTAAAAGAAGGGATATAGAAAGTGTAACAAAAACTTAAAATTATATGTCGAGAATTTGCAAATGCAAAATGACCAACAAATAAAGATCCCATGAATGCTATATTCCATGCCTTTCCTCCTATGACTATAGTTTCTGAGCCTATACTCTTCATCAGGGAGGCTTTAGGCAACGGTATCGATCGTTAAGACCAGAGTACCGTGGAGATTCAAGTTGGAATGACTCTCGCTGGCTTATAGCAATCTTGGTACTTTATGTAAACGAGGTACTACTCGTTTGGCAAGATACAGACTCTTGCGCCATCTGTTGAGAGTTTCGAACATCAAAAACTGCTCAACTATTTTTTTAGTCACTGAATCCAAATATGATATCTGATTTTCTCATATATATATCATATTGAATTCAGTTATCGTCCACAAATGGACTCAACATAGTCAAAAGTGCATTTTATCTATCTTGCAATCATGTATTCGATTTATGGAATATTGCTTTTTTCAACTTGGAGTACTTAGTTAACATGAGCCCCCTTACCTCCAATGACTCTGAGTGCTTGGTAACTGTGAGTTACTCTTTCATCGTAATACTCAGAGTGCTTGCCCTTTGCCTCTCACGGCTTAGGGGTACTCGATTAACGTGAGCCTCTTGCCTCTTACGAATCGGGGTGCTTGATTAACGTGAGTCACCTTAACACTCACGACTTGGGGTGCTTGATTAACGTGTGTCCCCGTGCCTCTCACAACTTAATGATGAATATTTTTATAGGAATAAAAATTTGGGTGTCCCAAAATTCACGGGCCATTTGTATGGTAAAGTGTTTCCAACAAAACAAAAAACACAGCGTAACAGCTGACAGTTCAGGGTTATTAAAACTGGAGCGCTACACGAAAGAACAACGAGTTTCATTGTTGAGCAATATTTTAAAAATAGTGAAAGTTTGACCTCTACAGTTCGAAATTTTCGTAGAAAATATGGTCGGAATAGTGATTTAACCTCATCAACTGTGAAGAGATTAATTGAAAAATTCAGAGAGTTGGATCAATTAGTGACCTTAAACGCTCTGGCCATCCTTCAACAAGTCGTTCGACACAAATATTGAAGCAGTTCGTGAGAGTGTTGCTGAGACTCCAGGAATATCAATTCGGCACCGTAGTCAAGAATTGGACATTTCGAGAAGCTCGCTACAGCGTATTCTCACGAAAGATTTGCATCTTCATGCTAACAAAGTTCAATTGACTCAAGAACTGAGACTTACTGACCACGCACAACGAAGAGTGGATACTCATTTTTCGAAGAAAACACAGCCCTACAAAAAAAAAAGTGGGGTATAATTTTGATGCAATATATCAGATCCCTAGTAATTTTGCCCGCTGATCACGAATCTGACGTCAGAATATCGCCATCACATCTCATTTTTTTTCTAACCTCAAAAAATAGGTAAAAATTAGTAAAAATAAGGAAAATATACTCCTAAAAAATTGATTCAAGCTTTTTCATGAATCCAAGATGTATTAATATGTATTCGGACACGCTAAGCTAATAATTCATCGGTTGGATTAAGCCATACAGTTCTGTTTTCTTTCTAACCTCAATAAATCAGACAGATATAGTGCTTCTCGAATGCAAAAACGAATTCAAATTAAAATTCAACCGATTCTTACCAAATTTGGTACACGGGGGTTTTTTGGGTTGCTGATCATGAATCTGAGGTCGGATTTGCAAAATTCAAAATGGCGGATCCAAGATGGCGGACAAAATTTTTGAAAACCAACCGATTCCTACCAAATTTGGTATACAGTTGGGGAATTCCTCAAACCTGATACTCTTAAACCCTAAACCCTGAAACCTTAGACTCCCACACCCTTAAGCCCTAGAATTGCGAAGGTTAGACCCGCGCCTAACTTTCCTTTTTTTGGCTGTATCTTGTTCTTTTTCCGCGAATGACCTATTCAAAGGCTTTCTGCCCAAACGCTTTTGAGGACTTGTTTCTCTTTTTAGCGACCAGCAATAGTCCGCTAGCATATGGTCATCCCATCGTCCTTGATACCGATTTTCTATGATTTTCAGATCTTGGTGAAAACGTTCCCCTTGCTCCTCACTGTAGTCACCAAGATTATCT
>CM032447.1:168763399-168765562 GCA_019049505.1 Pachyrhynchus sulphureomaculatus | reverse complement strand
CCGATTATTTTAGGTTATGTACTTAATATTTTTTTAAGGCGATTTTATGACAGGTAAAATGAAATTTTTTTTATCGCAGCATAGCAACGAACAGAAGCTAAGATATTTAAGAAATAGTCAGCCAAAAGCGTTTAAAATGTGAAAAAATACACTAAAGTAGAATAAAAGTGGCCTTGTGGTCAAAAATTAGGCTTAGAAAACTCGTTTATATTTATGTTGGCACTGTTTGAAAGTAGCTGAATCGATTTTCAAGCTCTACCCAAAAATTTCCAAAATCATGTAAACTTTATGGCATTTCCCTCCACTATATCTGACTTGTGCTATTATAATAGTACTAAATTAGTTATTCCTAAGAAAATACGAATTAATAAAAAAAAATAATAATAATAATTTTTGGTAATAGTTTTTCAACCAACGACTTCGCTGTCAACCAGCTGGACAACATTAGGAAAGGGTGGCCGACTACTTTGACATACGTTTTAAGATTTCAGTCATTTACTTCTATTAGAAAAAACACAGAAAACATTACATTAATTTTATAATCGTTAAAGTTATCTAAAATAAAACGAACTAGGTTCTTTTGAAAAATCTGATTAGTCACAAATTTTCCTTTGTACAAGTAAGTACTTCGGACAAAGTAAAACGTATAAAATGCTGCCAGAATTGAATTTTCGTTTTATAAAGCCATGTATTTATTCCCTTTGTAAAAGGAAACTTAATTTTAAACGTAGTGAACTTTGGATTTTTTTCTTTTTGTTGTTTATAACGCTTCTTTGATCAGCAATGTATAATAAATATCATCACTCATATCGTGGTGGCATTTTTTTAAATTTACAACGCAACCCAAGATAAGTGGGTAACTTTTCAAATATATGAAATTTAATAAAAATTTCTTTTCCATAAAAAATCCCGCTATGCTGTCTAACATACGATTCTTTTAAGAATTATATATATTTATTGAAATTAAGGCTTGCTGATGAATTCCAGTTTACTTTGTTATTTCTAAGCGTTATTTTGCTCATATTTAAATTCTCGGTTATTAGTTAGAACGATTTTTTTTCACAAAGTATTTGCAAGTTTATAAATTGCTTTAAAAAACGTAAATATTTTCACCACCAGATGCTGAAGTTTGGCACCAAATAGCTCGTAATGTCACATTCAACTTGGCACTAAAATCAACATTTGAAGTGGTAGCTAGTTGTTTTCTTCACTAGCAAGTGTTAAAAAAAAAGAGAAAAAAGTTAACGTGTTCCATCATAGAATTATGTGTTAGATGTTCAGATGTTTGATCCACTTTTCCACACCGTCTTAGTCTCAACCTACTTTAAATGACGAACTTTTTAATCTTTCTATCTCTTTCTAAAAGCGCTTCCTGATAAAATTTGTTCTTTTTGTTTGAGAAAACATAAGTTGGAAAAGAATAAATATAAATCATTATCAAAAATGAACAAATACAGTGCGACCTCGATAATCCGGACTAATTAAAACCGCGGTGATCCGAATTAGTAAATAATTCGAATTACTGAAGCAGGACATTATTTATATTAAAAAACGAATCGTTTAATACGAAACAACTAAAAAATAGTACATACATAGAATAATATTTAAAATAAAAGCATATCTTATCAAGTTTTATCTTATTTTGTAAAAAAACATGTAATTTTTGTTTGCTCGACCCTTCTCTGGTTCATCATAAAAGCAATTTTTTAAATCTTTGAGTTACAAGAACATCACTTAGAGGGATATCATTTTCTTCTGCCCATCTCATGCACATATTGAAACTTTTAACTGCCTCATCATTCTTCACAGTGTTCTTAACAGTCTGGTTTGTATTAGTATTTAACTCTGAACCTTCATTAACACTCTCGTGTTGTTCATCTGTATCATCTATGTCTTCCAGTGGTAACAAATCTACATCATTTTCAAGCAAATTACATATTTCCACGTTCGTGAGATTCTGCTCAGTGAGAACATACAGCATATCTGAAACTTCTGTTAAATATTTACGAATTAACCAAAAAAATACTAAAAGAAAAATTTCAGGATTTACCTTTCATTTCTTCATTCGTGGAAAGCAAATTGTGCCGCAAGCAGATCTTCAGCATCATATTCAGTGTCTGGGTTTGTATCTGCCCCAAAAGCCATAATTTTGTGAACAGACAG
>CM032447.1:168745899-168758399 GCA_019049505.1 Pachyrhynchus sulphureomaculatus | reverse complement strand
TTCCAAAAAGAAATAGACTACACTAGTCTATTAAACTTAGGCTACTTATGAAAAGGTACAAAGTGGTACACTATCACTTAATACTAAGGTCAGAACTTAAAACAAAAGTACAGACTTCGGACCTTATTACTAGACTTAATTCAATTAAGCATTAATATTAAGTACAATGAAAACCAAATGAAAATCTTTGTATGATCACAAGAATCTTATAACTAGACTTAACTTAATTAGACACTAAGGTTAAGTACATCAAAAAGCAAATAAAAATCCTTGCATGAACATAAGAAATACCTGTTCAAAGTAACAATCGCGGTCTTCTTATATAAAAGAATCAGCTCTATTATTGTTACCAAAACAAAAAAGTATAACTTTGTCTAGACTCTTGTCTAAATCAAAAAAAAAGTGAACTGAAATAAAATATGAACACCCCCCTTAAAATATTTTAAGGATTGTCTGAAAATTTTTTATTTCAGCAAAAGAAATTTATTAAAATTCTTAAATAAAGAAAAAAATAAAAAAATGATTCTAGTGCAAACACTTACACTAAAAAGAAAAAGTCTTGTCAGACCATTTAGCACTAGGCCAAAAAAAAAATATCTGGATAAATATCCAGACAAACGCTCGGGAAAAATCGCCATCCATGCTCTAGCTCACCGCTAAGAGAACATTCCAAATCTAGTATCACTACTAGTCGCACTCAGAAAATAATCGCACTCTATCGCGCAATGTCGACGTCCTAAGACATCTAGACATGCTAAAATCGCTAGGGAAAACGCTCTGGTTGATCGCCAGAAAACACGTCAGCTTATCGCCAACAAAACACTCTGGTATATCGCCAGAAAAAAACTCGGCTCCTCGCCAAGAAAACACTCTGGTATATCGCCAGAAAAAAACCTCGGCTCCTCGCCAAGAAAACACTCGTAAATAGTCCTCAACTACACAAAGCCTGCGTTCTAAAAGAACAATCTCGCCATTAACATAGTGAGTAGCTATAAAAGCTAACAATACCACTATAGGCACAGTGAATAGCTATAAAAGCTAAAATTCACTCTAAACACAGTGAATAGCTATAAAAGCTAAAATTCACTAAACTGAATGATCCTGCTTCAAAAAGCAATGTTCACTAAGAACAGAATGATTAGTCTGCGCACAACTAACATTCAAGGAAACATTCCCAACATAACTATATGAGACAGCAAGTCTCGAAATAGGACCTCCCTAAAGTCATAATCCTAAATATAGGAGTCCATAAGCAAAACGACTCAAAATCTCGCATTTTGAGCACATGCCCTCAGGCAACCAACATACACCGAAATATATACAGAAATATGTACAGAAATATATACAGAAATACATACAGGAGTTCAAATCCCAAACTCTTGGTTATGATTACTCCATACTGAGCTTGGTGAAAGCTCTTAGCAAAAGCTAATCAAATCTTCGGCACATCGCACCAAAGTGACAAATCTGCCTAGAAACATGAGCCAGAAGAAAACGCCCTCCGTCATTCTTCAGGGTGGCTACACAGAGATATAAAACTTAACCAGCATTGCGCTTCTCCAAGTTGCATGAAGAACCCTCGTGTACTGGTCTCGCCCTAGAACAACAACGAAAAACATTCAATCCATCCCACATAACAGGAGACAAACACCTCACCACGATATACTGAATGGTGGAGACAATAAAATACAGAATTGGTGACCCTGGAGTCCACCAACAAAAAGGGAGTAGATTATAGCATCCACTAAACTAAAACGGTGTCTACCACACCACCATAAGTCAAAAAAAATTAATCAATAGGGTGTTCCGAAACACACTACTGCCAACAGCCTGTCACCACTAATAGGCTAATTGGAGCTGAGGTCGACTACAGTAGCTAGGCTCTCCTTTGGTTCAAATAGAAATAACCATTGGGTAACAAAACCCCTAAAGGTCCCAAAGGTCAAACGTTCACCCCCATAGACTACCCTTCCAATCAGTCTGTTCCTCAGGAAGACTAACTCCCTGCCAAACGTCGTAACGGCATCTGTTAGCACCCGGTGCATCACAGCCTGTAAAAACAAATCACTCATGGGATACAACCTAAAAGGTTTACAAGGTTGACTTAACCAAGCTTCTAACGAAATTTTAAAAAAACGAAAATGAGCTTAAAAAGCTACATGAAGCAAAAATTTCTCAAATTTTTGGTGGCAACGCAACAAAACTTTTGAAGACGACAAGAGCTTTTCCAGCTTAATCAGAAACAAGAAGAAAACATCGTTGACAGCTAAAATATTCGATCATGGTGTTAATCGTCTTCCTAGACAATAGCCTCTAGAAGAAACTGCTACAGGTATCAGGCATAACCGTTTTCTGTCAGCCCAAACTTCTAATTACCTCTTGGAAATCTAAAAATTCGGTTAGGAATCTTCCTTCACTGCGCTTAGCCTCTCTTGACAAGGTTCTCATCTCGGTATCAGATTTTGATCATTTCTTTGTGAAACGACTGTCTTACTCTGCTCTCATCTCTTGTAAATGATCAGCCTTTAGTTCTCCTGCAGGACTTCAATTTCCTATCAATCTGATAGTAAACCGAAAAAACTCAACATACGCCTATGAGTCCATGCAAAAAAAATTTTAAAAAAAATTAGTGACTCAAAGGTAACGTTTAAACGGCTCTGAAAAAAAAATAGAAAATACCCTCAGTTTGTCAGTTCAGAAGAAGATCTAAATCAAAATAATCCAAGTCTTAGACTTACTGGATAAACCAAAATCAATTTACTCTTAATTGCACCCAACATATACCACTAAGGTAATAGAAAATACACCCACTCGGGTAACAAACTTTGAAATTGCTCATAAAAATTTTGACTCTACATCACACTACACGAGCTACATCTTGCGCTTGTCCTAACTCAAGATCACCTTGGATTGCCTCTAATCAAAATTTCGCTTCCAAGTGTCAAGAACTGGATATTATTTGGGGTCATAAGCAAATCAAATCCCGCGACCACCGACATACCAGTCTTATGATATATCCTGAGTGTGACTCTTTCGCAAGCTCGCAACAGCTGAGTCGATGCTAAACATCAACTACAATCAACCTAAGTTTGGATATGATCAGTACCCAAAACCTTAGCATTAAACAATAAAAGTAAGCTATTCTCTGCTCAACTTTTATAACAGTCAAAAAAAACGAGGTCGTCACCTCTACAGAGCAACATCAAAAAAAATAAAGTAAAGCAATTAAGATAATGTAAATATAAATTATTCTTCTTCTGACAAACTTTCACTAGGGTTAGGTTCATTGAATGGTTTTAAGTCTTTAATATGCCATCGTCCTATTTTAGTCCCATCTAAATTAACTAAACCATAAACTAAATCTGAAATCTTTTCTCTAATCACGCAATGCACATACTTAGGTACCAACTTAGATGTGAATTTATCTGCTGCACTGGAAAGAATTTTATTTTTTCGCCAAACGTGATCACCTATATTAAAGGCAAAATCCCTTTTCCTAAGATTGTAAGACTTACTGTTCCGTTCATAAGCCTTATGTATCCTACTACGCACGTCGGTGAAAATATCTTTTAAACCCTTTAAATTTTCGGCGTACTCACCCCTGTTACCCGGAATTATTTCGCTGTCAACATTGACATCCAAATCTAAGTTTTTATAATATGATCCAGATAGAGGTATATGTCTGCCGTAAACTAAGAAAGACGGTGTGAACCCTGTTACTTCGTGTCTTGCGGTATTTATCGCTTGTTGGATTTTGGAAATATTGCCATCCCAAGTGTCATGTGAATCCACGTAACTTCTTAAAGCGGTCCCGACTGTTCGGTTATTACGTTCCACAAAATTACATTGGGGAGAGTACACGGGATTAAAACGGATGTTAAAACCATAAGTTTCACTTAAGCTCTTAAAACTCTTAGAGGTAAACTGAGTACCGTTATCGCATATTAAGAGCGATGGAACACCGTGGATTAGAAAGACATTATTTTCCAAAATTCTCTCTATATATGTTCAGCTTTAGAGCTTTTCAAAGGAAATAGCATGGTATACTTTGTAAACCAGCAAGAAACCACGAGAAGCCATTTATTTCCCTTTTTTGAACGTGGGAATGGGCCTACTAGATCAGCTGCTATGACTTGAAAAGGGTAATTAACCGTTTTCTCTTTTCCCATCAGTCCCATAGGTAGTGCATTTGGAGATTTCTGCGCTCCACATACTTCACAAGTCCTCACAAACTTTACGATGTCAAAACGCATTTTTGGCCAATAATACTGTTCCTGAACCCTGTGAAGAGTTTTATAAAAGCCAAAATGACCAGAAGTAGGAGGAGTGTGACACATGTCTATAACTTCCTCTCTCTGTGGTTTAGGAACTAGTATTTTCCACTCGGGTACATTAACTTTTAAAGGCAACTGGTTTGGGATAAATTTGTACACGAAATCATTTTCCACCTTCCACTGCGGAAAATTTTGAGGAAATTCTTTAATTTGCTGCCGTAAATTGTCGTACCATGGATCAATGCGATCTACATCAACTGTATCAATTCTTACGCCAAACTGTGCATTAAGACTGTTTTCGTCCGCTGTATGATCTGGGATTCTTGACAAAGCGTCAGGAATAACATTGTGGACTCCTTTTCTATGAATTAAAGTAAATGTGTGTTGTCTCAGCCTAATCGCCCAACGCGCTAGTTTGCCACTAGGGTTTTTAATAGAATTAAGCCACAATAAGCTATAATGATCTGTTATGACCGTGAAAGGAACACCTTCTATGTAAGGTCGAAACTTTTCGATGTTAAAGAGTACTGCTAAACATTCTTTTTCAACAACCGAATAGTTACGTTCAGCCTTTGACAAAGTTCTACTGGCATACGCTATCACTCTTTCCTCACCATTGATTTTCTGTGTTAGGACGCCCCCTAAACCGGTATTAGAAGCATCGCTAGAGAATATAAAACTGTTGGGAAAAATCTGGTTGGGATAAAATTGGAGCTGGAACCAATAGCTCTTTAATCTTTATAAAAGATTCTTCGGCTGCCTTTGTCCAATCTAACGATTGTCCTTTTTTTCGTCCTTTCAAAAGGTCATTAATAGGCGACAACAGGGTAGAAAAATTCTCGATAAAACGTCTGTACCATGAACACATTCTTACGAAGCGCTTAACTTCTGTAGTATTAGTAGGTCTCGCATAATTAACCATGCTTGCTACTTTATCCGGATCGGTACGCAAGGAATTTGAGCCTACAATATAGCCTAAAAACTTTAGAGAAGTTTTGAAAAAATCACATTTGCTCAAATTTATCGTCAGTCCGGCCTCTTTCAATTTATCTTTTACTTCCTTAAGTAAGCGAATATGCGATTCGAAGTCTTCCGATGTTACTAAAATATCATCGAGATAGGTAAAAATATGTGGCTCATATTTCGGACCAAATATAGCGTCCACTAAACGTTGCTGAGTTTGAGCCGCGTTCTTTAGACCAAACGGCATAGTGACGAACTGAAATAGACCTCGGCCTACTACTGCAAAAGCGGTCTTTTCCTCAGAGGATTTGTCTAAAGGAATTTGCCAGAAAGCCTTTCTAAGATCTATCGAAGATACATACTTAGCATTCCTGAGTGATGTCAAAATTCTGTCGATGTTCGGTAATGGATAGTTATCAAATTTGCTGACCTCGTTGAGCTTTCTCCCGTCAAAGCATAGACGATACTGTCCATCGGCCTTTTTCACCAATAAGATTGGGGAACACCAAGGGCTGTTTGATTCTTCAATCACTCCGAGTTTCAACATTTCGTCTAACTCCTTATTTAATACTTTTGACATATACGGAGACATGGCGAAGGGCCTTGTCTTTACAGGACTGGCATCAGCCGTATCTATAGACATGGTGATTTTATTCGTTCGGCCTAACCTATCTTTACTACTTATTTCTTTGAAAGAGCTTATTACTTTTTCTGCCTTTAAGCGTTCCGTCCGCGAGAGATCATCTAGGGTACATAGACGCGAGAAAAGGTTTTCTAAAGAACTTTCTGAATGACAATCTTTAAAACTTGTTTGAGAATTGTCTTCTAGGGACTGTGGATACCACGAATTATTTTTAAAATTTACTAAAATTCCGAATTTTTGTGCAAAATCACATCCTAAAACCAAAGTATGTGATAGAGAAGGTACTACTAGAGCAGAGATTACTAAACAATGACCATTGCAGACTAGCGGCAACTCAACCGTACCTAAAACTTTTAGACGGCTGCCATCTGCAGTGGTAACACTTCTATTTTTGACATGGCATATTTTTATACTTAAACGACTTAAAATTTTAATACCATTCTGACCTACAACGGAGGCATTTGCACCAGAGTCAAATAAAGCCGAGAAATGGACACCTAATAGATTTATCTTGATATGCGGTCTGTTATCTAAATATTTATGCACGAATAAAGGAGACATGTGACCATTTGGAGAAGCAGGAGTTTTAACTTGAGAAGGAGAATTTTTATTAGACTTAAAAAAATCAGAAACTTTTTGTAACCATTTAGTCCAATCTGATCTACTGGAATATTTTTGTTCGTCTGTGTTTCTAGAACGTTTTGGATTAGGGGCTTTACTGCGAACATGAGCTTGTGACTTAGCCGAATGATTAGAGGCCTTTTTGTTGGACTTAGGATATCCGCCTCGGTAATATACCGTCCTTACTCGTTTTTTTGTACATTTGGGGCATGATGTTAGTCTCACACCTGTTGTTCCACATTTGAAACAAAATACCCTCTTTGGTGCTGTACAATTTTGGTAAGTGTGATTTGGACCTGTGCAATTCCAACACGTGAAAATTGCCTTAGGTGAAACCGGCTTGTCGTTCACTTTAGCTGCAGTGTCGCTAATTTTAGAGTCATTATCTTTTCTTTTACCCGTTTTCTGGTTACTCCTAGGGTTCCGATTTACATTCCCAACTTTATTTGTCGAGACTCCACTTCGGCCATTTGGATTATACTCTACTTGATGTATATTAGTTTCGCTTTTTGGTCTGCTCTTTTCCAACAAATAATCGGACTCTTCAAGTTTTCTACATAACCCGGCGAGTTCGGCTACCGAATTAATATCTAGTAGAGCTAACCGATTGACGAAACTAGGCAGAATATTCCTCCGTATAAATTTAACTTCGGTACTTTCCAAAGGCTTGATGGACAACCTACAAAATAAAGATTCCATGTGGGCAATAAAAATCACAGTGGACTCATTCTTCTTTTGTCGCCTCCTCTTTATTTCCGACCACAATTCTTCATCATCATCACAGTGCAAGAAGTCCTTCTTTAGCCTATCTACCAAGGAATGCCAGTCGCTGACACTTGATTTTATGCTTCTAAACCAAATGAAGGCATCGCCAGTGAAAATTCAACAGCAGAGCTGAAAAGTTCATCTTCCGATACTTTCCTAGCTTGTGCTATTTCAGTCAGCCTCTCCAAAAAAGGATAGAGTCTCTTTGAGTCTCCATTAAATTTCAATTGCCATTCGCTGACAGGAATATTTCTGGCTGCGCAATTCACGATTGGAGCTGGTACGTTTATGACTGGGGTTGTAATAGGCAACTGTGGTAACTCATGACCAGGAGCTATCTTTTCTGCAAGATTTGCTTCCATGAGCACACACGTAGCTATTGTTTCCTGAACATATTTGGAAAACTTCGACGCTTCCTCTTCGTCATCCGGCATGGGAATTCTTTGTACGCGACCCGCTACATGCGATAAACGTGACTTAACCCGGTGTACAAGTGAATCATTTGGATCGCCGTCATAACTATCGATTAAGTTTTGGATAGCATTTAAACTCTTTTCGATACCAGCCGTTTCTTCTTCATTATCCAGAGTGTCATCCCCTATTTTTATCGTTTTTCCCGGCTCATTTATTTCTTTACTTAAGATCCTCGTTAGAATCTTTCTTTTATCCGCGACCGGACGTTCTGAGAAAGTACGACGGATTTTCAGTTCATAGTCTAACTCATATTCCAGTAGGTGATTGACTTTAAAGTTGAAGGCTTCCATGATAAATGAATACAATTTAAAAGAACTGTTTAAAAAGTCGTGAAAATATTTTCCTGTGCTCCCAATAGTCAAAATAAAATCAAAATATGTAAAGGCACTTAAAATATGTAAACTTCTTTACCAAACATTAAAAAAAATTTTCAACAATTTCAAAAAAAAATTTCTAAGTATCGCCTTGTATTAATATTCTTTTACCAAATATGTTAAGAATTTCTCAACAAAAAAATCTCCAAATACCGTTTCATATCAGCAAAGTATTTTTAATATTCATGCAAAATATAGGTGAGAAAAAAAACGCACCGTTTTTTCTTCGGCTATCCGCAAAATAAACAGTGTAAAATTAAAGTCGACCAACACATCTGCTAATCTGAACTATAAAGCTAGCTTTTAAGAAAAAAGTAGGAATCGCTTATCTTAGAGTCAATTAACAAAATTCATCTATCTATACCACCATCAGATAAATTGAAAATAAAAAATTCTACAAATTTCCTGCTTTTGTCTTACTGCTATAGTATAGTTTCGTTTAATAAATATTATGAAATAAAAATATCTGCAAAGTTAGAGCTTTTATTTTGTTCGAAAGCTAGTACACTGAACCCTTTAAAAAATAAAAATATTCCAAAAGCCCCGCGTTGACAGCGCTATTTTGTAGCGTATGGAAAGGTGTTTAATTGCGCCCCACGTAGGCTGCGTCATTTTGTAACCTGTTAACTTGTCCTCAGTTTGAGGCATCTTTTTTTGTACCCTGTGAGAAGTTGTTTGTCCCACGCTTGAGCGCAATTTTGTAACATTGGTACTTGCCCGCACGTTGTGGTGTCATTTTGTACCGTTTGAATATTGGACGCCCCAAGCTTGAGCACAATTTTCTTGCAGCCCCGCTTTAATTTCTGATAATGAATTGAGTGAAACCTGATTTTAAAAGAACTAAAGAAATTAAAGAAACACTAGCTCAGTTTTCCTTGGTAGAGAGATATGGGTAAGAGATAATTGTCTTACGTCTTTTTGGAATTATTTTCTATTTTTTAAAAAGCTTTAGCTGTACAAATTTTGGGCACCATCCATTTTAAAATAGAAAGGATCTAACTTCAGCTAAAAAAATGGAAAAATACTGAAAGAATGTATTGTTGGTAAATAAAAAAAAAAACAGTTTGGTACAGCCGTTCTTATCCTGAAAAGTACGATAGGTATTCAGTGAGACACTAGCTTTAATCAACAAAAAGAAAATTTATTCATGTTTTTTAAAATAAAAAGTTCCAACCTTTGCAGTTCTACAAAAAAAATTCTAGCCTAACTAGTAGTTATTACATTTAAATCCTGAAATATGATAACCCCCGAAGACGAAAAAATAGTGCTTTACACTTCACTTTTTAGTCTGTTTTAGATTGCGGTTAAGGCACTACTCTGGAATAAGTCTATTGAAGGAAGTTTTGGTAACTTACGGTTCTTATTCCTGCTTTGATGGAATTCGACCGATTTCACACTTTTTTTTAGCTAACACTTTGAAAACCCACTACGGCTTTTAGTTAAGAAACTGGTACTTTTACTTAGCTCGCATGATGGTTGTTCTGAGCTTTGCTTTTTTGTAGCTCAGTCGAAGGAAGCCTACTTGGCGGCTCTGATGAAAATTAGCCTGTCGGCTAGATGGTACTAAGCCTACTCAGCGGCTAGATGGAAAATAGCCCGGCTGCGGCTAGATGGAAAACAGCCTCGACAGTCGGTCTTCAGGCCCTTAAATAAACCATCCAAACTCTGCCGGTAATATGGCGACGCCGGAACTAAAACAGCGGATACACACTTTTCACCAATCGCGGCGTGCGGTAGGTTCGGTCAGGAACCCGCACAACACACTATACCGAACGTCTTGGAATCTCTGTTTAATATACCGTTCGATACAAAAATGAAAATAAGTACAATTTGAAGTGAAAAATCAGTAACATTACATGGTCTTAAAATCTAGGAAAAAATGAATGTTACAATATATATATATATATATATATATATATATATATATATATATATATATATATAAATATATAAATATATATATATATATATATATATATATATATATATATATATATATATATATATATATATAATATATATATATATATATATATATATATATATATATATATATATATATATATATATATATATATATTTATATATATATATATATATATATATATATATATATATATATATATATAAATATATATAGTAATGTAAAATCCTTTAACAACAAAGATCAGGAAATATTAAAGGAACTAAGCGTCAACAAAATTGATTTATGCTCGCTACGAGAGACTAAGAAGAAAGGTAAGGGCCAAAAAGGCCAAAGACAGTTTGCCGAATACATAGTAGTTTACAGTGGAGTGGCAAAGCATGACAGAACAAAGGAAGGGGTTGCTATAGCAGTGCATACAGAATACCAAAACCGCATATAGGAATGCAACTATTATCCCCATGAATTTTATCTGTTAAATTGAATACCGAAGTGCAAAATATAAATATTATATCGATTTATGCTCCTGAGGACAATAAACCAAAAACTGACGGGGAATCATTCTTTAACCAGTTTCAAACTGCAATTGACCAGCTACCATATGACCAATCAACGGTAATCCTCGGAAACTTTAATGCCCGCATCGGTAATGAAATAGTACCAAGAATTAAGTAAAGATTTACCGAAAACGTACTAAATAATAATGGAGGACTTATGGTGAACATGTGCACTTTTAATAGACTACGCATTAATAATACCTTTTTTCGATCATAAAGCGAAGATAGAATCGATATGGGATCCAACGACAAAATATCTCTATAGGAAAAGATTAAAAGAAAAAATCGACACAAACCGAATAATAGAAGGAGATGATATAAACTTTAGTTGGGAAAAAGTTAAGAATAATATAAAGAACGCTACATATGAAGCACTTGGTATAATAACGGTAAAGAATGAATACAAAAGTACCTATAAAACCCCATGGTTTTGTCCAGAAGTTAAACAAAATTGCAAGGAGAAAAAACAAGCATACCTCACATATCGAACAACGAAAACAGCAGAGTCGTATGGCAAATATCAGAAAATTAAAAACGAAACAACTATATATATATATATATATATATATATATACATATATATATATATATATATATATATATATATATATAACACATGGGCTGAAAAGTCCCGGCCTAACACATAGATGGCGCTAGTTTTATTGCAGTCACCTTTTTTTCAGTTAATACTAACCTTCAAAAGACAGCTGTTAAAATTTCATGATATTCTATTTATTAGTTTGTGAGTTATTGTGCTAAGAGTGACGCTACTTTTGTTATTTTCAAAACAATGGATCAAAAACAATTTCGTGTTTTAATTTTACACTGCTTCTTGATGGGAAAAAAATACCGTTCAAGCGAAGCAATGGCTTGAAAAGTGTTAGGGGGACTCCGCTCCATCAGAAACAACAATAAAACGTTGGTTTGCTGACTTCAAACGTGGACGTCCAAATGAGGCGGTAACACCAGAAAACATCAAAAAAATCCATAAAATCGTTTTGAATGATCGAAAAGTGAAGTTGCGTGAGTTAGCTGACATCGTAAAGATATCAAAAGAACGTGTTGGCTTTATATTGCATGAGCATTTGACTATGAGAAAGCTCTGTTCAAAGTGGGTGCCGCGTTTGCTCACTGTTGATCAAAAACAAGAACGTGTTGATGATTCTGAGCAGTGTTTGGCCATGTTTAAACGTAACAAACCGGAATTTTTGCGTCGATATGTGACAATGGATAAAACATGGATCCATCACTTCACTCCGGAATCAAAACGATCGTCATCTGAGTGGACAGCAACTGGTGAACCTCGTCCAAAGCGCCCGAAAGCACAACAATCGGCTGGAAAGGTTATGGCCTCGGTATTTTGGGATGTGCGTGGTGTAATATTCATCTTGAGAAAGGAAATACCATCAACAGTGAATATTATATAGCGTTATTGGAGCGTTTGAAGGCCGAAATTGCAAAGAAACGACCGCATATGGCAAAGAAAAAAATTTTGTTTCATCAAGACAACGCACCGTGTCACAAGTCAATCAAAACAATGGCAAAAACAACATGAATTGAACTTCGAATTGCTCCCACATCCACCGTATTCGCCAGATTTGGCTCCCAGCGACTACTGGCTGTTCGCAGACCTGAAAAAAATGCTCGCCGGTAAGAAATTTCGCACGAATGAAGAGGTTATCGCTGAAACTGAGGCCTATTTTGAGGCAAAAGATAAATCGTTCTACAAAAGTGGTATTGAAATGTTAGAGCGGCGCTGGAATGATTGCGTTGCTCTTGATGGAGATTACGTTGATGAATAAAGCTAATTTTGAACCAAAAAAAAACCGTGTTTTCTTTGTTAGGCCCGGGACTTTTCAGCCCATGTGTTATATATATATATATATATACATATATATATATATA